>OX376373.1:20429610-21160860 GCA_947369275.1 Nemotelus nigrinus
GAGGCTACAGTGTCCTTGCCTGAGTCTAGATTGCAATATTCATTGAGGGCACCTGCTTCATTGTGATCACTGACCATATCTGGCTCAATAAACTAAAAGACGCGACCGGTACATTGGCGAGATGGGCCGTACGTCTCCAGCAATTTGATTTCTAGGTGGTCCATCGGAAGGGGAAGGAGCATGTCGTGCCGGATGCACTTTCTCGAGCAATCGTGGAGGTAGGTGATATAGCGACTCCCCATGTAACAGAACGGTGGTTTGGGAGGATGGTAAGAAACTTGCGAGTTGATCCTCACAAATTTACCAATTGAAAGGTGACAGGGAATGCGCTGTGGAAACATATTCCAGATCGTAGAGACGCTGAGGACGTCCACCCAGTCTGCAAAAGGGCAGTTCCGAGGTCAGAAAGAGGTAGCATACTAAACCGGTGCCATGGCGACCCAAAAGCAGGACACACGGGTGCTACGCGAACAATGTCGAGCAGTGCACAGAACTAATATTGGCCAGGAATGCGAGGGGACATTCAGGAGTATGTACGGAGAATATCTTTTTTGTGTACGGAGTACCTAAAATCCTGATATGTGACAATATGTGACAAGTTCCAGGGCAACTAATTTAAAACGGCGATGGAAGAATACGGGGTACGAGTATGTTACACCGCGCTATATCACCTCCAGGCCAACCCAACCGAGAGACGTAGCTAAGACATTAAGAGCATGCTGAGGTGTTTCGCCTCAGAGAACCATCGCTTGTGGGACCAATATCTGCCTAAAATTGCGGGCGCATTCCGGACATATAAGCATGAGGTTACGGATTTCACCCCTTACTTTCTGAACTTCGGTAGGGAAAATGATTACGTTCCGAGAGGAAGTAGAGCCTCCTGCAGGCGCGCAGGAAATTTTTTCTGCCCTTAAGAACGCGGGGGCCGTTGAAAAAAATACGGGAAGAGGTCGATCGGAGAATGAGGCTGGCAGCTGCTTCTAACAAAAAGCGTTATGATCTTCGTCGACGAACAAAGGACTTGCAGGTGGGTGAAAAGGTGTGGAGAAAGAATTATGTGCTGTCAGATGCCAGCAAAAACTTTTGAGCTAAACTGGTGCCTGCGTATGTCGGTCCTTTTACGTTGCGGAAGAAAATGTCGGCCTGAACTTATGAGTTGGTCAACGCAAAAGGTAAAGGCGCTGGTACTTGGCATGCGAAAGACTTTAAAAGGTATGTTGAAAGCGTGAGATTCGCTTTCAACATACCTTTTAAAGTCAGTAAAGGTGCAAGGGATCTCGGTTGATAAACAATTGAGCAAAGTTGAACCGATTCAGGATCTTATGTTGAACTGGTTCAGTTAGCTATTTTATACATAGCTACGGTGGCGGTCTAGGTAGTAAGTTATTAGGTTAGAGTTATAAATCTGTGGAGGGTACTATTATATGATTTAGTTACGATAAAAAGGGGACGAGACAAAGGGGTAATTTAGTGAGAAAAGATCCAAAAATACCCGATAGGCGGCAGCGATTATTAATCAGGATCCGGGTAGATCATACCTCTTCGATTCCTTTTCTAACCCCGTTTTGGAGGTGATCCGTCATGCTCGATTGTCCGACTTAAGGATGTCTACGCTACGGGGGAATATTTTCCAGTTTTAGTTGATTTGGAGATAACAGATTCACCATAGATAATGAAGGGGTCGTCTAAAAAGTAAATCATTGAATTATGCTGCGATCATAGGAGATTTGCCATCGATAGGCAAGGGAACCCAATGATTAATCATTACCAGCTCTAGGAATTGCCAAAACAGTCATTTTTCCAGGTTTAATTTCCGCATGAATTCACACACTCCACTCGCAAGGGAATATGCAGCTGTTCCCAAGTACTCCAAATTGACCTCACGGACATCTCAAACTGCCAAAAAGCACTTTGTATCACCTGAAATCCTTTTTAGACTTGCATAGGGTGGTTATTGTCCGCGGTCCTGTATCTGTGGGAGCTTGAACTAGCCCCAGATAGTTTGATCCTTCCTAAAATATACAGGAAACAGTTAGCACGTAGGTTGGTTGAAAAGGTAATTAGAATTCAACAACAAATGGTGGGGGGTAAAGAGCAGAACGATTCTATAATAGCTTTAATGACCTAAGACCGCATGCAGTCGTAGTCATGGTGGTATCCTAGGAGAGATAGTTGTATGAAAGAATGAGTGAATGAAAAGAGTCCCGGAATTCAGAATTCTCAGTCGGGTTAAGTAATAGAAGCGGTAGACGTATTAACGAGAATAACAAGAATTACCGGGTGATTCTCCGGGGAAGGGAGTGATGTCACGTCAGCGATAACTAGAATAGAATGTTAATGTATTCTTAATTGGAAATGTATTATTAATTTTTTAGTTAATGAATCGGAAAAATATTAAGGAAAAATAGGACACTAAGCGAACCCAGTCGTACAGATCCGCCCTGTCGATGAGAACGACCGCACACCACCAGGTCATGACATCGCCGTCGATTCTTATTAAGGCGGTGAAGCTATGATGACCCAGGAGCGTACTAATCGGCGAAGCAAAACTGGGACTCCTGCGAGCCTAGGAGCCATCCAAATTGCATGTCTGTAAGTACGTGCATATGGAGTACGCTTAGGATGAATGACAGCTTCCTAGCGTCCAAACAACACCCGCAAAGTAAGTCTGTCATCGGATCGAAATATCGAGCCAGCGTCGGTACCAGCCCATCCAGTAGCACGTTCAGCCACTCACTCCGCAGCCGACAGAGCCAGTCAGAATGATTAGGAAAAAACGATCGCGAAAACTCATAAATCTGAATGTCAGCCTGCGAGAAGACCGTCGCCAAGCGGCTGGACGCCGCGACTATTCCAGCCGACTGGGACTGGAAGAATCCGGAAGGCTGCGCTTGAACTGTCTAGCGAAATAGGTGATGAAGGAATCATCCAGTTCAACACACCCAAGTGCAAGAGTGCATTGCACTCAGATACGGTAATGCATGGGATGAGAAGAAAAACAGTCTCCACGAGATCCCGCTGAAGCGGTAGATTGACCAGCCACCGAGGTTGGGTTGAAAGCCAGAGGCCATGAGAAGCTCCTTCTTTACTAGACGGAGGTAAGCGTAAGCCGCATCGCTGTTGGATCAGAATCCTAATAAAGTTTTCATTTTATTTCTTGAAGAAAAAAAAAACAAATATCGTGGAAGGCGAGCGACGGATCGCGCCAAATCCCAAGAACCAACAAGGTGTATTGACGTAAAATTGGATCTCGTCGATAGATGGTGACGATTTTGACGACGCGGGTGTGATACAAGTTACGTGCGAGTTAGCCAAGTTAGTAGGAACACCAAGGAGATTAGAGAAAATGTCGATTTAAGTTAATCATAGTTAAAAGTGGTAGATTCACTGAGTTCTAGTAGATTGTGTCATGATTGATTCGGAAAACGCGGCGTCGCGGATGTAAAGTAAAGTGTAGCTAGGTAATATTAGCGAATAAAAGAAGTGCAGCTATCGTTGTAACGCTGGTGTTTTAGTCACTTTTCTCCTTGTTTTAATTTTCTTTCTCGGTAAGATATCGTGATTTTTCTTCGCAAGACAACCGTCGCTATCTTCCCGCTTCCAGACGACGGTAGCGCGGCAGTTTCTAGTTCCTGTTTCTTGCAATATAACGAAATTCGCCCATCTCCAGTGAGCCAAGCCACCAGAAACTGCCCCTGCTTTATTCAGGCCGAGGAATAAAGGGGAACGAGGCACGAACCTCGAGGATCGCGGCGATAAGGTATCTGCAACGATTGTTACGGGCTAATAAGTTGTATTCAAAAGTGATAAAGCAATTTTTCCTGATCTAGTAACCACGTGACTTTAAATTTCAGCATATTTTGCAGGAAAAACTGATGAATTTTTTGGGGTGCATAAGCATTTGAATCAAATCGCAATCAAAAACGTTCAGCGTATATATAGAAAATATTGCTCAATTGCACACATGCATATGAAAATCCATCAAACCTCGTGCTTGATACCATAGCCTTTCAAGAACTGTTTACAACAATAGTTATTCACTTTTAATAGGTCACTCGTACTATTCACAAGCTGCGAATGTAAAACAATTTTCCAATAGACTCTTATTTCGTCTATTCCATAATTTTTTTCTTATCCAAACCGTTAGCTTCATACTTGCGATCGGCTGTAATATTTAGGATTTCTTTGAAGGTTTCTAATTCGTTTTCTACAGCGCTCAAGTCAATTCAAGACTCTCTTTCCCAACTCCGACATAATCCTTGTGCTCGATCAGCACATATGGCCTAGTATACACACATGTGCTGGGTTTCTTTCCTCTTCCTGTCCACACTAAAAAAATGATGAAACCTAAAAGTCACCCCCAAAACCTGAAAGCCGATGCCAGCGACTATTTCAGTGTACATTGTATCTTTCGACAAGGGTATTTATCTGGTATTCTTCGCATCGATGAGTAAATTTCTCGATTCGGTCGTTCGTTTTTTTATTCATTTCACGCTCCAAGTAGAACGCAAAATTTAAAGTCAGCACAAGCCGTTTCCGTTATTCGTTCATTTTCCTCCTGACATAACAGATTTCATGTGATATCCAGTTCGAAAAGCCTGCAATCGAGTTAGAGAAGAATGTGTGATTCATGATATGTAGGGAGCAGAACGTCTGTGGAGACGGTATTTTGCCATTTTGCAACTTTATCTTGGCGAGGAAATTGATTATAGAAGAGACTATAAAAGGTATGATTCTTAAGGAGCTTCATATGTTTAATCAGTCAAGTCATCGCTTCCATTACACGACCTACACCTGCGTGAAATTATTTTCCAATCAGTGGCAAATCCTTAAATTAATCATAGAATTTTGTGTCTTTGAAATTCATTGTCTTTTATCATTAGGTTGCATCAATGTGCAGTCACAACTGAGTTACACCTATCTAGCTGTAATCATCTATCGCCTGAACTGTAAGTCTTCTTCAGATGCCAAGTTTATCAACGAGCTTGCTCTTCTCAATGCGGTCGATGATCATATTACAAAATGATATTGATTGGAAATATTTTAGCGAAATGAAGTTTGCAGTTCGAGCAACTGAATTGCACAAGCAATTTAACGGTCTCCGGTTATGGATTTGCAGTGACTTAAGAGCATAGACGGTTTATGGTGCCATCAGTGTAATGCTTGGTGGTTAATCATAATTTCCCATGAAATCTTAAAATGAAACTTTGGTGGTAGCAACTCTTGAAAGAGATGTTTATAATCGGAAACTTTTTTAATTATATTTATTATATATCATCCAAAATAAACTTGCGGCCAAAATAACTTGGAGTGAGTGGCTAAAAACTTTGAAATTACTAGAATGAAAAGACAAGTAAAATTAAAGCTGTCAGTTTACAGCTCACCACTGCAGGAGGGTTCAACTTGGTATGGACTGCAATCGAAATGGAACTGATGGATGATGTGAAATTGCACGACTAAATATTTCTCTGATATGACTGAGACACATGCAGTTAGCAAAAAGCACGGGTAAGAGGACATTAAATACGTTTCGTATTTACTTCACATGCTCGTCCTAAAAACGCCCGGCACAAATTTTTTGTTGAAAGGAGTTTCCACTCTTTCTGAGTTTAATATATCATCTCCAGTAGAGTCCATCTATCTTTTGCTCGGGTTTCCACCTATCTGTATTTTTCAGTATTCCTTTCGAATATCTTGTTGGGTGTTTGAAATTCGTCCATGAGAGATACATGACCAACTTCTGCTACTTCATTATTTTCAATACACCCATTTCTTCGAATATTTTGTACCATTCTCTGTTATACCTGTGTTGCCATCGGTTTCCACCATATTCTCCTATGCAGCCCCTTTTTCTGCGCAGCCACTTTTCGATAATAGTCCGATTGTACTGTACTAAACTGAATACTGACTTTCTCATCATAGTTACTCCAAACTGAGTAACCTAGTGGGTAAAGCACCGGCTTCTTGTTTGTGGGGTCCTGGTTCGAATCCAGGTTTGGATGAGTAACCGCGCACCGAGCTTTAAGCTCACCTAGTTCTGAATTAAACAAGGGTAAAGTGAGCCATGGAACTAATCATTCCACACTCGTATTCACATTCATTGTAAATTTGTGATGAAGCTAAAATCTCTAGACCTAACAAAGGCTGAAGTGAGCTTATTACACTTCTTTTACTCCAAGCTAGTAGTCCAGTCTAGGCCTTTTGCATAAAATACTTCTAGTCGTCTCAGTGTTCTTTAGCATGTCTCTGGTGTTTCTGTCCAACAATCTTGTGCCTAAATGGCACTCGAGTCTGATCTTTTTCATTTATGCGGGCTAAATGTCCGACTTACCGCAGCTTATTGAGCCAGATCATAGCACTGACATCTTGGTCAAGATATTACTCGTACATTTTGTTGTTATACGTGGCGTTCTAGACGGCGGAATCGTGTATCCTCAGTTTGGGTGCTAAATATTCATTAAGGGACTAGCAGGATGTACACGCATGAACTTGGATTTCTTTGAGAACCTAGAGCCGAAAAGATTTGATAGACTGCAAAAGCCTTTATTGGCTACTTTTTCGGTCCTAGTTGTTATCGGCTGTGATCTTTGGCCGTAGATAGGTGAATGCTTTAACTTCTTGTAATAGTCCGGGGAAATCTAACATGGTGCTTTGGAAAAATTAGGGGAAAGCTGAATTTTGGTGTGAACCTTGGTACTGGCGTGTTGAACAAAATGTCAAAAGTCCCCATCGATCCGAGTGCTGCGTCGCTTTTTATACGGGGTCAAAGGTCACCAAAAGTGACCTTTCCTAAATATCTCAGTAACGGTTCCGTCTTCAGAAAAACAATGTATGACGAATTTGTAGCTTAGCAAAATTCCAACAAAAAAGATTATACAACTTTTTCCTGTAACCATAACCGTTTTTGAGATATATTGATCTAAACATTTGTTACTAACAGCATCCTCTTTCTCACGGCATGTTAATATTATCCGATTTTGATTACGACTTGGCATGTTTGTGAGTTTGTTTTTCTCTATTTAAGAGGCGCATGGAAAAAACATATAAATAAACTTATCTACCAGACTCCAGGGTAGGTGGAAAAGTGTGCTCCGAAAAGTTCCCCCCTCCCTCTTTGCCATAAAACGGTATCCCTGAGCATCCATCCAAAATCTTCAGAAATGAGCTCGTTGCCTACTCTTTGCCCACTGTTAAACAAGGTAGGATCATTTTTTATCCTATTAATTGCCTATTCTTGACATGACACGACCAGCCCTACATCCACACCCTTCCCACACCCTACCGACCCCCGCAAACGAACCACCCCGAAATACCCGGTTTTTTAGTTTTTTTTTCCATACCGTCTTATCCCATGAAAGATCAGGGCAAGGTCACGTAATTTCAGGTGCAAATTGGTTTCGAGACGTTTCATATCCCTTTGGCGTTATGCAGCCATCACAGGATTGGTAAAAAAACGGATTATTCGGGGATAATCTGCATCGGATTGAGCTCCTATAATGACAGGAATGAGCGTTTACAGAATTATGCCATGATATTATCGTGCTTTTTCATGCTCCTAGGCCCATTATATGTTACAAAACCTATTTCCACCTGCAATTTGGTTATTTTGTCCTGCTCTTTCGTGGAATATCCCATAAATGATGCCGCAATACAGTTTTTTTCGGAGAAGAGAGTAGCGAACAGATGTCCCTACAAGTTTTATGGCAAAGGGGGACGGGGGGTAGTGGTAACTTTTCGGAGTACACTTTTCCACCTACCCTGGAGTCTGGTAGATAAGTTTGTGCACATGTTTTTTTTATGCGCCTCTTAAACATAGAAAAACAAACTCACAAACATGCCAAGTCGTAATCAAAATCGGATAATATTAACATGCCGATGAGAATGAGGGTGCTGTTAGTAACAAATGTTTAGATCAATATATCTCAAAAACGGTTATGGTTACAGGAAAAAGCTATATAATCTTTTTTGTTTGAAATTTGCTAAGCTACAAATTCGTCATACATTGTTTTTCTGAAGACGTGACCGTTACTGAGATATTTAGGAAAGGTCACTTTTGGTGACCTTTGACCCCGTATAAAAAGTGACGCAGCACTCGGATCCATGGGGACTTTTGACATTTTGTTCAACACGCCAGTACCAAGGTCCACACCAAAATTAAGCTTTCCCCTAATTTTTCCGAAGTTTCGCCTTTTTTATGTCGGATTTCACTGGGCTATAAGCTGTATTCACTTATTCTTTTGGACGTATGCTTTTTGGTGTCTGATTTTTAGTTACTGCTGGCTTGATGTTGTTTGGTTTGTTGTTTTTGGTGTCGGCGCTGCCATCGTGCAATGGCTTTCAACTCATTTACGTACAGTTGTATCGCCGCTTGCTCGATTTATCTGAAAGATTTCTTAATAACTCGATCGCTCCGGCACCTGATGTCAATGAGCCTTTTTGTACGACATCCCAAATTGGGATTTGGAGTATACTCGATTCTCGATGTTTTGATTAGGTATTTGGCGGCAGCGGGTGTTTTAGTCAGTTTATAAGGGCTGATTTCATCCTATAAGCAGTGGCGGTTCGTCCTAATGTGCACTTTCGCACGTGAACCCCCTCAAAGAAATCAATTATTCAAAACTAATAATCTATGCATGTTGAACAAGTACATTGAACTACATTGAACAATATATAACTTGTTATGGCAGCACATAATGCTACCTGCCGATCATTTTCATATCTATTATCCCAGAAACTTTCTATTCCTACATACAATTTTCCTATCTGCTTAACTCTACTGTTTTCTGTACTAGCAATCGCACGTGCGATTGTGTGACTGGCATTAGGGGGCTAGAGGAGCATGCGAGGAAGCGAGGAGTGCATCCATTTAGTTCGTCTCAGTACTAGCAGGGGGTTCACACTCAGAATGTGCGATCGACAACCAATTTGATGCATTTAGACATTGTTGCCGGTGGTCAATTCCATTCGCTGATTTGTGCTGCCGTTTCGAGCGTTTTACATATACATGTATGTATGTGGATTATTCTACCTTACTAATATTCAATGATTTGTGTTTTAATTTGTACTGGAGGTATATGGAGAGTGCATTTTTCAATATTGAATTTAACATACCTCTACAAAAAATGTTTATAGAATGATGAAATAGAGTATGTAATTTTTGAATCTGGTGTCAAATCAAAAATGAGAAAAATGCAGATAAAACGTTAATGCTTAGTAGCGCAGTATTATAACAACTATTGGGTTTAATTTTACTATTACCTACATTTGTGTCTCTATAATTTCAAGACACATTTAGAATTTAATTCATGGTAGAAAGAAATAAACTTTCTGAAATGTTTGCTGTGAAATAAATACTAATAAAATATATTCAGTATTTTAGATTAGTCTGCTGTAATAAACCATGCTAAGCCCATCACGGTCAAGACTCACCATGAAAACTCACTGATGAAAATACAATGTTCACTGTAAATATAAGTTTCAAATCTCTTAAATGTCACGTCAAAATATCACTGTTCAAGGATTTTTAAATAGCCCTCTGAAGTATTTTGTAAGCTGTTGTTTTTTATAATTTTTTTTCACTCATTCTAAAGCAGTTTTGCGATGTTTCGGCAAATTAACTAAAATAAATGCAACTCTTAAGAAAAGTGCAAAGTAAATATTCATGTGCCCAATAAAGGTGTTTTCTTTTTGTGAACCCCCATAAAATTAGGTCACGAGCCGCCACTGCCTATAAGAGAAATATATTTCATAGTATATTTATGTCTACGAAATGTCTAGTTATGTAGTAATTCTCTCGATTTGTGCTATTTATAGATTTTATCTTTGTAGTAAAATGGCTTCACAAAATTTTTCTACAGAAACTAAATTACTTCACTGGCCTTTCACAAAAGATGCAAAGTATTTCGAATAGAGATACCGCATACAGATAATGAATTTATTTGTGCTCAAGTCGAACTTACGACATAAAAGGTATTGTTTGGTGTCAACTACACGCCACTAAACTCCTCGTATGACTATTACGCTTCGCTAATACATATTGTGCAGCCCATATGCGACCTTGCAGACAATAACGATGACGTCGTCTTCATGGGTGACTTCAAACTATCCAGAATCAACTAGTGCCCTTCAGCGGACGGCACTTTCGAAGTTCCGAGCTCTACTTCTATTAGCGGACAACACGACATCGACATTGCAAACGAATTTATATCACTTGGTTTGTTTCAAGCCAATCGCATCCGGAACCCACTAATTTTTGCGACTGATGCCTCTTCTACTGTGGTGGAACCCCTCACATCATCTCTCATCGACGAAACCGCACATCATTGTGGACTCAACATTATTTTCGAGCCAAAGTCTAGTAATCTCTTATCATTTAACACGCCTGAACTGAAATTCAATTTTAGACTAGCTAATGTCGATCAAATGGGTGACTTACTTGCTAACAATGATAGGTCTTCCGTGTTGCAGGAACCTAATCCAGATAAAGCAACGTTTTATTTCAACATTTGGTTGTCCGGCTTGTTTTTACGATACGTGCCAACTACTTTTGGATGTCTTCACAGCTTTGTCATGTCAAAAACTGCAAAAACAAAAATTGGAAACAGTTTCGCTTGACTCGCTCAGAGTCTGACTACCAACTTTTTTCTACATTAAGAGATCTGTATCATAGAGAAGTATCATTTGCATATCAGAGACATACGCGACAGCTAAAATTTAATTTTCAAGCTCAACCTAAGATATTTTGGAATTTTGTTAATTGTTAGACCTATAACGGTGGGTATCTATTTACATTTAAATCTAACGACTCGTATATTTATAGTTTATAGTATTGATAGTTTTGATATTAGTAAATTATTTGCTTCTGTTTTCCGTAAAGCTTATCGTACGGACTTTCCAAATTCCAGACACTTTTCACCCCACTTGACGAACTATACAGTTTCCTCTGTGAAGATGAAGGATTAGAAAATTGACGAGGGCACCATTATCGCGTTTGTTGATAAACTTGACAATAATATAACACCTAGCCCAGATGGTATACCCAATTTAGTCTTAAAATATGGTGTGCCATCACTACTACCTGTGCTGTCTTCTATTTTCAATGCAGGCATCTTTCCTCATTTGTGGAAATACTCCACTTTCACTCCTTTATTCAAGAAAGGAAGTCGTAATGACGCTAGCAACTATCGACTTATTGCAAAACTTAATTGCGTCGCTAAACTTTTTGAAGCCATAGTTACGGATATTGTAGCCTTTCATTGCAAATCCATTATGGCTCCGTATTAGCATGGTTGTATGAAAGGTTGTTCAACCACAACCATATTGCTTGAATTTTCTCACCAAGTAACCATCTCAATTGAAGCTGGCCTCCAAACTGACTGTACCTACACAGACTTGACGAAAGCCTTTGATAAGCTTAATGATTCTGTACTTTTAGGTAAACTTCATTCCTTTCAATTCCTTATTTTGTTTTTAAAGTCGATTGATTCTTACTTTATCTATCTATCTTACTTTATCTATCTTAGTATCCTTCCGCGGTGGCTTGTAATCTGAAATTAAAACCACGCCTGGTGTTCCACAAGGTAGTCATCTAGGCTCTTTACTGTTCGCCTTGTTTAGTAATGATGTAGGTTCCATTCCATTCCATCTTTTGCTCTCTTTTATGCCGATGACGCTAAAATTTTTAAAATTGTGAGAAACCTTTGTAGCAGTATCTAAACAGAATTGTCCGCTGGTGTTGCGATAACAATCTCCTTATTAATTCTGACAAGTGTACGATGTACGTCAAAATTCCAAAATCTGATTTGCCGCAAAAATTTTGGAAAGCACCATTGATTCAAATTACTTATTAAGCCAACTTAATTTGAACATTAATAATTAACGTGTCAGGCGGGTGAACTTTTTGTCAACCCCTTAACATCGGACCCATCATGCTTGGAATGAACCAGTCACTGCAACAAGTAGATACTTTAACAAAGCTTACTATATTTTTGATTTTCATCTATCTACAGCATCACTTAAACTAATTCTGTATAAGAGTAATTCATTTCTATTATATATATAGTCTGGATTAGACGAATTTAATAAAATAAATGAATGAATGAATTTCGACACATTCAACAGGCTACTAAAGTGTTTTCCTCTAACTATGCTATATATTTCCAAATCGAAAATATTAAAATAGTGGAAAATACATTATACTATACTAAGAATATTTTTCACACGTATCTCCTATCAAATGTTCTTTCAAACCTTAAAATAAGTCTCATAATTATGTATGGATAGCTATTTCTTTTTTTTTTAAATTACGTATACCATCTCAAGTATCTAGAATAGGCATAAACATGAAACAAAACCACTATAAAACAATCTCTATTGAGCTTCCATTTGTTAAACAAAGAAATTAATAAACAATTTCTCTTCAGGTACTTCAAATCGTTCATCCAGTCGAAGAATGCCCGGATACACTGGCCTTTGCAACAGAACCAATTCTAGCGAGCTTAGCGAATATTTTAGCATTTCAGGTAAATTTGATTATTAGAATGTAACAAAACAAATTATATATGTACGTGAAAAGTGCTGGAAGCACATCTTATTGTTCCACACTAATGGAATGTGCACGTTTGCACGAGCTTAATTAGCTTAACATTTTCTCTGGACTATGGTAATATTATTAAATCATGATTGAATGTTTTTCAGGAATCTGCAGTATGTGGTCCGCTAACAGGTCCTCCGAGCACGGGAGCATCGAATGTGGGTCCCCAGCCAAACATCATGCAACGTCCTCCTCATGCTCGTGAATATAGTTTTTTAGATATCGAGCTTAAATATGGAATTTTGCAGGTACGATGCATATGCAAGAGGAGTTTTTATATGTATATAAGTGAGCGCATTTTATGTTTGCCGGACCTGAGGGTGATCAGGCAGCTTGTGTGTTCTGAAATTTTCCCATCGATGTAGAGAATATTATTATCTTATTTCAGCTTAATATGATATTAAAATTAAATGCGATGTTAACGATTGGAGTGAAATTGAGGATTTTCCTGCATCCGTGTTTTGTTTAAAATAGAAGTATATTAAGCTCAACATGGATCATGAATTAGTGCAAAATATGTCTGCTACCAGATATTCATATAATTAATTTAATTTAAAAATTTTTTAATCTGCCCAAATGGCCGTAGCAGTGGAAAATATCGAGCAAATACTCTTTTCTCCCCACTCCAGATGAGCGGGCAACAGTCTAGGAAATTTCGGGTACTTGCTGGAGAAAGAGGATCAATAAAAGACAGAAAAGCACTAAGCCCCAGCTCTGGAATTAACCGAACTAACACCAAAATCCGAGTTCAGTACTGCACATGTATTACATTTGTTTAGCGCCCATTTGTACCCAATGGAAAATTTCACGACTGTTACTAATAAGCAAAGGTAGGAGTAATACTAAGCTGTCAGCAGCCTATCGCCCGTTGTGTATGCTAAATTCTGCTGGAACTGCACTTGACAAACTTACCGAATCGAGATTTACATATGCGACCCGAGACGCTGGAGATCCTTCACCGAAATAATTTGGATTTATTCATGAGGTGGCCGAGGCTGTCAGAAAGGTTAGGATTGCTACTACATCTAACGCCTATACGAGATAAAAGGTGAACGGCGTAGTAAGGCGAATATGCCAGAAGTGGCTCAAGGATCAATCTTAATATTTTAATTTAAACCAATTTTTTTCCTTTTGAAGCTTAATTAAATACACAATATACACAATAAAAACAATTTAAAATGACTAAGGTCAAAATCCGATTTTATTAAATTCGTAGTGTATATGAAGGAAATAGACAGCATCTCAGCATCTCTGAAGACGTAAGATTTCTTAGATTATGTTTGAAAAAGAATGTGACTCCAAAAAGTCATAGTATTAGATTTAGGTCCCATCTGTTAGGAGTAGGGAAACAACTAGTGCTAGCTGAAAGGAATCTCATTAGAGATTCCGTAAATAAGCTATATAAAAAATTAGGGGAAATCACACTCAAAGTTTAATTCCTACATTTAAAAATGACGAGTGATAATTTAGGTAGAAAAGGAGACATTTTGGACATTGTACCGAAAGCAAACAGGGCTTTTGAAAGTGAGAAAGATAGAAAGCGAAAATTCTCACAACGAAACTAAAGGAGCTGACGACAGGAAAAGATATCATGGAAATGAAAAAGGATGATATAGATACCATCCCCAACTATGTGGTGAACAAATCCACGGTCCAATTCACAGAAGAGCAAATGGAATTGCTTAACCAAGGTCCGAATTTTTTTGTCAAGGAAACAAAATCTCCTACAGAAGACCTGGTAGTTGACGTCGAAGCCGCGATAAAAAACCTAACCGAACAGGAGAAAGCACAGATTAGACGCAATGTGGCAAAACTCATCAGGTAGGGAAACTGAGAGAGGGGTAAATCTGGCAAGGCACAAAGTGTGCTTAAAGAATTGGCTACTAAACCGGTCTATTATACCAAAGTAGATAAAGGAAACGCCGTGGTTATAATGGACAAAAATGATTATGACCGCAAAAGCTCAACAGCCAAGATTACTATGAGCTAAGGAAAGATCCCTTCCCAGACTCTATCAAACAATGTGAAAGAATCTTGAAATAGTGCAAAGGGACGATTGGAGAGACAAACAAGCTGTGGGTCTCAAACCCGGCGCTACCAAGAATTTGGTGCCTTCCAAAGATACACAAAGAAGGAAATGAGCTAAGGGAAATTATAATCGCAACAAACGCTCCGACAAGGGGAAAAACAATGAAAGCTGACCTCAATCGAGCCATGCCTTATTGGAAAAGACTTAGCTCTAGGAGTGGGGTAAACAGGTCCTAATCTGAACTAATGTGTTTAATGGTTTCAGGCAAGATTGGATTGCTGAGAGTGCAGCAAGGAGGCTTAATTTGGTGGTTCAAGTTTGAGAGTCCAGCACAGTGTGAGTAAAAGAATGTCATCGCCCGGGGGGAAAAAATAGATGCATTACATCAAACACTTAGTTACGTCCATTAAAAAGCGCCGTCAAATTTCAATTAGTATTAATGACCTACAAAAGATGCTCCTTTAAATTTGTAACACAAATAGATGGATAGAATAAAATGTGTAACAAAACACAAAAATAATATACAGTCTGTCAAGAATGAGTTTACACATAGGGAAAAAATTCAATTTTTCATCTTTCTAATTATAAAATACTACTTTTTCTTTATGTAAATAATTTTTTTTTTCTTAATTATCGTTATTTGCATTATTTCCAACCGATATATACAAAAAAAGTACAACTTCAATGCAAAAAAAGAACGAAAAGAACAACGAAAACAATTATTACAATTCTTGAAGTGTCAAGAAACTCTTTACACAAAAGTTTATTTTTTGCATTACTGCAACGATACGGTAAATTTACCATAATTTTTGGTCTGTATTGTAAAGTTCTATAAATTTGATCATTAGTGTGTGATTAATTTTTGGCTAATACGCATAAATAAGTGAGATATTGTGTTTTAAAATGCCAGGCAAAAGATTATCCTTTGAGTTAGTTCAGATGATATACTATAATCACCAATTAGGTAAAAGTGCACAGGAACTGTCGGAAATGTTTTGTGTAGCACGAATGGCAGTCTATAACGTTATAAATCGTGCTGAAAATGAGAATAGATTGGAGCCAAAGTGTAGAGGTGGCTCAAAACCAAAAATATCTAAACGTATAGAGCGCCTTATGATAAGGAAGCTTGATAAAAAACCCCTGGATTTCAACCAGAACACTTGCTAGGGAACTCAAGGAAGAGTGTGATGCTGCTGTTTCCCATGAAACAGTACGACAGGCCATCCTACGAAATAAGTTCTCATCAAGAGCTGCACGAAAGAAACCACTGTTTTCTGCACTAAACATCGAAAAGCGTTTTTCTTTCGCTATGATGCACCTTTTTCAACCCGTTGACTTCTGGGACGACGTCATATTCTGCGATGAAACGAAAATGATGTTGTACTATAATTATGGACCGGCTAGAGTGTGGCGCAAGCCTTTAACATCGTTGGAAAATCGAAACATCATTCCGGCTGTAAAATTTGGTAAGTTGTCCGTTATGATTTGGGGTGCTTCTCAAGCAGAGGAGTAGGAGATTTGGCATTCATTGAGTCAACCATGGACGCCCAACCATATTTGCATATCCTTAAAACATATTTGGCAAGCAGTGCGCAGAAATTCGGGTTTATGCATAACAGCAAACCAAATTTTAAGCTTTACCAGGACAACGATCCCAAACATAAGGCGAACATGGTGCGAATGTGGCCCTTATACAACTGCGGAAAAGTGATGGATACGCCAGCCAAGAGTCCGGACTTAAATCCCATCGAAAATTTATGGGCTTACTTAAAACAACAAGTCGCTAAAAGGCAACCCAAAAACCGAACTGCCTTAAAAATTGCGATTCTCGAAGAATGGCAAAAAATACCAACCACGTATGACCTGCAAAAGTTGGTTCATTCAATGAAAAATCGGTTGCGATGTATGGTGAATGCCAAAGGTGGCCATACCAAATGTTAAATATACCAAATAATATTAAATATCCTGTAAATATGTAAATATTAAATACAATAATAATTTGTGTAAAGAGTTTCTTGACACTTCAAGAATTGCAATAATTGTTTTCGTTGGTCTTTTCGTTCTTGTTTTGCATTAAAGTTGTACTTTTTTTTGTATATATCGGTTGAAAATAATGTAAATAACTATAATTAAGAAAAAAATATTCATTTACATAAATAAAAAGTAGTATTTTATAATTAGAAAGATCAAAAATTGAATTTTTTTCCTATGTGTAAACTCATTCTTGACAGACTGTATATTTAAGATATCGTCACAGAAGGTTGGTGCAATAATTTATCCAACTCGATTCCTGTAAAAAAGGATGTCATCATAGATAAAAGGAAATAAGGAAGCATTCTTTCATTACCAACTCAATACATTACTCATATTACTACTGCGGCTATAAGTTCCAAATCGACACTACAATGATTCCCATGAATAATTTCCCACCCTTTCCAATTGTACCTATTTCATGGTATTGAAGCCAAATAAGTACACTCTACTTACTTACCCTTTGCTCTTTTTCCAATTCACTTTCCTCGACATCCTTACCGCACTGTATCTGATATCATTCGCCACTCCAAGCCTTTTTCCAAATTGTTCTTGTCACGTTGCAAATGTTTTCGAACTGTCTGCACACGTACCGTATTTCAATCGGGCACGTTACTAGTTGCTCACATACTCTCAATGTGGCTAGAATCTTTTACAGTATATACAACGTGCAGGCATGGCTTCATCATAAATAATATTTGTACGTACGTACGTGGAGCGCAGAAAATTGAAATATCACTTGCCGAAACGCTTTGAAGAGTGAATTGAACTAGAAAAACATATTACTCACTTGGAAAGCAGTAGGAAAAATGTTTTCATAATGATCTGCTCTTCGTTTCATCCAATTGCATTTCGTTCCCGGAATTTCGAAAAAAATGCGATCGGTACGAGTAGTTACAATTCCGGAAATTGAATTTTTAAGCAGGTTCAGGTTTAAAATATGCATGCATAAGGTGTCCTCGAAGAAGGATGTATTCCAATAAATTTTCAAAGGTTACAGTGCACCATAAGCTGGTGTACTGGAAAGAATGAATATCTTGCGGAGATTAAATGCATTTCATTACCCCCCATTAAGGCATTCGAATGCTACACTTGCTTAGTTTGAAGATACACATATGAGTTTTTATTAAAATCGTACTATAAATTGTTCGTCATTAATGACATTTGAAACAGAGTTTGTTGAAATGTTGGGCTATCTTTTAATACATAGTGGTGTATACCGCCGATAAATGCATCATGACGTCAAAGTTTTCTCAGATTCATATCTCGAGAGCTATTGGTGACGTAAATTTCGTAATTAAAAAACTACATATAAATCGAATTCATGAAAAAATTAATAAATCAATATAATCGTAAAAATTTGCTGATTAAAGCTACTGTTTTCAGATAACCGAAGCATTATCTTATTTACATTATTCCGGACACGTGATACATAGAAATGTTTGCCCGTCTTCGATTTTAGTTACTAAGAAAGGCACGTGGAAGCTTGCCGGATTAGAATATATTGGTAAGATCGTAAAGTCAATAATACCAATAGATTGGGAAATTCAAAATTGATTTTCTTAATTTGCAGAACGAGTTAGTGAAACAGATGCAGCTGACACAATCGTTTGTCAACCGTGGAGTACCAGGGTATCGAAATTGGCTCAACCGAATTTAGATTATATGGGTAAGTTTAAGTCAGTGTGTTCATTTCAATATGGATATTACTTCATTTATTTATGCATTTAGTAACTAGCCACATCTAAAAAAATTGTGAAATATGAATTTTACACTTTCAACTCACACAGTTTGTAGTCAGATACTTGTTTGGCATTGCTCCTCCTGTTCCTCTTTTCAGTCGTTAATTTTAGTTCAACATGTTACTACTATGAGCTTGCCAGTTATTATTATTAGCTCCGTCATATTGTCACATGTAGTGATATTAATTAAGGTAGATCAAATTTGATGGTAAGTTGCATTAATTCGTACACTGTTGGAAAACTTAAGTTTTCCAACTAAGTTGAAGAATTTTGTTTTTGAACGTTTTTGGTCGAAGAAATGCAGTCCTCGAAAATAGTTGTGATAAAGAGCACATTTGGCGAAAAATGCATTTAAATGTCTACAGGATTACACTATTTTCATAGAAAATCAAATTTTCAAAAGGTTTCTTTACGCTATAGGTTTCTTATACATACTATTTTTCAATGCTTCCTGTTATTTTTGGAGCATTTATTCTCGGATGAAATTTGACTTTTGCAAACAAAAAAATGGTTTTCTTGTTCTGCTACTAATTTTGGAAGCCCAAAATTTCCAGCACTTTTCGAACAGATGAATGCGGTTCATCAATGATTTCACCAATATCTTTTTGAAGCTGTCCGATTAATTTTCGCATGTCTAAAAGATATTTTATTTCTTGTACTTGATATTATTTAGCTTTTTCAAGAAAATAAATCATACCACTGTTCAAACATTTTTTTTTCAATATTAACTAAAAAACTTGATTAAAGATGCACAAACAATGAAAACACTCGTGAAACTAATCTTGAATCACACTTTTCCACAAAATTTTCGGAGGAATTTGAATCAAATAATCCATGCGTGTAGATATTATAAATTTGTGAGTTCCAGTTAATTTATTTATAGTTATCCTTTTTATAAAATTATTAATATATTCTCAAATAAGTGTGTAGGGACATAGGTATTCCTGGGATTATTTTCTCATATTAATATGTTTAATAATCATAAAACCAAAGAAAATCTGATAGGAAATTTAACTAACGGAGAAGGTGTCAGCAGAATTTTTTCAGTGACTTTATATAATACCAAAGTTTTTTTTATAAGGGAAGCGTTGCTTGCAATGCCACTCGCAAAGAACAAGACTGAAACCAGCCAAAAAAGACCATAACCATTTAGCTCTTTCGGAACTTACTTCTTCAGCACTTTCTGTGGCCCACGTTGGGCGCGCATTTTTTTCGAGGCAAATGATCTATAAATAGACAACGCACGCAATTACTGATACAGTTGCTGTACAGAGAAAGCACTATAAAGTACTGTGTGTCTTGTTTAAAGCCATTCATCATATTAAACATGATTTTCCTGTAACACATGAAGGTTTAATCAGATACAATTTTGATGGATGTGAGAACCAAAGCTTAGCGGCTGAAATTTCAAGTTCACTTGAGAATTTGTAGCAGTTTAGATATTTTTTTATGATGTACCAGAGCGGTTTGAAAATCTCGGCCTGATCAATTAAAAAATTGACAATTTTTTTTTATTCCAACATATTCTCCTGTCATATCAATGAACTTATTCTAAGGCCTCTATACCTTTTTTATGAGCCGAATCGTTGAATATTTTCATCCAGCCAAGTGCTTTTTTTGAAATTAGGGAACAGGATTATGTTGCTAAATCATGTGAATAAGGTGATTGATTCAATACTTCAAATCAGAGCTCATCGAGCTTAGCCATGGTAATAGCTGACTTGTATGTCTGTTTACCATTCTGATGAAAATGGATCTTTTTATGTCCAAGCCCAGTCATTTTCGCGAATATTTTTTTTACTTATTCATCTAAAAAATTAGCGTAGTACTGACTTGTTATAGTTTGTTTGAGGAAGTAGTCAATAAAATTAATTCCCTTGTAATCCTAGAACACTGACGCCATCACTTTTCCAGCTAACACACGTGACTCGGCTGTTTTTGGCGGAGGAAAATCACTATGCTTTCCTTGTTTTGATGGTTCTTTTGATTCAGGGATATTGCGGTGCATCCAGATTTTGTCAATGATTAGAAATCATCTCAAAAAATTGCTAGTATTGCTCGGGAAAAATGCCAAATTTTCTCTAGCATTTTCAACCCGTTTGAGCTTTTGTTTTCCGGTTAACGAAATCTTGCTGAAACTTTTTTTAATATAAATTCTTCGGTTTAAATATGGTACACCCACTTAGTGTAGATCTCTATAGTATCACTTATTTCCCGCACTTTTAATATTTGGTTTTCTATTTATTTTGATCTTTTGATTTCCTAAACTATTTTATGGCTTTTTTCGATGATCTCTGAAGTGGCAAACGTCCACGGCCTGCCACTTCACAGATAATCTTTGACGCTGCCTCTGCCATGTTCGCCTAAAGCTACCCATTTTTTCACCGTGGAATAAAAAGGCGTAGATTTCTCCAATGTGTTATCCAAACCAAACCTTTCTTAATTTGACTTAGCATCATATTCCTCTTAATCGCGACTGTGCTTTCAGTTTTCTCCGCTTTCCAATATAGAAGCGGATTCTTGTAAATAAAAAGACAGCGAAATAATTAAACGATATTTAAAATATGAAGCTATCGAAAGAATATCAGTTTATTACTTGCAAATCTAGGTTAGGCCGGGAAATTTTCAAATTGCTCTATTATAAAAATCGACCAAGAAATCGCAATTTAACTGCGCGTGTACTTTCTGTATTGTTACTGTCACCTTGCTGTGTATTGATATAGTATTGTTTCTTATTTTGGTCGAATAAATTCCTTTTAGTTTGAAAATTTTTAAAAAATCAGACTTTTTTTTTATCGTTTATGCATTTTTAGCTTAGCGTTTATGCTTATTGTATGCGCAAAGCTAGATCAAAATGTTCACACAAATCCATGACTAGATAACTAGAAATATTCATGCACTCAATTTGCTTCCTGCAAATTCAAATAAATTACCAAAACGGTTGTGTGAATTTAATTTGTTTCAAGTCAATTTCGCCATAAAGATAAACCGATAATCCATTAGCTAACTAATTTGAAAAGTGTTTAACTACTCGACTAATTCCATGTTATTTCTATTTCAACCGCAGCACCAGAAATCCAAATACAATCAACATGCAGTATACTCAGTGATATGTTTTCGCTTGGAATGGTGATATGTGCGATTTTCAATCACGGTCGACCATTAATCCAAGCTAATAATTCCACTTCATCGTACTTGAAGCAACTGGAAATGGTGAGTAGCAATAATCCGCAAATCAAATTACTTTCCGCCCTGGCCCCGTGCCGCAGCGCAACAATTGAATTAAAATCAATTTTCCTCCTCGGCACTGTGATTACGCTCCAACGCTCCAGCTATCTAATTGTTCCGAATGTTTACACTGCATTTATTTTCAATAACAGTTTTTCGATTCATTCCACTTAGCTAGACGATGTCGTGCACAACATGCTGCCACGAGTACCGATACCACTGCAGGAAGCCACCTCCAGGCTGGTTAGCAAGGACCCCACATGCCGACCGACAGCTCAGCTCCTTCAACTGATTAAATACTTCAAGTAAGTGCATCCTGGATTCCATCCGCTCCGATTAAACCGACAAAGCTTTGCGACTGACGAAGGCGATACGAACGGAAAACGGATGGAAATCAAACTTTACACTATTGACACAATACGAAACGGAACGGAAATGTGTGATTTGTTCTTAGGGCGATTTCCAATTCAATTGATTTTAATTTCAGTGATCCAGCCGTACATGCCTTACAATTCTTGGACGTGATAAATATGAAGGATCCCACCCAGAAAGCACATTTCTATCGGACAACGCTCAAGGAAGTGCTTCATTTTATACCAAGGGTAAGAGCGAGTGGCACTCCGTGTAGAACTTTGTAAACTTGAATGCTGAGCCGATTGTTTGTTTTTGGTTCACCGCTTTCTCTTCGTTTAAATACACATTCATACGTTCATACAAGTGTAGTGTTTGGTCGGTACGTTAGCACATTGTGCTTGTTCCATTCATAAACCCATGCATGAACCTACGTTGGCTGTGTGCTTTGAAAAGAAAGAAAACAAACTGTTAGTGGAATTGCCTAACTGAGGCTTATTCACATCATCATTTATTTTATGGTGGTGAAAGCTTTCACATTAGATCTGCAAATATTATCCAGGAATGCCACAATCAAATTTGATCACAACGATTTCTATACGAAATCAGTATTCTAGGTTACATAATTTGCGAAGAATATCGGTATTAAAATATATTACGCTTATCAATTAAGTGTTGGCTAAATTTTTAAGTATTTTTAGTAGATTAAAGAAATAAGGAAAACTAATACTTTTGTAAATTATTTTTAAAACTAATATATTAAAACTATTACTTTTCTAAATTATCCTGTTATTATTTTAAATTAATTAAATATTAAAGGCACACGATTTGCGTTAATGTTGTCAAAAACTCTACTTTGTCATTTTTTCTTAAGGAGGGAAATACATGGAAAATTGCAAAAAAAAAAATTTTAATATTAAACCCTTAAAGTACATACATGTCTCAAAGTAAATGAAAATATTTTTTTAATAATTTTTCAACGAAAAATGGCGGCGAAGCAAGCGAATGAAAAAAACACGTCAAAAACTGCCTCGTACAACTTAACGCCTTTTCCGGGGAACTTGCGACGTTCAGAGAAAAAAATATGCTAATGAGATGTATGGTTTATAGGTGAACCAATAAAATTTATGTAACAAAATTAAATTTTTGCATTAATTTTAGATTAAACAAAAAATTCGATTATTTTTTTAAAAAAAGCCGGTTTTAAACATTAATTAACAAATTATTTTTCCGAAATTACAAAAACATGTAGATTCAACAAATAGATAAGACTCTTTTGTAGATGTGATAGAAATTTGAGCCGAATCGGTTTAATATTTTTTGAGATATTTTGTGCAGAAGCTGTAAAAGCGCGTTTAAAGTTTGCGGTAGATAAAAATCATTGATTATTAGTTTTTATTATAGCTTATTCGTAAGTCAGCGATTCCAGGTCCATACAGCAGCCCTTCAGCTTCCTCGTGCATATCATTTTGGAGCATTAGAAGGTCACGGCAAGCATTTCGGGCTTCTTTTGAGCTGAAAAGACTTCGACGGATCTATCGTTCTATCCTGTCGTTGTCAGCTCTCTTGGCATAACTAGATAAACTGGGGCTTATTTCAATACTTAAATCATTCATTAGGTGCAAGAGGAATGTATGGCCTTTATTGAACATCCCAGCGGCTATGTAAGCTGATATTTCAACTATTTCCAATCCGGCAATCTAACGGTTTTTACTACAAGGTTCATATATGCAGGTCTCTTTGTATATTATAAAAATATACAAGTGTAAATGTACATCTGTATCTATATTTCCTTAGAATTTTAGATTTATAAGAATATAGTAGGAATACACAATTAGAGAACCGTCCATAGCGCCGAAGAGAAAGTAGCCGCGGACGCGCGGCAGGTATGCTCAACTGGCTGGGAAACGCCGCGCTGCCTATAACTGACTATAACTCGAGAATTGATACGAATATTATTTTTAGAGCATTTGAAACATTTTAATGTAATATACAAAAAAATCGATTTTTTTTAGCAGTTCCTCCTTAAGAAAACATTTTCGTGTCCAATATGCCATTATTACTGGTTTTGCGTCCTCACAAAAATCTCTAGGTTCTTCCATGTCTATTGTACCTCTCAAAATGTACATTAAGGGGGCAAGATGGTTTCCGAGGCCGAAGAAAAGCCGATTTTTGCGATTTTTTTTCTCAGCTTTGAGCGAAAATAATTACTATTTTTTTATAACACATTAAAGAACTATATTTTGAGAGTATGTAGGAATTATTGTATAAAAAAATATGAATTAGTTATCCCGTGGTGGCAGTAAATCAAATGCGCTTCGAAAAAAAGGCGTCGTGCGGTGCGTAAAACCTGGCCTGACAGTGTTATCTGAAATCAAAAAATCGAAGTGATTTACTTAATATATTAGTTTTTTTCGCGGATGAACGAAACTATATTGAAAAATATGCGATTTCCGATTTTTGGTGCGGTTTTTAATTTGGAGGTACCATTTTCACATAAAAAATCAGCCTTTGATTGCCTGTAAAAAATAGTACAAAGTTTTTTTGAAAAAAAAAACGATCGTTCATCCGCGAGTATTTATCATATTAAAGATGTCCGGCAAATTTCATTGAGATCGGTGCATTACTTTTTGAGTTATGTTACGCACCGACTTCAAAAATGTAGTTCGGAGTTTCGAGCTAGACTATTTCGGCTTCTCGTGGAAATATACCTGGGAACACGATCATAAAATAACCGGTATCTCTGCGAGTTTAAGTCCGATCGCCTCGAAATTTTCAAAGGATATTCCTGAGATGTTGTACTTTCATATAAAAAAATAGTTGAAAAATTTTTTTTGTTGAAGTCGGAAACCATCCTGCCCCCTTAATATGTATAAATGCAAACAGATATACTATGTGAACTAAAGCCACAGATAATTTGAAAAACAGCATTAATATTTTCTTATCGCTTAAGGCAGTATGCTTGTCTAGAGGCTTGATTTTGAGGTGATTTTACGGACGCAATAAAAAAAACTATAAACATTTTTGGGATATATTTTTATACCAGTTTTTTATTAACATTTTGAAAGTACAAAAATATATTCAAAAAATAAAAGAAAAATAAAATTGATGTAGAGACAGGCCGGCGAAGTGAAGGCTCAAAAAAAAAACTTGTCTCATAGTTGACATGATTCCAACCTGCTTGGTGGTCCGAAACATACATTTTTGGTGAATTCTGTTATAAAAAAATGTGAAATTTTCCTGACGTAGGCGATTTGAAAAAACTTTTTTTTTCACAAAATGGCGTCCATTTAAAAAAAAAGTCGCTTTTTTGCCTTATTTTTTCATCTTTGGGAATTTTAATAAATAATAGAAAAAAAATTTGAAAAATCCCTACGTCAGACGATAACCAATAGTGTTAAGAGGGTTTGTGCAAAATTTCACGTATCATGTCAACCGTATCGGGAAAAGTAGTTCCGAGAAAAACGCGTTTAAAATTTGGAGTCTCGTTTCGGGCAGTTAGTTGGCATGTCACAAAAATAGCTGTAACGCCAAAAATGATTCGAATTTCCAAAAATTCTTTTAAAAACTTATTCTTAATGTTCTAAACTTTGTAAATTTGCAAACAAAAAAATATCGATTTGATCAAATTACTAGACCAGAATACCCCCTTAACAACCTGTTTTCGACTGTTTGCAAAAGCATATTTAGCTTCAAATTCAAGAAATACTACAAATTCAAATAAATACAGTACAACCATGTATAATGAAATGCATAATGTATAAATATTGTGTGTTTTTTCCTGAAACAAAGTTCGTGAGCACGTGTTTCACTGCGTTTTTCAAATCAAATCAATCCGCTATCGTATTTACGTTTATTTTCATTCAAACTCAGAAAACGTTTGGCCAATGAAACTGTCATAGTTCGAGTAATTATTCACTAATCTCCGCGTGCTTCGCTATTTCAAACTGATTGCCTCAGCTCGGTGTCGAGCTATTTATAGGTGGCTGTTGGATATCTTTAATAGTCTAGACAACAATCGAATAATATAGTTTTCTCTGCTAGCTTATATTTAGGATACCTATGTATCGGCTAGATGGATCTAAATTGTTTCAGCTGATGCTATTATCTCTTTAGTTTATGTATATAAACAGCAATATATTTGCTCTGTAAGCCATAAATCTTCCATTCATTGTCGGCTGATAAGTAATAAAAATAGTACAACGTCTAAATATAAATAATAAGTACAACGTTTAAACATAACAAATCCATTTCAGGCCAAATTGCTGCATATACTTTTCAAACTGCTCCTGATTGCTTTGTATTTCCATAAGTGCTGTTAAGTGTTGACTCGGTTTCATTCTCTGCATATTTGTAGCCACGATTCCATTCTGAAATCTATATTCACCATTCGCCAAACATTCAATGAAAAACTTGAAAGCTTCTCTAACTTTTGAATAGCAAAACATTTCTGATCGTCCTCGAAAAACAATTTATTCACAAAGCCAACGAAACCCAACCACTCTCGACCTTATCTTTTTGAACGGAATACTAAATCACCCACACAGCTTAAAAGTTGATTACCTTTCTCAACAAACCTAATGAATATCTCTCGAAAAGAATTTTCGCTCTTGTCCTTTTCTTCTTGAAATATTGTGTAAATATATTTTGGTCTCGCATCAAGTGTTTGTAGTTGCTATTTTCTATGAAATATCAACGAAAAAAAAATATTGATAGATTGAAGCTTGTTTGTCTTCAGTACGCACTTGAAGGATGAGCGGCTCAGCTGACTGTTTGCTAGAAAATTATTTCAACTAACTTATTGTTTCTTGTTCTTTTTCCTCTTTTTTCGTAGAAATTATGGTGGCAGCACGTATGGCCTTGTTTGCAGCAAGAAATGAAAACGGCCGAAGTGTTGGCGGCTGTTCTGCAGCCAGCCCTCGCACTTGTACAAGAATCAAAACCCGACGAATATGAACAAATTATTTTGCCTACATTCAAGTAAGTACGTATGACTAGAGCATGCAATAACAAAAACTCAATTGATAAGTACAAATAGAGAATTTAGACCGATGCATTTAAGAACGATAAGAGCAACGTTTTTGAAATATACGCAACGTTTATGAAATATAGGTTTATGTATATATCTTCGCTAGATCGGCAATGTCAAAAAAATCTACAAATTCAAACACCTCCTTTTGATTTCTGAAATAAAAAGTTCCTTGGAAAAATTGACAAAACGTTCATGACGGGAACTCTTTTTTACTTACCTATGTGCAACTATATGGAAAGGATATAATTTGAGCATCGACTTTTTTCGGAAATGCAACTAACGGACAAGATACTGAATTACAGAAGCAACTTTTAGTCAGTCCGCATAACTTTTTTTCTCAAAGACTGATAAACGCCACTTGGGGGAGAGACTTGAAAGATCCAGAATTGCTAAACAAGAGATTAGTTGTTATAATCTACCTTAACATATTTCGATGCTGCCGTCCTTACCATAAACCTTCTGAATTTTCTTTTTCATATTTGAACTAACGCCGGATTCGAAAACTACATGCTCTACTACATGCTCTATTACTCAATATCAATATGAAAAACCTATCTTTTGTGGAAGAAAAATGAAAAATCCCCCTATCAGCAAAAAACGTAGCATTGCTTAGCATAAACCTTCTATCTACCGCATATACAAGGTTTATGCTAGGTAGTACTATCGTTTTTTCGTTGCATGTTCCTACAAAAACCTTCTATCTGATTAAAACCAATCTTTCATAAATATTTTCAAAGTGAAAACTTTTCCTTCAGATGTACCGCAAATAAACGTATTATTATCCGTGCTAAAACTTTCGTCCTGTTTGAAGATGTCTGCAGCATTTAGAAAAACACAAATCATTGAATATTTCGAAAGTTACTAAAATGCAGATAGAAGGTTTATGCTAAGGACGGCAGTGTGGATAGAAAGCGTTTTGTTATTTACCTACAGCCTGGAAGTACCTTTCTGGCCATAGTCTTCAAATAATTAATTTGATCAACTCAAAAATAATTTAAGGTCTTCTAATGAGGGGCTGAAAAATCAAATTGGGATTGTATCTACGAGTACTTATTTCGATTGGCTCTGAATAAAATTTCTCACAGTGAAGTAACCGAAATTTCAATTTGCTCAAAGCAAATCAATTCAAAAGATTTTATTGGAAGACCAATTTTTCCTTCAGAAACGAGATTTATTTCAAATTTAACTCTTTCAGCATTTGAATTTTAAAATCAAGAGACCGAAACCTCTTTTAACTTTTTGCTAAAGTTTTGCTCGTATTACAATAAGTGGTCATGCAAGTAAAATCACAGTTCCTCACACTCGTAATCGTAAATAAAAATTCTAAAGTAAAATTTCAAATACTTCGCAATATTACCTTCATTAAGCTTGGAACATTAATGTTACTTAAAAAATAGATTAAATAGTTTCTGTATATTATAATAATCGACAGTAAGTCAAAATTTTGTATCACATTCGTGCTCGTAAAATTAAGTTTCGTTAAATAAGTTCTCAAACTTAGCTTTTAAGGCACGACCAATATTTCGTCGGTAATCTTTTCTTATTATTTATTTCTTTATTAATTTATTAACCATTGAGCTACAGATATTCTTCAATTATAGCATCAAGAATGAAAATGAAACATAATAATAATAAAATAAGAAATATAAGAAGGAATTAACTAATTTAAAACTAACGACAGAAATTAGAACTAAGGTTAAATTACAATTCAAGATAACATTTTAAGTACATTTTTTAAATTTAAAAAATATTGCGGAATTGTGCAATCTGGAAAACGCAACAAAAGCGAATGAAAATAGACGTCCGTACGTACAAACGGAATAGAAAAAAGTTTAGCGCATCAGAACCGCTAGAAAACTAATTTTCGAAGAAATTATCTTTGAGGGATTTAAAAATGTGTGAAGACGTTATACACTTCTTTGTAGTATCATATCAACCATTTCTTACTCAAAGGAACAAATATCATTTTCTGACAGCATTTCCTATAACAGAAATGATGAAAATGTTCAGTGCTGGCAACATTTGTTCAACACAGCAGCAATAACTACCATAACATGCTCGTGCTTAATCAACCTATCGTTTGAATTTCGTTTTCATCCAAGGATATCATCGCAAGTTTCAGCGGTTAAACTATGTCTGGGGCTGCCATCCGAAAAATTTCTAAAACTCGGAAAATTTAATATCGGTTGCTTATTTTATTGTAAATGCTTTTCTTATGAATACAAAATGGAAGCATCTATTGGTTTACGAAATTGCCTGGTGCTGGCAATCATGAGCTAGCACCATAGCTGCTTTACGTTGTGTTAAACCCACCCTATGAATTTCGTTTCGATTGAATGGCTGCGCTTTAAGTTATAGAAGTGAATATAATTTTAGGGTTAAATTATAATTTACAATTACAATAAAATACCACCGTCCAAACTTTTTAAATTTTTGAAACGTAAATATTTGTTGTTAATTGTCGTTGCAGGATCATTCCTATTTGGGAATTTTATGATAACATCGCTCGATAAAGAAATGTCAATAAATTACGAAATTCATCATAGCTGGCAACCCTTTCACGATTTTTCAACGAAATTCCTAGAGAATTAAAAATGCAGCAAGATCCACTTATCACATGAATTTCGTTTTTATTTCGTTACTGCATCGGAAGTTATAGGGAAAAAACCGTTATTTTTCTTAGCAAATTTACAATATTTAGGAGGCAAAAATTATCATAGCTGGCGACTCTATACTAATTTTTCAACCAAATTTCTATGAAATCTATCTTAAAGTAAGGTTCATCTACGGCGTGAATTTCGTTAAAATTCGGTGGCTAAATCGAAAGCTATAGGCCAAAAATCAGTTTTTTTCTCAGCAATTTTTCCAAATGTTACCACTGCCACAGTGTTGCCCATATTTCAAAATCACTTTTATCAGACCTGGTTTTAGTTAATAGCAACAGATCCTGTAAATTTCATATTGATCGCATTGTCCGATCGTCATTTCTCATGAACAGAAGTTTTGAGTACTGAAAATAGAGGTAATTTGATCACGGGCTGCCGTTCTTGTTTACCGTGGAATTTGGAAAATTTTTATTTGACTTGGTGGACAAAAGTCAAGATTTATCAATAATTTGAATTTATTTTCAAAAATCAAAAAATTTTCAGGAAAGTCGATGATTTGAAGGATTTTTTTCAGGAGCCTGCTGTAGTTACAGACTTGCTCACACAAAATTGTGCTAAATTCTAGTCTACATCAATACTCTCCAAAAAAATTCCATGTGTGCTAAATTCTAGTCTACATCAATACTCTCTAAAAATTTCACGATGATCCGTTGTATTTCTTAGAAGTTATGGCAAATCGAAATTTGAAAAAAAAAATCCTTGCCTACTTGGCTGAAGGCTGAAGAATTTACGGCGAAGCGAGTTTAATACTAATTTTCTTCGAAAATTAGTAAAAACCTCCGATGATCGACTAGGACCACTAGATTGAGGACTGATATGCGGACGTGATTCCATGACAGGAGGATGCGGTCACGTGACCGAGATAATTGGAGGACAACGATCCAGGCGGCCAAGGCCCGACATCGGGCTGTTGTGCCACGGTGATGATAATGAGGACTGAAATGGGCAGCTTTTATGAGCGTTTTTTATGAGCGTTGCGAGTTTTTCCTAGCTATTCTTCCGTTCAACACTTTTTTTCTCTTAAAACGCGGCGAACTTTTTCATTACTCACAGATTTCAACAAGCAATTATTCGCAGATTGGGATAATTTTGGAGCGTCAGGATTCTGTTTGACTTTTCTCAATATCATTCTCTCAATATGCAAGAAAAGGTCGATCGAAACTCACTCAAAAACAAAAATGCTTTTAATGCAGTTAATGTTCGATTCGGTAAGGTGTTCTCTATTCCAAAAATTAAACCACACCCAGAACTCTTTACTGTGCATCTTCTAAACAACAAATATTATATATATAATATACCGTTATCCAGATGTAGTCCAAAATATAGCGCTAGGCTCTATAGAAATACTCTGCACATCGAATGCAACAAACTATTTCCTTTGGAAAATCATATATTGAGTCGTATCAGCTTAATCCAGGAACGGTTTCCATCCAGAATGATTGAGTGTTAATTTCAAATTGTCGTAACACGTCTACAGCATTTGAAGTCCTAGTTGACATCATTCTGGATTCTCGACTGTGTGAACTAAAACCCAGAAGAATCATACCACTTATGGGTTGAATATTTGATTTTTGCTCACAACGTTAATCATGCCCTATGGTAGGACATAAGAGCTATGGGGATAATCTGATGCTCGATGGCATGTATGCATGCCAAGAGTTGGTTTTGTTTGCACCTGTTGATTAATGAATGCCCAATCGTTCTGTAAACGGAATTTATTGAAACATCAAACCAGATTATAGTCAAGCTCGAAGCATTTAGTAAATTAAGTCCTGTTCAAATGTGAATACTTTTTGCTATGTACTTTTGTTTAAGAAATTATCATAATTATATAGGCAAATGAATTTAAAAAAAAACATGGTTGTTACATAAAGAGTAGTAGAATCATCTCTTTTTAAAATAATTTATCTAAACTAATACACCAGATGGGGTAGAAGTACATGTTATTGATATAATGCCTGTGCTATAGTGCTATAGTGCTATGAAATAATAACTTAATCCAATACTTTTAAAACGGAATGTATTCAATTGATTAACTAGGTTCTCTTTTTATTCACCAGAGTTGTGTTCGCATCACCGAAATCAATTCAAGCTACGGTTACGCTTTTGGAGAATTTGCATGTGATATTAGAGAAAACGCCGCGTGAAGATGTCAGAACTGATGTACTGCCGCTTCTGTTCAACGCCTTCGAAAGCACAACAATTCAAGTACAGGTAAGTTTACGTTTCCCATCAGTCGAGCCCCAGAGCATTCGTTTTTGTCTGGTACTATATTGAACAATGGTTTCGAAATGCGCTTCCTCTGCAAGCGAGTGCTGATGTGATGGGGCTTAGAGTCATGCTCGACTGTCGGATGAACCTACGGGACAAGGTTTCATTGAAATTTGCATTGTGCAGTGTGTATTTGACGACGATATAATCCTCTAAATGCATTATACTAGCATAATATGTTTTGTATACACGCACAATCTTTAGAAAAGTGTATCGTATAGTATTCACTGACACGAAAAAGCAATATAGCAGCAAGCTTAGAGTTTATTTTTGAAGTCTTTTATTGAATTTCATTAAATTCTCACAATTTAATCTTTATCTCCTCCTGCTAGCCAGATAGTACATTCAAAGCCGAGATTCACTTTAAGGATAAAAGAGATTCTGTGATTAAATTTTAAAATTTTAAGTTTAATCTTTATAAAAAGTACGTCAATTGCTACACATCGACATTATTTGTATGGTTCTTGCGTTTTAATATGTTGTCGAAAAGTATAATTATTACTCAGTTTATCGAGATCAAAGCCTTTGGAAAAGAAACTATTCATTAAGAAGTTTTAAAGCCAAACGACATTTGGCTTTAAAACGCCCACGCTGGGCGCCAGGTGACTTGGTCAACAAACAAGCGAAAGTGAAAGCGACGAGCGATAAATACCACACGGAGAGAAAAGTGTAATGAAATTATACAAAATTTGCAATTAATTTCATTGCAACAGTAGTAATTTTTTACCCCATTACCTTTGTAATCAATTTCACTACACATTTTACTACTTTGTTGTGAACTATGTATGTATGAATGTTTTTACTACAGCGCAATGAACATGAGTGAGTTGTAGTATGTAATGGAATTGACTATTATTTGCAGGAAAATAGTAAATTTTCATCAAATTTGTAATAACATTCATGTTTTCATATGGAATTTTCGGAATAGTAAATTATATTATCCACTCTAGTAAAAATCACTGCCGAAATTTCTCTCCGTGCAGGCAGGTAGTGAATAAAAAGAAAAAGATGCAGCAAACATCTTCTTCAGGATTCGCTTCCTCTTCACATATAGAAGAGTCTTGTAGTTTTTCGGGAGAGGAAGCATCCAGTTTAATATGGCGGTGACATAAGACAACCACCAACCAAACACAGTAGCGTCTAATATTGTCCTTTCAAACGAGGAAAGCACCATGAAAGACGTCCTCCCTTCTTCTTGTAACGCTATGAATAACCTCAATGACGATTTTCCTCTTTTAAATGCGGGAACAATGTCCACTGAAATATCAAAAATCTAAAGTAAAAGAATCAGTAAAAGAATCAGAGACGTCTAGCGTCCAATCAGAGGTGGTACACATCATCCTTCACCAACGCGAACAATGGGCAGGGTTAGCACGCATTCGTAAGCAAAGAAACGTGGAGTTTGTTGAGAGTCATCATAATATTCCTTCCAAAAGAATAGAAAAATGTCTACAACGTTCAGGTTATTTGTCACTTAATGTGCCAAATGGAACCTCAAAAGCCTCGAGCAGGTCAAGGACAATGCCACAACTGCCAGCAGTATGGTCATTCAGCCAACATCTGTCACGCCCAGTCCCGTTATGTCAAATGTGATGGGCTCCACCACCACAAATTCTGGCTCTGCACTAAGCAGCCTGAGGAAAAGACGAAATGAGTCAATTGTGGCGAAAAATACCCCGCAAGCTATGGAGGTTGCCCCAAAACCCCAAAAATGTTTTTTTTTAATTAATATTTGTTTTATCAAGTAGCCAGACCTCTCCATCACCTCCCCCAACAAATATTAGGATAAACGAATTCCTGTTAGTGTTAAGGGGGCAGGTACGCTTAGAATTTCAAGAAAATCGATTTTATTTTCATTGCATTTTCTAAAAGTAGCATATTTCAAAAGCATTCTCTACAAATTTCAGACGAATCGGACAATTATTTATGGAGATAAATACTCGTTGCTTTGAATGAAGTCGCCTCCATGCATAAAGCGTTTTTTTGCATGCTTTAAGAGCATTCTTCTCGAAACTATGTTTTCGAAGTCGATGATCACTGTAGATATTCCTTTTACTCGCCAAATGGCATCGAAAGTAGTAATCCGCGTTAGCTATCTTATCACTTATGGGCCATTTAGATAAGCGTCCAAGCGTCCATGCGTCCACGCGTCCATGCGTTTTTAGATTAAACGGGTCAAGTCAACTTAAATCCAGTTTTTTGAAGGCGGGGCTAAGGTGAAAGTGGTCGGATACGGTGATTGATATACCATTGACTTAATTGTTTTACTTTCGCTCTTTGTCATTTCAAAATGATAAGTGGATGGATGGATTGATAAGAGGATGGATATTACACGCTTGCAAGGATGGTTTTTTTTCATATTATTTGAATTATAATAATTATAATAATTAATATTTGAAAACATCGTCGTGATCAATTTTAAAACATTACTAATTCCCATTCCTCAATTTTTCCCCAATTGTTTTTCTTCCTTCCAAACAAATAAATTGGTAGCAGACAATTGTATATATATATCCATATGACTATATATACCTTCATATAAAATTGTTTGTATCTAGATATTCGTATGCATTCAAAATTTTTCGTGAAGATGCAAAAAAAATATTCTTCACATCATCATATAATAAACTAATCATCCATAAAACATATATTTAAATGATCATCAAGGAATCATCCAACCACGCCACTGAGCGAAAGAAATCATTATAAAAACTATTGTATTTGAACCAGCATACTCCACCTCCTTCGCTTTAGGTTCGCCTATATAAACAAAATCAAATTGACTCGTGTAAGCAAAACACGATAGATCGCAAGGACGCATGGACGCTTGTCTGAATGGCCCAGAACCGTTTTTATACTCAGAATAGGTTTTCAGAAAATCAATATTGCATAAATTGCCATTCGTTAAAATAATCTCTTTTATAAAGCACATGAATGAGAAACGTATCTGATCGTATAAATGGGGCGTGTCTTATCTTAGCGGGGTACTTTCTGTCTTTTTTCAACTTGGACTTGGATATTGCTATCTAATTCTCACAATCAGTGGGGAAATATCGCAAATTGTATCGCAATTCACGTACTTTCCGAGCTATATATAGTTCTTAAGCTATGCCTGAGGCAACTCACCAATTAGGGTGGTCACGCCAGAATTATCGATATAAAACACACACACAGTTTGGCTAGTTTAAGAAGTTGAGCGCAACACTGCTCACTGCTATAAGTGGAGTAAAGCCTGAGTTACAATCAATGCAACCAACATTTGTTGCACAACAAAATGAGTTTGAACCCATGAGAACGTATGAGAGCAGTTACAATGATGCAACCAACATTTGTTGCGCAGCAGAGTTTGCTCATATCTCAAACTTGGCATGGCAACAACATTTTTGAAAATATCCAATTCCACCTGTTCCTATGAGAGTCCGGGAAATGGGAAATGTCATATGCAAATGACATTCAAAATTTGTTTTTCTTTTGCACATTTTTGCTCTGCAATATACGCTTTAGCTTTTAAAGGATCAAATACTCACTGATATCACTTTCCGGGACTGTAAAGGATCCATATTATCAAACAACAATTTCATTAATATAGCCAGTGACAGATGACGGTAGATGTTGTGTTGCATTGATTGTAACTCGTTCCACCAACAAAACTTGGCAGCGAATGTTGGTTGCATTGATTGTAACTCAAGCATAAGGGTGCGAAACCCGCACCAGTTCGCAGTCAGTTTTGAATAGGACAAAAGGAAAAGGTATTCTCAAAACTGATATGACCTTCAAATAAAATAGCTCTAATACTTTAAATTTTGTCTCTAGCTTTGAAAAATATCATGCTCACTCTCAGGTAATATTTATTTCGAAATAAAAAAACATCTATATGCTGATATGCTACGTATCTGAACACTCACACAAATGGTCACTATTTTATTTTCAAGTTCTTTTAAATTACAAACATTTCAGTAAGTTCTTGCCATTACCTTATTATATGTCCTTTTGATGCATATGAACTTGTTCGTAGTTTCGATTGCCATCAGGTTTAGAATTACCCTTACTAAATTCCATATATCCATCGAAGAAAGAGAAAACGAATTGTGTTTTTGGACTCAATTCTATCTTTTGATTCGGCTACTTTATTTTATCGATTCATTCAATTTCGAGGAAGAACATACCGGCACTTTTTTTTGGATTTCATGCGAAAAGACCTTTTGTTTGGGTTTGATTCGGGTACGACAGCATATTTTTACATTTCTCATACAAATTTTATTGTTTCGAATCAGATTGTCATACAAAGGATTGAAGTCTCAAGAAGATAGCCATTATAAAGTTGACATTCAAGAAACAATCACAAATCGAAATATTATTTTTATCAACTTAAATTTAGTACCTTTTCAGAGATATCTGACAAAAGAGTGTTTAGCAAATGTAGTTTTTCGAAAATGTTTTTACAATTGTAGCCCGTAGACTAAGATTATGCTAGAATACTTGAAGCTTGGATTTAATTTGCACGTAAAGATTGAAATCCCAAAGGATTTTTCCACTTTGAAGACAGGTATGTTACTCGACTTTTGATGATTTCGTATCGTTTAATATCAATCTTGTAGGTTGTTCGATAATCATACCATTCTTTCAACCCGAATGTTAAGAAAGGAATGTCAGAGGAAGCTCTAAAGGCATTTATTTGAAATCAAATTAAATTAAGACCTTTTAATATTTTCAAAAAAGCAAAATAAACAATAATCCTTCTTTTATGATTGCGTCACCTTCGAAATGAATAGAATTTGAAAACTTTTAAATTTTCTACAAGTCGTCATTTGTATCAATAAATTTCTTAGCTCCATTCAAAATGCAACAAGTCTTTATTGAAAAGGCCATGAGACTCACAAACAATTTGGTTTACCCTTTAAAACGTAGAAGTATGTAATAATAAAAATTCTCCACATCAAGAGCCCATTGGGTTTTAAGTTCTGAGCATTTCGAATAATGCTCCAGTGAATCTTTTTATGCTAATGAAAGGTCCACGCTTTGAGTGTTTTCTTCATGGTTTCGGTCAACTTAACGTTTCACCGTATTCACCTTTTCAAATATTGCCTTTCAAGCTTGATAAAGTTAGGGTCGGTGGGCCAACAAAACCATGAAAAAAGAGGATTCTGATTGATTATGCAAATCCTAAGCAACTTATTTCTACTTGAAATCATCTCTTGGCTCAAAAAATAAACACTACAAATCATGCAGGCGAATGAATTTTAATCAAGCCTGAAGAAAAAAGAGAATTTACAGTAGAGCCTTTGATGATTTCAGTTTTAAAATGAAAGAAAATTCACATTTCAATAAGAATATAGGACTGAGAATAATTACAAATAGTATGAATTTCGAAAATTCGAACTGCAGAATTCTCATGAATACCGAAATCAATTAATTTTTTTGTATACACAAATTTTAAATTAGTGAGATTAATTACAACCGTTCCAGATTCATTGTTTCGATTAATAGTATTTGAATTTTATTTGCAGAGTGCTGCTCTAGTAGCAGTGACCAATGTCTATGACTGCATCGATGAAGCGTCAATCAAAAAAATGGTTTTGCCAAAAATAAAAATGGTCTTCGAAAAAAATCACACAGACGTGAAAATTGTTTCAAATGTTTTATCTTGTATCGAACGGACGCTTGAAAAATTGGATAAGCCGCAGGTAATTGTTGATAAATTTGCGTAATATATCAATTTCGAGTTCTTGTTAATTTTGTTTTTATATTCGTAGATCATCGATGAGGTGCTACCATTGCTATGGGATGTTCGATTGGCCGATCCAGAAATCATTCTTCGGGTTGTGAGTAAGTAATTTTTGAAATGTTAAAACTTAATTGATTGCAAACAACATTCGGAGAATATGGTTTGCAAAATTGTTGGTCTTGCACATTTGTTTTGCCGCGTTACATATTTATACAGATTTCATTTACATAGTGATTAATAAAATTACATAAAGTGTAAAAATTTGTATAGGTTTTTCAAGTATTAGCTGTAAATCTTTTTAGCCATAAACATCAATTAAACTTTTAACAATATCAGACAACGACGGAATTCCCACAAACTGATAAGAAAAGTTTTCTGATAAAAAAAGATATTATTTAGAATCCCATTTGAGCATTTTTTGCCTTCCCTAATTGTACCGGCTCCACCAACATCTCAATTTATCTACGTACGTACAAAATTAAATGCCCAAAGAAAACGGATGAATAAAAACTTCTTCGTTTCCAATTTTTCCATTCTTGATTTTCGATCAAACCCAAATATTTCTATGCTGGAAAATAAATGAGGGCGCGCTGGGAAATATTTGAGGACGGGAACGAGACGAAGAAGAATTTTCACAACGAATTCCGAATATCTTATTAAATCTATCAAAGGCGAATGTGTCCAGCTCTCTTTCTCTCTCTCTCTCTCTCTTTATCTCTCGAAATTCACTCTACACAAAGTCAGTCAGTTGGCAGTGAGTGTTCACGAGCTTTCGTCATCCGTTTAGCCACACCGAAACTCAAATAAGATGTGAAGAGGATAAGATTTTTGGAAGAGATTTGGGAATGAATAAATAATAAAAAAAAATAAAGTCCTCAAGAATAATCAAGTTCGATATCTTTCACGTAGCTAAGCTGGAAGACAATCTAGCCCAAAACCGTTGTGTGAAGCTTTTACATTTTTATTATTTACATACCGAAGAGAGCGAAGTAGAGAAGGGAGGATGCGGAATGAGGCATGAAGCGAAATTTTAGTACGCTAATAATGAGTGGTAAATGTGGTGTTTTTGAAAAAAATTTTATGTTCTAATAATCGTACTTCGAGATCCAACTGGGATTTATTAGCTTTTTTATTGTTGAAAATATGTCTTGTGTTTCCTTAAAAACTTTTAGATCAGCAGGTTTGTGTGGATATGTGTATGAAATTTCATGTATTTGATTCAGTTTCCAATCAATAAAACTACTTCAAACTATCTATGGAAGATAGGTAGAGTTTCATTCAATATTTTCGAACAAATACTCAAAACTTTAGAATTTATTGAAAAGTTAGTTAATTTATTGAAAAACATAAACCTTCAGAGAAGTTATGAATACCCCTTTTTTGTAAATGGTTGCCTGAATCGGTTTTAGAGTACTAATTTATTTATTTATTTATTTATTATTGTCTAAATCAACAAATACACATGCAATTAAAGACTAGGCAGATCATTTCAATGAGATTCCGCGGCATGTTTTATGGGCATGCCGGAAAAGACATGTTCCATTTCACCAACAGTAGGTAGTATTGCCAGATGATTTATAGAAACCAGAGTTATTTGCATTATGCTATGTAATTTGACAGATGATAGTTTCAGCTTCATTTCAATAATATGGGTGGTAAAATTGTGATTCTGAATAGTTACAAAAATTTACAATGCAAGTCCAAACTCTGCGTTTTCGACACATTGTATTCTTTAATTTGAAAAAGAAGTACAAATGACCAGCTTCTAAAAAGCTGCGTAAAACGTCAGTGCCAATGATGGTTCAAAAAATTGATATTAGTAGTAGCCTAGACAGACAAGCAGACAGACTTAAATTACTAATTTACTAATTATCATTTATACCTAAATTAGTAATTTAAATGTTGCTTACACACAGCCCTTGCGTAAATCATGAATACTGTCAATGACTGCTTGTCACTCAAAGCAATTAGTATTTGAAAAATGGAGAAACTGAAAGTGCTTTAAGTGTCTGTTGCCTCTTTTGTATTCTAATTAATGAAGTTGGAATATTAATCGCGCAAGAGCTACATTAAAATTCTTTATATATTTTGATTTTATAATTGGCATTTCAAAAAAATTGTCCTCTTCTTGTTTTTCAGTACGAAAAGCGACTTTTTAGTGGTAATTATTCCAAATTACCGTTTGACACACAGCACTTAAATGATCATTTACGACAAATGATCACTTAGGCTGCGCTGTCTGTCCAGGCTCTAATTTTGAGCTGCAATATTTAATTAGTATTTTTTGAATATTCAATAACCATCATTCAATCATTCATGACAACAAAATGAGGCTGCGTTTCGTAAGTAAGCTTGGTCATGAGCTCAAGAAAACTCATTTGAAAGCGCTAAAAACATATGTGATAAGCTCATCAAATATGCGATTCTCTTTTGAAGCGATTAATAACGGGTGATTAGAAGTTAATCATTTATAATACATAATGTAATGCACAAACGATGTTAGTTCTGTGTGATGGCTCACTTCAATCGACACCAAAAGCAGTTATTCTTCAGAAAAAAATATGCTCTCAGTTTGGCAAGGCTCTGAAGATTAGGTGGTTTTCGAGTTCCTACATAGGAACTTAATAATTCAGAATGAGAACACTTTCAACGATTCTATCATCCAGAAACGACTATTTCTCACCAATTGTAATGCGCGATGGAAAATTACAAAAATACTTCAGATAGACAAATCGGATGCTGCTCGATTCCTATATAACAAGCTCCATCTCCACGTTGACTACTTTCTGGCTAAAGAGCAGCAAGGTTTTGTAAAGACTAAGTCTACTCTTTTGTCGTTCTCTGATAGTAGATGCTTTTTTTTGCTTTTTCTATTTCTTTCTATTTTCTATCGATCGTGGTAATTTATATTTGTTATTTTTCCCTTTATTTTCAATTGTTTTGCGCTACCACAACGAATACAGCAACATATAGCATTCTTAGTGAAAGCACCAGCTGTTCTGTACTAGATCGTTTCTTTGTGCCATTGTTCTGTTCTGTTCTGTACCGGAGCAAAAAAAACGCACCTATTGTCACATGTGCTTTGGACCAGCAGAAGCAAGTTGATTTTTTATACACTGATTTTTCTAAAGTTTTCGATTCTGTTCACCATTGGCTTTTATGCTTGAAGCTTGAAAGCTATGTATTCCCTGACTTCCTTCTTTCCTAGTGTAACATTCCTTTTTTCCCTTTTCCCTTTTATCAAACCTCTGAAGTTCCGCGAGATTCAATTTTTGTCCCAGCTAGTTTCTACTTTTAATAAATGACCTACACTGAAAAAACACATAGCGGCAGATGCCATAGTTTATAGACTTCTGGCGCCATATACATAGTCGATTTGGGGATTGTGATAAAATATAGCGCCACACGCCATAATACATGGCGAAAAGTACATAGGAGCAGGCGCTATGCTTATAGCCCTCCACGCCATGTATTATGGTCCTCTACGCCATGCACTATAGTCCTCCACGCCATGCAGATGGCGTGGAGGTCTATAGTATATGGCGTGGAGGACTATAGTACATGGCGTGGAGGACTATAGTATATGGCGTGGAGGGCTATAGTATATGGCGTGGAGGACTATAGTATATGGCGTGGAGGGCTATAAGCATAGCGTCTGCTCCTATGTACTATGGCGAGTGGCGCTATATTTTATCACAAATCGACTGAAATAGACTATGTACATGTTGCCAGAAATCTATAAACTATGGCGTCTGGCGCTATGTGTTTTTTCAGTGCACCAAATATAAATTCCACCAAACATAAATTCGATAAATTCGAGTCAACATACTCACTATTGAATGTTCCTGCTCCAGTGTGAAAATTCACCGGTCGAAGTATCGAAAATATCGCAGTCAGTACTTCAGTTCAAAATGAGTCAATTATGTAGACATAAGTTAGTTCTAATTTCACTTGCTGACATTTATACGTCCCCTCACACAGCAAGGCTGCGGGTTATAATTGGAGTGCCAAGAGCCATATTACATGGCTCATGGCACTATGTAATATAGCGTGTGGGGCCATAATTTCTGTGCCATGTAAATATGGCACTGGGAGCCATACTGCATAGCTCAGAGTACTATGTACATAGCGTATGGGGCCATAAATAACGCACTATGTTACATGGCTCTGGGCGCCATGTGGATTTTTTTCAGTGTATATTCCTCGATTAATGCATCTAGCTTTCTGCATGCTGATGATTGTGAGACGTTTGATGAATTGGTGGGAAATCGCGAACAGCCACAAAGTGATTTAAGCACACAGAATAACCGTCAATTCTCTCACTCTAAATGACTTTAGGTCTCAAAATAAGCTCTCTCATCAAATTTCTGGACTCCGTTTCGGTGTCGTGGAAAAATTCAGGAATTTTGTTTATTCCACAGAGCTTAGATATGACCAGGGTTTTTTTGAGCTGAAATACCTTTGCTTTTATTTAACAAAAAAAATAAAAACAACAATGGTTTTTTTGCTTAAGTTCAGTAATTCAGGTTTCTACGTTTCACCAATAAAGATAACTTCAATGTTTGCAAAGGAAGTTAGCATTGGCTGTTTTTAAATAGTTATCTCAACTACCAATAGAATATCGGTATACCTTTACTATTTGTTTCGAGAAAGTTGCTGAAATACTTCCGAAAATCAAAACTGTTTGCAAGAAAAGAAAAAATTTCGTAATAAAAAAACAATTGATATACAGTTAATACTTTTTTATTGCTTTTATTCATAATATTTTTCAGTAAAATAGAAATAAAAAAACTTATTAAAGAAACAAGCAAATACTGATGATGGGTCACAGCAAGTTTGACTAGCAAACTCTAAAAAGTATAAGCGCTATATTTTTGAGCCCGTTGATAAAAAAAGGGGTTTGAATACAGTATATGATTACTCTTCAGTTTGATTTTAGTTACATATTTTTTCTACTATTCTATAATATTTTTTTGTTTATGTGACTTTTAGCAGCGGGCAACTATTATTTAGAAGGTATTATTTTGCCTGCAATGTGATCGTCAGACATTTACAAAGTAAGTTAGTAACTTAAAAAGTATGTAGCTTTCTTGATTAGCCCGCAGGAATTCGGAAATATCCAACTTCACCATCTCATTTTGTTCTGCGCACAATTATTATTGATTCCAATTGATTCCCTTTGACTTTATTCTTTATCATTTTGAATTACAAATTACAATTTCGTTTTCTTACACTTCTAAGTTTTACGAAAGTACAATAACGATAAATTGCTCTCTTTAAACATTTATGATAATTTGAATTTCGAATGAAAGACTTTCCCAGTCCAACCTCTTAATTTTCTCCCACTTTCGCTCGCATACTAATGTAACCCGAAGAGAAAAGAATTCTTCAACTTTTTTTTTATCGAACGTCCTCTCCTTTACAGTTTATTGTTTGGGACGCGCCGTACTAAAACAAGACAAAAACCTAATCAACCATTCTTTTGTGTAGAATTTCATCCCTCCAAAAGTCAACAAGAAGAGAAAGGCAATTTTCACACTTCGACCCGAGAAAAATTTACAACAAGTTGTTCGGAAAGATGTAAGAAAATTTTCAGGGACTGGAAGAAAAATGAAAATCATAAACTCATTAGGCAAATTTCGCTCGAGGATATTCATTAATGAAGTCAGAAATGTTAATATCACAACATGAACTCTAGTCAAGTTGTGAAGTACTTTTAGTGATATTGTGAAGCACTTAATAATGAATTTCAGGAATTCGAAAAATTATCCTTGGGCATAATATGCACTTGTAAAGTGCTATTTTCACCCACGGGAGATAAATATCTCTTCAAACATTCAATGTGAAATGTAGAGTTATTTGACAAGTTGAGTCGCCACAGCATCGACGTCAAGGCGAACGCCCATCATGAAATTAATTTACAGTATTCAACTTAATTAAGATAATGCACATAGCATTCGAAAAGAGAATACCTATTATTAGTTCGTTCTCTGAGTCAGATTTCGGATAAAGAGATAACTGGAACTAATCACACGTTAATTATGAAAGGGAGTTTTCCATCAATTTCAATACCCAGACCCGCGATGGGTTGTTGTGATATAAGTTTAATTTATTTGTCAAAATATATTTTTGTAGAGAATCGGCGACGTTATGGAACAAAAAATATCTTTAAACTAGATTGAAGACTTTCAAAAGGATTCATACAAGTTTTGGAGCTGTGGATAGCTTTGATGGCTAAGTCATCATTCTGAGGTAGCTTTCATTATTTGTGCGGTCGAGTGCATCCGTGCGTTCACGTCTACATTTGTTGTCTTGTGTTATCCCATTATATATATCATTACAGGTCTGTTCGCGTACTACGATCAATTGCAATTAATTGCAATGAAGCCGTTTTTGTATTACGTTTTACTGAATACTGAACATTTCCCCTCTTTCAGTAAATTTCAGTAGGGTCTGAGATACTGAAAAATACTGAAAACTGTCAAACGGTTTTTGGCGTAATGTTATTATAAAGGACGAATATTTTTATGGCGGTAGTTTATCGCCGCTTAGGATGATTTTATAATCACAATAGTTCTCCCAAAAACCGACAGCTGACACTTTTGTTTGTCGATTTTCAGGAAATGCAATGAGAGCGTTTTCGTACTTTTCCTGAATTTCCCCCACCACATGATTCAGGAAAGTTAAGTAAAATTCAGTGACTGAAAGTACGCGAACAGACCTTATATTAGCTAATATAAGTGCAAATTCTCTACCAATCAAGTACCATATAACTTTACCGGAGACTTGGTTTAAGACCTGTTTACAGATTAAGTGTCAGTTCATTGCTTTGACTGATCGAATCGGCTTCTTGTGTGTTTCTAGTATTATACCTAAATAACAGCTTCAAAGGGCTGTCCTTAAAGTTCTGACGCTATCATTAAAAAGGAGTGTATTGCAAGATATATCGTTGATTTATAAATGTGTACCAAAAGCAAACGTTCTGTTGGAATAGAAATAGGTCAATAAAAAAGTGTGAAAACAAATACAAAGTTGTTCTGTTACAGCCCACTTGGAATGTTGAAGATTGAATTGGTTGAGTGGAAGACACTCCTCTCTCCCTCAGCCCCTGCTTTGACTGAGATTCGTTCCCAGAGCTTGGTTAACTGAAAGTTAGGTGCGCGATTTTTCGCTCGCACTTAGATTACACGCTAGAATCTATTGTTCCGAAAAGTAATCGTACCTCAAGAGTATGTATTTTTGGCAACATATTTTTGCTATCGCAGAGAACATGCAGCAATAAATAATATAAAAGTAAATCTCAGGACAGCTCTCGTACGGTTCTAGGGGTTGAAACTGGTAGAGAATTTCACCACAAATTTACAATCAACATGAATACAAGTGTGGAGTGTGGATTAGTTTACATATTCAGAGCTAAGGTGAACTCAAAGCTTGGCGCGTGGACTCTCGTCCGAACACAGATTCGAGCCAGGAACTCCACACACAAGAAACCGGTGCTCTACCCACTAAGCCACTCAAGCTTCAACAAATAATATACATATTATATAATATTGCTTACAATAAATGGTCATAATTTAAAAGTGGCATCATAAAGGCACTAGTATTTAGATGTTCACGGCTTATTATCTGTGGTATCGCCATGAAAGAATTCCCAAGTATTTGTTTCGATCGAATTTTAACTACCTAATACAGTATACCACCAAAGCAGTTATCGGAAAAAGTCGACGGATTAAAACTATTACTTTTTTAAACCGTAAATTTAAGTTCGGGCACTCTAGCTATTCTGAAATTATCTGAAGAGTGTTCTCTAACTTATTCGTGTTTGGAAAATGGTGTGCTCCGTCTTGAGGCCATACCTACCCCTTTTCAAGAATTTACACAACCTTTTTCGTCGGCATTTATGGAAAATAGGCTCAAGATCTAAGCAGGATTTATATTTGAAGTCGTTGAAACCTCGAAACTAAGATGTCAGTTTTGACCCTACTTGTTCAAAGTTGTGACTTTACTTTACTGGATTTTACCAAACTTTCTCTTCATCCACAAAAAAAATGACCCAAAGAGCCAGAGAATATATCTATCATTTGGGTAATGTAGAAGTAGTTCTGAAGATTTAATCTGACCCGTTCCATATTGACGCATATTCTGTCAACGAACCGCTAATAAACCTAACGTTTATCATATCTACTAGCTTCAAATGTCAAATATTTTTGATTACATTTAGTATATTAGGGTAGCCGAGATTTCGATTTGCTCAAAAGACACTAGCTTATTGAAATACGGAGAAATAAATAAATTCATCTGAGTAAGGTGGTTGTTTTCGAATCAGAATGTAATCTATCTCACTAAGCGTTCAATTTGTAACCGAAATTCGGTTTACACTACAAATTGACTCGAACTTTACTGCCGGCAAACACTTCATGCGCATCAGATTCAATTTTTTTGCTAATTCAAATCGAATTGTGTATTGAATAAAAACTCCTTCGCCTGCATTTGGCACCGTTTGCGAAGCTCGCAATCACTTTGCATTACTTTTATTTCACTAAATCTTTTTAGACATATGTGAGACGAATACCACCAACAATTCAGGTCTATATTATATATTATTGTATACAAACGACCTATATTACTACTACGATTTTGTAAAACAAAAATGCAAGCAAACCAACCGCCGCTTTTTTTGATTTCACTGTCATTGAGAACTGTCAAACCCGACAGAAGTGTCACTTTATCGGCGTCAAATCTTTGGCATAGACCTAGTTTATGCGAGAGCCCAATGTAATCCCGATTTGGGATTATACCAGTCAGAACGTCGTATAAACGGTCAAATTCGGATTTCAGCTTAAACCCAAACAGTTGGGTGTACGCCCGATGACTATGTGTGAGTGTGCATATGAAATGTGTCAATAAAAGTGATTCTTCAACATGAAGGGTCTTGTTTTGAGCAAATTTACACATTATACATATGAAATATGTGACGGCGCTTGTTTTGTGCATTTGGATAAAACTAATGCCGTTTCGTTTATTTTTGCAAAAGAAGACGTCAATCATAATTAAGTGCCGAAAATTACTAGTGCCTGCTGTACTTTCCACAACATTGTGGAACGCCGAATAGAGCATTTGTATTCAAATTGGTTGGAGGAAGTAGCAACATGTAACATACGCAAACAAGTTTCTATGGTTACGCAAACAAGTTTCTATGGTTACGCAAACAAGTTTCTATAAAAAAAGTTTCTATGGTTATACGCAATTCGAATTTCATAAAATCCCAATTCCAATTTTGCCCGTTTATACGACGCGATATTTGGGATAATCCCAAATTGGGATTACATTGGGCTCTCGCATAAACTAGGTCATAGAGGCACAGAAGAAGTTAGAAAATCGAAGTTAGTGCCTAACCAGCGTGCAGACTCCGTATATGTATACGGACCAAAAATCCAGTGAACCTGCCTGAGACTGTATTGTTGATCAGCCTGGAAAATTGGAAGAAATCGCATGGAACAGAGAGGGATGCAAGATCAGATTCGACAGCAACATACTCAGGCTAGATTTTTTGTTGCTCAGATCTCTTGCAAAAAATACCAACCCACTAGCTTTGACAGATAATGCATTGCGTAAATGGAAGCGCAATTTCAAGGTCAGAGTATTTTTTTTTTTTTGGAAAATGGAAGAAGTTCACCCACTTATCTTTTCCTACACTTTGATACAGATATAAGACATTAAGAGTGGTGGTAAAGAAGCAGTCTGTCTCGAGGTCACCCATACCCACAAATTATTCCAAAACAACGAAATATCTTTCAGGCTGTGGGTCAGTTGCTCGTTTTGGAGACATCAACTTGGAGCCCATATTTGAAAAAAGTGAAATATTTAAATTCAAAGAACAATTTTTGTATATTTTAAATTTGAGGGTAATCTGCACTTTACATCGCAGTCGGTCATTATTCTTCAGTATTAATATTTGCCAATAAATTGAAATATATTTGGCTTCTCAAGGAAGAACTGGGTTTTTAAATTCAAATATTTGCTTCTAAAAACTAGAAGAAAATTAATCTTATTGTCAAATTGTTGAAGCACTATATATTACTATCTTGCAACATTTTCATTAACTGCATTAACGCTATTTAACCACTGTACGCAGATTAATTAGAAAATTATTTTCATTTCATTACGTTTGCTTACAATGATAAATCTGAACTTTTGTATGCAAATGAGATGCTAAATTTTCTACTACCTCCCTCTTCCTTTTTAACTGGGCTTGGGACCAGCTTCGGCGGAATCAAAGCCCTACGCAGATGATTTCGGGCTCTTTTTATTTACATAAATTCATTCTTCTAAAGTTAACCTGAATTTATGATAGTCGAAACCATGCCATTTTAGTCAGTTTCTTATTTTAACCTATATTATAGTAGTAAGCAGCACACATTTTCCCAAAACTTATAATTTCTTTGTAAAATGTACGCTACTATTAATCGTAGATTTTCTTTCTGTACGAATTTTATTTAGTTGGTGCGACATAATTTTTTGAATTCCTTAAACTAAAATCTGTTGCTCCTATGCATCAACTTACAAACCTACTTCATTGGCATTTTCGCCATTTTGCCAGAAGACGAGCACATGAATCCGCATCGCACAGTTGCACGAAAATTACTGGTTTTAGTACCTGAATCTACTTACCAAGTACCCGAATCTACTTAATTTTGATTACAGATTTTACCATTAGCTAAATGATAGGTACGAGGCTAGCAGAAGCGCGTGTTTTTTGAACAACATATCACTCCACATTTCGTTGCCGGTGTTTTGATAGTAATTGAAGGTGTCACTGCATTTTTTAACCTTATCTTATACTTCTTGTGACTTTTTTTACTTCTCAACACTCGCATCGCTAAATTTGTTGCGAAAACGCAGCTTGTTCTAGCTAATTTCATCTCAAAACCAAAAGCATACTTAAAAATTGTTTGGTTCGTCTGTGTGTTTGATTCGAAATTGACTCCTGGGTACTTGACAGCACCCCCTAAAACTCGAGAGGTGAAGGCAAAGGGAGAAGAACTTTACAAAAAAAAAAACAAGTAAATGCTCGAGACACACACCTATAGGCGTTTACACGGATACCGCCACTCAAAGGTCTTATACCTCTATTATCTTAGGACCATGAGATCGGCTTCGATTTTGACTTCCCTGTAAGATATGTAATGTAGGAAACATACTTTGGCCCAACAAAACCCAGCGAAGGCTATGACACATACCTTTGCAAGTATGTACACCCCCCGGTGCGAGGGGGCTTTAGTTGAGTAAAAGCCCAGTTAGCGAACCTCCGTTGCGTGCGTTTCGTCCGTTTGAGTTGAATTTGACAGGCTCCATATACTTTGCATTGGAAAATGCAACGATAGTTATCCAACCTGTGCGTCGAACGGAACGGAGCGGAAGATATGAGCAAATTTCATCTTTGGACGCATCGAGAGAGCAAAAGGTGAGTTTAGTGGTGACTGTTTTGTTGTCAAATGAGTATCTTTTGAGGTGAATCTGAATAGAAATTGTTTGATGCGAAAGATCATTATTTGCAGTTTTTGTCAATATTGTACTTTATCATTAATTAATATAAATTTGAAACACTGACCCGGTGTATTTTGTCCCTCAAGCTATTTTATGATCATAAATTTAAACAAGTGTCAAAATTCTTTGAGCCCATTGTCTGTTTCATTGTCTTCTTAGCCAATTTACTTGATTTCTTTTTCGAAACTGTCTCACAAATTCATATTAAGAAGTTTTCAATAATATCTTTTCTTGTGAATTTTTGTGAAATTTTCAGGATACATTGGTGTATATGAAGAATGGGTCCAGGATTTATATAATGTTAGCTATATAGAATCCTTTGGCGTCAGCTACTATGTCAGTGACATTTGAAATACCCCCATAACTCTATATAACTCTATCGAAAGTTTCAAAAAAGGCAAGGTTTCGAAATGAATTTTGACCTTGTTACAAGCTTGAATATGATAGCGATTTCAACATTTTTAATCTTATGTGCGCACTAGGTGCCTGCTAGAAGTGGTGGAGAATTAGCTCCAAAGCATCCATCGCTGCGAATGTACTAAAGGAATCATATGAATCAAATCGAAATTCAATCGAATTGAATACTGCATTTGAAATAAATTTCAGCCCGAAATCTCTATTCTGTAGTCTTATTTAAATACAAAATTGTTATGCCGTTATTAAAAAAAAAACCCCTGTCTTTTTCAATTTAAGAATTGTAAATAAGACAAAAATTATTGAAACAACAAGTTACAAAAACATTTCAAACAACTCCCGCATTCTAATATGAACTATACACCACGAAAATAACTAACTGACCACCTTTGGCTTTGATAGACGGAGCGGACGCACGCACTCTCAATAATCATCGTTGCGTTCGGTCATGAAATGGAGTGGGCGGAACGCACGCAACAGATGTTCGCTAACTGAGCCTCACGTAGTTATAAATTGTACTTGGAACTGTTTACGGGGCTCAAGATTTTTACTGATCTCAAGGCTCAATACCTAAAAATTCCAGAATACATTGGTGTATATGTAGAATAAGTTCATCATCATCATCAGGGCACTACAGCCCAAATCGAGCCTTAGCCTCCTTAATGCTCCGCCTCCATTCGTCTCGGTTCAGTGACCACGTCCGTCAGTTCGGTGTTCCCAAAAGTGACCTGCTGTCAGCATCTATCGAATGCGTGGCTTAAAAACTGCCCTGGCTCAGCCCGCTCGCCCCTTGAGAGACCGTTTGGGGATTCGATTGTCGCTCATTCGTTCGACGTGGCCAGCCTATTGTAGTTTTTGTAGTCGTATGAAGGTAGAGACTTGCGGCTCGTCATATATGGTATACAGCTCGTTGTTTTATCGGATTCGCCATCCATCTTCTTCCCGTATTAGACCAAGGATCCTTCGCAAATACCCTTCTTTCGAACGTATTCAAGGCTTTTTCAGACGTCTGGGTCAGTGTCCAGGGTTCACTTCCGTAGCATAGCACAGGTCTGATAATTGTTTTATAGATGCGAGGCTACGTATTCCTGTATACGCATCGAGATTTCAAAGTGGGAAACACAGAAAAGAATGTCTTATTGGCTAATTGAATCGTTTGATTTCGTCAAGCTTATTCCCATCCTTCGAGAGGCTCGTCCCTAGGTACACGAAGTTGTCTACGGTTTCAAGGCTATAGTCTCCTATCGTTATGCTCTGTCTTATTGGCGTCCTTTTCTTTGATTGAGTCATAACTTTTGTTTTTTGTTCGTTAATTTGAAGACCAGCTTCCTTGGCGGTTTCGTCTAGAGCTACAAATACTTCTTTGGCGTCGTTGGACGAACGTGACACAATGCTGATGTCATCAGCGTAAGCTACTAGCTGTGTCCACTTAAATAAAAGAGTTCTTCTCGTGTCAACGGGGATTTTTCTGCTGACATACTCAAGCGCTAAGTTAAAGAGTAGCCCTGTATATGCCGAAAACGAGTTGGTCATATTATTCTGAATCAGCACTTGTGACGTGGAGTCGGTCATGGTCATTTTCACCAGTCGTACAAACTTTGCTGGGATTCCAAACTGCATCATGATGTTATATAATGCCGCCCGGTAGATGCTGTCGTTCGCTTGCTTGAAGTCGACGAATAGGTGATGGACTTCAATGTTGAATTCCCAGCATTTTTCCAAAATTTGTTTGACCGTAAATATTCGGTTAGGTGTCGATCTTCCACGTCTGAAACCACCTTGATATTCACCAAGAATTTTCTCACTGTGATGGGTAATCCTTAGCTCTAAAATCTTTGTCAAGAGCTTGTACGACGTACAAAGTAGTGATATGCCCGTGTAGATTTTGCATTGAAGTTTATCTCCTTTCTTGTGAATGGGACATATAACACTTTTTCGCGACTTATCCGGCATCGTTTCTTGTTGCCAGATGCCTGTCACCAATCCATGGATTGCCCTTAAAACGGAAATCCCGCCTGTCCTCAGGAGCTCCGCGGGGACACATTCGATGCCCGGTGCTTTGTTGGGTTTCAAGCGGTCCATGTCCTGTCGGACTTCATCAGGTGTAGGAGGGTGAGATGAGGCACTGTCAATGTATGTACCAATTAGTGATGGCGAATCGTCGGGTGCGGGGACATTTCCGTTCAGTAATTGCTGAAAATAGGACGCCCATCTTTCCTTCACCTGTTCTGAGTCACTTTTGATGCTTCCATCGGCATCCCTACATAGGCTAGTTCGTGGTTTAAAGCCTTGTTTTAAGTGCCTCACTACTTTGCACGCTTATCGAGTGTTGTTAGTCATAAAGCTGTCATTCATGTTATTCAGCATGCTGTCAAAATGCTTTTGTTTCTTACGTCTAATTATTCTAGTAGCTACTCTCCTAGAATAGGTTCAGGTCTCACTAAATGTATTGATTTATTTTCAACTCTTTGGTGTCAGCGGTCATTTTAGTGATGATTTTTTCTTTTTAAAAAATATGTTAAATAAATTTTTTGAACGTGTTTCAAACATGGGTATGATAACATTTTAGAAATTTGTAGCTCTTCGTGTGTACTAGGTACCACCTGAAAAGAAAACTTTACAAATTTCGTATTGCTACAACTTCTGACAGAGTAGTTAAATCATTACGAAACTAACAGAACAGTTTTATTAATATGTAGACTTGAGTGGCTTTCAATGAATGTACTGCCCGTCCTGTAGCTACGACAAGCACTGAAAGAGAAAAATATATGCTAAGTATACACAGGCGAAATTAAGTTTTCAAAATTCCATATCGTACAAGAGTGTTAACCTTCCCGAATTTGCTTATATTTTTAGCACCCGAAATTTTTGTTCACGGGAATATAATCAACAAAATTTTATGGGAAGTGAGCTCCTGCGGTGATTGTGGAATACGAAATTTCTGCTTTATCTCCCGCAATTTATCTTAAATGAAATTTCAGAAAATCTTGTCTGATTAAAGATTTTTTTTCTATGAATTCTCTTTTGTGTATTTTTCAATTTTAAAACTGTAAGACATTGTGAAAATGGTTTGCAGGGAAATAATATCCCGTATTCCTTACCTGAGTGTGATTAAGTCAACTAATAAGTCCAAGAAGAATATAATATTTATTACTAGTCATTTATTTTCATTTTTCTTGTCCTTCGCGCAAAACAAATGAGCCAGTCTAAAATAATCTATCGTATTATCATCAATTTATTTTCATACTTCTTCTTCCAGATATCTACCGTATAATGCTAAGTGATAAAAAGTATGGACTTTCAGTTAACATTATGGCAACACGTGTAATGCCGTCACTTATTCCACACACCGTTAATCCATCACTTAATTTAGAACAATTCACCATTCTCCTTGAGGTACGCATGGATAGAAGTTAAGAAAAATTGACAAAGCATGCCTTACAGTCATTTAGATAATACACATATGTAGGTATAAGACTAAATCAATTAATCTTACATCACACTAAAGGCAACTGTCTCTGTTCATAGATTCAATCGATTCTGCTTGAACGTAATCAAGTTTATGGTACATTTGTTTAAAATGGTTTGAACATATCTATTAAATCATTTAGAATGATTTTCATACATTATAATACCGTTTTGCAGTCAAAATAATTAACGTTTATATGCCTTGTTCCGGAAATAGGTGCTTCAGGAAATGCTTGACCACATTGATCGGCAACAACGCAATAAACTGAAATTGGACAATTTATCAATACCTTCTCCCGAAAGACATCGTCCGTTACGCCATCAATTCTCATCGGATAATATGCATGTTCCGCCATTCAACATACCCAACTTACGAATAGATCAGCGAAAGACTTCGAGTGCTGAGGATATGGCGAGGAAAAATTCGGGAGGTATGTTAGGTAAAATATTTTTCAAAATTCATTTGTTCATGTTCTCAGAAATAATATTAATTCAACCACAACTAATGTAAGCCACAGACTCAAGTTTTTAGTCATTTTCATTTTGTTTACATATACTAAACCATCAAAAAGCAATTCAAAACACCCAATACATGAACAGAGCTACTTTATTAAACCATAATCACTGGCCCTAATCCTCTAAGCCTGCAAACACTTTATCTCCCACACAACTTCTAGTTCTGTAAATTTCAAAAGCAATAACAAATCCAAGCAATTTAATTTGTCCTGGAATCTCAGCAAGTGTAAAAGCATCAACATGTTTATCTAGGCACACAAGGTACACAAGTAACTTCCAATTTAACACAAAGTTTAATAACAACATCCTTGTAATATCTAATTGTGCACAGTAATTAAATCTCCTGCCTCAATTCAAACACCATTAACTTATTGTTGTCTTGTGTTATGGAATAAAGTATCTGTTCTGCTCTCCAACGAGGCACTTTCATGAATACATACATATATGCACGTATCTGGAAGACATATGATTCAATTTCATATGATAACCACACAAACACTTTCAAACCGAAACATAACATAATTCGCTTCAGGAACATGGAGAATAATTTATGATGAGCACTTACTTGAAACCTTGTTTGATACATTCGAATGTAATTCAATAAATTTGTGATTAAGAGAATGCATTTTGGAGCAGTATATTCCTGTTAAAGTACTTTGTAAGTGTTTTAAAACTAATTTTCAAGTAGGTACATACTTTTAAAAGTGTTTTCAACAAACACAAACCCATAAGCTATTAGACTAAATGTCGTTTAATGTTTATTTCAATACCTAATTCATCATATGCTTTTTCTTTCCAGGTGCTAGCATGTTAGGAGGCTGGTGGTTTGGTGGGTCGCCATCTTCGCCTGACAGTAATTTCCTGCGAGTGTCCAACGCCTTCCCAAATCGAAGGCTTTCCGATAATACGTTAATGACACCAAAAATTAGAATAGCTCCTTCGTGTGCTTCGTCTCCAGGTGGCACACCCGGCGGCGGGCTACCGATTCGAAGACATTCCAGTATAGGTCCTCAGGAGCGAAGAAGTTCTGCAATTAATTTGTCTCCGCCCACGGTAAGTCCCAAATCTTATTTTTATTTTATGCAAAAAAAAACTCTGTAAGACACTTTTCAAGCAGTTCAAGAGATATGAAATAGCTTTTTTGTTTTCATATACTATGTGAAATTGCGTAGCTACCTTTATTACGAAGTAAATCGAGTAATGTCTAGTATGAAGCGTAAATACCTTGCGGGGAATCTGTTAGTAGTTCAATGCTTGCTAAGCGTAGGTTTTGTGATTGCTGAAATATTCCAAAAAAGTATAAATGCAAAATATGTCGCTGAAATATTTTTTTATTTCAATATAATATATTTATTAAAATAATTAATTATTAACGTATTTTGCAATTAAAAATTTGATGCAATTTTGGTTCTCCAGGCTTATAAATGGCCGCAATATTTTATTTTTCTGACTCATGTCAGAGTCCAAAAAAACACTACAAATACGACTAGTTTATGTCAATGACTTTGGACCAACATAAATCTGAGTTCCTATAAACTTGCAAGCTAATACCGTTAAAATTCTAAATTATATTCTACCTATATTCATGCCTATTGCTTATACCCGGAATCCTAAATATCCTCCTAGGTTTACTAAATGTATTATCTCGAACCTGTCTAAAAAATCTAGGCTTCTGAAAATATACAAACCGTCTGGTTCAGTTGAAGACCTTGAAGCATACAAAGCTGACGCAAACCTTCTTATTAAAAATGCGAACCATTCTTACAGTGACTCCCAAAAAGATCCGCACACGTAAGAAATAAAAATCTCATTTTATAAGCCAATAAAAAACGTGGAAAAATTTTTTAAAAATATATAATATGAGGACAACATAATAGCCTTACATATCACATAAATATAAAAATTATGTACTTTATAGATACCAAAAAATATTAAATTTCGTAAAAGAAACAAAAAATTTCACCTCTCAAAAAGATTCGGATATAGGCTTAATTGTAAAAATAAACCAAAATTATATAAAACTAGTATTTTGTTGCATGTCCTTTTTGCTCAATAGCGCATTTCAAAAGGTTTGGCATACTGGAGATGATTTTTTGCAAGTATTCTACATCCATTTTCACCCATTCTTCGCGAAGCCTTGTCTCGAGCTCCCCCTTAGAAGAAATCGGCTTAGTATGAATTCTACGGTTCAATTTATCCCAAAAGGCTTTCAATAGGACTACAATCTGTAGACTGGGGAGGAGGATGAACTAATTTTGGGCAATTATACAGCTGCCATTCTTGAACAATGCGAGCCTTATGTTTGGGGTCATTGTCTTCGTAATATTTAAATGTATCTGAAATGCATGTCATGGCACTTTTTCGCGAATTGTCTTTCAGGAGTTGTAAGTATCGACGGGAATCCATTATACTATCAATAAATACTAATACGCCAACACCGCGAGTGGATATGCATCCCCAAACCATTAAACTGCCACCCCCGTGCTTCACTGTAGGCCTGAGGTTCGACAAAAATAACGTCATCCCAATAATCAGCATTCTTCAAAACATATTCCTTAGCGAAATTTAATCGTTTTTTTTTCTATTCGCTTCGCTGATGAATGGTTTTTTGCGTGCAACACGACCATTATATTGAGCATTTCTCAAAACTCGGCGCACTGTTTCGCATCCCACTTTTTTTTTAAAGTCTGCGAAAACTTCACTTACAATTTTTGGAGCACTCAATTTAGGGTTTTTCTTGATTTTCCGGACGATAGCGCGTTCTTCAAGCGTCGTTAGAGCCTTTGGACGGCCAGGACTATGCTTCAAGTTTATTCTGCCTTCCTTTTTATACCTTCGTAGAATATCGTAAACAGTTCTACGTTTCATGTTGAAGACCGAACATAATTCTGCCACAGCTTTACCTTCCTCATGATTAACAACCACCAACTGGATCTTGTCTGGGGACGTGTATTTGCCCATTTTGCATTAATGCAAGCAAAAACTTTTTTGAAGCTACCAAAAACGCGTTGTTTCAAGAAAATATTAGATATGATGCGCCCAGATTTATGGCGACTTTATCACTGAAGGCAGTATTAGATAAACAAGTCACTCACACGCGTTTATATTGCATAAACATGCACGCGTTTGCCCAAGTTTCATTGATGTGCGGATCTTTTTGGGGCGTCTGATTTTTAAGTTTTTTTGTTTTATCCTTCCTATTCCTTCTCGGTTTGCGACACATTTTCTATTTTTTTGTGTTGAATGATCGCGTAGATGTCTTGTACCAAAAACAGTTTTTAGTTTTCTTTTCGTGTGTTTGCATTATTTGAGAGAGAAGGGAAATTTCAAGGTTGTGCGGATCTTTTTGGGAGTCACTGTATATTGCAAACACAGAAAACGCAATGCGTAATGGTAAATTCAAACCGATTTGGTCCCACTGCAGACAATTGCGAACTATTCGGAATAATTCCCCTGACTTCCATTAAATATGAGGATCACGTTTCTTCTTCTTCTCAAGGCAGCTGTAATTTGCTTTCTCAGTACTTTATCTCGTCGTACTCTGTGTCTTCCACAATTTCTCCTCCTCCTGAATGTTGGATGAGAAATCTCATCTATAATAATAAATAAATAAATCTAATTCAGCAGATATTCAAACTGTCACCTTCATTTCCTATCTGCTTAGGTTGCTCTAGATATTGGTGGAACAACACATCGCACGCAGCCAACTTTTTCAATGGAGGACCAGTCTTTCAGTAGGCCCTGTATACTGTACTTTTGTTCGACTAGACATAACGATATGTGCAAAGTAGAGAGTGCTAGAAGTATTGTGCACCACTGAAAAAGTGTGCTATTTTCGGTGTTTTTTTTTTTGCTTACGAGTAGCATTCTGAGTGGCTGATGATGGCAGCTTTAGTATATCATCAACCAGCAGTGTGAATCACAATAAATTACATTTTGGTTAGTTGTTTTCTTGTGTGTAGATGGGCAAAAAAAAGTCTTTAACAAATTTGCGAAATCTTAAAAAAATCATCTACAGGCCACGAAGGTCCAGATTGGAATCCGCTATTGCATTACATAGACCCGATCATGTTTGCTCAACTCACTCTTCACCAGTGCCCATGGACTTCAAGAGCTACGCAAATTGGGGGTGGGTAAAGGACGGCTCGTTGTATTCTCTACTAGTATTGGGTCGTCAGTCATATTGATATGTATTTGTATGAGTTACTCATTTTCAAATTTGAGGTGGTACAATGTCATACTTCAAACGAAGTGTCATGTTGCATTCCTTCAATTATCTATAAGTTTCCAGCGCCGCTGGCAGCCATACAGCCCCATACCATTACGCCGCCGCTACGGTAGGATAGAACATTTATGCTAAGTACTGTTTACGTTTTTTTTATAGATGGGGGATTTTTCATTATTGATTTTAGCATACTTCCACAAAAGATAAATTTTCATATTTCGGAGAATGATTTAATAGAGTATGTAGTTTTTGAATTCGGCGTTAACTCAAAAATGAAAAAAATGTAGGTAAAACGTTTATGCTAAGGAGAGCAGTACTGTTACTAATCTACTAAACAATTTCCCAAAAATGGTAGCTTATTACCACCAAATTTTTTGTTTAAGTATCGTGCAAATCAAACTCAAAACTAAACTCGCATGCATACATTTTCGCCTTCTACAGCAACCCCTGTGCCTCAAGTATCACAAGTCAATCGCTTCAAAGTTGAGCAAAGCACATCAATATGACAAAAAATGAGTTGGTACAAATCAAACTCAAACTAGTCTCGCGTACATACATTTTCCATTGAGTATTAGGCCAATGACAGACAGTTCGGTTTCACCGAAGCGTTTAACGCTTCGGTTTGGCGCGTCGGCTGCCACACACAGCAGTTTTCAAAAGCGTTTATCGAGTCGGTTCAGTTACAAATTACGTCGGAGTATCAGATTTTCCTTCCCCTATCCCATGCATTCATCAATGCATCCAGAAAATTTCAGCTCGATCGGACTACGCAGCAATGAACTCATCGAAAAACGCTCGAAAACCGAGTCGGTGGGTCATTTCTCTCATCAACCGACGCGATTCCGAAACCGAGAGGCGGTTCGCACCGCGGTGTGTGTCATCACAATGCTAAAGTAATGCACGACTATACCGACTCGGTTTTCCTCTCGGGAAACGCCTCGCAAAAACCGCTGTGTTTGTCATTGGCCTTACAATCGGTGCGCCTCAAGAGTCTCAAGTCAATCGCTTCAAAATCAACCGCAGCACCTCAATGTGACAAAAAATGAGGTGGTACAAAGTTTGTCCCGTGTACTACAATCGCTGCGCCTCAAGGGTCTCAAGTCAATCGCTTCGAAGCTTAGAAGCAATCGCTTCATCTCAATATGACAAAAAAATGAGGTGGTACAAATTTGAAGCTTGAGGTGATGTGACATTTTGTAGCTGTGTATGGGACATTTGTCATGCATCTTGTATAAGTAACACAACACTATTCTCTACAGCTCGGAGCGAGTGAGATACCCTCCGTTACGTTTTTGAGCCATTAGCATCATCCCAAATACCACCAGAATAGCATATTCCAATACCACGCAGTAGTTACTAGCAATTAACAGAACACCACCTTTCTTCTTAGTGTGGAGTGCGTTAGCGCATATTCACAACCAACGCTGTTGTGCAGATTTGACGTCATATCTAGTCATATCTATATCCATATTATGACCGAAAAGCTCATCATATTTTTACGTCCGAATGTCTCGCTTTATCTGATGTTAAATTTTTTACTACTTTTACTATCCTTTACTACTTTTACTATTCATGCCTATATACACTATGTACCTCCATTGGTATCACTGCAAATTTAATACCGAAATTCTAAAGAAAATAAAAAGATGCAATTATCATTCAGACAACTAATACTGAATCAACTTAAACATTATTCGAATACTTTGATTTAAAATGAAAATTTACATGCAAAAAAAATATGAAATAAAAAAACACCAATAAAAAATATGATCAAATGCACTTTGGACTCAGCAATCGCAAAATCTCCAAATAGTTGTTCATAGTTGAGATCAATCAATAATCAGTTGAAGATGTTTGCCAAATCATACACATGAAGAACTTCACCTAGGTCCTAGGACAATTTTTATAGTGAGACAGCACGACTACATTGTATTACAGTTATTTTCTTTTATCTTAATTTGACATTAATTTAATATTTAATTTCAAAAAATAATCTGACTGTGATTTTTTGTGTCTTCAAAACATCAACACAAATGCTTAAAATTAAAACAAATCAACTATAGGCTTACGGCTTCTGCGCTCGAGGAGGCTCTGGGTCGAGCCTTTCAGTGCCTTCTTCTTCTGCCTATGTAGTAAGTTTTTGTGATTGTCCAAAAAAATAAAAGAAACCATTATTCAACAGCAGCATCCTGTTAATGGCGAGCTATGTGTTTAAACAAATATCATACATAATATACTTATAAATTGAGCATTGTTTTCCATTGCATTGGTATGAATTATTGTGCAGATTGAGAAGTTTTGACATGAAACAAGGTGTTTGTCCAAACGTTCAATGCAAAACCAAGTTTATATAAGCTCTTTTGTTATCGTCCTTCAGTTTGCATCTAATTTTGAATTACTCAATAATGAAACACGAAAAATTTTCAATGCATCTTATTTGGTTTGTACTGAGTTTGAAGTATCAGAATATCAAAATATGTGACATATCTTTTGATACAAAAAGTGTTTTCGTTTGTATTTGTGTTTGTCAGTTGAGGATGAGATCAGTCGTTTGTTCGCTATGAGCGTTGAATCAAATATATAATCTGTTTTATGGCTGATTTTTTGTACCAATTTATTTTGTTCGACATAATTTCTTTGGGACTTTAAAATAATTTATGTACAGAATGTTTCAAATATGTAAGTGGATACACGATTCAACGCAGTCACGAAGTGTAAGCTATGTTGTTTTGTACACATCGTTCAAGTCAAATGTAAATGTTACTCATAAACATCAACACTTTATGTGAATACACCTGTACACCAACACATTTAAAAAGTAGAAATCGGTCACATGGGGCTAATCATTTAAATTTGATATTGTTCCTTGAGACTTTTTTCAATAATTGTAAATATTTTGACATCGCGAAAAATTTCCTGCAGCGATTTTTGATATCGAGGTCAGTTCTCAAGCATGAATGATTTTTCAAAAGCTCAACTATGGAACTACTGAGTCAATTCTATTTGTCAGAAAAAACCCATTTTTCATCTCGTGATTGTATTAAACTACCTATAGTTCATTTTAACTCACTGTTCTTGCAGAAAATTAAGAGTCATTTCAGTTTGATCACAAATCTAATGTTTTTGGAAACATATTACTGTCGGAGCAACAAGAAACTTAATCATTTATGCAGCATGGTTTGCTTGGTTATCTCTGTTTCATTAGTATATTCGTAGCCTGAGGCTGCACATACCAAAAACCAATTACTGGTAATGTTCGTTATCCAAGAAAACGCTCCTAATTTATGAATGTTTAATCAAATCCAAAGCTCATACCTTCGTATAGCCCGCACTGGTCAAAAATCCTGACTCCAAAAAAAAACCTTCTTCCATGTATTTTTTTTTTTTTTTTTGGTATATTCACTTGTAACACGTTTGCAAAAGTAACATACACACAAATATCATTATAATGTGAACGTTTTTATTGTTTGTTCGATTTTCGGCAAGAATATATTGATTTGAATTTTGAAACATGTTTGAGTGCTTCATTGAAAGGACCAACAAATGCTTCTTTCTATTCTCTCGCAGCTTGCACGGAGCATGATCGTGAGTACTGAGTTTGAAGGAAACACGTTTGTACAATAACTATGATTTGTTTCTTATTTATTTATTTTTAAGTTAAAGTTTGCTATGCAAATGTTTAACTGGTTGTTCAAAATGAAAAGAGTTATTAATTAAAGTAAAATAGTATGTAAGGAAGTGATACTGCAAGAAAGCAAAGTGAGCTATATGGTCTTTAATGTAGATTTGAGGTAAGTATTTGAGGGTTGAAATGTATATTTGTGTACTGAATTTTATTGGATTACGATTGTACGAAACAAAATACAGTGTTTGGTGCTATTAAATTTCAGAACAGAATATATTTTTAATACTATGACTATACACTTTAGAGGCATCTCTTCCAGACCACAATACTGTTTTACATTAAGGTATAAACATTTTACATCAATCAATCAAATTCAAAGCAGTTCAATAATTTTTCATTGATTTATAGTCCTGTGGTGTAACTAGCAAGTCCTTATTCAAGCTTTTCATTTTAACTTTTTATAATATTATTTTCAAAAATTAATAATATCTTTTCATTTTATACAATTTATAATAATTACCAACTACTCGACCTTTATAATGGATTGTATGATTGGCAATTCTTACTATTTTACATTAGATTCGGTTAAAATTTGGCAGGCCGCTTGAAACACGGGCTACAAATATGCAAACGAAGGAAAAATGAAATTTATAACGACCACGCTGCCTCTGAAAACAAAAAAAAAACCACCGTCTTGTCGAAGACACCGTTAATCGGTCGTCTAAAAGAGATGAGTAAATACGACTTTGAAGTAGCTAAAACATTCACCTATCTCGCGAAGAATGTTTGACTCGGAAAAAGTGATGGGCTGTTAAATAGGAGACTGTTATTTTTTTAACTGCTTTTTACAAGTATCACAGCATAAGAAGTTAGTTCTCAACCAGCTTGCCAACTCCTTCCATTTTCCCAGAAAATCACTTTGATCTTGAAATTGCACCTCCATTTACGCAATGTATTATCTGTCAAAGCAACCTGAGAGTGTGTTGATATTTTTTGCGAGAGCGAGCCGTATGTGAGCAACGAAACATGTAGCCTGAGTATGTAGTTGTCGAATCTTATCTTGCATCTCTTTCTGTTCCATGCGATTTCTTCCAACTTTCCAGTCTGATCAACAACATAAACTCAAGTTAGATCACTGGAATTTTAGTCCGTATACATATACGGAGCTGGTACGCTGGTTAGGAACTAACTTCTTACGCTGTGCCTTGATATTTGTCCCTGATATTGTTGTCAAATGCTATTTGAGTAACACTATAGCAGCCAGCAGACATCAGTGAATAACAACAAATAGCAATATCAGCGTGCATCAAGGTATTTATTGTATCGATCTTGCTTGTATTATATTCATATCAAATAGAAGCCTACAGACCTTCGTTCCGTTTTAAAGATGCGATAGAGTTCACGCGAAGCCAACGAACTAATAGCCAAACAGGACAGGAGCCAAAGTGAGCGAAAATCTAGCCGTTCTCTGGTATATGAAAACCACACAGGTCGCAATGTCGCAACAATGATGTTTTTCAAATAGCAGGCTGCTATTTTTTCCTCGATATTTTTGACTGCTATTTTTTAGCTGCTATTTGAAACTGTTATTTAGAAATAATAGAAGCAGTTGCTATTGCTATTTGAAAATAGCAGTTTGGTTCAGATGAACTGTAGTGGAATAAATCTGCTTCGGGTAATCTTCAACGTCGCATCTCGGATAGTTTGGAGAACCATCGGTGTAGATCGACAGTCATCGATGGAGATACTTCCTATATCCACTATGACCGGTTAAAAACTGTGCTCAGTTGCACGTTACTCCGGTCCATTTAGCCTTTTTGAGAATGAGCTTCGGCCAATCGGGAATTGTTCCTACTTCCCTTGCCATGTTTATTTGGAAAGTTTCTGCTAAACCTTTCAATTTCCGATGCCGACATTCCCATAATGTGATCGTCTAAGCGATCCAAATAATGCTCTCTATCATGTATGTAGCTTTTATTAATGTGATTTAGAGTCCCGGATCGTCCTTGGTACATTGAGTCGATAGACTGAACACATTTTCTTTTTGCTTTTTCCCACGCTCATTTGATGAAGTCATACTCACGCTGAACAGAGCAGACTTGATTAAGTGATTAAGGTTATATGGGTCTTATTTTCCTCGCCAATATTCGGTAGCATCTTCGCTGATGCATTTTGAGCTTTTTTGCACATAAAGTCAACATGGGTTCGAAAGTTGAGCTTGGAATCAATTTTCACTCCCAAGTATCAAATAGATGCCTGCATACATGGATTCACTGATCAACACCGGTGACTTCGATTTGCTCAGTTTTTTAATGGCTACTTAATAAAATACCTTCGATTATTGGTTCGACTAGTCTCAGTCCATCACTTTAAAGCTACTCCTTTATCACACGTATTGTTTCGTTTATGAAAAGTTTGATGATCACACCTAGGTTGTCGGCGAAACCAATAACTAATATCCCTTTAGGGAGTTTTAAATTGAGCATGCCATTTTACGTCAGGACTCAGATCGGGCAATTAATCTCTGTGGGGCGCCTACTGTAACGATGTAGCACTTAGAACCATTGTTAAAGTCGTACCCCAGTATTTTACTTCTAAACTAACCACATATTAGTTGTGTTAAGTGACTTCGAAAGAAAACCAGAGCATTTGAAGGCAATTTAGAATAGAGCAGCTGCAAAAAAAAGTTAAGCAAGTGAGAGCAATTGGGAGGTAATTCTCAACTTGTCAATTCACTAGTAAATAGCTATGTTTAATGATTTTGAAAAAGAAGAAGAGCATCTCAAAACAAGTTAAAATATAGCAGCAGCCGAAAAAAGACGAGCAAGTTAGAGCAATTTAGAGTCAAGCAAAATAGAGCAATTGAGAGACAATTCTCAAAGTTAATCGCTTAACCTGTCAATTGACTAATAAAAACTCTACTTCGGTCACAATTTGGACAGTTGACAAACAGCTGGTTGCTTGCCCGAACTTACTCTACCAAAAAAGGTAAAGCAGATTTCGTGCTCTAAATTGTTCTAGTTCAACTTAGAGCAGGCTCATGAAACACAAATCAAGCCAACTTCAGACAAGCTAGAGCAGCCGAAATGTTTATGAAACACATTTTGCTGAAATATCTCAACCTAGCTCAACCGAGAGCAGCTCATTAAACACAGCTATAAAGTTGCTATAAAGCTAGCTATAAAGATATAAAGCCAAAACTGTTTGCTCCTATGTCATTAATGGAGAGCTACGTCAAAACGACGTCAAATAAAAAATGCTAGTAGAGATCTTCTCTGTTCGTAAGTTACAGAAACTAGCCACAAATACGAGGGTTGAACCAAAAGTAGTGATAATCGGTTATTTCCAGTTCGCATAAAATTCAAAAAAAACTTTACTATCTTGTATACCTACTGAGTCAGCACAAAAAAAAAACATATAAATAGGCCACGATTCCAGGCGGTACATTCATTTCAATACGAATAATGGAAGAGAGAATATCAAAATGGAGAAAAAAAATTAAGTATGTATGTGTTTGAGAATCATGTCTACCAAAGACTTAGACAGCGACTTAGTAGAAACATTTAGGGACTCTGCTTCTTCATACTTCACCGTTGCACGCTAGGCTTAGGAGTTTAAGCTGGAAAACACATCCACCGAAGGTGAACAGCGCAAAGGACGTCCATCCACGTCCCTCACTGAAGACAACGTGAAAAATTTCGAAGATGCAATGTTGCCAGATCAAAAAATGCCAATCAGCTATGTAGCAGAGGTCACAGGTATTTCGTATGGCAGTGTTTACAGACTGGTTGCCCACGAATTACATATGAAGAAGGTCTTTGCGCGTTGGAGGCCTAGAATGTTCGCCGACGCCCAAAAGAAGAAACGAGTCGATATTTCGAGGATGAATCTCGAAAAGTTCCAGGCAGATCTGGAGAAGATTTTGTCACGTTTCGTAGCCATGGACTTGACCTGGATCCAGAAACCAAACAGTAATCGGTGACCTTGAAGCGACCCTCTTCATCGACGCCGAAGAAATTCAAAGTGTCGAGCTCGGCAAGGAAGGTTATGCATCAGTTTTTTGAGACGCTGAAGGAATTATTATGGTAAAATCTTCGAAAAAGGGAGCTACTATATCAGGATTTTACTACGCAGGCCAAATAAGAAGATTGTGGGAGGCTGTTGACGCGGCAAACTGCGAGCCTAAGTGCTGTTTCGTCAAGACAAAGCACCAGCTCACAAGGCTTCAGTTGCGATGGGTGCAATTCAAGAAACAGAATTCGAACTGATTGAACGTCCGTCCTATTCGCCATAACTAGCTCCCAGTGACTTCTTTCCTCGGCTCAAGGAACACCTTAGGGGCAAGAAATTTGAAGATGATAGCGAAGTGATGGCGCTGTTGGGGCGTTTTAGGAGAGCATTTTTTTCTAAGGGTATCTTGGTTTGGAAAAAAGATAGACTAAATGTATTAACTTGTTAAGAGGCTATGTTGAAAAATAAATATTTTTTCAAAAGTTTATATCGATTATCATTACTTTTGGATCAACCGTCGAGCACTTCACTATTTTCTATAGCCCCTCGCAGACTGCTGTATATGAATTTCTCTACGACTTTACTCTGGAGTTTCGTTGGGTCTTTGGAACAGAGCAAGCTTTTACATTTTCCAGCATTTTACGAAGACTCGTTAGGCTAAGTATGCATGCACAGGGTAAGCAGGACATTATGGCCATGATCCGAAAGTAGGAAACTGTTCAACACCATCGAGCATACTATTTGCGAATATTTGGTCGTAAATAATAAAAGCCTCAATATTTTAGGTTGCTATAACTATCAAGAGAAAGCAGAAGTAGCTTTTACAGATACGTTAAGTCAGTTGATTGCCTTTAGTGGTAGTAGTCAATTGGCAGCTCTAATAAGCCAGCGGAGGGTGGCAAATGGGCCCAAATTGACAGACTAATGCAAGCCGCTTTGGCGGCAGCCCTCTTCTATAACGTAACTTAACCTGCATTTGGCTATGTATTGGGCATCTATAAACATTTTTGGTTTCGACTTGATGGCCATCATAAGCCATTTATTCTTGATACCATGTATTCCGGGCGCTTTGGTATCCTTGAAACACTGTTTTCACGATATTTTCGAGGAAGATAAGGCAGCTAACTTCTGGCATCTTTGAATCCTTCATGCGCGAAATGAATAATCGATATGATCCACCTTATGAATCAATATTTGCATTATCTTACAGTTATCTAAAGCTCTTCTCTTTCCTTTTGGCCTTCTTTCTTCTCGAATGGCTCCACAAATTCTTGGAAATTGGCTCAGTCCCTACCGCGCTTACTCCACCTTCTAGCACTAAGCCACTCAGTACGTATATAAGCTAGCTCATCAGTCCACCAGTGAGCTGGAGCCCTATGTGTATGCGACACCCGAAGTGGCATTCAAGTATCACATGCAATTATTTACTAACGTACTCGTATTGATGCTTTGAATTTTACGTAATATTTTCTTCACCTGCGAAACAAAGAAAAGGCAGTGTTTACTGGAATTTATTAACGTTAATAATCAACTCAACCTTATAATATCAGACGGATTACACAAAACGATTCAAAACACATTATGAGACCATTTCGTTCGTTCAGGTTGGATTGCTTCAAATTAAATTTATTACATTTGTAAAATAATCAACAATCAAATAATTTAGTCGAAGGAACGTAATTTGTCAATAAGTATTCTGAACATATTTATTTTCAATTTTAAACAAAAACAGCATATCAAAGCACAAATATTTTTTCTTTCCCTTCATTTTCATTCCCTCAACTATCCAAAAACTTTCAAATACTTACCAAGAATCACTTGCTCTCTTGCAGTCGCAATAAATGAAAAGCATTTCAAATTTGCAAAACTTCATCTGAAATTTTTTAATCATACTATTTCACAGGGTGGTTCGATGCCGAATACATCAAGCAGCGTTCCATTTTTACTCTCATCCAGCATGCAATCAATACGCTCTCGACGCCCATCTACGGTCCTATCATCTGGTCCGTTGGGCTCTGGATCGGGTTTGCTGCAGCAATTGGGATCAGGAGTGGTAAGACAACTAACCTCAGTTTCGGGTAACGCTAGTCCTGTACATCATGGCTCGATCTACGGTAGCCGAAACTACGTCCGAAAGTGTCCGTCACTCAATATAACGTTTACTAATTAGCAAAAATTTATCGCTACGAAAATTCGATGAAACCTTTTCCAATTCTATTCACCTTGCAACTTGTTGTTTCCATAGATAGTCTACGATCGAATTGAAATTGTTATTTTACTATGTGAATCGGTTATTTAAAAAAAAAACACTAATACGTGAATTAATATTGAAATCAATGTCGTTGAAGCGAAACCATGTCGACTTTAAGTAATTTTTTAAAAATATTCGAAATTTATCTATGTACGACGGTACCATTATTCAAAGTCTACCGAATTCAACTGTTTTAAATGGCAGGGCAGAGCGGACAAGAGCTTACGCTGACTGTTTTCATTTTGAATAAAGTCCTGTCGACTTGTTGGTTACGATCAAAATTGAATTACATACATTATTTACAAATTTTAGATAGTTAGCGTACGATGATGTAAGTTTCTTGAAAAATTTAAATTTACTTTGGAATAACTAATCATAAGAACATTTGGAACAGATAAGTATTTTCCATTATATTCATTCATATAAGACATATCGTAACTTAAGTCCTGCAAAATAGGAAGTCATTACGGATTGGTTTTGATTTTCTTCTAATGAAGCAAAATATTCTAAATACAATGAAATGTGCTACATAATATACCTGATCATTACAAATGTGTGTAAACTTGTAGATTCTTAGGTATTTACAAAGCAGTTATTGCAAAGAACGAAATCAAAATTTTCGCAGGTAACCACTTTGCACGATTTTTCTCGGATTTTTAGAAATTTCCTCACTTATGCAAAATTCGACTCAAATTTTCATTCCATTTTAATGCGAGCACACTATATCATAACGCAACTTTGCATGTTTTTTGATAAAATAGCTCTAATACTTCTTGCGAATGTTAGATAATATTCTGTTGAAACTATGACTTTGAACATAGTCCGCCTGAAAGCGTCAACATCCACCACGGCTGGGTACCATACAGATTTGGGTAAATGATAGTACTAACGATTATATTATTTATCATTAACACAGCTTGCACTCGTGTTCGTTCCTTTTTGCAGTCTATCCACATAATCACCACTATTATCACCACTGCTACCACTCTTCTACTCCTTATACTATCAAAACATATACTACATCATCATACCAACTTGTCATCATGCTATGCAAAACATAAAATGCTTCATTTGTAACAGTACTGCTTGTACATTGTACGGTTGGTCAGAGTTTTTGTCTTTGGAATGATTTTATCGCTGATGTTTCTGTTTTGTTTTTGTCCTCTTATTCGTCACTAAAATTTTATTGAAAACAATTCTTTTTCGTTAATTGGCTGTCTGTAATTTATTCGTGTCAGTGAAATTGAGCTGGGCATATTTTTCAAACAAACATTATTTGTAATTATTTTTACAAAACGGACCAGTCATACTCACATACCACATGGGACCATAATCCAAGAGTCTGTGTCGCGGCTGTTGTAGAACTTTCGATGATCAATACTAGCTGATAACTGATTCTGTAATAGCAGAGACTTCGTGCCAGGTTTTCGGTTTAAAAATATTTTCGGTTGCATCAAAAATATCAAATTAAGATATTACTTGTATGAAAATAACTCACGATTCAGCCTGAGCATTTGTTTTTTATTCGTGATTCTGTAAACTTGATATCTTTTGAAATTAGTAAATCAGAAACAGAAAACTTATTAAAACGTAGCCACGTCCCTATAGACTCCAGAAATTATGAACCTGAAATCAGTCTATTAGAGTCAAAACCAAAATTCACATAATTGGCATTTAGTACTTTGTAAATATAATTTGCCACTCCAGTTATGGCTGCATCCAGCGTCGTGCACAGAGAGTGGCAAGGGGAGCGGTTCTCTTTACTATTGATAATTTTATACTGCATTTTACATCGTACTACACAATTTCTTTAGCTTCGTAATATTTCACTAGAAATTAAGGAAAGTGCTTGCTAAATTTGGGTATTTACCCCCTATATTTCAAAGACCTGTGCACGCCTATGACTGCAACACATCATGCCATGAACGTACTATACATGGTCATCAATGTGAACATATTTTTTTATTACGAATGACATTGCGGCTTCAGTGTTTGCTGCTCGTGACGGAGAAACCTTTTTCAATGCTCCTAGATTCCCCGTTAAGCTGATTTTTCAGTAATTAAGCTGATTTTTAAATAAATAATGGAAAACAATTTTCAGTGTTGAAACGAATCAACTTTGGCCAACCACACAACACACCACTCAAACACAACATCCCACAGCGTTTTGAACTCGACATCACCATGCCTCTTTCTCCTCGTCCTTCCACTATCAAAACAATGCAGAAACTATGCTAATTCACATGAAAAATCGAAAGGACAATATCGACAGCGCTTTATAACGACGCTCGAGAACATTTCTCCCGAAATACAATCTGCCCGCCAGCAGCATAAAAAAATAGAACGCTGATGCTAAAAGTTTCGTTTTCATTAAATTGATTGAATTTTGATCGCTTGCCTGTTATTATGTTTTTTCATTGTTACCATACTTATATACATACGTGCATATTTATAAAATGTTTAGTTCGATTTTGCGAAATAGAACCGCCTAGCCTTAACTGAGCAGCGCCCGGAATCATGGTCTTGTGTTTCTCGTTTCGTTACGGATAATGTGAATGCAATGTTAATATGTTAAAATAACGCATAAAATAAAATATCCATACACGTCATAATGTTATTATTGAATGACTGACACTCTCTGGCATCACTTCGAAATGTAACAAACATTTGAAGCATACTAGTGTTTAAATGCTTTACCTAAAATATCTCCATACAATCACTAGCTACTACTACATGAACGTTTTGATACAACTTTGTACGCTGTTTTATACGCTTTAGCTTTACATTATGTATCTTTGGTATTGAAATTTTATTAGTTGTATTTCTAGATTAACATAATACATAGAAAATGTCTTGCGCTTAAGTGACCTCTCTACTACAGCTACTTTGCAAAGCCGAATGGCTAATTTACCGTCAATTATTCCTTATAGTTTAGGTTTTAGAGCAATAAACTTTAGATACTCATCTACTACACTACGCTAAGAAAAAGCGTTTGAATGCTGCAACTGCGGACAGCGCTGTATTACGACCGCCACTATCTACACACAATCATTAGTGATACGATGAAAATATGCCTGGACTTGATGGATGATTGTTATGTTGTTATGTTCTTCCGAAACATGATATTTATATATATATGTGTGTATATGGTGTGAAACTTATTTTAGCTCATATTTTTATAGAGTATGTTGCTTCAGCTGATTTTGGCTTTACAATACCGGTCATAGATATATAATCTACTGAAAATAAACAATGGTTAGCTATTTTTCGCATTGAAATCAGCCCTTAAGCGGTCCCTAGTAGGTCAATATTATTGTGACAATATATTGAACAATATTATTGCTGGGCGCCCCAAAAGATGCAATATTTTTGAGCAATATTTACTTTCCGTTCGATTTTTCAGTAGCTTTTGACATTTTTGGCTCTATTACTCCAAACGTTGTTTATGCCGCTAACGACGATATACAACTGTGCCAATATTGCGCAATACTGACCACAGACGATGCAATGTATTCTATATTGCACAATAACATGCACAAAAAATTCAATATGATCCATAAACGATCAATATTATTGTACAATACTACATATTGTGCAATAATATTGATCGTCTAGGGGCCGCTTTAGTCTGTAAAAATACAGCTAAGATTCTCACTAGTTTTCACTAATTTCTTTTAATTAATTCTTAAAGAAAATCATGAAAAAATCACTAATTGGGCACATCTATAAATGTTGCGAGACACTGAACACTATTGGACTCAAAACTATAACCTTATGTTATTTGACTCAAACTGTGAATGGCATATACTCGTATGTAGATCATTGAATTATGTACAACAAATGATTTTATGCCAAAGTATGTACATATGTATTTTCATATGTTATTTATGCAAACACAGCTTCATATCTATCAATTTGTCCCGGAAGTACTTCCTACATTTTTCATTTTTATAGTTCCCCGATTCCAAGACATTACATGTTAATGTAATTCTACATTGGTTTCATTTGACTTCCAGTCATTTATGCAACGAAAAAACATACTATTTAGTCAAATATTCCTTAAGGATTCTTATGAAAGTAATAATTTAGCTGATGCCCAGGTGTTTGAAAAATTTGGTATTCGAAAATCCATATGCGTAACTCACTGAAACTTTTTTACGTTTAGTATTTTAAATTCCATTCCATGACAATACGTATTACTGTCTTGCACTTTTTGGTTGACATTCATAAATCCCGTTTTTGGTTTTATTTATCTGATTGCTAATTACTCTCTATTGCTAACTTGCAGCAATATATAAAGTTACAGCAGAAATTGATACTGTTACCCACACTGGGCGCCACATAGAAAGATAATTGATTTGCATCTATTTACACCGAATTAAAGTTGATGATCTAATTATTCTGAAACCAAATGGTTTGGATTGTCTTTGCCAAACTTGAACATGATGTTGATACTTAGCATGGTATTGAGACTTGCCACATTCATTCAAACAAAACCTGACTTATATCTGATTGGAAAACAAACCAAATAATAAAAATCACCATTAGAAGTAGAGTTGGGTCGTACTAGGATTTTATATGTACTTTATACGTACTAGGAAATGAATCAAATGGAAGAAATTTATTGGGTATTTTTTTGATTACATGTATAGTTGGCAAAAATACTCGTACTTAGTATTTTTGAATTTTGTACTAGTTACTGGCTATTCCAAAAAAATACCTGTTCCATATACCTGTCCTGCTTCAAGAAGTGGAAGCACCACTGGGAGCGTGTTGTTCAATCAAATGGGGGTCTACATTGAAGGATGTCACTCACCGGATGATAAAGAATAACGCCAGTGCGGAGAAATGAAGGTAGGCTCGATACTTTTGGGACAAACCTCGTATACACCTCATCTCGAATTAAGTGGTCATGATGAGACAGAAAATTTTCAATACAGAAAACTATATGGAATTGTTAAATTTACTCGGAGAAGGAGCATTTAAAATCTGCAATCATTTTAAAAGGAACCTTTTCTAATTCATAAAATGTTACAACCACAACCACGATCGTTATTTAGGAGATATAAAATCTAATTTCGGTTCGAAATCAAAATTTGATCGTGACAGAATTTGTTTTTATATTACTTGACAAAGCATCTGACGTAGTCTCTCGATCACAACTTTCAACAACCATACCGTTTGTCGATAGGAAAGTTTGTGCATTTTGATGCAAATTTACTCAATTTGATATTTGTGGAATCTTCTGATTGTATCAAGGAAATCAGATTTTAAAACTTTTGCTGAAACCATATAATTTTCAAGAAGTCAGAAGAAGAGCAATTTAAAATCTTTATTTTAAAGAAGTTGCCACATTTTGACTTAATTTTAAAAAAAAATCGTAAGAAAGTGTTTCTTTTTTACGCTGGAACCCTAACCCCTCCCATAATTCTGCTTTGGATGAGCCATATGATTCTGCTTCGATGGATACAAGTGAAAGTTAGAAGCAACAATATCGGGTAACTATGGCAGATGTGGTAGAACTTGCCAGCCAAGATAATCCTATTAGTTTAACATTAGCATTAAAATCGTTTTGGCGAAAATACATATTTCCATATACATATATATATATATATATATATATATATATATATATATATATATATATATATATATATATATATATATAATCAAAAACATTTAGTGGATTGTTTCTCGACAACGCACCATCCGATTGAGCTGAAATTTTCAGGATGTATATGCAGAATAGGTCGAGGTTTCACCAAATGTTAATTTCTTTTAACCCTTTGGCGCCGGCGGCAATTTCAGTGAAATTTTAGATTTGCCTATTATTCTATAAAAAAAAAAATTTTTTTTCGAAAAAACTAAGTTTGCGAAAAAAATTTTAAGAACGTGTTTTTCAAAAAGATTTAATACAATTTTGGAAATTTTCAACCCTGTGTGTGCGCTAGGTGTCTAAAATGAGATCTGAAAAATTTGAAATTTTTTGAATTGCGATAGCTTTTGACAGAGCTATTGAATTACTATAAAACTTACAAAACATATTGATGTTTCTAAGTTGTACTTTTATATAGTTTTATATGAGCGTGCTGGCAACCCTGTAGCTACGGTAGGCACTGAAAGTCAAAACTTTCAAACCAGCGAATCTCCTGATATTCGCTTTTAATAAAAAAAGCAACTCATTTACAAATCTTGTGCTATGTCCAGACAGTCAAAGTAAAACTTTTGAAATTTCAAATCGGAAAAGAACGGTAACCTTTTCCCAATTTACCTATATTCTTAGCATTAAAAAAATTTTCACGCGAACTCACGACCCGATAATCAGATACAGTTGATATGTACAGAATGTATTGGTATTAAGTAGTACCAAGTATGATATAAGCGATTTTGAAATGTGGGCGATTCTGTGCCAGTGGTATCATCTTGCAAGGTCACAAAGAAAAATAACTGCTCATGGCCCTATAAATTATGATTTATAGGGCCATGGTTCACACAGTAGCTGAGTCTTAATCTAAGCAACGTTTGCTAGAAATTTGGTTGAAAAATTTGGTTGGAGCTGCCAGCTATAGTAATTTTGATGTCTTAAATTTTGAAACTTCGCTTAGAAAAATAAAGCTCTTTGCCCTATAGCTGCCAGTGCAATCATGGAATCACATTGACATTCATATGGCAAATTAAACTTATTATCGGCAATATTCAGCAGGAATATAGTTGAAAAAACAACGAAAGGGTTGCCAGCTATGGTTGGTTTTGTATTTTTTATTGCATATCTTTTGTAAGCGATTTTGTCATACAATTTTCAAATTGTAGTGATCTTGTTTTGAAAATAAACAACAAATATTAAAATCTAGAACATTTGAAAACTTTTGCGAGTGGTAACTCCAAATTTCTTTGTATCCCTATAACTTGCAATGCAGTCAGCGGATCAATACGAGTAGTTTGACCTCAACGTCAGGCAGGTGTGACATATTTTTGGCTTCAGTGCTAGCAAAGGGTCACCAGCACGAGGCGTTTTTTGTTATTTTCGTTTCAATAAATATTTACATAAAGTACGCACATCGCGAACATTTACAATGAAAATAAGTAAGCACTGTTTAAATTTTCTAAGGTCTGGACATTTTTCGGATGGCAGCCCCAAACACTTATTACTTAGGGTATATTGAACTTGACTAGGAGAAGTAGCTAGTGGTAGTGGTCTTAAGTAGCTAGTGGTAGTGGTCTTAAGTAGCTAGTGGTAGTGGTCTTAAGTAGCTAGTGGTAGAATACACACTTAAAATTTGCACCAATCTTCTACTGTTCGTCGAACATTAGTGTTTCTAGCGGTTCTGATGCCCTAGGGGTTTTTTCATGCAGCCGGACATGGTATTCGAGCATGCTTTGTTTCAATGTATTCTCCACTTTGCTTTGATTGTTTGACTCAAACGCAGCAATTGTAGATGGTATCGGTCTTTTATTATTGTTTCGCCAAAGTTTTTTTCAGTTTATTTGTTCGCCGAGATTTACCAATATATTCTAAAAACCACCGATTATTGAACAATATCTTATTTTGGCGTTATGTTGAAGTCAATGGAAAGGGTTCACTTTATATTGCATAGTATTTTTCAGGGCTTGAAATTTTCCTAGTTTATCATTTTCTCATCAGCAGCTGCGGCATGTTGCAAAAACTCGTTTTTTTTATCTTTCCAACAGCAATTCACAAGTTAAAAAAATGTCTTTCGACGTTTCTCGACTTTTATTTGCGTTTTCCGTTTCCTTTACCGTTTCCATTGCTATAACGAGCACGTTTCAGTCAAATTTTATCAATGGGCCATTTTTCCGAGCCCTCTACATGGATTTTCATTGAGCAACACCTCCAAATCTTCATTTTCAAAAAATAGTCTTCCTGGACGTGTCTTGTCTTTCATGCTAAAATCACCATTTTGGGAACATACGAAACTAGTTGCAAGTTAGATTTAATAGGTTATGCTTTCTAGAAAACTACGATTAGATTCAGCTTCATCAGAACACAAAAAAAAAACAGAAAAGTAAATCTTTTTACGAAATCATTGCGTTGGTAAAAAAAAATATTCCGACTAAACGAAACTTGTTGACCGGTAAAGTTTGAAGTAGACAGCTCGGAGTTACCATCCGTCAGTGAAGGTCAATAACAATTTTTAAAGACCCAATAGAACGGATCCTTAAAATTGACATAGACCAAGTAAAAAAAGACGTTTGCAATAAAAAAGAGGTTTGGCTGTGACGTGAATCACCTTGAAAGTTTTTGAAATTACCAATCCAACACGAATTTAAAATACTGTGTAACTTATCATTCAAAAGAACTTTATATGGAGATGAAAACAGAATTTGTTTTCTAATATTAATACATCACACAGTAGAAGAAATGACAAAATTGTCCAGCATTAAAAAAATCTGTCAATATATCCACATAGAACATAAATTAAAGCTGTCAATAAAAAAATTATCCTTTTATTGTAAATATTTTTATATACATTTAGGGCTGGTTTGATATTTGAAAAGTAAATGCTATGACTAAACTCAGTGTAAAGCCAAAATCACTAAATCTGAAAGCAACATTGTCCTTGAATGTGCATATACAATTTATTAAAAACTCAAGCTTCAACTATTTTATCTATAACACCACCATGGAAACACCTTCATACTAAATGTTCCTCATCAACACACGAATCAAACTATAAAATTACATTAATCATACGTTCAGATCTATATGTTTATCATAATTTTTACAGTATCAACTTTTCTCCGGTCGATCCTAAATGTGTCGCTCGTATCCACAGTGTCCACGTGTTAGAAGCGAATTTCGAACAAGATCACTCTATGCTTGACTCATTCATTCTTCGTACTGGATAATGAAACAAACAATATACACACCATGTGAACAGTAAATAATCAATCTTTGAAAAATCATACTCAAATAAGAATGTGTAAAATGCTCTTCTCACATTTCTTGAAATAAAATCTTCGTCACATTATCAGATTAAACCACAAAATAGGATAATACATACATACAAACTAGATGTACTCTACATTTTTGTGTGACGCGATAAAACATTAACCTATATCTTGAGCATTTTCTCAACAAAAAAAAAACTCAACTCAATGCTCGAATATAATGAACGTAACACATTTCAAGTTAACACAAAGCGAATTACGCACACTTGCATTTATTTGTAAATGTGAGCCCATAGTCCATTGTCCCAACGTAAAGTAACTACGAAATTTAAGAACCTAATAAAGCTAACCTATAAGCAATATGTGTCATTGTAATTAGTTGTACTATTGTGCTGTGGTAACCTGTGTAAACGGACACGATATTTCGAAAGCTACTACTTATAGTTTTTCTTGTGCACTCGTAAATAACTATACATACATTACGTTTCGAACTATGTCTTAGTTAATTGCATAAAAAAATTTAGCATAATTTATTAAATTAAGAATGTGATATGTATTACTTATACGATTTTAGTGAAACAATTTTAGTTGAAGAATAGAAATTTTAAATTCGCTCAAACAATTTTTGTATATAACTGAGTTGAGTTAATAGCAAAACCTGAAAAGACCAGCTATTATGATTTATTTTCTTTGGTTTTTCATGAACTAAGCATCATTGCGATAGCTGACATCTTTTACTTTTACAGTTATCAGTGGTAAAAGTAGAAAATTATAAATAAAATTTATTGTTCTAATTTATAGTATTTATTGTTCAAAAAAGAAAAAATTAAAAAACAGGTCGAATTATATCACCCATTCCTTTCTCTTTGATTTTGTTCACAAATTAACTGTCTTTACATTGCTAATAACAGAGTCCTGGATCCAGTTCTTTCAAGCGTTCTCTTAAATCATCCTTATGTTTTTCCATTTCCTTCTCCATACTACATACTACATCCTCCGTTTCTCGTTGGTGTTGAGCTTATTTTCAAGATAAATACTAAACGTCCTTCCATTCGTCGATACAACTTCCACAGAGTTGACTTTTGGAAAATGGCCAGTGAAATCAACCCAATTAACTGCTTTCCTTTTTCAGAAATTGAATAAGCATAGTACGTTTCAGATACACTCAAACCCAAGGAAAAAGACCGGCAAAAATTAAAAAACACGGGTTCGCACCGCGATCTTGAGATATCTGGTGCTTAGCGATCAAATGCCAAAGGAATAATCAAGCAGCCAATGCGTGGAGTAATCAAGGAGCCAAAACTTTTTGAGCGTCGAAGCGACAGTCCTCCAAAAAAAAGCCTTTCTAATCCAAAATTCATTTCTGAAATTGACGTAGTTGCTTTATTCCTGATTTCATGTATCTTGATGGGACTCCATTGACTACACTGCAACAATTCCACTGAGTTTTTGCGATCTACTCGTAGGCTCAAACACAGCACAAATTTACTGCCAACATATTTATCCTTAATCACACCTGCTCTAACTGTGATCAGTATTAATCCTTTGGAAGTTAACAACCGAATGTGCAGCCTAGAGACCAATGTTAGATCTGATCCAGGCAGTAGTGCTAATATTCCTTTATCCATCCTTTTGGCATTAGTCTAGCTTCTGGTGCAATCACTTCATCGTGGAATGCTGCTATCCCAATGTTTAAATATAGTTCTCCCTCCATCGTTTTAAACTATCGTCCTATTTCTCAAATCTGTTGTTTTCTTATCCCTCTCTCTCTGACATTTTCTTGTCCCCAAGCAGCAGAATTTTGTTACTACGACTTTTCAATCAAAGCAACTAGCTCTATGGTGCACCTCAGTCTTTGTTTGCTAATTTTCAGTTAATATAATACATACGGACCATGTGAAGGCTTTGGACTCCATGAACCTTAACCTGCTTCTTAAAAAACTCGAAGATTTCTCTATTTTTGGTGTGTCTGTTTCTCCCTATTTTTGCAGAGTCACCCTTCTCTCCCTTTCATTTCCACATCCGGAGTTCTCCAAGAGTCAATCTTTAGTCGTTTACTTTTTATCATGTTTGTCAATGATCTTCCTTCTGCTTCCAACTCGTCGTGTCTTCCATAAAACTATAAGAAACAATCAAATATGCGGACAACTGTTACCAGCGCTCAACCACTGCTGCCAATCAAATTACCTTCCCTTAAACCTGATGCAATCGAGTGGCAAAACAGTTTTCACCATCATTTGGACATTGCACCAGGATATGCAATGGTTTCCCAGAATGAACTAAGTAAGATTAGGTTAGAAAAGAGAGTTGTCGCTTACGCGGCTTGCATTAGACCACCAGTTTGGGCCCAGGTGCCACTCTCCGCTGGCTTATTAGAGCTACCAAGTGACCACTCTCCTAATTTGAATCACCTGACTCAACTTCACGGTACAAGCTATCTCTGCCAGCTCTAGAAGCTACGAGGACCCTAAAATGCTGATATTTGTCTCAAAGAAGTTTCTGCCGAGCGTGAGCAATTTTCTGCTGTCCACAAGTGACGAGGTGTAAATTGGCTATTCGTGCTTTCTGAGCCCCTTCTCGACAGCTCGTCAAACTTTTTGTTGTTTATGACACCATCCAGTGCTGCCACTTCTACTTCGAACAATGTAAATTTACTTGAATCTGTCTTCACAATAAAGTTACTACCCTATTTCGAAAACCACGCTTTGGTAACTCTTTTGGTAAAACTCGACTTGATGTACCTCACAGCTATTACATGAATTTTGCCGATAGATTTCGGGTTAGTATGTTAGTATTTTTGTGGTTGTGCGTTTGCTTTTGCGGGTTTTTTTCTTTGTTTGTTTGTTTTTCTTAATTGTGCTGTCTTCTCGAGTATTTTTTTGCATAATTTTGTGTATTTTTCTTCAATTTTTGGCCCCTTCTACCACCTATACGCCCTCTGGTGGTAGAATTTCCCAGCAGTGGTGCATCAAGTCGAATTTACCTACTCTTTTTTACTGGTCAATGTAAGTACAGAGCCTGCCCTGAAAATATAGCCCGAGCTATCAAAAGTTAAAAATGTGAAGTAATTGTGTTTTATTTTTTATCTCTATAGCTTAACTTTCATCTTTACTGTTGTGCAATTGATCGCACAGTTTCTTTGAATTTGTTGAAGTTGAAGTGATTTGGTAAGAAAATAGATTTTTGGTTTTATTTTATATCTTACTACAAAGTGTTTCAGTCCTACTATGGCGACAGAAACATCAGTGTGTTTTTCGAACTTTACTGACACATGCTTCAAAAAATGTAGAATGTTTTACTGGCACGGGTCTAAACGTATATACGAACTTGATCGAAAATCTGAAAAATATTTCACATAAATGCAAAATTTTTAGACCCAAAAAGAACTTTCACGGATCAAACGCCTGTTACTATTCAACTAATCAACAGCTTCCCTTATATTCACAGTAAAATTTTAAGCGTTTTTCAAAAACAACAAAATTTCAAAGAAATGGTAGACCTAAAATCTTCTCTCTTATTTTCTCCCTCGTTCAGAAATTATTGAGTCAATTTATAAAAATTGTTTGTCTTTTCAATTATCATCAACTTTTAGCGCTATATTCAAGCGAATAAAAATTGCATTAAGTAATTAAAAGATGCAAATAACGGACTTAAATCATTTCAGGAAAAGAACTGGAAAAATTTCGAGCATTTTCATATATTTTGCTTTTCAAATTTCGACAGGGCTATTAGCTCAACTCAAAATGGTATCTATTTGACAAGCATGTATGTACGCAAACTATAATTTAAATTTTCAATTTCAATTATTTCATAACGCACATTAGTTCTTAAATTCATTTAATTTTCTGTAAAACTGTGTTAGAAACACAAACGTAAGTTTACACCAATCAAAATGTAATCAAATAACCATATGTAGCTATTTTTCGAGTAAGTCGTAAGCAAAGATAAGCTGGGCAGGACCCAAAATAGAACAACATTTCAAATGTTCAGAGTCGAAACTAACAAATAACTCACTTTATAAATGTATTATTCAAACAAATTTGTTCTTACTTATTATTATTGCATCCAATTCTCATTAATTTTAGTAATTCTAAAAAGAAACAAAAACAAATAGCAAACTATCAAACTGAATTCATGCCGGTCATGAATTAAATATAGTTCTAAAATTATTATATTCACAAAATCATCTCAGATCCAGCAAAAATCTTATGAATGTAAAATAAATGAAACAAAAGGACGTGTAAATCATATGTATACAATTTATGGAAGTACCTACAAATTCTGTGCAAGTCCTTAAACTCAACTTTAATCAATCACAGTCAGTGAAATAGATAAATTGATGAAGTTGTCAGCATACCTCATCAAAAAAAAACAAAGTCAACTGCATGATTTGTTTTCAAAGTCATGCGTGACAAATTTGCAATGTTGCGAACCAGGCGTACATATGAACAGATAAATTGAAACGAAACTTTTTGAGCAAGTTTTCCTGTGCGGGATGAGTTTGGTTTCAAACAGATAGCAAAAAATTCCAACAGTAGAAAAATGTGTTTCCAATGACTTGAAAAATGTATGAATGTCATGCTCGAGCGGAGTGGGACTTTCAATCTAAAATTATACTTTTTAGAAGGTGAATGTAACTGGAAAATTATTTAGGAAAAAATATTTTGAAGGCCTTTTTAGTTTCTTCTTTCAAAAATTAAATTAAAAGAGTATATTATTTTAATTCGACCATTTGACTCAACAGCTTGAAAAATGCAAGCTTAGATTTAATTTTTGCAAATCTTTATAGCAGGAATGGCCAACCTTTTGTATAACATGCGTCAATTTTTTCGCAAACAAGTTCAGATGCGCCATTTAACTCGATCCATAAGTTCAGTGTTGGGGTTAGAAAATAAGGCAAGTGGTAAGATGTGTTTCGCTTAGAGGAGGAAAATAGCTCGATCACAGAATTAAATCAATTAATTGACGTTATTTCAAAAGACACACATTTATCTGAGTACCAGTCTGCAATAGTCAGAAGTAATCTCCTGGACGAGAAGGTGATTGCTGTTGTATTTCTCGCGGTTTGTTGGTGAAGATATAGAAAAGAGTCGAATGCGTTGATGAGTGTACCATTTTCTTTACTGATTTTCTAGTTTAGTTTACTGATGCACTGCTTAAGTTCTGAAATTTCATAAAATGACCGAGCATATGAATACGATCGTTGAGCTGACCAATCTCGGTGGCAAGAGAAGCCAAAAGCGATTCAATTTTTTCTAAATTTGTTGATTCTCTTACCGCTGAGACTCTCCAACGAAATCAGGTGGCCACTTAATTTTCCTTTTTTTCTGGTAACGATTTTATAGGTTTTTTGTTTATCTATTAGTGCTTAGTTGGTATTATCATTTGGGTCTTAGCTCCATTAAGCCGAATTCGCATTGACTGCACCATTTCTGCAAGGAATGCTCAATTTTGTCCCACTCTTCCATCAATCCTGTTTTTAATATGTTTCTAATGGTTTTAGAATGTTTTTTATCTTTCCTTTAAATAACTCCATAAATGCGGGATAGCTATAATGGAGCCAATTTCCTACATTGTAGGCTTAGGATCTTTATTCGGATAAAAAATATTTCAATCCCCAATTTTCGACCATCATCATCACAACAGCCCGACATCGGGCCTTGGCCGCCTGGATTTTTTGTTTAGTGACTAGTGTATAGTGACTCAGGAGTGTCCATAAAAAATTTCAGGTCGATCCGAGCAAAATTAACAAAGCTATCGGCTTAACAATACAAATAACTCAAATTCATATTTTCGCGCAAATCGCGTTCCTTTCCTGCTTTATTAACCGCGCGCAGCTGTCAAATACGTAATAGTAGAGTCTTCCCACTCTATCCACACCTGTCTGTGCTATATTTGTGTAAAAACACTGATATATGTGACTTGTAGTAGTATACATTCATTTCATCGAGCAGTTACGGTACACGTGTTTCTTAATTTTTCACGCACTTTTGTTGCACAGTTAAAATTTTAAAACGCGTTTTTTGAGGAATTTTATTTTTCAAGCCGGTGAGACATGTAACTCCAAAACTACTCGACCGATCTTTCTGAAATTTTGCACACTATTTTTGTAGGCAATTTACTAGGTAACGCTGTCGAGATATTTTTTTTTCTTGCTTTTTTTTATTTATGGAATTTTTTACAACTGAAAACAGAAATTTCGAAAAAAAAATTCCGTTTTTTTCGGTTTTTTTGACTTCAAACTTATACCAAAAATTAAACAATCTAGATATTTAGAAAAACTCGACAGCGTTACTTCAAGAAACTCATAAACTAACGAAATATTTTTGTTTTTTTTGTTTACGATGATCCAGTCATTAGCTATGTGTCTCACGGCAAATCAACTCTGTGTATTAGTACGTTCGCACTGAGGCAGTAAAGAGGTCAGATTTCTCAAACATTTGTCTTAAAATTAAATGATGTTATTAAATTGTCCGTAGTCAAAACAAATAAATATAATTTGTTTAAAATATTATTGTTTACATTGCCAAAAAACACCGGAGCTAGCTCCTCTTCTATAATTTGAAGAGTGTGGGGAATCCCTAGAAAGTGTTTTGGCATCATTTGTTGCGCGTAGCCTAAGTTTGAAAGATAACGTTAGTAGAATGGCACCAAGACGACCTTAAACTTCAGTTGAATTAAGAAAAGCCATCATTTGACATTCCCAAACCGGCAAAAATGTGCGTAAAATTGCTGAAATAGTTAATCGAGTTCCCACAACAGTATTAAACATAATAAAACATTATTATTGCACCACAGACTATGAATATATATCTAGACTAAGTTCTCGAAAAATTTTCACTTCGTTAGATGAACGCTGGGCAGTGCGACAAAAAAAGAAAATTCCCTTTAAAGTTCCTTTTAAGTGGAGGATCCCTGCAAGTATGGGGTTCTAAGTCAGCGGTTGAGCCTGGGAATATTCATACCGTTGTGGGAATAATAGGCCAGGCGATGCATTTAAAAATCTTAAAAATGAATTTAAAAGAAAGTGGTCCTACTTCGAAGAGTTTCTGAATCCGCCATCAAACATCCTGGCAGCAGAAACTTAGCTCCATGATGATACCATTGGTCAACCCCTATCCACACAACCCCCGACAGTAGAAGAAGTTGATCTCGCCTTGCGTTCACTGAAAAGGAACAAAGCGCCGAGCGCTGACGAGATACCAGCTGAGTTACTCAAGTCTGGTGGGACGGGTTTACTAAGTGCGCAATATACATAAAAAGGGAGATAAACTGCGGTGTGAGAATTACAGAGGCATCTCCTTAGTCTGTACGGCCTACAAAATTCTGTCAAAAATCCTGGAATAGATTATACCGTTCGCGGAAGAAATCATTGGCGAGTATCAAGGCGGTTTCAGATCTGGTCGCTCCACAATCGACCAGCTCTTCATGGTCAAGTTAATTTTACAAAAGTGCTGGGAATACAATGTCGACATATACCAAATCTTTGTCGACTTTGGTCAGAGCAGCACATTTTATACCCATTTTCAAGATTTATTTTTTTTAGAAAACTGTTAATAGTAACTTGATTGGGATAGTACCTACAGTAAAGAACAACCTTTGAAGAGTATACAAAAAAAATTTTATTGAAAAATATCGAAAATTAAGCTCGTGACATGAATTTGACATTTTCCAGTAATTGTAAACTGTCTAAAATAGGACGAACTAATGAATTAATTGAATTCAGAGTACTCAGGTGTTGCAAATATAAAGAAGCATTCTGCTAGAGCCTCTACTTTGAAACAAAAAATTAGGCGCAAGAACGCAATTTACCACTTGTAACAGTCTAATGGCCACAACTGCTTTATAGCAGGGCTGTGGAGTCGGGAAGAAAAACTTGCGACTCCGACTCCAATGATAAGCCTTCTAACATCTGCAACTCCGACTACCAAGTAACGACTCCGACTCCGTACTTCTACTCCAAACATTCGTAGCTCTAATATATAGTTAAGGACAGACGGTTAAAATCCTTTTTTTGTCTTACAATTAGATCATATTTTCCTACTAGTTTGTTTCCTTTAGTAACATCAAATTATAAACTCTACACTGTATTGTCAAAGAGATATTTCAAAATAGAAAAAATTCCTATTGCGTTTCACATACTAATATTAAAACACAGGAGCTAGTTCTCAAAAATAATATTGCTTCATCACTCTTCTTAAATCTGATTTAATTATTCTAAGGGCAGAAAACAAGCGTTCTCCAGATACTTGAGTCGGGGGCAATCTTCTACTCCTAAAGTTGAACTTCGGTCAAACTTCTCAACATCATTCAGTGCTCTATAAAAATCCATTTGAAAGCTTCCAAGCTTAAGCGCTGCCGCTTTGCTCGTTCTTGTTCGTTAAGATATTTTTCGAACTCATCTTCATCATCAACTTCAGTACTTGGTGGAAATGATGGCTACTGAATGGTTCCCTGCTGTGGTCTAGCCATGGCTTCACTTTCTGTATGCAATCCTTTCATACGAATAGCTAATTCGCATAACGCAGTTTTAGCACGCGCTTGTTGATCTTCTGTCAGGATAACCCGGACTGAAGGATCTACAGCAGCTAAAAAGACTACATTATCTAAGAGACCAATTTCTTTAAAAAGAAGTGAATTTTTTAATGCATCGACCAAGTTTCCATTCATTTTTGAAAGGCGGAAGATAAGACTTTTCCATTTTTTTTTTAAACCAGGTGTAAGGTTATCTGCTTGAAATTCTTTCGTCATTATATAAGGCTGATAAAGCAACTCTAAAAGTTTTTTCGCTTCTTCCCAATGCAGTCAAAAATTGAATAATCGTCCACAAGTTTTTAGGCTTGGTGATGAATTTCAGAGTCGAAGTCGGCTAATGAAAATTAGATTCGACTCCGACTCCTACTCCATTAAAAATTGTTTGACTCCTCGACTCCAGCTCCTGACTCTGACTCCACAGCTCTGCTTTATAGCATCTAAACTTCAAAAAAATAAAGACCTTAATGACGACGGGATCAAATAAGCAATACGAATCCTTAGAAAAAGTTTGATCGAAATAACCTAGTTCCATATTCCACTTTATTGAACAATTTAAATAAATATATAATTTATAATTCACTCCACCCGTTGATATGTAGCTCCTTGTAAAATAATTAACATTCGAGGCGAATTTATATTTTAAAAAAATATGAATTTCCAGCAAAGTAATTCTAATACTAATTTGCTTCGAAAATCGGTAAAAAAAATAAATGAATTATACTTTTCGTCAGAAGCTATTTATGGAACATTCAAATATTTTGCGAGGATTATGACGAAAAACTAACTCATACAGAGTACGCACGCCGATTTCATCACTTAACCTTGGAGGAAGATTCAGTGATGTAATTGACATGCTCTATGTGGCCATACATAAGGTTTATTCTTTATTTGAAGCCAAACCGTTAAAATTTAATAGTGCTTTCTAATCAAAAAAATATAAAATTCTCTGAATTTCTTTTGATCTTGTACAATCAATAACATCATAGACAGCGATTTCAAACAAATATCATCAACTGATTCTACCCTTCTATTAATTCTACCAACTCAATCAAATCCCTTGCCGTAGTCCTTGCATAGATATAACAAACGAAATCGGTGACAAGTACAAACGAATCAGGAAAACACAATTTTGATGGTTCAACGCCCACCACCCCACCCAACAAATGCTTTTCAAGCCAGCAGAACAAAAGATAAACGACCCGACAACATTTCACGAAAAGATGTCAATTGGGGATATTTACATTGGAAACTCTAACAACCCGACCGTGACGGGACAGAAAAAAACCCTAAATGAAGGTAATAAAAATTTCGAAGCCGGGATAGAATTGTTGCAATGAAATTTTTCTGAAGTGTTGTAAAGAGCTTTTTTCGAACTGGTACTGTTGCTTCGTATTGTCTTCGTGGAGTCTACAATTTTATTTTCCGAATTCGGAACAATAAGATGTAATCTCTTGGAACGACAGCCGTTTCCCAGGCAATAAAATAGCCCAGACACAAAAGATAAATGAACTTTTGAATGAGTTCCGAAAATCATCGTCTGCTTAAGGTATTATTCAAAAGGACTTGGTGATGAGAAGAAATGGTAATTGACAATCAGACACCAATTTCAGATAACAAGAAATAGTCTAGACAATTTACACATTATTTTATCATAATTATTTTGCGATATTTTATAGATTTGATGAATTAAGTGACCTTGAGTATGGGAAATAGATTCGTTGTTTGAATTCTATCGTCTTTTAGGCAGTTTCGAATATGGTGGAACAAAGATGATAAGCAAAAAATATTATCTATTTTATCGTAGCCAACTAAAACATTCCAAAAAAAACAACAATTTTTTATCATTATTGGTTGAGACGCAGCAAAGCGAGAAATATGCCATAAAATATTTCATTTAAAATGGAGTAACTCTTTCGTTCACCGTTTATTTCTAGCCGTCAAAGATTTTTTTAGATATGTATCTAGATTAATATGAACCCGCTGAGCTCACAAATGCACTCAGATTTGAGGTAGCTATTCATAGCTATTCGAAGATGTCAATTTTAGGAATTTTTTTTATATAAATGGACAATTTGGAAATATTAATTTTTGTATAATTTTAGCTTTTTTAGTTAAAATACCAAAATTTATTGTTCATTTATGACTACCTAAAGCTCATGTTGAAGCTCCTGTTTCTGGGTCGAGTTAGTAGTTTTTTGGTTAACTTGGGGGTTATTTTGAATTACAATTAGATTAATTGGTGGATTTATTGTTGGTTGAATTTGTCTTCGTCAAACTGATTTAAAATCATTAATTGATTATTCTTCTGTAGATCATATAGGTATTGTGTTAAGAGGATTATTAACTATAACCTATTGGGGTGTATCAGGTTCTTATACTTTGATAATTGCTCATGGGCTCTGTTCTTCTGGGCTGAATATGGGCGGAATAGAATAGTTTGCACCTCGCCGGCTCCTTCCTCCTGAGTCTCCCGATTGATGGCCGATGTCACCTCCTCGCTGACTGTGAAACAATCAAGGTCGAGAAGCTCGATCTTTTCACTAGGAGTCACAAGCTTCACGAGTCTTGCAATTTCGTTCGGTTAATCCTCCGCTCAATTTCCAGAAGGACCCCTTCTTCTGCAGTTTTTCTTATGCGTCGTACTTGCGTACCAGTTTCATCTGGGGAAACATTTTAGCTGATGAATGGCCCCCAGGACCTCCCCGAAAGTTTTTCCCGGAGCTGGTTTGACGATGACAGCGTCAATTTTCTTTCTCCGCTGTCTCCGCCCTTTCTTTCCCTTCTTCTTTTTCTTTTCCACCGTTTCTTTGTTTTCGCCCTTTGGGACCCCTCTTTCTGAACCTTTTCTGGGCAGCGGGTATCACCGGTGGTTTAGCGACGTTCACTTTCTTCTTTTTGTGTTGCGTCACCCACCTCCGTTCTTCACCCTGCGTCGCCGCTGTTGTCTCCACGTTTTCTTGTCCGTCTGTCTTGTCTGTCAATTTTTTTGCTGTTTCCGTCATCAATGCTTATGGGCCCCAGCTCAGAGCCGCTTTTTCCGCCCGGATGTGCAGTCGTCTTAACGACCTTGTGGTAATCTTTGCAAAGCAGGGAGACCGACGCGAGGGTTGATCTCCAGCATTCATGGGGCTGGATTCCAGGGCCAGGTCGGCGCTAATCGGGAACAATGTCAACCGAACCTGCATCAACTGAACAGTGCGGGCTTTGAACGTATTCTGAGACTTACCAGGTTTTAACGGGACGGAGACGGCATGAAATTAGCCTGGAGCCGTTCGCACTCGGATTTCACTCCGACGGTACTGCGCATAAAGCGACGGAATGCCATAACCGCCAGCCCAGATGCGTATTTCCTAATAGTCGGTTGTGCCTTGAACCATTGATCTATATGGTCTGTTCCCGTACTTTCAGTCACTGAATTTTACTGAATTTTCCTGAATCAGGTGGTGAGGAATTTCATGAAAAGTACGGGAACGCTCTCATTGTATTTCCTGAAAATTGACAACCGAAAGTGTCAGTTTTCGGTTTTTGGGAAAACAATAGTGATTATAAAGTCATCCTAAGCGGTAATAAATTATCGCCACAAAAATATTCGACCTTCATAGCAACATTACACAAAAAATATGTTGCTTGCCGCGCACATTTGAAAATATTTACTCGCGCCACACCGTTTGACACTTTTCAGTAGCTCAGTTCCTACTGAAATTTCATCGTACTTACTGAAAGAGGGGAAATTTTCAGTTTTCAGTATAACGGAGTACGGGAACGGCTTCATTGCAATTAATCGCGATTAATCGCAATTAATCGTAGTACGGGAACAGACCTATACACTACGAGACATTTTATCTTCAAAGCCAACTGTAAATTTCTCTGTAAAAGCGGCTAGCAAAATTCTCTGAAGAGTCTGCAAACATATCTATTCATATTCTTGAGGTAAAAGCGTTCCAAGCGTGTAGTGTTACTAATAACATAATTAAACAATTCTTATAGATGTTAATTTTTAGTCTCTGGTCATAGATCACTGCTCATTACCTGCGGCAGTAAGGTCCTATTCAGGCATACTGGTAGATCACTGTGGCCTGCGCTTGAATACTAGTGCTCTTCGCCTCAGTTCTAGTATTTTCCTAGTTTAGCAATATGCCTTCTATTCCTTAAAAGTGTCTAGCGGTGTAGGATCGATGCATCATAGGGTTGTTGAGATGAGTTTAGGCTGTGAAGCTCGGTTTGTAGCAACTTAAGGAACGTTACTTCGTTTAGTGTGTTTTCACAACCACAATTTCTGTTCTGTCTTGCTTAGACTGAGTCGAATCAGATGGCAGATCGATTGTCTAAACAGGCCTTTAAGCTGATGACCAGCGGCGAATCAACCCTTGATAGAATTGTTTTCACTTCGACTCACTTCGTGGATTCGGGATTGTCTGCGTTTTCCCAAACAAAACAGTTTGTATATTACCACTAAACACGCTTTTAATTTTTTTTAAATCGTCACAAAAAACTCACCTAACTTAATATGTACAAAAAGATTCACCTTACTCGCGCACAAACTTTAACGATCATGCTGATATCACAATAACTTGCTTAAAAATCACTTTGCCGCATAATTCCCTCAAATTGCATTTATAGTCCCTTGGGCATTATTTATCAACATAATTTTATGAACCCGCGCCCAATGCAGATTGTACAATTCAGGAAAAATAATAGGTTTCTAATAGGTTCCACTCCGCGCTTCGAGATGTGAATTGCATTGAAAAACATCAAATTTGTCAAACCATCCCACAGGAAGATACAATTACTTGCGAATTGGTATAAAAATTCAGTAAAAGCACCTAAAATAAAACAAATTTCTTTATTTTTATATGAATCAAAATATTTTCTTGTACATCTATAGGATACAACCTCAAATACAAATAAAAAACAATTTTAAATTATGATAGAATATCCAAAACTCACTGAATCTGAAGAAGTATCTAAATGTAATAAATATAATTGTCAATTTATAGTAGTAACAGTGAATAAAATATTGTAATCGATGTATTTAACAAGTGAAGAAAGTATTATCAAGAGATTAAATATATATTTCGAAATGAATCAACAATAATAATTCCTGAAATACGTGTTTATGATGTGAAGAGAAAAAACTTTTATGAAGACAATCGTACTATTCGAGGAAAATCCAAAATGAATTTTTAAGACTATTGAAAAAAAAATTGATCATTTTCTCGTTGGTAACAAAAATACTATTTACTATATATATGACTCTTCCAATCATTCGAAACTTTCATCTGTCATACTGAAATCGAAATTCTCTCGACATGCCTAAAATCTAAATACATACTAGCTACCGCAACAGTTATGCTGCGAAAATTCATACTTTAACCGATTTTCATAAAATAAAATTCATGTTAACATTTATATAGGAATGCCAGACGACAATCCAGAGCGTAGCAATGCACTGAATAAAATCTTGAACATGATTTGCACTTAGATACCGTAGAGATGCATCCATATATCTTAACAAACAGCACGTGCTCGTAACAGACATTTTATAGTCTTGTCCAAAACAGATTTGAACTCTGAACAAAATGAGTATTATTTTTTTTTGTTTTTAAAATATTCATATAAAAATATAACAGTTAACAATAACAGAAAACCTACATAAATAATGGATAAACGATTTTTTAAATTCCATTTTAGATTGTTAAGCTTGTGTTACTTAAAAAAATATAGAAAGAAAATCATGTTCAAGGTTTCTTGCACCTAAGTATTTGCCATTTAAGAATATTGAGGTTCATTTCTAAACAATATGAATCCAAACCTAAAAGTTCTGAAGAATATTCTTTTAAGAATTTGTCATATTACTATAAGTCTGCTATTTGCAAAACATAAAATTTTGTCCTCGAAATTTTAATAACATAGTCCTAAAAATATAACCATAATCAAATAATACCAAAAAAAACTCTTTCTCATCCAATCCGGTCAACAAAATTCTAGCACCAAAACAATCAAGTCAAACAATAGCAGACAATCTCCAGATACTTTTAAGATAAACAAAATAAAAACAAAAAATATTTTTACAAAATTATTTTACGGCTGAGTACGTACTTTTGACAAACTTTACCATTCAGTCCAATATTTGAATATACATACATAAATACATATATCATAATTTTAAAATGTATTTCACTGTTTAGATATCTTTATCACCTATAACTCATTAACCTAGACTTGTTAAAATAAAATAAATTAAAATGGGGGAAAAGAAATGCTACCTACGACTGAATTGATATACTTACAGAAATGTTAAGAAAATACGTGTATACTTAAATATTATCATTTTCTTAAACTCATACATTTCCTTAACATATTTACAAAATCATCTTTCCAAAATAATAATAATATTCGTACACATGGCGAATCCAGCGAAAGTAATTTATGAAATGTTTTCAAACATACAAAGATTCTAGTGCTCGTTAAAAACATTTCAAACAGAATTTATAACAATGTTCAATATTTTTAGAGCAAAATTATACAGTTTTTTTTTCGTTTCTAAAGATTTTATTCAAATGTTACAGTTTCAAATGAAACTTTTATTCAAAAACAGATCGATTTTAGAGAATAACATGAATACAATATCAGCGAAAGGAAAATTATTTCAACTAGAAGGATTAATGTAACCTTTCAAACTGAATATGTAATTTTAAAATTCGATATAAATGTGTCATAAAAAGAAAATATATTTTAAGAAATAAAACAGTGATGATAACTCGTAATATTGTGTTTTATTTCGACCCTCTATATTTTTGAATAAACTTAAATGAAACGATGAACTCTCTTGCAAGCCCGATGCATGGAACTTCCACGTTTCGTTAAGCGGTGATGGCCCAAGAAGTGTTATACCCTGAATGCGATTCAAAGTTTGCAGTAAATTTTCGCGGTAAATCAAACGGAACAGCTTTAATCGAAATAATTTATTTGAGCCAACATTTTTTTTAACAACAATTAAACATGATGGTGTGTGTGTCGGTTGGGGAGAGGCGCATTGGCACCTCTAAGCACTCAGGCCAAATGACCCGTTGTACTCATTTCTTCCTGCCTACCATAGTTTCCCAGACTTCTTGATAAAGTCTAAGATCACTGATAGGGGAAAAGAGGCTATCCTCTGCATGCGTGCAACATCCCAGCCAAAGCATTGATATCTGAGACGCGCAAACGCTGGGCATTCACAGAGCAAATGCTCCGCAGAGTCAGCCTCTTCTAGACAGAATGAACAGAGGTCATCCTGTACAACACCTATTCGGTACATATGTCCTCATAGGCAGTTGTGTCCAGTCAGAATGCCTATCATGACTCTGCAAACTTTCCTGCCCTTATTGAGGAAGAATCCTGTAGTCAAGTGGTTAGGTTCTGAAAGGAAGACCTTCGTGTGCCTGGTCACATCAGCAGTCGTCCATCTATGAGGCTCTTCGCAATGGCTCTTCGCAAATTTCATTTCCCTCAACACCACAGTGCTCCAGTACCCAGAGCAGATGCACGCTGTTGAATCTGGCGACAGAGTTCAATTGTGCTCTGCACTCTTGGACAATTTTCGAATTAGTCAGGGGTCTACGTAGCGCCATCAGTGCAGATTGACTGTCACTGCAAATAGCAATGCCTTTTCCCCTTCATCTTTTTTCAATTGCCCAACAGGCAGCTCCAAGAGAAGCTGAGCTAGTCTATGGGCAGAGCTCATCGCCACACTCTGAATTTGAATGTCGAGAAGAGGCAGATTGAGAAGCGTATCAAGGGTCGTACCCGGAGTAGTGCTCATGTCACCACAGATACCCAGGCACACCGTCCTTTGCAGCGTGGCTAACTTTTTTCGAGCATACAATAGCTTCACGGTAGTCTACCACACCACGGATGCGTACGTGAACATCGGCCTAATTATTGCTGTGTAGATCCACATCACTACACGAGGCTTTAGACCCCATGTAGTAGCAAAAGCTCTCTTGCACTGCCCGAAATCGTTTAAAGCACGAGTAAGCTTCACTTCCACATGATTCTTCCAGATAAGTTTTTTGTCCAAGATTACTCCAAGATATTTGACTTCATATGAAAGTTGAAGTGTTACTTACACCCTTTATATTTGGAAGCACTAGTCCTTCAAGTTTTGTTTTCCTGGTAAGCAAAACAATTTTCGTCTTACCAGCATTCCCTGTTAGGCCATGCCTCGAACACCAGTTGCCAATCAGATCCAATGCACGTTGTGTATTTCTACATACCACATTCAGATCTTTATCGACAGTCAGTGCGGACACGTCATCAGTATAAGCCTGCGCGAGCAGCCGTTCTTGCTGCAGTTCGTTTAGCACGGAGTCGACTAGCATACTCCACAGGAGCGGTGATAAGACTCTCCCTTGAGGGCATACATTTGTCGCATCCGTTCTTAAGTAGCAGTCGGATCCAGCTTCCGCCAGCAACCATCTCTGCGTCAGCATGGCATGTATCAACTTAACTAAGACATCATCCACGCCATGACCTTTCGCAGCATCACATAGTTCCACAAAGGGCGCGCAATCAAAGGCCCGTTCAATGTCCACAAATACCCACAACGCATACTCACCATTTGAGATCGCTCCCTCAACTCTGGCAACTAGAGAATGAAGGGCCGACTTACATGATTTTCCTCGCTGGTACGCATGTTGCTCATCATTCAAAGGGTTAAACCTAAGCACCGTAGTGCGTATGTGTCGTTCGACAAGTCTCTACTACGAAGTTAAGCTGATCGGTCTAAAGTTCCTTGGATCCGAATAGTCATCTCTCCCCGGTTTAGGTATAAAAATTACCTTAACCTCTCGCCAACGTGACGGAACATACCCCAAGGCTATGCATGCTCAGAGAATTTCTCTCAGGTTTGCCCCCAAGTGGTAAATACCCTCCCTAAGCATAACCGGTTGCATACCATCCAGGCTCGACGATTTAAAATTCTCAAAAGACATTATTGCATCCCTGACCTTTTCACTGGTGACCAAAGATCTTGTTGTGTACCAGCACTTCCTACTGCTGCGAAGAGCAGGGATTTTGGTCACAGGCGCAGATGCCTTCTGCGACTCAATCATCGGAGCTCCCGGAAAGTGAGTCCAAGTAAAGTCTGCAAAGACTCCTTTTTGGACTTGGTAAAGTCACTATCCGAGCGTTTTAGAGAGTCTAGCTTACCTGATTGATCATTCTCTAGGACTTTGCAAACCCTCGACGTCTCCTGTACGCCTTCCAGTCTCTCACAGTAAGATCTAAATGATTCCCTCTTGAAAGTCCTCACCAGCTTCTTATACGTTCTCTGCAAAGTTCTATAGGCGATCCAGTCATCAAAACATGATGATGTTTGTGTTTTAGTTCCCGTCCACAATTCGCTTCCAGGTACCTTCTGTAGTGATTTGAATGTCATCACTTCAATGTATTCCAGTTCGTATACACGTAGCTCCTTACAAAGCTTTGGTTATCTTCTCAGTGTATGTTCCATGCAATCATTCTGTTTTCATCAACAATCAGTTGCTTGCCGAACTTTCCAACTACCTCATTAACCGTTGCTCCTTTGTGTTCCTTCTTATAAGCGGTGATTTTTATTTGACTAACCTTCTTGGAGGTGCCACTTTCTCTTCGATTCTTTCATCCAGTAACGATTTCCTTAGTAATTGCTTCCTTCTTATGTCTATGTCCCGTTCCCAGTTAAATTTTATTCCCAAATCTGAGAGTAAAATATTGGATGTTGTCCATAGATATGAGAGGAATGGATACGAAATGGGCCGAGAGAAATGAAGCAATTTTCGACCTCTGGTATAGTTGTGTGAGCGAGAGGTCGCAATGTGTTTGTATGACGAGGGCGGCGTGAAATATTGTAAAATTAAAGGGCAACTTTTTTGGTGCAAATACAAATTTATTACTATTGATGTAATGTAATTCACGTCAATATCGAATCAATGAGTTTCGATTTGCATTAAAAGAGTGCGTAGTATTAGCATTAATCTAGCATTTATCATGCATAATTTATCATGCATTTATCTAGCATTTATCATGCATGAATGGCTGATAGTGTTGCTAAAACCATTAAGTCTGATCAAAGTCTATGATCAAATATTATAAGAAGTTGAGTTTTGTCATGCTTTCAAGTATGTTAAAATAAAATCTGCTTTAAGGTAGTGCAGTTTGAAAGCATATCAAGTATCGAGTATTTTCGTACTTGCGAGTATTTTATTCAAATATTCAAAAAGTTTGTAGGGCAAAAGTAGCCGAAATCGGCCAATTTTGGGTTAGAGTGGTTTGGGACATAACGGACCAAGACCTATTGCTGTGATGCAAACATTTCGGTTTTGTTGCGGAGTAAAGGGTTTTTTGGCCATAGTTTGGCAAAAACTGCTTTTACGGCGCTTTCGGTGATTGAAACTGGTCGGGGAGTATAATCATGATATTTTAAGGACGAACATTTTTTTTGATAGGGAACATTGGGCAAAAAAAATATTTTTGAGGAAATTGGACGTTTTAGCCCAATGTTCCCTATCAAAAAAAATGTTCGTCCTTAAAATATCATTATTATACTCTCCGACCACTTTCAATCATCGAAAGCGCCGTAAAGGCAGTTTTTGCAAAACTGTGGCCAAAAAACCCCTTACTCCCCTACAAAAGCGAAATGATTGTGTCACAGCAATAGGTCTTGGCCCGTTATGTCTCAAACCACTCTAACCCAAAATTGGCCGATTTCAGCTACTTTTGCTCTCAAAGCCTTTTGAATATTTGAATAAAATACTAAAAATATTCAGATTTACATGAAGGTCACGTTTGTGCCATATTTCCATTTCAAATTATATATATTGTGATCGGATGTGCTTTCTAGTCAAACTTGAATTACTTCTTGTCGTTCTTGCTAGAGAGGAAATTTTTTTTTTGCATGAATATTCAGTTTTGTGCTGATGCAAATAATGCAAGAGCAATAATATTGTTTCTTGATTAGCCACCTATTTTCTACTAACATAAAAAAGTAAACTATAGTGTAAGAAATATAATTTAGAAAATTTAATTTGCAGACAAACACAGCCATCAAATCTAAAATTCCCTTAAATTCCCTAAAAAAGATATATTTGAAATCAAACTGAAATAAAATTTTCGCGACCAAAACACTTGCTAATTTAATTTCAATCAATCCGTTTGCCTACCAACGTAACATAAAACATCTACACGTGAAATATGTATAAACGACGCGTATAGATCATTTAGCATCATAATCTGCACGCAGCATTCGTAAATAGTAGCCAAAGTCAATTACAAAGTTTACTTGTGCTACTTTAAATCGTTCATTCACACCGGTTTTCATCGTTCGAACAATTTTCTTCACCTAAATGACGTCAATTCATATAATTGATCAAACTTAATGCCCCTACACGCTATCAAGCTTTCCCCGCCTATGAACAAAAGCAATCAATAAAAATGGCGATCGGGCGGTTTGACACATGTTTTATTTTCGTGTTTTCATCAATTAAAAGTATAAATGTTTAGATTGGTTAATAAACAGTGCGAAAGTAATAAGTGTTTTGCACCATTTACACATAGGATTTCGCCCTAGAATGTGTGATGTAAGTACAAATTCAATTTGAATGAATGTACCTCTTTTTCCCAGATTTAGGATAGAACGCTTTCGACTTGTGGAAAGAAATGTTTGTTAAATGTGTGCAAGCAACATTTTCGACCTCCCCTTACAAAATAACATCAAATTTCATTCAGAAAATTTGATTAATTTTGAATTTTGTGCCCCATGGGACACATATTTTATTTTCCCTGCTATTCCAACCAACCCGAAAATCGACCATGTTCACAACAATAGAAATGTATGGAAATGTTTGTTTACATAGAGAGTCAACAGCGCAGAAGGGTATAGTGTGCGGCATTGAGGGGAAAGCTTTTTTGCAGAGAGTAAGTTGCATATGTAGTAAAAATGCTTCATTCACGTACGGGTTCATGGATTATCATTGCGTGTCCATTCTTTATATGTCTATGATGTTGTCCTTTCAAATTTCCCCTATACTCGCACTTTAAGTTTCTACTGACGTGCTCCATCGCTCTCTTTTCTTTGCGATTTCTAACGGTTTTTCTACCTCTAAAATTCAATTATTATAATGCTGACTTGGAAAGTCTGGCTCATGAAATCAACTTATTTGTTTTAATGTAATCCAAATTTTTACAGCTTTTCAAAGAAATATAATTTAAAAAGCATTTTTTTTCACGAGTTTGACCAGCTTCCTTTTGATAAAAATTCAAATTATTTACCCGTCAAATCAAATTCTTCTTGTGGTGTCTTCAATATACTTAGTTTCTGAACTAAAACTTTCCTGATCCATGGGCGTTGTTAATAGCCGGTTGTAGGGCACCATTTTGTGGGAATACCCAGGATACCGCATGAAAAAGGGGATTTGACGGGAAAATAATTGGTAATCTCATCGAAAAGAAGGACAAAGTACAGCATGATCAGTTATTCACGCTTTTCAGGAAGCTATTGAACGCTTTCATATAAAGACAATTCTGAATGCTAGGGCTAAAAAATTAGGCTCTAAACTATGTCACGTGAAGGAGAAAAAAGACAAATGTGGAATCTACAGAATTACTTGTCCGGAATGCGACAAGTATTTGTCGGTCAAACAAAACGGTTACGTGTATATTTTTTGCGTGTATATTTTCGCGCAACCATTCCCGAGAATCGATTCCTGTGACCTACCGTATGATATAACGTTAAGTAACGCGCAATTGACGAGGTCTATATTTGTGAAATCATATTCACTTTGCCATTATCATATTTGGCAACTACTAAGAGTTATGAATATAAAATATAAAAAGTTATGTGTGCTTAAAATCAACGAAACACAATAATTACAGGTGGTGAAGTGTGACGACCGTGCTTGCTGTTGAAATGTACGGAGTTCTCTTTTACTTGCTCTTCTCGAACGCTTCCTGACACCTCAATATCCGATTCTCCAGTCGTCCAGGGGCTTATGTCTAAAGCCTGAAGGCAAGACGCTGGCTTCATTTCTTTTGCAGTGGTCTCTTGGCATAGCTACTATACACGAAGGTTTTGAAAAAATGGCTTATGATTTTTATTACCTTAGTCTGAAGGATGAACCTCACCAGCTTGTGAGAAAGATATGCAAGCAGTGCGGACTGTATTTTTGCGCAAAGAAAAATTCTCAGACCACAGACCATTACCCAAAGGAGCATACGCATCTAAACGCATCGTTACGCGGCGTTCGCTCCCTGAATCTAGGAAGGTTCTATGCCTGATGCACGAAAATGATGGAGTGAAGAGGAGTGGCTCGACGAGAACGATGTAGATCTTCAAAATGAAGTACCTACAGTTGAGCTTCAAGATACTTGTCCACTTATCAGTGTCGAAAACAGTAAAGTAAACCCATGGCCCGAGGACACTGATTTATGCTTTGACAGACTATGTTTTGCTTATTTTTGTTGTTACTATTGATATTATTATTATTTTTTGTTTTATAACTATGATTTTCATTGCTATTATTGTTTTTACTCCTTTTGTCTTTTGGATTGACCTTGTTTTTTGTATTTTTTCAAGACATTATCTTTCAATTTGTTTAATATAGCTCCGGCCAATAAAAATAGTAAATAAATAAATAGCTGTAAAGCCAGATACAGGCATATGTATCCTTATTAAGGCCATACAGAAGCGACAACTACAATCATTTGACTCTGACAAGGTGCGCTCTATCTTGCAATTTTTTTCAACTCGGCTACAAACGGTTAGTGGTTTATATTAGTATTTTACAGAAAAAAATCAGTTGACAATCTTGCTCAACTAATTTGTCAATAACTTTTCCAAGCACTTAACTGTGTCCTGAGGTGGTCCCCTTTTTTGTCTCAAAAATTATCCCGGCATTACTTGATCTTTGCAATCCTACGAAAAGTGAGTACCCCAGACAAGCAAATATTGTACACCATTTTGATATTAAATTATATTATTTACAATTTATTAACTGCTTATTAAAAACAGCTACTCTTCATCTCAGTCACGCTTTATAAGTCGTCGTTTTTCTTGATTTTTAAGCAGTATTGTACTGCCACTGTACCTATATACCTATAAACATTTTTTCAGGAAGATCATCACGCAAGAACGGTGATTCTCACTTCGCCAAAATACGTTCAAGAGCTGCAGCAACAAAAAGAGAATACCAAGAAGGATATAGAAATACGGTGAATGGAGCAACAAAAACAAGCTGCAAAGAGCCGTCGACAACTGATAAAAAAGAAGAGTATTTTTTTCTAAAGTATATTAACTTTATTTTACAAATAGTACACACATTCACTTTATTTTACAAATAAGGTGGCTTTTTCCTCTTGTTTCCTGAAAGGGATCCGCTTATCTAATAAAAATTTTTCGAAAATATCCGGTTCTACATGCATTTTTGCAAGACACAATTCTCTTTTTAAAAACATCAGCTCATAATTTGTCTTTAATCATAATAAATTTACAAGACTTAATGTGCAGTTATTTCATTTTACCTTTACTTTACTACCTTTTTACATTTTTAAATAGTGTCATTTTTTGGGGCATCAAAAACCTCAGTTTTTTATGCCCCAAAAAATGACACTATTTAAAAATGTATATAGTGCACACCATAAATTTGGCAAATGTATTAATTTTTTACAAATTGTTGCTAGGCGTGTTCCTGTTCCCGAAAAACTAGCTAATGATATTTAATTCAGCTTATGATACAATTTATAAGGTTCAGAGTAAAAAAGTCTCGCTTTACATTACTTACCCCTAATATTCTTTTTTTAAATTTAACTTATTCAACTCTAATTGATCGATACTTTTCGCAAAGTTGCCTGTTACTTTACTATCAAGAGACGAGTAAATTTGGTAACAGTTAACAATGTGGAGCAGGTCCTTTTGAGATTCTGGTGTTTGAGTTGCTTCGACTAAATTCTGCAAGAAATGTCAAATCAATTTCAAATTCCGTAGCATGAATCTAAAAGTCAGTTTGAAATTATTTACCTTGAAGTTCTCAATAAGAAACAGCTTCGATTGACTATTAAGTTCGGGTGGAGCATTTCCAGACATTACTTCAGCTAACCATAAATACAATTTTCTGTAAGAAATTAAGAATTTTCATATTGAAACGAGACAATGAAAGTATAATTCCTACCGAAAATCTATGTCGTCTTGTGATTTCACTTTGGGGAAACTCTCAGAGGCAGCAATTGCTTTCAGCACCACTGGTATCTCAAAGCCGCAGTTAGCATCGAATCCTTTTTCTTGAAAATATTTGATCCATTCTTCCAGCAAAGTGAAATCTGGTGTGTTGATTTCTTCGCCAACTTTTTCTTGTGCTTTGCGGGCCCGTTTATTGAAGAATTCTGAAAGTTAAATGACAGTGAAATTCGCTTTGAACATAATTTTACGTGAAATAATGATAAATTAATAATTAACTTGTGTTTACATATCTAACTGTTTTATGTGTGCTATCCTGGCCGTCATATAGAAGGCCGATCACGACTTGCAATCGGACAGGTATTAAGGTACTATAAATTTCTTATATTGGTATTTAGGTACTATCCAGATAAAGCCTGATCTATTAAATATTTCGTCAATTCAGCAATATAAACATCCTCTTGTCGGAGCCGATTGAATAATAAGGTAACAATAAATGTGAATAAGAGAATTCCAGATCATTTGTCATCACCTCGAGCGATTGGCGTAGACGTTTTCTCTGAAATTTTCTCTGGACACAAGTCTTGGCGACACGCAATACTTAGCTTGCATGTCATAATAACGCTTGAGAACGAATGCAGCGAAATATTTTACTATATTTACCTCAATGTACAATAGCATGGGAAATACTGCGAAAACAGAGATAATACGAATCTATTGTACAAAATTTATTAACCAAACATATAGTTGGAGCGATGAAGTCTCGAAAGCAAAAATAGTAGTTATTTAGTTTCGAATGGAGAAATCATATTCTTTATTTTTTTGGACCAGAAGCAAAACAAACATTATTTTTGCCCGTTGTACGAGCTGTAAAAGTATATTGATATCACTGCCACAAAGTTCAGCCCTATTGTTCAATGATTTAATGAATACTAATAAATGATTTATCTCTTCATAATAAGAACTATTATCCTATGATGGAATCCACATACATATTTATAACTAAATTACCTGCTATCTTACTCTCGTCGATTCGACCATATCTATCTACAATAGTTTTACAAGCCTGCTCACCACTACCGTTTTCAAGCATAATATTTATGAATTGTTTCCTATTGAATGGACTGATGTAATTGTCCGATTTACGTTTCTTCTCTTTGCTACTGCTAGGAGGACAATCATCACTTTCAGACATCTACCTAGTTTAATTTACAAGCTCAATTCTTAACCAATAAAGCCAGCTAAAATACCGGCAATTACGATGTTTACGAACAGGTAACTGTTTGACAATCACCAAAAGGCATTTTTATTTATAGTGTACTAAAATGAAGTTTGAATTCGTACTAGATTGAAAAGTACAGTGGCTGTCAAACTCCCACGAAATTCGAAGTTTTTAATCGTCTAAAATTTTTCGTTTTTGTACAAAATGGCTGAGTTAACGACGTGGAAATAATTGTGCGAAAATGATCAAGATTTTTTTTCAAATAAGGATAGAATTAATTTCACATGGCAAAAATAAAATTGTCAAAATCATTAAAAAAATTGCTCCATAGAATGAGCAGATAATGGAGACTTAAGGGTGAACTTAAATTTACTTAAGTGAACGCTGAGAATCAATTATAATAAAGCCAATTAATAAAGCCAATTAATAAAGCCAATAAATTTCTATGTATTCGAACATTTACTTTAGAGGTTAGATGGGTTTTAAAATTTCAAAAAATATGTTTTATATGTCTTATTAAATAAATAGTACAACATGTCTAGACTATTCTCCCAAAATTTGAAATCGATTGGAGTAAAATTCTAAGAGATAGAGCTTTCGGAAGTTCCGCCTATCAGGCTGTGGAAACACCTAAACCACAACATAAATACACATCCACAGTCCACAAACACTTGACACTTCAAACAGACACCAAAATTAACAAACACCAAGTAGGCTAAGATAGTTGTAATTTTTTATGTTTGTAGCATGTAAGTTTAGTATACTTTTAACCTTCTAGAATAAACAGTAAAAATATTTTTATATAACTTATTCTACTTTATTTATAAATAGGAAGGAATATCCACTTCCTAAAAGACCATGTCAGCCTGGCGCGTCGCAGGTATATTGAGGCAGCTGCTAAGCTATTGTTTGTCCCTCTCTCGCTTGCTGTGAATTTCTAAGAGCAATTAGTTTGGAATATTTTAGTTGATTGTTGCTTGTTGAGCCACGAGGGTTCTTTCAGTCTATAAGTGTTCGTTGTAAATTTTTGCCCAGATTTTTTTCACTTCTTTGCAAAATGCATTAAGTTACTGGAATTGATCTAGAAACGGGTGCTCAGAAAACAGATAGACCAAAAAGGGAAACAATCATATCATTTAGTCCTAAAAGTGCAGAGATAACCGATGAATCTTTCGCCAGCAAGTGTGCGGAAAAACTCAAAAATCAAGATGCAAAACACGTGCCAGAGGACGGTACTCTTTAGTACGCGATAATATAATTTTTTTTTTAGTTTTTTTTTTTTAACATTTTCTACTTTTGTAAAGTGCTCTAACATAATAAATGAAAATGGAGAGAATAAAGTGTGTAATCGTAAAGTAGAATTTAAAAAGTGTGTAAAATTTGGTCTCGCTTTTAAAATCCTGGGGGCATGTGAGAAATGTGAGCCTTAATTGATTTCATCGTGTCGAAAAATTGGTAAATCGTATGAAATAAATCGCTTTAGCGGAGTACCCTCTAACCGACCCCAACGGATGCTGGGGTGCCGCTTTGCTATCTCGCTGCGGATGGGGTGGGTTCTTGCTGTGGTGGATTACGTGGGGTTGGCGTGCGCTACCTACACGTCCCTGCAGCTTGGCCAGACCTAGACCAATGGCTGAATCTGAGTCAAACAACAACATAGTTGTTTTGTTTTCCCTACTCCTATCTTTTGTGGGATTCCGGAGGAGGCGGACAGACCTCCATAATGGGCGTCTCCATTTGGAAAGCGACCCTTATCAAACTATGGCTAAATTTTGTGTCCAAATTTAACTCCTTAAAATTCGGCAGTAGCCATTTCACCTTTTTGGACCTTAGCACTCTTGGTTATGGACTCCGGTCTGGTTCTGAGTTGTGCTAAGGCCGTTTCAATCACCTTATTAGCTACATGGCAAGAGGATCATTTTGAAAAAAAAACCAATGTAGCGCCAATCACCAAGGACCAGCTGGTAATATGGAAGTCTCATCAATAGTTGCAATATTTCAATGCTCTTTTGACAAATACGGCCTAAGGTACACAAATTATATTGGAGACGAGGACTCTAAAACATATTCCGGAATTCCACGTGCCGAACCTTATAGTGAAAATGTTGTAATAAATAAGAAAGAGTGCGTAGGACACGTACAAAAGGGGATGGGCACCCGCTTATGCGATTTGGTTAGTAAAACAGTTGAAGGAGAAAAAAACAAGGCCGGTACAACGATTCGAAAAAAAATTATTTTTAGCAAAGAGAAACTTACCAGCAAATTGATTGATAAACTTACAGTTTATTATGGCCTGGCTATAATTAGAAACTATGATTCGGTACAAAATATGAAAGACGCTATATTGGCAACTTACTTTCATTATAACTCCACAGACAAAAACCCAAAGCACGATAAATGTCCAAACGGTCCTGACTCACAGGCTGCCTCGACTAGCAATTTCCCCATGGCATAACATTTTAAATTGCTAGTGGAGGCTACCTATGGTATGCCACATTTAATGCTTCAAATACATATTGGCCCAAGCTAGAGCATCTCGGGTTGGGCCACAACAGGCCAATTCGAGAACAGATGCTGATGTCCACACCATGGCCAGAGTTGGTGAGCTTCAGTTGTCTATTTAGCCTGCCAAATCCGTTTAGTTGGTGCACGTTGGTGCCCAAAATTCACTCAGATCGGAATGCGGGCCAATATCGACCAATCGTAGCCATCTCAAACCAAGATGGCGTACACATATTGGCCATAAGCTTTGTTGGTCTGGCTTGGGCCAATATGTATTTCCTACATTATGGTCTGCCATAAATGGTAGGCAATATGGTATGCCATTTGCTTGGCCATTTGCCTGGCAATATTTTGACAGTTGTTGATATCAAAATGGCGCTGAACCGTGAGAATGCTGTATTTCTTATAAGAAAATGTAGGGATTCTGAATTCAAAGGGGCTTTTAGATCTCGTTGAGCAATGAAAATAGTCTACAGAGTATGAAATGCTGGGAAATTGGGAAATTTCTTCGCTCTGCACTTCAAATAATTCTTTAAGAGCATTTGACGCTCAGATACAGCGCACGTCCTTCTCGCTCAGAGGCATTTTCGAAATGATATTGCATGCCATGAAATTGCCCACGCACAGATGGCATACCATAAATTTGACAGTCGGTTGCCATCGGAAATGGCAGAGTAAATTGCCAATCGAGCCCCGGTGTCATGGTGCACTTGGCAGCGTGTTTCGGCTATGAACACTCTTTCATCATTAGGTCTGTTTCCGCACTTGAATCTATTATAATATATTAAAATAGATTCGCAGCAAGTCGTTTCCGTACTTTTGCTGCAAGCCAAATGCAAGCCAAATTTTGCAGCAAAAAGAAGCCAGCTGCCAAATTCTGTTACTGCTGTAGTTTTTATCCATTACCAAGTGACGTTTCATCAGCTATCAAGCCTATTTATGAGGAACTCACACAAAGAAGAGCTTTTGGAGCGGTGTGTTGGTGGCTTTACGCAAAATAGTAATGAAAGTTTGAACCAGTTAATTTGGAAAATTACTCCAAAAATACTTCCTGCTAGTTCAAAAATAGTCGGGATTGCTGCATTTGTAGCTGCTGGCACTTTAGACGAAAAAATTTCAGCTTTATTACTTTTTATGCACGGTATGGACTTAAAACTTGGCCGAAACAGCCACGAGTAGGCACGAAAGGAGGATGAGAATCGCATACTCATAGCCGAAAAACAAGCTGACTCTGGGACTCGGCAGTCACGAATTCGTCACAGGCCAGAGCAAAAAGATGCCCATGATATTACCGCTGCAGCAGGTTCTTTACTTTATCGTTCCGGAATCGACGATTCTATGTAAGTTGAAAGAAAAAAAAATTCTGTGTGTTATTTCAATTTAAAATTTCAATCACGTTTTTCTCGAAACTCTATTTTTGAAGTCGGTTGTTATGATTTCTCAAAAAATTATGAACCGATCTTGTTCAAATTAGACACAAGTCTTTAAAATAACATTATTTAGTGCTTGAATGGAGGAATTTATTTTTTATTCATTACAAATAATATAACAAGGAAATACGTGGTGCAAATTTTACCAAAAAATGGGACTTTTTGTTCACAACTGCGCCAAAAATTATTTTTATTTATTTTTATATTTTTATTTTTATTTTTTTTTCCTTCGTATTCTAACAGAATTTTTTTTTATTTCATATGAATCTGTCATGAGTCATCCTGACAACGCCAAAATAACATTTTTCTGTAGGGCCAAGCGAAATGAGGTCCCAGTGGCTGAATTTTTAAAATTTTTAAATGAAAATTTCACAAAGTACTTGTTAGATGAGTATCTTTTGTATGTTAAATTGTTTCAATTGTTTGAAAATTAGGAAAAATATGCTTTTTTGAGCCTTCGAAACCCACCTAACCCCTTAAGTCAATTTAAGCTTACTTAATTCCATTATAGTTCAGCTTTTAAAATTTATCCGTTTCACGATCTCAGTACTGGGCCACACGACAAATTACAAATGGGGAATCCCCTTGATTTTGACACTAGGTGCAAAGTAGAGTAATTCATTGTAGTAAAGACTACTGATGAAACATTAGGATTGTAGCGATGCTTTTTCATTGAAATTTTCATTTTTTAATGCTATTTCTTCTTTTAGTTAGTGATACTATGAGATAATATTTTCGTAATAAATAGGTTATAAGTTTAATAGCACGTGCCGATATTATTTTCATTTTTAGTGACCAAATTTTAGTGTAAGTTTGCAAGTAATTTGGACTGTTGCAAAATTTGAACGAATTTGATTAAAGAGCATGAGCTTATCTTCAATTGCTCGAATTACTCCCGGGGATTGATAACAGATTATTAGATGTAACACCAGGTAGTGTATAGTTTTGAATAGCCTTTATACATGTGTACATGTTTATCAGTATGCAGATGGTGCTGCTTATCATCAATCTGCACTGTCGATCATCGGCTACAAAATAAATATTCGAAACATAAACATTGCCCCTGCCACAGACATTTTAAGCTTATATTCACGTTCCAGCTATTTTCCAAAATATCAAAATCTCATTCGATACATACATATGCGTATGCTCGAATATATGTACTTTTGAAATTTAACTATTTAATTTACTTGCTGTGGAGAATCTTTAGAGCCTGTTTTCATCATTTTGATTTAGCGTGATACAACCACTTCGAATACATCAACACCAAACAAACAACTTTTTTTCCCAGGAAACTACTAAAGCTTAACACCACTCTGAAGCTTTATTGATCTTACGTGCTTTTTACAAACTATTCAGAAAATGTGACGCAAGTTCCACACGATCCACCAAACACTAACTACAACGGATGGACATACCGGTTGGCATTCCGATATCAGTAAGTTTTTTAAAAAAAAAACTTTGCGAAAACACCTAGCTAGTTCTAGTCAGTCAAGTTTACATTTCACCCGAGTCCGAACCACGATCGCCGATAGTCGCGGATTCGCTCGCATGCGTTACTAAAAAAGTTAGTACATTAGTCGTGGCGGATCCGAAATCTTTAAAAGTGTATGCAACTAAGTAATCCGTGACGAGGAACCCGTGTTAAATGCGTTGTAAAGTTGCAAGAAGGCGGCTCGCGAGTTAGTCCACTGATCGACGCGAGTGCTGGTGCTCGTGATACAAGTGCCGTGAAACAAGATTTGAAGTGTGCGGATCAGTAACATACTCACAAGTTTTCGATGAATGAACGTATCATGTGATTTTTGATAATGGGTTCCATTCATGATCCTAATGATGCCATACCACTACCTCCTCTCTCCAATGCGCTGCTCACATTGCGGGGTCGCAATGCGAGCAATTCGGCGTCGATTCCATCGGCATCGCACATGATGCCGAACTTCTACAATAATAATCCTGCAATACAGCCCTCCAGTGTGATAAACCTGACGAGCTCCAGCGACGTTGTAATCGGCCCAATGACCCAGTACCAAGGTCCGGTAACAATCTACCAATATATGGACGCAACTGTGGAAGCACGAGCGATGCAGGCGAATGGCGGTAATGTTTCTCTTGTAATGCACTTTCAATCATTACGTGACATTAAACAAATGAAAGGATATCATTCGTACTAAGTGAAATGGATACAACTTCATCTCTAATATGAACAAATAAGCCCTTAACTGACATATCTAGTCGCGTTTGAAATTGTTTGAGTTGATTTATCAGTAGAATTCAATTACAATGGAAGGGTCTGTGCCAATAAATCCGAATAATTGGCAGCGCATGTAGCTCCCGCGGCTACAATTACTAAGCGCGAAATTGCTTTGCTAGAGTCGTTCGTAACATTTTTCGCTTACCTTTTCATTTAACTGCTTCGATTTGGGGATTCCCGTCAACACAATATGTTATGTGTTTTGAGTGAATCACCATCGATTTAATTTCCATAGTTTTGACAAAAAACATTCATTGAAATGTGTGCCCGTGCCCGTGCCAATAATTCTAATTTACAATAAAATCAGATATTTTTGAGGATTTAGACAGTAATATGCACAGTATGTGTTTATTTAATGGAAGACCTTTCACTCGGTTAGTAAAACGTCCAAACTTTGACGGCTAGCAAGATATAATCGTGTTTTTTACTTGAATTTTTTTCATGGTAGATTTGCCTGATTTTGGCCAGTTTGGTTTTTGTTTATGTGCGTGAAGATATTTTCCTACGATTTGATCAGTGATTTTCGCAAGAGTAGTAAAAGTCAGTGTTGACTTAGACTTTTTAAGGTAGCCTTTTGGCATCCGTTTACTTCGTTCCTTCTTTTTTTTTAGGTTTTCCGAATTCTCTAAACCTTTGTTTCAATTTCAAGAATAAAACACTAGCGAACCTGAATCGCTAGAAATACTAATGTTCGATGAACAATAGAAGAATCGTGCAGATTTTGAGTTCAAAACCACTTTGATTTTAACAATGCATTAAAATCATAGGATGGAAAGGATTTCAGGGCTACCACTTGCATGAATTTCTAGATTTAGGAAAGCCAAACAATACAAAACTTTGAAAGCAGCATAACATAGCATAAACAAAGAAAATGCTCAGTACTTGCCACACTTTACCAGCACTGCAATTAAAATTCTCCCACAATTGCCTCACGCCAAAACCAAATTAATCTATCAATCTCGATTTTATCCGATGATTTCATCAGAAGTTACAGGGATAGAAAGATGTTTGGGATTAAAAAATGAAAGATATTTGGAACCGAAAACAACATTGGTAACTTATTTTCATGGTAAATGTTTACGATATGAATACTTAATGTAAATATTTATTGATACAAAAATAGCAAAAACGCCTCGCGCTGGCAACCCCTCGCTAGCAGTAATATCACACCTGCCTCACATTGAAATCAGCATGCCCTGTGAATTTCGTTTCGATCCGATGACTGCATTGGAAGTTAGGGGTACAAAGACATTTTGGGTTACCACCCGCAAAGGTTATCAAATTTTCGAAAACTTAATATTTGTTGTTTATTATCACTACAAGATCATTACCATTTAAAAATTTAATAAAGACATTGCAAATAATTTAATAAAGACATTGCAAATAAATACAAAACGAACAATGACTGGCAGCCCTATCATCATTTTTTAATCAGATTCCTTCCGAATAATGCCTCTGATAAGTTTCATTTATCATATGAAATTCGTTTTGATTTCATGACTGCACTGGAAGTTATAGAGCAAAAAGTTTTATATTCCTGAGCGAATTTTCAAAACCCAAGACACCAAAATTACCAAAGCTGACAGCACCAATCGAATTTTTCAACCAAATTTGAATATGAATTTCATGAAAATCTAATTGAATCAGAATTAATAAGGCAAAAAGCATTTTTTTTCTTTGCAATTTTTCAAAATGGCACCACTTGCATAGAGTTGCTGGCATTTCCAAATCGCTTCTATCAGACCTGGCCCTACTTTGCATGCAATACCAATACATTCTGTGAATTTCAGATGCATCGAATAATTGAGTCGTGAGTTCTGGTGAACATAAGTTTCTGATGCTTAAAATATAAGTAAATTGGAGGAGGGTTACCGTTCTTGTCCGATGTGAAATTTAAAAAGTTTTGCTTTGGTTGTATAAACAAAGCATAAGATTTCTATATGAGTTGGTTTTTATTGTAAAAAATGAAAATTTTTCATGAGAGTCGATTGTTTGAAGGGTTTCACTTTCAATGTCTGCCGTAGCTGCAGGGTTGGCAGCACGTTCATTAAAAACTACATGAGTTTACAACTTAGTAATATCGATATGTCCTTTAAGGTTCATAATGATCTGATAATCTGGTTAAAAGTTATCGCAATTCAAAAATTTTCACATTTTTCTAATCTCATTTTAAGCGCCTATAGGGTTAAAAAAATTCAAAAATATTATCAAATTCACATTTAAAACAGTATTTTAATAAAAAAAACTGATTTTTCCTTTAGAAGCTAGATATATTGAATTTTGTGACAAATATCAATATTTCGAGGGTAATCTGCCCTCTTCTTCAGTGTCTATCAGTCCGACACTGAAGAAGAGGGCAGATTACCCTCGAAATATCGATATTTGTCACAAAATTCAATATATCTAGCTTCTAAAGGAAAAATCAGTTTTTTTATTAAAATATTTTTTGAGCTAGGAAAAAATTGGTACACATTAAATACAATTTAAAACAGGTTCAATATTAATTTCATAATTTTTTTTTTTTTAATTATTTGTGGACAGAATAATAGGTAAGGGTTAAAGATTATTAACTTTTGGTGAGACCTGGCACTATTCTGCATATACACCAATGTATCCTGCAAATTTCAATTCTTTTGGATGGCGATATATATATATATATATATATATATATATATATATATATATATATATATATATATATATATATATATATATATATATATATATATATATATATATATATATATATATATGAATTTTTGGCCAAAGTGATTTTAATACTAATGTTCTTCGAGCATTAGTAATAAACTTACAGGATAAACTGTAGGGAAAGGCTTTGCCAAATACCGATTATTATTTCTTTAACTGAACCTAATAATAATCAAGGTCCTAAGAGTTTTCAGAAAATAGTGTGCTGCTAATAAAGCTTATAGTAAAGCCCGATTTATTCATTCTTGCGCAGCGTTCCTGATGGAAGGAAGAAGAAGATGAAAGAAGATCAATGAAAGCAGCACTTCAGCAAATAAAAATTATTGGAAACAAAATGCAGGCTATATTTTTCATCAGATGTAGAGCAACCAGATTTTTACCTCCATAATCGGTAAATCTACTCGGATGCCAAACAAGCTAGTCGAATTCCGTAAAATATCTAGGAGCCAATCTGGACTTAAAATTAACTTTTTATTATCATATCGATTATCTAGTAGGAAAGTGTTTGAAACTTATAAGACTTCTCTATACCTTGGTGAGCAAAAATTCAGCTTTGTCCTGGAAAATAAATTAATTCTTTAAGAAACCGTAGTTGCCATAGGTGCCAGTTTGGAACAAATGTTCTAATATTTAGAAGACCAAATTGCAAAGGGTGCAAAATAAATGGCTTAAGCTCCTGCTTAACAAAATCATTCACAAAATCAGTGGCATTAAGCCCATACATACTCTTCTCAACGAGCAAGAGCACAAATTTATGTTGCGTCTGGACAGCACTGAAAACCCCCTTTTAACGGTAATTGCCGACACCACCTTAGTTTAGGTTAGATTCAAATTTTATTCATATTAAAATAAACTGGGTTTTTCAATTATGCTCATTTTCTCTCGGACCATGAACAAAACAAAATATAAATAGTTGACCTCTAACTTTAAGTTATCAGATGGAAAACAATTATGAAAAGATGCAAGTTTGAACTAGTATAAGAAGTAGGGTAATAGTTCCAAAAGTGCTCCTAAAGTTCAGTCTGCTACAACTCCTTTTTAAACTCTCTCTTGTGCCACAACACGGATAAAACTCGTTAAAAAAAGGCATCTAAAATAAATACAGTGGCGATTGTTCCAAGTATTGTACTATAGATCTCATTTTGACGAGTCTGATTCTGGCTATGAGACAAAAAAGAGTTGGGTGGCCCACTTTTGGAGTAGGCCGACATTAGGAGCAATTACCCTAGTCCATAATCTTAAGTTTTGTGTATATATTCTGTACATAAAAAAGGATTTGAATTAAACGTCAGTCATCTATCATTGGCGATATTCCAGACATACACTTGCTAAAAAAAAGTATGCGTTCATTTGCTCCCAATGAATTTAAACCATTAACAAATCAAAAGAAAATGTTTTTATTTTGATTTTCGTTTTTCTAACCGCTAAGTAGATGTTCAGGATTCGACGTACAAAAAATTATTTATTTATTTTTTGGCTTTTGAAATAACGGCAGTTTTGCCAGAGAACACACAAAATCATCTAGAAAAATATCTGCGCTCATTTATGAAGAGATGAAATGTTAATTTAAATATAACGCAGATAATATATTTTAAGATTAAAATTATTAATTGATAGCTAGAAGGATATCTTCGATTCTTTATCACCACTTGCAGTCTTTTCGGCACCGAATCGACAAGCTTTGATATCTCCTCAGAATTTTTTCTATTTTTCCGTTATAACAGTTTTTCCGCGTTTCCTTATAAGTTATTGATTGTAGTAAATTTTGAAAATAATTAAATGTAGTAAATTTTTCTCGTTTAATATTTGTATTCCTTTTTATATTTCATTTTATGCTTTGGAGTTCTGTCAGGAGCTTTCACATATCCTCTTGCTCTCTTTTCAGTAAACATTTTGAAAATAAATGAATTGTTAGAGGTGTGTGTAGCTGCTTTGGGACATTATAGGGCAAAATTTCGGGTATACACTTCGGATTATTATCATCTTGGCAGCAAAAATTTGTATCTAAGTCGAGGATCTTGGCACTTTCCACCAAATCATTTTTGAAATGGCCAGATTGCCAAATTTATGCACCGTTGATTCAATAGACTCCAACTGTCCAACGAATATGGATGACTGAGGTGATCCCAGACGATTGACGCAGAAGCATCATCTGTCCCATACATAAAAAAGGGGATAAACTGCGGTGTGGGAATTACAGAGAAATCTCCTAAGTCTGTACGGCCTACAAAGTTTTGACAAAAATCTTGTAGAGTAGAATTAAATGGTTCGCTGAAGAAATCATTGGCGAGTATCAAGGCGGTTTCAGATCTGATCGCTCCTCAGTTAATTGTGCAAAAGCGTCGGGAATACAACCTCGACGTATACCAAATCTTTGTCGACTTTAAACAAGCATATGACAGCATCGAACGAGGTGCACATTAGAGATGGGCAAAATGCCTCACGACACGTGAGGCATAACTCTTTCTTACAGTGCAGCGCCTGAAAAAAGCACAGCATAGTCTATGAGCGAAAGCTTTCGTTTGAATAAACTTAATGAAATGCGAAGCGAACAGTGTACTGAGAGTACGGCGCAATACTGTAAAATACTCTAAAAAAGAGCGATCAGTGATGTATCATGAGGCATTTTGCCCATCTCTAGTGCACATCATGCAGCAATTTAGATAACATCATGCTGCAATTTAGTATACCGGCCAAATTAGTAAGACTCATAAAGATGACGATGACCAACTCCGTCTCGCAAGTCCGGATCCAGAACAGATTGACAGATCCTTTCGAAACTCTAGTTGGCCTGAAGCAGGGTGATAGAATAGTGCCCACGTTCTTGGCAAGGAATCTGAACACCAGCAGCACGCTACTCTTTAAGTCGACAAAATTGGCTGCGTACGCGGATGACATTAACATCATGGCTCGAAAACTGACCGATGCAGAAGAACTTCTTGACACCGAAGCAAAAGAGGTTGGACTACGAATCAACGAGAACAAAGTGGAAGCTATGATGCAATCTAGGACAAGGACACCAGTGCACTCGGCCGTCAACGTAGATGGACTTAGCACCAACTTCGTGAGCAACCTATCGAATGACGCCAACGAAACTGACGAAATCAAGCGACGGATAAAACTAGCAAATAAGACGTCCTTCTCGGTCATCATGAATTCGAAGTATGAAAGACTAAGCTATCATAAGACCTGTGTTGTACTATGGCTGCGAAACATGGACCCTGTCCCAAGCCTCCAAAAATATGATTGACACTTTCGAACGGAAAGTTCTACGACGGATTTGCGGGGCTGTTCGCAACCGAGATGGATGGCGCATCCGGTACAACAATGAGTTGTACGAACTGTATGATGAGCTGGAGCTATTACTGAGATTCCAAGATTGGGGGACGTGGTCACGTGACCGAGATAATTGGAGGAGAACGATACAGGTGGCCAGGGTCCGACGTCGGGCTGTTGTGCCACAATATCTTTGCTATGCATACGAAATGAAAACAATCTTAAATTAATTTCAGTGCATATTTTTATGCAGATAATACCCTCCCCTCTTCCTGTCAGTTGAGACTTAAAAGAACTAGAGCGACTACCAACGACTTACAGGTGTATTGAAATTGACTTCTCAACAGCCAAACTAAAAATTAATGCAAGAAAACCTATATAACCTAGTTTTCAAGCAAACAATTTAGGAATAAGGCAAAAAACTCAAAATGATGTTCATAGATTTTACTAATAAAATGATTTGAACAGATATTATTAGATTTAAATTGAAGAATTTCAAATCCACCTCACCTTAACGCAATAAAATACAATGATATCGCATAGCAAGATCTACTCGTACGTATACATTTATATGAAAATGAAATTTCGATTGCGTGCAATATTACAAGTGTGTTAGATAGTTGCATGCATCAAAACAATTACGTACCACAAGTATCTTTTAGAAAATTATATGTTTATGTTTCACAGACTTTGAGATTATTCACGTTCTTCGAATTGGTATTTGAACACAAATTGTTTACACTTTCGGTTCTCGCGATTGCCGTTGATTGAAATGAAAAGTTATTTTTAGCAGATTACAAGTACTCAAATAATTAATTTGTTGTATGACTTTGTGGTTTAAATATTCTCCAGGTAAATACTAATTTCAGTGTAAAAACTTCTCGTTTTATAGATTTCGTTTTTTTTTATTTTGTAGTTGAACAAAACTCGTTGAAATTCATAAAATGATTGACCAGGTTCTTATATAAGAGGCAACCGTACAACGTTATATACGTCTCTGTTTTAATTTACCTACATATGAATACTTTTTTTGCTTGGTGAATTTTATTTGGCTGAATATAGATGAATTCTAATCTAGTTATATAATTTTATTCATGAAAATATTCATAAAAATTCTTTTCAATTTAAGTTGCATTTAGAGGAACTGGGGAACTCAGGGAGCTAAGGGAACTTAGACGCATGGAAAATGTGCTAAAGTGTATTTGTAAATGTACACTACATAGCAGACATGGGTAACGCAGCAAATTTTGAACCGCTGATACACTGATACCGGCGCCAGTAGTGGTATCAGCGCACTGCGCTGATACCATTGCGCTATGATACCATGATATCATTCGCCTATGTGTGATACTCACTGCGTTTCTCGGACTCACATACGGCGCTGGTAGCATTGCGCTAATACCATGACGCTATGATTCACTCAAAAAAACATGATTGAAAAAGCTTGTATGGAACGAGAGCAATCCACATTTGAACTTACTAATTTTCCGATATAAAATACCCTAAAATACCCAGGCTATAGTATGTACCCATTCAGGTATCTTTCCAAACGTGCGTACGCGTAGGTATATTGCTTTGCATCAAACAGACTTGAGATATACTCAACTCATATCTTTGCGCCGCGCCGTAGCATAGCGCCAAGCCAAATGGTGTTGGCATTGCAAAGCGGCAGCGCCAACACCATTGATACCGAAGTCCGTTACTGAGCTACTAATACCGAAGTGCGTTACTGCGCTAGGGATACCGACAATCGGTATCAGCGCAGTGGTATCATGGCTAGTGCTTCAACGCAATTGCGCGGCGCAGCGCTGCGTTACCCATGTCTACTACATAGACTACATGTAAATTAAATTGTCTGCTACAGCAAATTATTTAAAATTTAATTTTCGTGATTCGAAACGTCTGTTTCGATATGAATCATGCGATAAGTGCATCTTATTAAATGGAGTTCCTCGATGGAGAAAGACGCTTATGAGATATAGCGCGGGTATTATAGCTTTTAAAAACAGAGGTCAATAAATCAAATACTTATTTGAAGACTAATGCATAGGATGAATTTTGGTGTGAACCTTGGAACTGACGTGTTGAACAAAATGTCAAAAGTCCCCATCGATCAGAGTGCTGCGTTACTTTTTATACGGGGTCAAAGGTCACCAAAAGTGACCTTTCCTAAATATCTCAGTAACGGTCACGTCGTCAGAAAAACAATGTATGACAAATTTGTAGCTTAAATAATTTGCAACAAAAAAGATTGCATAATTTTTTTCTTGTAACCATAACCGTTTTTGAGATATATTGATCTGAACATTTGCTACTAACAGCATCCTCTTTCTCAACGACATGTTGAAATTATCCGATTTTGATAAGAGGCGCATGAAAAAAAACATGTAAACAAACTTATCTACCACACTCCAGGGTAGATGGGAAAGTGTGCTCCAAAAAGTTTATTTACCCTGGCAAAGGGGGAGCTGGTGGGAACTTTTCGGAGCACACTTTTCCATCTACCCTGAAGTGTGGTAGATAAGTATATACATATATATATATATATATATATATATATATATATATATATATATATATATATATATATATATATATATATATATATATATATATATATATATATATATATATAATCAAATAATTTCAGTGGATAAATCTCGGCAACGCGCCATCCGATTGATCTGCAATTTTCAGGATACATTGGTGTATATGCAGAATAGTGCCAGGTCTCACCAACTATTAATAATCTTTAACCCTTTGGCGTCGTTTATTGAATGAGTTTCGAACGTGTTCTTAATATGAATATGATAGTATTTTTGCAATTTCAAACCGTATGTGTGCGCTAGGTGCCTAAAACTAAAAAAGGGAAAATTTAAAAATTTTTGAATTGCGATAACTTTTAACCGGACTATCAGATCATTATGAAACTGAGAGGACATATTACTGTTACTAGGTTGTAGACACTTGTAGTTTTTTATGAGCATGCTGGCAACTTTGCAGCTACGGCTAGCACTGAAAGTGAAAACCTTCAAATCATCGACAATAAAAACCAACTCATATAGTAATTTTATGCTTTGTTTACACAACCAAAACAAAATTTATGAAATTTCACATCGGACAAGAACGGTAACCCTCCTCCAATATGCCAATATTTTAAACATCAGAAAATTCTGTTCACGGGTATTCACGACCCAATAATCAGATACATCTGAAATTCACAGAATGTATTTGTTTCAAATAGGACCAGATCTGATAGAAACGTTTTGGAAATGTGGGCAGCTCTGTGCCAATGGTGCCATCTTGAAAACTTACAAAGAAAAAAACTGCTGTTTGCCCTATGAATCCTGATTCAGTTACCAGATTTTCATGAAACTCACACAGTAGCTGAATATTACTCTATTTGGTTGAAAAATTCAATTGGAGCTACCAGCTATGGTAATTTTGATGTCTTAGATTTTGAATATTTTTCAGAAAAAATGTTTTTGCCCCATAACTTCCAGTACAGTCATGAAATCAACACAAAATTCATATGGTAAATGGAACTTATTGTAGGCAATATTCAGAAAGAGTGAGGTTGAAAAACCATGAAAGGGCTGCCAGCTATTGTTGGTTTTGTATTTTTTTGAAATATCTTTATTAAGCATTTTTATCGTAAAATTTTTAAACGGTAATGATCTTGTAGTAACAATTAACAAAAATTAAGATTTCGAATATTTGAAATTTCTTGCGGGTGGTAGCCCTAAATTTCTTTGTACCCCTATAACTTCCAATGCAACTCATCGCTTCGAAACATAATTCCCAGGGTAGGTTGATTTCAATGTGAGCAGATGTGATATATTTTTGGCTTTGATGCAAGCGAAGGGTTGCCAACGCGAGACGTTTTTTTTCTACTTTAGGATCAATAAATGCTTAGATGAAGTATTCATATCGCGAACATTTACAATAAAAATATGTAACCAATGTTTACATTTTCGAAGTTCTAGAAATTATTCGGTCCCAAACAACTTTCGTTTTTTGTTCCCAAACATCTTTCCATCCCTGAAACTTTCGACGAAGTTACCGGATAAAATCTAGATTGATAGGGTTTTTTGATTTTGACGTGAGACATTTGTAGGAGACTTTTAGTTGCAGTGCTGGAAATGTGTTGCAAACACAGCATTTTCTTTATTTATGCTACAGGAGATGCTGCTTTTAAAGTTTTGTAAACACTACAAAACACTAAATCTTGAAACACTAAATCTTGAAATTTATACAAGTGGTAACCCTGAAAACCTTTCCACCCCATAACTTTAAATGCATTGGTGAGATCAAAGCGGTTTTGCCCTCGAAACAGGTTGGAGCACGTGTGGTAGAATATGAACTCAAAATGTGCACGATTCTTCTATTGTTCATCGAACATTAGTATTTCTAGCGGTTCAATCTTTCCTTAAGCATAAGAAGAAACCTTATCCGCGCTAGTTCTGTAAGAGAACCGAATTACAAAAATTTTGAGTGATCGTATCATATAACTTCCATTTGGCATCGTTGGCAGCAAAAGCGAAAAAAAAACTGCCAAGGAAGAAGTCTGTTCCAGACTTATAGTTAGGTCGTTACGACAATCGTGTTCACATTAATGTTGTATTCCCATGCCACCGTTAGAAAGAGTACTAAATAATCCAAGTTGATTTTTTTGTAAAATTTTGGTTTGTAACATCTCCATAAATACAGTTTTCCTAGACGGCGCAGCAGTGCCGGGCGTCAGTTCAGATTTTTTTAGGCACAATTGTGTCGTAGACAAGAAGCAGCCTTTTCAGAATCGCGCTGATATTCTCCTTTCCTCACATGCTCGAAGTATTGTTATGCTTCATACTTCTTTAGCGTATAAAGTGCCATTGCATGTTGCAATAAAAGTTTTACTGATACGCCCTGTCAAACCAACACAGCCTACGTGAAAAGTCTAAATGTAGGAACCAAAAGAAATGGCATACGAAGAGCCATCAAATTTCGAGATATTTTTAAGATATATTCTACAGAAGCCGAGCTTGAATTCAAAATAATTTCTATATTGATTTTTCTACGAAATTCTTTCTCGTAGAAAAATAAATATTAAATATCAATCAAATTAGAAGATTCCTACATGCCACGCAAATAAAATGACGTCAATATTTGTTCTTAATATTAGATAAAAACCGGTATTTATATGTACTGATAGGCTCAATTCATACTATGAGAATATAGTCTGGTGAATAGACTGATGTATCATTTCATAACACTAAACATTTTTCATAAAAGTTAAAAATATATCTTCCTATCTCATCGCCAATTTTCCCCATTTGATATCGAACTTATTTGTAATACAAAATCAATTATAAGTATATCGATGTTCCATTTTGCCTCATATTTAACTGACGAAAACCATGTATGCAATGCAGAATGCATGATAATCTAATAAAATGCAGAATGCATGATAATCTAATAAAACCGCGACAAGCTTGGCGTTAAAGAAGAATTGTGTAAATATTTAATAAAAAAAAAATATGAAAAGTTTTCTTGGAATCGGTGTCTACCCGGGACGATAGGTAGGTGTGGTGTTTAAGTCAACATGAAGAAGATCAGCTTGGTAATATATTGTGCACCGAGAAGGTGACCAAAAGTATAATTGTAACCGAAGTTGAAACCACTGTCAGTGACTTGAAGAAAGGCAAAAAGCTTGCATGTTCGCTCTGGACAAATAACATATACATTAACACATTAACTACTCGTAATGGCAGCCATACGAGTTAGTTCTGGTAACGTGTTTCGAATCGCATGTACAAGAGCGCGGTGATGAGAGTTGTAGCAATATAAATAAAACGCAAACTGATATCTATATCGGCATCTGTGATTATTAGTGCTCTTCCCCCGAAGCCTATCTGTGATATTTTTTAAATAAATAAAACCCGTCTAGAAGCCATTAGTAACGATATTCTCATTGGAAGAATATGATAGTTAGTATTGGAACAACCAAATGCCAGGTGTAATATGTGATAGTCGTCTACGTGTGCATAGTGTTTAAAACCAAATCATTCTCCGACCTAACAGATATGGGATTATGTATAAACTCTTAATTAACACTAAAATCGCAATGTCAGTGCTATTCTGCCCTACTAAGCATAAACGTTCTAGCTACATTTTAGTACTTTCGAGATATTGGATAATTTATGTTTAGAAAAGTACTGGAGATATATGGAGAGTGCATTTTTCAATATTGATTTGAACATACTGCCACAATACGGTGTTAACTCAAAAATGAGAAAAATGCAGATTGAACGTTTATGCTTAGTAGAGCAGTATTATCAATTAGTTGTCGTGAAATGCGAATAGAATTAATAATTACAGCTTGATATTATCACTGTCTGCTCACTAAAATCTCGTGCTCCGATTCTCACGTTTCTAGCATGAAAAAACATGCCAACCACATGACCTAATGTGTTCAAGTATTCCCCAGTGATTTTGCGAATTGTCACTGCTAATGAACAATGAAGTTGCTGCTTAAGGTGAATTCAGAGAGTACGAGAAGACGTCACAAAACACGAAGCATTCAGCAGTCAGATAAGCGTGCGTCGAATTCATGATTTAAAAAAATATAATTTTATGCGGATTCAATGTCCCATTCGTATCGTGCCAATGTTTATAAACACCACTGTCATTTTTGAATGAATGAAAGAATGTTTGTTTTATTATAAGAAAATTCAGATTTATAAATATTTGAAGGTTACATTTTTTTTTATTTTTTGAGATTTGCAAAGATAAACAGGTATTTGCTGCTCTAACTTGCACGAGGAACCTCGTCTAGCTCTGAATAGGTATCTGAGTTACATCAGAGATAAACTGACTCCAGACATTAATCACTCCACGAATCCACACTGGTATGCATTGATTAGTCCAGTGTAGTGATGCGTGATTGCGAGATGTTTGACTCGATTGTTTCGATTGTTCAAACATCTCGAAACATCTGGATGGTTTTTAGTTGTACTCGATTGTTGACTCGATGGTGAATAAAACATTACTTAAATTCAACCAAGATTTTTTTTCAAACTTTGAGCTAGCTTCCGACCAAAGCAAAATCAGGACTGCCAACTACAATGATTTTAAAAAGCGCAGCAATTGATTTGAACAATTGCTCAGACAATTGCGCAATTTGAACAATTGCTCATACCAATAGTTTGATAAGTCGTATCTGATATGTCCTGATTTTGTCATTGAACCAGTCAGTTAAACCAATAAAAAAATCGGCTAAATTTCTCGTATTGTGCACTTTAACTACACCTACAGCTACACATTCTCTTTCTGCTATAAACCCATACTCAATGATCGAGTACAGCATCGAACCCAGCAATCGAAATGAACAATCGAGTAGAATAATCGAGCATATCGATTGTTTTCTCGATTGTTTCACGGCATCGATTGCGATTATATCGATTGCTTTCTCGATTGTTTCGAGGCATCAATTGTGATTATATCGATTGTTCTCTCGATCGATCCGTAGCAATGATTGCGATTATCTCGATAATTCTTTCGATTGTTTCGTGGCATCGATTGCGATTATCTCGATTGCTAAAACATCTCGCAATCGCCCATCACTAGTCCAGTGAAATCCGACATTAAAAAGGCGAAACTTCGAAAAAATCAGGGGAAAGCTGGATTTTGGTGTGAACCTTGGTACTGGCGTGCTGAGCAAAATGTCGAAATTCCCCGTCGATGCGAGTGCTGCGTGTTTAATAAGCTGCTCTAGGTTGAGATATTTCAACAAAATGTGTTTAATGAGCAATTTGGCTGCTCTAACTTGCCCGAAGTTGCTCTGTTTTGTATTTCATGAGTCTGCTCTAAGTTGAGCTAGAGGACTTTACAGTACGATTTTCACTCTATTTTTTTTAGTAGAGCAAGTTCGGGCAAGCAACCAGCTGTTTTCCAACTGCCACGGAACCGACTATCAACAAAAAAATGTTACTGAAGTGCAGTTTTTTGTTAGTGAATTGACAGGTTGACCTTCTGACAAATAATGAATTTTGAGAATTGCCTCTCAGCTGCTCTCACTTGCTCGACTTCTGCCTCTCAATTGCTCTGGTTTGCTCGACTTTTTTACAGCCGCGCTACTATTACTTGCCTTGAGATGCTCTGCTTTTTTTCGTGCTCATTAAACACAGCTATTATCTTCAGAATTTCGGAAAAAGGACTATCACCTTTTTCTCCATTTATCCTGGAGTGCGGTACATAGTTTCGGTTATATTTTTGTTTTTATGGGCCTCTGAAATATAGAAAAACAAACACAAGTATTCCAAGTCGCAATCAAAGTCGGAAAATATAAACATACCGTTGAGAGTACATACTGTTTCTAACAAATGTTTAGATCTATATATCTCAAGAACGGTTATCGTTACAAGAAAAAGTTGCAAAATCTTTTTTGTAGGAAATTTTCCAAGCTACAAATTTGTCATACATAGTTTTTTCTGTATGTGTGCAATTTATGTCGCTGCTAAATAGAGTTTGAACAGCAGCGGCTGGCCGATCTTGGTATCTTTGCTCTATCCCCTTTGCTCTACTCCCTTTGCTCTACTCCTTTTGCTCTACTCCTTTTGCTCTACTCAGAGAGCTTGAAATTCAATCAAAACATACCCAACGAGACAGATATTATTGATATGAAGGAGGCTATCTGGGAAGATTTGAGTGGCGTTGAATATAGCTAGAGGCTACCAGTTTTTTTTCTGGCTGTATTTTTCTACCGCTCGTTTGGTTCGCTTGATTCTAGCTTGTTAGCTATAATTTCTGGGGTTTATGCATCTAAGACTGTTAGGCATGATTTGATGTACAATTAGAAGGACAGCTGACCGACCGCCGTTTGAACGATATATTTGCTTGATAATTTACTCAATATGGCCAACCAAAGATTCTTTGAGATAGTTATAGGTATAGTGCCCCTGACGAGCCGTCCCTGGTTAATCGTAGCATTTAGCTTAAGAAGTGGCATAAATAATCATATCTGTTTCATAATTTTCGATTTGTTTTTGTCATCCCATGTGTTGATCCATTTCGAGCGAACATAAGAGTTCAGCAAAAATATTATGAGCCTCTGCATCTTCTATAAAGTAGTACAAATAAAACCTGACACTCTATTTCATGCGCAAACAAAACATGCTGCATTTGTTCAACTCGACTCTATCCCATCAAATCGACTGTTGATCCTTTGAATACCTGTCAGATTAAAGTCATAAAATTGCTATTATTGTTAATTTATCTTTGATCGGATCAGTATGTGCTGTCGACTGATTTAAAGCATGTTTTGATTGCTAGATTTATCGGTTCCTCATTCATTGCTTAAGATTTTACTGATAAGATAGTAACTAAGGTATCGACCATAAACACAGTTTTAATTCATACTATGAATTCATACTTCAGATAATAAATTTTATTAATAATCATATTAATTGTGATTTTCTTATGTTTTTCAGGTGTTACAAACAATCGCACCAACCACACAGCAAACGTTCTCCAGAAAGCAACTAAAAACTCAACTATACTCATAGCCATACTTTTAATCGTAGTGATATTGGCTGGTGTGGCCATATTTTTAATTCTACAGTCTAAGTCAACAGGAAATCAAGATACTGGTTCCAAGGAAATATTATTTGGAAATCGATATGATAATGGAGTCAGTGAGTACTAATGTGCATACAGACATTCACATATAACTTAAACTGAAAGCCAAAACCTGATGTTAATACTAGAAATAAAACAATGGGAACAGTGAAATTGGTATTTTCTTTCTCGAAACAGTTCCGAATCTGGGTAATGGCCATTTAGTGATAGACCGAGTACAGTGGGGATCATCTGATCGTGGAGTCCGAAAGTATCGATTAGAGCAGCCGATTCCTTACGTTCTTATAACTCACATCGGAGTCCAATCCGCTCCTTGCTACAATGTTTATAAGTGTTCCATAAAAATGCGCACAATACAGGACGCTGCAATCGCCGAAAAAAATTTGACAGACATATCAGCTAATTTCTATGTAGGTACATTAATTCATTAAGAAATATTCATATATTTGAAATATCCTTTTCTAGGTTGGCAATGATGGCTATGTATATGTAGGACGAGGATGGGATTATGCAAATGCATATGCCAACAAATCGTTAGCTGTAGCCTTCATGGGCGACTATATCCGACATGAACCTGACGAAAAGCAACTCGAAGCCGCACAGTTTTTACTGGCTTACGGTATTACCAAGAAACACATTTCTTTGGACTACAAGCTAGTAGCTCAAAATCAGGTAATAAATTGCAAATTCAATTTTGAAGTATGTCCATACATCTCTGATCTCATGAATTCCCAGACGAAGAAAACAAAAAGTCCAGGAGCCAACGTATACAAACACATTATTAAATGGCCTCATTGGTATCCATGTGGAATGGATGATCATCCAAAATGTGGTGAAGAGGTGGGCATTACGAGCTGGGAAGCAAATACGTGACATAATATTAAGAGAAATATTATGAATTATTCGGTGGAAAAAATAAAATATGTTGATTTTCAAGAAGGTTTGGATTTTTAGTTCGAAATTTTGTACCACTCACAAATTCATCACATGTTTTATCGAGGATTAAAAAAAACTGCCTTATTTTTTTTTTGTATTTCTTTGTTCGATATAGCTTCACAATATCATCGCCGCAAAATTTCAAATAAGCCCACTCCTTCGATCATGTTACTTCAAAAATATGAAATATTTTCAACTCATTTTCCCTCAAAACTCATCAAAATAAAATTTAAGGTTGACCAAGTAATCTTCAAGGCTCTTCGCAGCTTTGAGCCTGTCTTGGCTCGACGCGAATAAGAGCGTGTCATGTGCATATTGTAGGACTTTAACTTGAGGATTGCCCGCTGGAAGAGGGAGGTCGACATAATATTGTAGAGAATACAGTCTTTTTCTTTGAAAATTTTTTAGAATGCTGTATATTAGGTATTTCATCACTCTTTACTTTGATGATATCAAAAGAAAGAAACTAGCGTTGACTTAAGACTAATGCAGAGTAGATATTATTTTTAAGAAATCGTTCGTATCTTGCAATATGTACTTCCTGGTATAATATAACAAGTACTAAGTTTTTCCCAATTTGTAGAGTTTAGAAAGACATAGAATATGGAATACTTTAGTATAATTTTTGTAATTTTTTTAGAGCATATAAGGTACTATCTTAAAATTTGACCAAACAGCAATGCCTATTGTAGGGTGTTTTTTTTATAAAAGTCTAGCTTATTGATCCTGATTTCGTCAGTTGCCGCGTGTTCACGATATCTCTAATAAATTTCGGATATATAGACAAACGGATTGTTATTCCTCATGTCAGAAACCAATAATCCATTGGAGGGTCCTTGCGAATATGAATTTTCAGGCTGCAATTTCTTTTATCAAGTACTAAAAAAAAGATTTGAGCGAAAAAATGTTAAAATACTGAAAAAATCTTTGCTGGCAAACAGTAATGAAGAGAAGATATTTTTGTTGTCAGATATTTGACTGTGAATATTCACCTTAGTTAGATGAATCATCGGTTGGAACATCAAATACCCATATGGCTATGTAAACTTAGGTGAATTTGATAGGATATGAAGAAGTTCAATAGCTTCAGAAATTCTGGAAACTTTTTTCAGCTTTTCTCACCCAAGTAAGAGAACAATATCGGCACCTCAGTATCTAAAAAAAACTCTTAATGAATTTCATATCGTTTCATATCGTATGCTGTTCGATATGTCACCAGATCCAAGGGAAAAGATAGAGCTCTCCTTGAATTGTGACTCGGTGGACCTTCTTTATGATTTGTCCTCGCGCCCCTTCCAAAGATATTAACTTTTACTTAAACATGCTGTTCATTCAACTGCATATAGCAGGGTGGGTACTGATTATGTACAGGCTTTCCATGTTGGCTGTTATATGTACATTATGGAAGGCACTCTTTTGTAATGAGGTGCCTTTTTTGGTTCAAGAGCCAGCTTATAGGAAAGCCACCGTAACATGTCTTCCTTTTACATAAGCATTTTGACTTCTCAATTGAGTTTGAGATCTTAGCATCTCCTTTATGTGAAGTCTGTCGAATACTTATACACTTTTTACTTCACATTTGGCTTTCATAGTAGGCTTAGATTGACCGAGTGCTTAGCAAGCACTTTTCTAAGTCTCGCCTGCCTAATAGGTGGAATTCGATAGTTCAAATTCAGAATAAAAGGCTTGCCACTCTCATAATCCGAAGAAAGGAAAGCGAAGTAAATTTATATGTTCTGCTATAATATTTTTTATCGACTATGGTTTTCTTTTAAATTATAAACATTTTGGTTGGAGTTATTTTTTTTCTTTATATTTTGTTTTTAATCTGAGTTAAAGCATCAGAGAATATTTTTTCATTTAGAGCAAAAGGATGGAGCACCGTTACATTATCATCTACCAAGTCAGACCTATAGACTCGGAAAAGGTTGTAGTAAAACTACTTTTTTGAACACCCATGGCTTGACATTCCAAAAAATTTTGATGTCTAACAGAACAAAGGATTTAATGTTAGCTCTAACTATGCGCCTTCATGGTCATAAAAAGAGTATTTATCAATGCATGACACTACTCGCTGTAACACGCTCTCCAGAGGAAGTGCAAAGTAGCAAAATGAAGATAAGTATTAAAGTAGTAAAAACTAAAATATCGAGGTGTGTTTGCGGGGCTGAGAGATGCCCACAGAGAGGAGTATTACTCTCCTGTTATGGCCCCTACTCAAAACTCTCAAAAGTAAGGGCCCCTCTTGGTTACGCGGACGACATCACGGTAATAATAAAACGATCACACATGGATACAATGAAACATTGCAATGGTGCAAGGTAAAGGGTTTATCCATGAATCCTCAGAAAATTAGCATAGTACCATCCACCAGAAAGGGGAAAATCGAAATAGGAGGCCTAAGTATAAGAGGCACAGTCGTATGTATGCAGGAAGATGTAAAATTTCTTGGCAATACATCTAAACAGAAAACTCACCTGGGGCATCATCTAAATAAAACGACACTGAAAGCCACTAACGAGCTTTGGGTGACAAAACAATCTCTTGGACGCAAATGGAGACTATCTTCAAGTCAATAAATAGCACTTAATAGGCTTAAAAAGCTTCAAAGGATGGTCCGCCTGCTGATTACAGAAGCAATGAGCTCCATCCCAACAGCAAGAATGAAGGCCTTTCTAAACCTAGGAGCACTACACCTCAAAATTCAGGAGGAAGCAGCGAAACAGGCTTACAGGTATAAATCAGGAGACCTATAAGGTCACCTTCGAATCCTAGAGGGCATCAGACCCATAATGAAAATACCGAATTTTAGCGATCAAATATATATCAAAGCAGCCTTCGAGAAGAGGTTCAAGGTCATAATTCCATCAAGGAACAAATGGGGGGATAGGCTACATCCTCGTGCAAAGGGGCACGAGGATGGTGAATGGATGGCTCAAAAATGGACTGTAAAGTAGGAGCAGAGATCGTAGGGCGCAAGTGTAAAGTGCATGCATATACGTTTCCCAAAGAAGGCTAGCAAGTTGAACTATCTGCCATATCTATTACCACACGTATAATAAAGGTAAGGAATACTAAAAAAGTCTGAATTAAGATCCTATCGGATAGCCAAGCGTTTCTCAAGGCTATCAAACGCGATCACATAAATTCAGCTATGATCTTAGAGGTGAGAGAGACCTGAAATGAAATAAGGGCACCAAGGAAACGAACAAGTAGGATATCAAGGCCAAAGAAGAAGCAAGAATGTATTTCAAAGGTCCTATTCCGATCTGGAGCTTTACAAAGGCAAACACGGACAATGAAATTAAAACATGAAGCTGTAAAAAGATCGAAAGCTACTGGTTTAACCCTGAGGGTTTGAAACACTCAAAATCTACCTTACCTTAGTATCCAAAAGAACCTTGGCTTTGATAACAAAAGAGCATGTAGCATAAGATTCCTATATGGAGCACTGACAGGTCACCTTCCGTGCAAAAAGTACCTCTACAGAATAAGTAAGGTGCGGGACGAATGCTGCAGATACTGTGGAGAAACGGCAGAGTATGTAGAAGATTCTGTAACACACTGTACAGCATTAGTGAGACGAAGATTAGAGTTCCTTGGCTCTGCTCTTTTCTCTATCAGAGATATAGTAAATGTCCCGTCAGGGAACATATCCAGATTTATATGAGGCCTCTGGATATCCTGTAGGACATAACGCAGAGGAGGCACAATATACACAAGAGGTCGCAGTGCTAGGGGTCTTCTGAATATACTCCATGCAATCAAGCAATCAAATATTACAAAACTATTTGCGAACTCCATACGCATGTGTAATTGACCACAAACTCAAAAGGCAAAAACTAAACCGAAATTTTTATTAGCTTCGGTGAACACATAAAAATGTGTTCATAAAATTTCACTGAAAACCCATACAGCGTTGCTTCGTTAAATATGTTCTAAATGCGCATTGGCTGCTATTATACATTCAAATTAAAGTGTTGCTCTTAATTGGAACCATAAATACCTGAAAAGAAATACCATAGCCATATATGACTAGCTTCAATATTAAATCGCGCAACAAGTTTAACGAAGGTAAGAGCACAATAAGGGCAATATTGTCAACTGACAAGCGCCTATCGTGCGATCAACTCGATTTCAAAATAAATATACAATCAAATCGAATAGGTGCATTCCAGGCACAAAAAGTGATTCATTCATAAACCTTTTATTGTAGATCTCTATGTATGTATGTATGTTCAGTGGAAAACTGCTACCCGCACTTTATTATCTGTTTCACATGCTCTTGTTTAAAAAAAAAATCATAAAATCGGAAAAAGTAGAGATCTGTTTCCGGGCGGGACAAAAAATGTATGATTATTTACACAAACGAGCTTCCATAACGTTCTGTATGAATGTATGAAAAATACAATTTAAAGATTTTACATCGATAGCACGGATTCATACATACACTGCATCAAAAAATTGCACGTACACCACCTTATCATAAATTAAAACTCATTTATTTTTTATATAAACAAAATTTTCGTCATTTTTATTAATTTCATGCGTTCTACACAACTGAAACTATGTAAAACAAAACAGCATTCCGTAATATTAATGTTAATTTTTAAAATTAAGCTATAATTAATGTCAAAAAATTGCACGTACATCAAAAATTTCCACATACAGCCAGAACATTAATTAATTTTTCTGCTTCTAATAGCGTGTGTGGTGTCCTTTCGCTGAAATTATATCCTTTAACCAATTGTTCATTGAATGAGCTAGTTTTCTAGTAATTTCAGGTGTTATTTTTTCCCACTTTTCTCTAATAACCTCCTTGAGGTCAGCTCGGCTTATAATATGATGTTTCGGCACTTTTTTTTCGAAAGCATCCCAAAGATATTGGATGGAATTAAGGTCTCGTGATTGGGGTGGCTGAGGAAGCACAGATTTCACGTTATACAGTAACCACTCTTTTACTAGATGCGAGAAATATTTTGGATCATTGTCATGTGCTAATGAAATTTCGTCGCTAATCCCAATTTTTGAAGCACTGGCTCTTAAATTAGGCTTTATCATTTCTAAGTACTGATGCTTATCCATAGTGCTTTCCACAAATACCAAATTTCCAACGCGACTTGCTTCCATCGCTCGCCAAACCATAACATTTCCACCTTCGTGTTTCTCAGTGGGTCCCAAATTTTTTGACTCCAACGCTGAATTGACTCTGTACCGAACAAATCGCCACCCATCAGAGCCAAAAAGATTATACTTATTTTCATCTACAAAAATAACAGTTCCCAAATTTGGTCTGACTTTTTTACATACTCTCTGGCACACTCAAAGCGTCGGGCAACATTTTTCCTCGAAAGGAACGTTTGTGTTCTTGCAATGCATCTCTTGTTACATTTTGTATGGAGAAAATTTCGCACTGTTTGGCCATTCAACGATATTCCGTCGTTTTTTTAAGGTCTGCAGCTGTTTTGGGAGCACTTGTTTTTGGATCCTTCTTAATAATTCTCTAAATTTTTTACACAAATGCTCAGCTAAAATTTTCTTCCGACCCCTTCCTTGGGCAATTGCAAAGCTTTTGTTTGCTTTTTAACATTTTTATATCCGTTTGCATGGTCGAACGTGGTGTGCCAATGATCCTTGATATTTCAGCATAACTTTTACCTTACTCCTTAAAATTTACGTTTCATATTTTTACTTCAACAGGAACATTGCGGCCTGATTCGCCTATTTTAGAATTAAAAAAAAAAGAATTACTGCTCTGCTCTATTGAGCATTTATAACTACTACCTTCAATAAATGAGGATCGAGTGTAGATCTGCACTGGAAACTAAGTACCATTACTTTTCTTTTGCCTGAGATCATAAGTTAATCTTGTGTGTATGTGCAATTTTTTGATGTACGTCCAATTGTTTTAAGTATATTTTTGCTGTACTGTGACAGTAAAAGCTAATATAACAAAATACTGTTTTGCTCTAAAAAGCTTTAACAGTATAGAATTTATAAATACCTAAAGAATAAAAAAAGTTTTTTTTGTTTAATAAATAGAAGAGTTTTTATTGGAGCAAGGGTACTGTACGTGCAATTTTTTGATACAGTGTATGCATTGCGACCAGACATTTACATAGTGGTTCAATCTGTCGAAGTGCAGGTGGATTCTCCGAAATAATTTCTACCCACCATATTCCTTCCAAGCAGCACAAATCTTTCAGAGATAATCCAAGTGCCACTCACATGTTGTTTTCTGCCTAGAAGAAAACATCGTTATCTCTAATTTGTTGGCATTGGCTGAAGCTTCGTGCGGGAAATACAAATATTTTCTTGCGATCGAGTAACTACTTAGCTACTTAGTCAGTAAAGCTCTGGTTGGGAGAGAGTAATAACGCAAGTTCAATTTAGTGTCGCGGTGGAGTTGTTGCTCTTCGGGCCCAATGAACAAGTGACGAAACAACCTTGATCGTGCGCCGGTGATTCCAAGCTTTGTCTCCTAAGATAAACAAGTAAAGATACTTTTCCACGTAAAGCTGGTTTCAATTCTCGAATTTAAGACATCCCTGGCAGTACTGATGAGATTGAGAGCGAATGCAAAAACAGAAATTGATTTTGCTTCTTAATAATGAACCTGTTTTGGAACGTTCTGATGACTTTCAAAGTTATGATGTGATGATCACTGTACAGATTCAGGAAACCGTGCGCGATTGATACGGACGACCAATCGGCGGTCTTTGTTCAGTATCTCATAGTGATAAGTGCGTTTCGACGAAAAATGTGAATTTAAATAATATAAATCAATAATAAAAAATCTCATCTCAATTCTTTCTCTTGGAATATCATATGATCAGAGCGTGATCAAGTAGAAAGCAGAAATTTAAATTTTGGTACTAATCCCGTTGATGTGTAGGTATGTGTGTGCTCGTTTATTGTGTCGGAATAAAAAATACGTGCGCGATGTGTTGAAAATATAATTATATTCTGCATCATTAAATCCATTTGTAATTGGAGTGATAATAATCCTAATTCAAAAATGCAAGTGAATACCGAAACAAAAAGTAGACCGAGTGAAAGTGCTTCCAGCGATTCAGGAATAGTTCCGGATCATCAAATGCTAAGCAAAGATGGATGCGCAGATGGCAGGGTTAATATATCAACGTGCGTTGAATACCACACGGATAACAAACCCCGCGAGGCCGATCAACATACTCCAGAGACAGTTAAAGTAGAAAATGACGTCTCTCAATGTAATTTTACAACGCCATCAAAACCACCAGACCCGAGCTCCTCACCTGAATCAACTCACATCTCAATCGAATCAATCAACGAAGACGATGTCGATTCGTCGGTTATCGATTCGGATTCCGATTTTGAAGATATGCCGACAAATGGGGAATTCATAATAGAGAAGCTGGGTCAACACATGACATCAAATGATAGCAAAAATGGGATTATAGTAATTAGTCAAAATCAAGTGGAAAAACCAAATGCAGCAGAAGTGGCACAGCCTCGTCCGCAAATCGGAAGCATAGCAGTTCAAAACTCGACGGATATTACCTTTGGCGACAAGACATTCTACCAAGGCCCCGTTACAATCAAGCAATTTTTATTGGATAACAATAAGTGGAGGCCGACCGATTCGAATGGGAATATAAATTCGGCTTTCGATGGGAGCGATGGTGAAAAGAAGAATGGTAAGTTCGGAAATGAAATGATTTTGGGTATCATAAAAATAATAATAACGAATTAAAAAATGGCGTGCCACAGTCGTCAATGTTCTGAGAATGTTACCCAGCACTTGAAACATTTTTCAATGTTTGATAAAATAAAAATGCTGAAACAGTCTCTTTTTTGCTTATTTCCAAACTAAAACTGTATTTCAATTCTCGTTTCATTATTAACATCATATACCTTAAGCGTAAGTCATCAAATCAATGAGTCTATTCTTCGTTAATTCTTATCAGTCTCCATTTCTTTTTTTTACAGATGAAAATATAAATTTATTCTATAATTCTCAGTTTTAACACACGAAAAAAGTGTGGCTGATGAATTTTTTTTCAAGTCTTTGAGTGTTTCCTATTTTTCCATTAGCTCATTCTTATAAGGATATTTATGAAGGACATTTATATGCAGTATTTAAATCTGCTTTGCTGACGTCAACAGATTAAATCACCTTCTTAAAACTCATAAATTTATTACACGGCATCGATTCAGTCATAACATTATTTTGAAATTCACTTGTCTAATATATCCTAGCAAACGACCCATTAAAATAGAATATGCCTACAAAAATTGGTTTCTGTTACTTGTTACATCTATTTCTGTACCAGTTCCAGCAGAAAATTATTGAAAATATTTTAGGAAATATTCTAAAGAAGTGCCAATCTGATTAAATTTTGACAACCCCTGCAAAATCGGACGCAAAATCTATTTGTTTCCCTCATGCCCGAGTAGTCTTGTTTAGGGGAAAGTTGCTGCTCAGAGGATCCTCGTGTGGTATATAATCTCTTTCAGAAGGATGACTTTTCGCCGTAATTGTGGATTCTTTTATCAGATAAGCCAGATAAAAATACTCAAAAAATGGCGACCAACTCCTGTTATTTGGAACAATAAACTAATGAGCTACAAAAATGAAAAAAATTCATTGGGTGAACTGTGAGTTCTTTTGTCATTCAAGAGGAAGAGGTACATTACAAAAAAATGTGAAAGTTTAATGTTAAAATTCTACCTTCATCTCCCAAGGTACTTTCACTTTTTTAATCATCACCTCCATAATAAAGCTCGTGGGTATGGAATTTTCATTAAATCCGTTTTTACACAAGCACGCGCCTCTGGTGTGTCAAAATTTTGAAGAACTTTTTGGAAGTCTGAGGATTTTGGAAAATTTACATAAAGTCAGCAGATGCCACAATACTGGTTAATAAATCGAATAAAAACGCTACCTACTTACTCACCTCACTCTAAGAAATATTGTCCAACTTGCGCATTTTCAGGAAAACTTTTTTAGAGCACTGCTTTTAACTCTCTATATGATTTTCTCATGTAGGAAATACATATTGGCCCAAGCCAAACCAACAGAGCCTATGGCCAATATGTGTACACCCCCTTGGTGTGAGATGGCTACGATTGGTCGATATTGGCCTGCATTCCGATCTGAGTAGGTTTTGGGCACCAACATGCACCAACCAAACGGATTTGACAGCCTGACAATAGACAAATGAAGCTCATCAACGCCGGCCATGGTGTGGACAGTAGCATCTGTCCTCGAATTGGTCTGTGGTGGCCCAACCCGAGATGGTTTAGCTTGGGCCAATATGTATTTGAAGCATCAAATATTTCGACACACAGCAAACACTGATCTCTTTCAATTTTGCCTTCGTTCTTAAATTGTCATGAACAGACAAATTTAAACAATAGAAAGGATGATGGATGAAAAATAAGACCTGCAACTTCAGAAAGAATTTAACTCAATGTGATACAGTTGCTTCAGATGGGTCCAAAAGGGCTATGGCGTTACTACTGGACTTTATCTTTAGCTCTGAATCTGAAAATCGAATCCACTGCTTAGTGCCAAACAACTACAAACATTCTCAAAATTAATTCTGACTGATTCATCTAATCAAATTGAAAGAAATATCTTCGACAACCGCTTACTCATTTGCCAAATTTATCCGAAGTAAACACTAAACAAATTTAAATTCCAGTCAAGCATGCATATAACCTCGCTAGACCCAAATCTCAAACCTGAAAAATTATACACTTCCGTAACATTGGCTTTGATAAATGAATACGTTTCGTCACTAGGTATCGATCGAAAAGCTACTACCCCTTCTCGGTCAATGTACAGCATCACTGGAAAACCCCATTTTTTACAGTTAGAATATCCCAATAAAATTTTGAGCAGTAGATCAAGTCAATTGAAAATTGAGAATTGAATTCATAACGTAGAAAATTAAACGTGGGTAGGGCTCCGCGTATTATACCAAAAACCAAATTTTCCCAAAACGAAAGCATATATTAGTAGTCACACTGAAAATATATTGTACCCATACCCATTTGATCGAGCATGTGATAATGTACCTGTTAGAAATGTTAGTATAAACATTCCAGTAACGTCAATGGCAAACCGGTTTAAAAACGCTCGTTCGTCTACCCATACTTTCTCGTATATTAACAGTACACAGTTTAGTTAGCTAAATAACAAAGCAGCTAAAGCTGGTAAACGTGGCTAACATATTTAAATATGTCGCCATATAATATTATCACATATTCGAAGTAATCTGGTGATATTTAATGTCTTTTCTGGATTTCCCACTCTTGAGAAATTTTTCGAATATGAATCGCACATATTTAAATAGCTAATAAATTCTTGTATTTGATAGATAGCCGTAAGTAATAATCAATTTCGGTATACACATATGTACATTTATTTATATTACAAAAATATATTGTGATAGTTTGACAACATAGTAAGCTTGACAACATAGTAAGCTTCGCAGATAATACAATAGCATTACTGGAACAGGGTCACAAACCCAATCGAAAAATGCTCGAAAACGTGTTATTATTCGAAAGTCTAACTATGCAGTTACGCGTCCATGTGAGACTTTTCAGTGAATATGATTACCGACTAAAGGTTAAGTGACGACAAAAAGTATTCGATACATGATTGCCTACTAAAATTGTCGTTATAAAACATTGTCATACCCTCTGATCACGAGACCTGGAATCTACTTTATTTAGCGAAATCATTGAACGTTGCCAGCATTAAATTTTGTTAATTAAAACGTGTCAACAGCTCATAGATAATTTTATGGATTATTTATGATGAGGCTCTGAAGTTTAATGCAGTGAAAATTTAATTTTTATAATTTTTTGATTTTGTATTTTTTTTTTTACAAAATCACATAATCAGCTTTTAACTATTAATGAACTAGTGCGACCTTAAAGCAACGTTTCATTCTATTGAAGTAACTGAGATTATTCTTTGAATTCTTCCGCATAAATGGCGAAATAAATTAAAAACATTATGAGTAGATGGAAAGCCCCATTATGTGAATTTAGCTTTTAAAACTGTTTTGTTTCACACATCAAATATCTATGAATAAGTTGTATTTTACAATTGTAAACAAGCACCATTTCACAGCATCGCTTATCAATAATTTGTCATACAAAATAAATAATTAGCATTTATTTTTGTATGACGAATGAGTAATTTAGGTTACGGTGTTTTTAGGCTTTGATTTCAGTAAATTCACTGGCTAAAGTCTAAACCGTTTGAAATTAGATCACAAATACACATCCAAAGTGCGATCTTAGCATTCAGATAATTAGTCTAAAGTTCTTCTATTTAAATTCATTTTAATAGCTCAAAGCCGTGTACCACTATATTAAATCATTGTTGTCACTTGGCTTATTGACTCAAAAGAAGAATACATTTCGATCTTTAAAGGCGTAGCGTACAAAATAAACATTTTTCGCGATTAACTACCCTCTTCACTTGCCCCAAGACAAAGGAGGTTTGATAAAAAATACGCGGAATCTTTTTTTCTCTAAAAATATTTATTCATTGTTATTAATTGTTTCCTCTTCCAAGTAGGGAAGGGGGGGGTCAAGAAAGGTCCTTCACGTTTGGAGCGTAAAAAAACGCATATTTTTAAGTATTTTGAATATTTGTTTATTCATAATTACTCTTACATAATCAATCTTTGGAAATAAGGGACTTAAGAAACTTTAGTCACTGAAAAAGAAAAAAATGACCAATTTTCACATAAATGTCCAACACCCCATCTTGCCCCCTAGGTCGGGTAAGACAGGGAACCCAATGGGGCAAGATGGGGTATGGAAGACGTATTCTATTTTTGGTTGCAAAACTCGCAATTAAATATTGCCTCTTCGTCCTCGTCATCTATCCCAGCACAGCTACAGTGTGCCCAATCCCCACAGAGAGAGCATGCGGCCCATCCAGTATTTTCCAGGGCAGTAAAAGCAAGGGATATTATTTTCATCGTTGTCACATTCTGATGAAGAATTAGGATTATTGTTGGTTTTCTTCTTATTCTTTTTCTTAACCAATTCGATTTTCTTATTCTTTTTTTTTTCTTTTTTTTTCTTAATTTTCTATTGGTTTCTTTTTTTTCATTGCTTCTTCTAACTCAATTTTTATACGGGGAAGAAGTTACGATAGCCGTTTTTCCTCGTTTCATTGTCACGCGTGAAATTTTGTGAATTGTATGATGAGGCATCACTTGCTGAGGACTAACAACAGAAAATACTGATGGTGGAGTAGTTGGCCTTTGATCTATTTATCTATTATAGATCTATTCCGATATTGCTCATCCAAGTGGAGCATTCGGGCTCAAGCTCTGCTTGAATTTCAGATGGTGCTATGACAACAGGCATGTGGCATATCAGTGGTTCGTCAATAATTACTTTGTGAGAAACTTGCAGTTATTATTACAGGTATTGTTGCAGCGGTTATCGTTTCAGGGACAACTGAAGCGTCAGTTGATGCGAATGATCTACTTGAAGCTGTTGCTCTGTTGTCCGACGTAGTGGTTTCGGGCAAAGTTTTAGTGATGGGTAATCTCTCTGTATGTGGAATATCTGTCATCAATGATGGAGCAAAAAAAACTGTTCGATTGTATGGCCAAAGACAACATTTTTCGCATCCATTTACCGCCGTTGCCATTGTAGAAGTTTGAATATAGGCTTTACCAAAAATTTCTGCTACTTGTTGGACAATTTCTGCTACTTGTTGCTACAAAGCCATGCTGTGATTTGTTGGTCGTAGTATGTGTTTAAGGGTCTCATGTATACTACGTCGGCAACTTGAAGTTGATGAGTCGTATGCGTTATGCTTCCATAATATAATAACCCAATTGGAACGAGCTTCATTAATGACGTCAAAGTTTTGTGTGTGGGTGCTGTGGTCATCTAACAACAACAGTACAGGTCGATCAACGGTTGCTCCACTAGATTCAACAAACTTTTTTAACCAGCCAAGGAATAATTCAGCTGTTATCCAACCAGAATCGCTGCGAATACCGCAAGCTCCAGGAGCAGCATTCAGCATTAGCTGTAGGTTCATTCTCTTTCTTGGGAACACCATCATTGGAGGCATGCATTGGCATTAAAACATATTTCTATAGTTATTGTAGTAGCTCTCTTTACAGAAGTTATGGATACCACTTGTTTTCTGCCTATTCGTGCAATTATTTTTTACTTTGTTTTAGGCACTACTGAAACTCCCGTTTCACCACAATTATAAATTCTGTCCGAGGAAATTTTGTGCTCATCATAAACGTTGCCGAGGAAGCTAAATAAACTGTTCAACAGCTTGTTTGTTAAATCCAACGGCACACGCAGCTGAAGTGCTTTCTGGTTCTCGTATCGACAATTACAATAACCCAATATTTTTTAGAGTTAAAGAGCCCTTAAATCTATTGTCGTAAGTCTATATATCCATTATACTTGTTGCAAAGTTCTTTCTCTTCGTCATCAGAAAATGTTCGCTTTTTTGGGTCTAAAGGAACATTCACAGAAGTTGCAGGAGCAGCAGGATCTTCTAGGGCTACACGAGCTTCTTAAGGGGGGAGATACATGTAACTGCTACAACAAAAACGATTTTTTTTATTGCATCAAAGTGTTTGAAATACTCTTAAAATATACCAAAAAAAGTTTTGAAGCGATATTCGTATTAGTTCTCGAGTTATAGCCAGTTATAGACAGCGCGGCGTTCCCCAGGTCGGTGGAGCTTTAGAACTTTAAACGCGTTTTTCTCAAAGTAGTACTTTTTCAATTTCCGTACAAGATATCTCAAAAAATATTGAACCTATTCGGCTAAAATTTATATCACATGTACAAAGGAGTATTATCTCATCGTTCAACCTACATTTTCTTGTAATTTCGGAAAAATAATTAGTTTACCAATGTTTAAAACGTGATTTTTAAAAAAAAAAATCGATTTTTTTTTTAAATCTAATATTAATGTAAAAGTTTGATTTTTTTTTCTAAATTTTATTGGTTCACCTATGAATTATAGATCTCATTAGCATATTTTTTTTCTCTGAACGTTGCAAGTTTCTCGGAAAAGGCGTTAAGTTGTACGAGGCTGTTTTTGATGTGTTTTTTTCATTTGCTCGCATCGCCTCCATTTTGTGTTAAAAAGTTATTACAAAAATATTTTCATTTACTATAAGATATGTACTTTGAGGATTTAATATTAAAAATTTTCTGAATAAACAATATATATATTTTAAGTCAATCTGAAATTAGCAATTTCTTTTCCATTTTACATGTATTTCCCCCCTTAAGCTTTTCTTTCGAAGTACTTCTGGAACGCAGTTTTTGGTATGGTTTTTAGCTTCTTCAGCGATTCTGTCTTTCTTTTTTCAATATTGACAAAACGTTGTCCATTCAGAGAAGTCTTGTCAGTTTTGGGAATAGGGAGAAGTCACAGGGGGGCATGTTTGGCGAACACGGAGTTCTGAAAACGGTGTTTTTTTGGCCAAAAGCTCAAGGACAAGTAGGAAAGTGTGAGCATGTGCACTTCATCACGAGTTATGATCCGTTTGAGCAGTTCTGGATCCAACATTTGTAAAGGCTAAAGCGTCAGATAAGTCGGAGTGTTCTTTCAAGTTTTTATATAAAATCGACTTGTTTAATTAGCGAATCCTATCAAGTTATGGGCCCAGTAACAAAGAGATATTTTTCGACAGATCGTGCCACCGTAAACCAGATTCTCATTTGAAAATTAATCGAAATCTCATGCAAAATTGAAAAAAGGTTTTAAAATGATCGAAAACGAAGTTTCACGGGTCACTAAGCTCAGAGAAGCTAAAAGAAATTTCAAACTTAAATTTCTTTGAAATTGATTGACACTGTGGCAACTTCATCACCCAGACACAAACCCTAAGAGCACAAGCTAAAAATGCATCTGTTGCTCAAGACGGAGAAAACCTTACAGTACAATGGACCAACTCTGACAACCTCACAAGAATATCATGCACGTGAATAATGCTGTCTTTGTTCCCCACCTGATATATAACTTCTTCTCTCCAGGTGCACTTGGCAAAAAAATCAAGTTCACGTTCATACCAACTGCAAACTATTCGAACCTTTGGAGAAGGAATCCATGTCTATATTCCCAATGAAAAACGAAAAAAAAGGTTTACTAGATCAAAGCAGAGAATTTGGATAGCCTAAACCTGAGCGAGATGTTATAATCACCGAGAAAATGTTCAAGGACATAATCAGCGAAAACCCACTTACTTCGACTGCAACACCAATTTCAACCCCTTAATAAGTTGAACTGGTGCTTCCCGAAGTCTAGAGTTTAGCACGATCCTAAAACAAGAGACAAACGAAAAAGAAAGCGATGATTCCAAAGATGTTGCAAGGAGAATCAAGACAGACCCAAAAACCTCAGATATTGATTCGGATGTAATGAATGGCCAACGTCAAGAGAGTATGTACGAGAATGGATGCGACGATGTTGCGCGGTTAATTGCTGTATTTAGGCGTCGGTCTTATTGCCTCTGATCCCTGTGTTTTTACTGGTGACCAGGAAGGACGAATCCATTGGCGATGGACTAATTGCAGAAGAGAATAATGACATCGCCAAATCTGGCAAAGGCATTCGACATAACCACCAGCGAGGTATGGGTCAATCTGGGTCTGCCGATAGAGCATAGCCGAAGCGGACCTATGTTTTTAGAGTATTACCTGAGAAGAGCCTTGAGCAGGTTCGATATGCAGGAAGCAAAAGCAGTCTCAATTCTAACTGATCAACACCATTAAAAGTATTCATCAGTTCTTCTTAATGGAGTTAAAGATATCACAGATCTCTCAGTTAAAGAAACCCTATCGCTATGCGGTCGGATTGCAACGGAATTCCACAAAACTTACCCTGTTAAGAGTACAAGGCAACATCTCTGTCAATCAAAGAAGATCCTCTGGAACCCTGCCAAAAACTCTCAAGTACTTGAAAAGTTCACCCCGCTACGGTTTGGTTTCAGCGATTCGGATTCGAGAAAATCGTGGCCTAGATTATACTGGTGACGTTGAGACTAGGCCAACCACAGGATTCGTACTCCAGCTAATAGACACCATCTACCGGAATTTCCAGAAGCAGGAGGTCGTCGATTTGCCAACCACCGAAGAAACGTAGCAGCGCGTAGACGAAAAAAGAAACCATCTGGGTCAAACAACTGATCCGCAGACTGGAAGAACTTAAACACGACGGAAAACTTGAAACAAAACTCTTGATCTGCAATTAAGGAGCCCTGAAGCTGATCGAAAATCAAGAAAACTATTTTACTCGGGATAAATTCATAGCTGGCGAGTTCAAGCTCAAGTATGTTTTATCGAAGAACCACCGAACCAACATACTGACTAAGACGCTACCAAGAAAGAGCTTCCAACAAATAAGAAATCTGCTGGAGGTGGGAGAGAAACTCCTCGACAATTAAAACAAAATTAACAATGTGTTTGTTGTTGCTTAATACGATTTTAAAGCTCAATTATCAAACACGAAAAGATTCATGAAACTAGAACATTTAAGATGAACGGTTTGAATTGAATCGATTTCATAAAATAACACTAACTATTTCAACAGAATCAACAGTATGTTGATGAAATCAATTAAGAATTAGTCGGAAAATAATAATTAACTTTACAGTGTTCAACCCACAATAAGAAAAACATTTTCAGTTTTTCCATAATTTTTAGAATTTACAATGCACAAAATGATAAAATCATTCAAATTGCATGAATGGGAAAAACTTATTCCATTGCACGCATTTAAAATACGTGGGAAAGCTTCGTTGCATTTTATAGGTGTTAGATTTACAACAACAGCAATTTTTAATTGAATTTAAATCACACATCCATGAATAAAAATGTTCACATGTTCTGTGAGTCATCGATGGAATCAAACTGCGAATGATATTATCCAGACCAATTTTCTGTAGGTTTCCATTTATCTATCTACTGATATTTATATTTCGTCAGGCCATGAATTATTGGAAGTTGTTTTTTTTTCTCAAAACATTCAACAAAAAATTGCACCGATCTGTTATAATTCGGATAATGTTTGCTCAAATTTACGTATGTAGTTTGCTCGGTGACGTAGCAGAACACAAAGCATGAATGTGAAGAGAGGGAAATCAATAGTTTTATAGTACGCGGAATACAACTTACTGACGCACTGTACAATATTTAGCTGAAGGAAATATTGAACTTTTTTTTGCTCAAACAGAGATCTTTGAATGAGGAATTATGACACGCTTCACATATAATAATGGATTTAAATACGTGAAAAAATTTAATGTAGGTTCGAACATGTTCGTGAACAAATATTAGGTATCCCAATTTATGTGTACTCAATAGTAATTGTTTGTTCAGCAGCGTACGTGCTTTATTAAAATATTAATAATATTTCAGCTTTTCACTGAGTTTCAAATTTGTTTTGATGAACCTTATTCAAAAAATTGTAGTATATTTTCAACGCCATGTGTACCTAGTCGATAATAACGGTAGGTCCACCGATAAATACCTTTGATTTCTACTATATGTCGAAGCACATTTTAATGTGTTCAAAATTAATAAAATTATTCAAAATGTGGTAAGATAAAACTTTAATCATAATCATTTTAATCATAAGGTACGCATCTTCTGCATTAAAATATTCGCAGATGCCATCATCCTTCAGATTCCGCAAATATCTCGAAAGCTTTAAATTCCAAGTAGGCTCACAGTAGGTACTCGAACATACTTAGATTCCGGCTGCTGGATAAAATGTGTATTAGTTCCACATACGCGATTGCCTTCGCGTTTGAAGAGATACAACCGACAAGGTATTATTATAGAGCTGTTTTGTGATGAACATAATTTAATATCGTGACTGGGGTTCTGGTAATGGTCAAGTTTAATGCCCAGTTGTTTACCAGTTTTCGGAGATGGAATGGTCTTATTATTTATGATTAACTCAACCTCTTTGGGAACCATTGCTCTCTTCGTGTATTCCTTGTAAACACCTTTGAAAAATAGATGACTTCACTTTCACACCTACGGAAAACTTATAAGTAAAACGAATCGGTCCAAGTATGGAGCCTTGAGGAACTCCACATTCTATAGGGAACTCGTCAGAGAAAGCCTCGTTAAAGGAAACGAACCCTCTTCTGTTGCCAAGAAAACTGTCGATGATCTTGATACACGTACAGGAGACCCTCAATCTATACGGAATCAAAAGCTTTCTCCATATAAATCATGCAAACACCCAACACCTTTTTGATTTGGATGCTATCTTGGACTTATGTTTTCAGAACCATTAAAGCATCAACTGCAAAGTGTTTAGAGTTAAAGTCAAATTGTCTCATGGTTATGTGATACTCATCAATGATCTGGAATGGCTGTCCATGAATTACTCTTTCTGGTAACTTTTCCATTTTCGAAGGCAATATAAAACGAGCGCTGAGCACATCGCAAGAGCCTGCTGTTTTTTTTATAATGAGAAATATTTTAGCACACTTCCATGCAGAGGGAAAATATCCAAAGTAGAGGCAGGATTTGAAGAGATCACAAAGCTGTTCAAAGACATTAGTCGTAAGCATTTTCAAGATGAAATAATAGATTCCCCTCTATCCTGATGAATTTTTCCTGAAAGATTTGCGACCAGGACATGTGAGAATCTCTTGTTCACGAAAATTCATGGCTACGAGGGTTTCGATGATCAGAACCTGAACAGAGTCAACAAATAATTTTGTTGATGAAAGTTAGAGACGGTGGTTTTGAAGGTTGAGCTGAAATAGAGAACAACCCGATAAGTTTTGGAGAAAATTACAGCGATAGCATCTGAAGTATATTTGTTAGAAGGGAAATTACTTCTCAACATTTTATGACCAGTTATGCTATTAATTTTCTTGAACATATCACAGCCAGTGACTACTTTTCTAAAGGCCCCCATTCACGAGGCCAGGCCAAAATCTCACCGTGTGTGGGAGGACCAATCCAAAGTCCATGGACTCAGGACATCGGGCCATTTTTTGGCTCGACCGTGTGTGGGGAAATATTAGGCCGAGTTTTGACAATCCATAGAATGGACTGGTCGTGTGTGATGAAGCCTCAGTCCAAACAACGTGGCAGTCCCGCTTCAAGTTCATTGACTGTTTCTGTGATTATTTTATTTAATCGAAAAATTCAGCATAATGGGTAGTCGTGGCCATGATTTGGGGTAAAATTACTGTAGAAAATTTGAACTCTTTATAGCTGCAACCGCTTGCTAAGTACCACAAAGTAACGGTCAATCTTTCGTGAGGAGTGATGGCTTGCCTCATATTCATATCCTTTCGTTTGATTAATGGGTTGACCAACTGTAGCAACGTATTATATGTCGTTTCATACATTCTTAAATAATTTTGCCAATCAGAAGACTCAAGTGTGAGTTCTTTTACCAAATTTACGTGACTCATTTGCTTAAGTTCGGCAAGCCATCCTTTCTGCCACTTCCTTTTTGGTTTTCGTTTCTTCAAGCTTTGGATTCATTAATAAATTAAAAATATTTTTTTCTTCAAGTTTTTCTTTATTTTTTTCCAAATTAATAACAGAAAATGGTATGGACTGACAGGTTTTAAATTGGTTTTTGTTGACGCCCTTGACCAAGGCAAAACTGACTGGTCATGCTTGTAAGGCGGCGCCTTAAAGATTTCCGCCTATTGTTGGACTATATGAAATCTTGCGAAAGATCATCATAGACGAAATTGGTAGATTTCTTTATGATAGCTAACGTATTAATAATCAACGTAAGGATATGATTGAAAGTTTCGGGAGCTTCATCCCTTTGCTGAAGCAGAGATTTTGATTCTTATTCTTAATTGTGAGTTTCAAACAGAGATTTTGATTGAGATTCTCAATGTGAGTTTCAACATCAGTGGAGTGTTGCTTCCATCTAACTCTATCGTAAAGAATGAAGTGGTTTGGGACTGCGGTAGTGAAGTTGAAAGAACGCTTCCTTTGAATGCCCTACTAAGCGCAAAAGCGGTATCTCAATGAAAGCGAATTTCGAGATAATTGAAGTTTTGTAAAAGTAGTAATATTGATATACCTCTGATTCCTTTAGTGATTTAAGGTAAAATTGAGATAGGCGACGAGGAACTGGGTTTGTTTGGAGCTGGTGGAGGATTCCCCTTACTCCACTTTTCTCGGTAAGTGGTCTTCCGCTCTTGGATACATCGGGTACTTAGATTTAAAAAACTTTCTTAAGGTGTTTTCCATAAGTTTAAATAAGATACCATTAAAAGGATTAGTTCATTAGAAGCGTCTTGTTTTAAGCTTTCTAATGTTATAAAAATCAATCTTTCGATTTTTTTTTGAGGTACCGCTTTTGCGCTTAGTAGGGCAGTATAGCTGATGATAATTAAAAATTATCGCCGAAATGTAGAAGGGGGCTCAGGTCAAAAGATCCTTATACATTTTACTTGTACGTCCTATTCTCGAATACGCTTGCATTATCTGGAATCCCGCTTTTTAAACCCACAGTGACAGACTCGCGTCAATACAAAACCAATTTTTACTTTTCGCCTTGAGTGAAGTGTACAACCTTTATGATTTTAATAGCATACCCTCTTATGAGTTTCGACTGGGCCATTTAAACTTATCGACACTAGCCTCCAGAAGAATGGTGATATTCGCTGTGCTTCATATTCGACGTCATTAGAGACGCTATTAGTGTAGAGTTCCTGAATACTAAAATTTTGATAAATATCCCTGTAAGGAACACCAAGTCCAATCGTTTCCTAAAAGAATATCCACATTCGACCACATATGAAGCGAATGAGCCGATAAATAGATGCTGCAGGATACTCAACAGTATAGTAAAGTATAAATTAAAGTATAAAGTATAGTAAAGTATAAATTATCCTTCAAATCATCTCTTTTGCATGCCATCCGTACCCCCTAACCTTAAGCTATAAACTATATATCAATATTTTATTTATTGATTGTTTATTTATTTATTGCTTATTTAATTTGTTTGTTACTTTTTTAATTTGTTTGTTTTTTTTTTAATTTTTACTTTACTTTTCTATTTTTATTTGTTATTGTATATGTGATTTTGTACTGTGTTTGGTGAATAAATATATTATTAACTAGGCTCGGAGACACGAGGAAAATGTCGATAGCCGATGAAGAGCGATGGAAAGTTGGTTTTTGCTTTAAAATAAATTGTATCATATTTGCAGTATTCAACAACCATTACTTCATGGCCAATCTATAAAAGTTCCGTTTTTATGTAGAAGTGGACTAAAGTAGCTACTTGCAGCTATTTGTTATTATATAGTTCTGCCAACTTAAGACAACGCATTACCAACTAGAAAAAGGGTGAGCTAGATGAAAGCGTCGTGTTTTCCAGATTGTGAGTAGAAGTTCCCAAAGGTTGGGATAAAATCCTTGATGTGGTTAACCAAGGCGAAAAGATTGTAGCCAAAAAGTTATTGGCACTCTCCAAAGTCTACTGAGTCGATGGATGGCGAGCGGGGAAAATAGCAGTCGCAGTAGAAGTCTCTCAGTGCGAAAATCACAAAAAAAAATCCTTTATGCTAATCAAATTATCTGTACCAAATACTTTGATTAGCTGGTCTGAGCCGAACTTTTACACAAATACTACAAAATGATTCCTTCTAATCAGTCACATACATACATACATATATCAACACTAATTTTTATTCCTGACTACTAGCTCAAAGAGTCCATTTATCTGACTTCAAGCAGATTACTTATGTATGTTATATTTATTTAATCAACTAAAATGTTATTTCGAATGGCTTTTGTCGCTTTAAGTACTCAGAAAATGGGGTTTGGGCTCAATATAAAGTTTTCATTATAATATTCGATGAATATCACCCAGATGACTTCATGGAAAATACTATATATCCATGGCTCATAAATTTCCTCTTAAGTGGAACATAAAACAATGAAACGATCAACGCATCCTAATTAAGTCTTGGAAAATCTTCAGTTCAACTCTCTCGATTGCAAATGTGATAAAAAAAATAATACACTGCGTATGACTATAAATACGCATTTCGCATAACTATTGTACAATACATTTCCGTTCTGGAAGCTTTTGCGAAATATGTATAAACAAAAGCGGCAAAACAATTACATTGATAATTGAAAATAGCACTTATCAGCGGCTAGTTGAAGCCTTATCTCGTTGAATTGACAAAATCAACAGGCGAAAGCGCAAACTTTTTATTGCTCAAATATCAACACACTAATTGCATTCAGTTTACGTTTTGTCATTCCTCTAATTGCATGAAATTTAAGTGCATATCACGTATACAAAGCTGGTGTCCTCGTTTCCTCTCTCATTTATACACTGTTTAATCAGTTTGTAGGTGTATTCGCTGGGATTATACGAAAAGGAGACTGAGATCAACGAATTAACGTAAACACATAAATTTATATAATTTACGCCAAAAATGTGTATCATATTTCCGAGTGAGAAATTAAAATTGCCCGAAAAAAAACTGTTATTAAGGCCTTTTTAAGGATTCGATATAAATGTTATGGTTGTTGTTAGTGTTGGTGGTTCAAATCCAGCCATGATCACACATTGGGTTTTCAGTTAATCTAGATGTGAGTAGATACCCGAGTCAAATCAAGTGTAAAACGAGTCGTGCTACTTGTCACTCCATTCTCGTATAAATAGATTGTGAATGAAGTCTCTGTAAAATCCAACCCACAGACTGTTACGAATTTCAATGTAAGTGATGATACTATCGTCTTATCTATTAGTGGAATTCTTGCCAAATATTTTCTTCATTAATGACTTTAATGTTGTTGCTTTTCTCAAAAATAAAAATAAAATAAATGCATCAATAGTTTTACTGAAGCCCATGAAATCGATACGAAATGAATACATGATTAGCTTGTCAAAGAGCAATATCGGAATGGGACAAAATTATCTTCCACTCGCATAAATATTTTCATTTGGTGGCAAATTTCGGTGACTTTATCTCACTTATTTTTATAGTAAAATCTAGTTGCTCACTCCATAGCACGTGAATGATTTTTATTTTCGTCTATTTGTAAGTACATACACGTAAGATACTTTTGCGGATAAAGATACGTAATTATATACTATGTAGTCATAAACTACGTATATGTATAGGTACTAAGCACATTATTATTTCGTCGCAATTTCCGCTACAATTCAAGTGATACGTTTATTAGTATTATGAAAGCATATTATTAATATAATAATAATAATAATGGCTTTACTCAGTATAAGGTAAAATTTTGTGTTTACAGTAATATAATATCTAGAGATTGCGCAGCTTGTCCTTATATCTATGTTACTACATCTATAAGGAAGCCTAAGTATTGTAAAATAGAGTGTCTAGTGCATGTTTTTGTGATTAAGGAAAAACAGCTAGCAAAACCTTGTATACATATATATATATATATATATATATATATATATATATATATATATATATATATATATATATATATATATATATATATATATATATATATATTATATACATATATTAAAAGCTTACGTACTAACTTAAACTAACTTATACTAGCTTATGCAAAAGATTATTGTGTTTTTTTTTTAAACATAAGCGTTTTTTAGAGATGAGATGGGTTGCTTGATGGAAACGCTGCATTTTGAGTAAAATTTAATTTTCTGTTTTCGACTATCAATGAAAAAGGCTTAATGCCGGCCAGCATGTGGAGGAGTCGAGTTGAAAAATAAAAAGATTTGCTAAGGATGATTTTAAGGCATTTGTTTTGCACTATTTGCAGTTTCTTTTTATGGCCCGAAGCACAACTATTCCAGGCGGGGGCTGCATAAAGAATTATTGGATGCATTATTGATTTGACAAACAGTATTTTGTTATCAATCGAAAGTTTGGAATATCGGCAAATGAAAGAGTATTTAACCGCATGCGTCCAAGACACATTCGTTCCTAAAATGTACATATGGGGATTGGGAAGATTTTTTGATGCTCGTTATTTGCTGAAGAATATGGCCTGCGTTTTGGCCGGATTTATCAAAATTTTCCATTTATTGCAGTATTCGCTAATAAGAGCAAGCTGCTGCTGGAGTATGTTGACAATTTCATCGGGGTTGCTTGAGCTGCGAAAAATGGCCGAGTCGTCCGCATACATAGCAATTTCACAATTAGAGATGCGTTGCATATCGGCAGTGTATTTATCAAAAACTGTGGGGCTTAGTACTGACCCCTGAGGAACGCTATATTTGGTGGACTTAGCTTGAGTTTTTACAACGAAAGTTCTAGTTTCGAGGAAGGATCCAACTATTTGAGTGACGTTAACAAGAAAGGAGTATTTTATAAGTTTGAATATTAGCCCTTCGTGCCATACTGAATCGAAAGCCTTTTGAATGTCTAATAGAATTAAGCCAGTTGAATGCTTAGACAAAAATCCCCTACGGATATGATTAGCTACTCTAAAAAGCTGGTGATAAGTGGAGAAGCCTAGCCTGACGTTAAATTGCCAGTTAGGCAATACCTTGTGTGCGCTTACTGTTTTTAATAGCCTTGTAACAATAGTCTCTGTTTCGGAGTCGCCTAAGTTCTGAGTGATGAAGTGCGCTTTGTGGAAACTTTTGGCCAGAATATCAGCCTTTTTGCTTTCCATATTACATTTTGCTGTTGCCCTTTTAATCAATTTCTCAGAATCGAATCGTTTATTTGAAGTAAAAATGCATGTTGTAGCAAACCATAATGAGCATCATAATCGTACTTGAAGCATCACATACAATATAACTGTTTCCATCCATTGAGAGATCGCATATGTTTTTATTTTAATTTGATAAGCCTATCTGCTTCTTACTCGTACAGAAATATGTGCATGTGGATGTGCAGAGATTGAATACTGGTGAGGACAAAACGAATTTATTTAGAAACCCAGATAGTGTGTAATGGCTGAATATGTGGCTGAGCGAAATTCAAGGATTTAGATACACCAGCAATTTTTCATTCCATTTTCACTTTTCCATGATGTTTTTTAATCTTAAATATATACAGGGTTATTCAATAAGGATATAACAATTTTGTATTTAAATAAAACACAGAATAATGGAAATCTCAGGCTGAAATTTATTTCAAGTGCAGTCCACATGTTATATTTAATTATGGAATTCGATTTCGTTCATAGTAGCCCTGCAAACACTTTTGCAGCGATATATTATTCGAAGCTAATTTCCTAGTACTTTTATTTATTTATTTACTGTCCAAATCCACAAAAACAAAATCCAATTATAGATTAAACAAGAAGAAAATATGTATATATATATATATATATATATATATATATATATATATATATATATATATATATATATATATATATATATATATATATATATATATATATATATATAAAGATTTTAAAAAAGCACAATAACATGAAAACTAAAAAAAAATAATAAATTCAGAATGGAAAAAAAGGAATCAAAAGCTAAATCAACCGAAACAAGAAACAAACAATTGAGTAAATTAGGAGAGGTGCATACTGTAATCACAATACGGAACTGTACACAATACTGTACTTATAGAACAACGAGCGGGTGGATCGGGATTGCACGGATTCAACAGCATCGATCAAGTATCCATAATGTGGACACCAAATTTGGCAACAGTATTCAAGAACACTACAGACGAATGAAAAAAACAGATATAGAGAAGTGGAAAAATTAACAAAACTTTTAAAGGATGTGATGATGAAGCCGGAAAAACGAGAAGCCTTGGCAGTGATGTGTAAAATATGCAAGTCGAACTTCAACTTGGAATCAAATATCACGCCAAGGTCCTTGAAACTAGCAACAGTATTGAAAGCGGAGCCAAGGACCGAGTGGGAGAAGAGCAAAGGGGGTGTTTTGAGGGTGAAAGACATTTGATGACACTTCACAATATTCAAAGTGAAAGGATTTGCTGCGCACCAGGTAGCCAAAGCATACAAATCGTTCTGCAATATGGAACAGTCACTAGCGGATTCAATCACTCTGAAAATTTTAAGATCATCAGCGTACAAAAGTCAGGGTGAATTAAACTGGGAAGGAAGGTCGTTAATAAACAAAAGTAACAAAAAAGGGCCAAGAATGGACCCTTGCGGAACTCCTGAAGTAGGAAAAAAGGATGTAAAAGAGCAACAACACAACACAAGAGCGATCACAAACGTAGGACCCTGCTACCTTTGACAGAAGAACATCATGGCTCACAGAATCGAAAGCCTTGGCAATGTCTGTGTAGAGGACATCTACTTGCTTTTGCTGGTCGATTTTAGAAGCAACGGTGTTTGTAAAAGACAACAAGTTTGTAACCGGTGACTTACCTTTGATGAATCCATGCTGCTCACTCGCCAGCAAGAGCTGGATGAACAGGTACACTCTATTGTAAACGACTCTTTCGAGGAGTTTACTTAAACATGGCAAAAAGGATATGGGACGGTAATTAGAGATGGAAGAAATATCACCAGCTTTGTGGGTGGCTTTCCAAAGGGATGAAAAGGTACCGGTGGAGATGCTAAGATTAAAAATTATTGACAGAGGAACACACAAAGGGTATGAAAGTGATGTGGGGAAAAAATTTGTAATGCCGTCAGCAACGAAGCTAGCGCTTGCGTCGAGAGACAACATTAACGATTCAACTTCCAAAGGATTAGTAAAAAAAAAGCAGAACAGGTACAATAAGGCTTGGGTAAAATGATTACTGTGATGGGAGGTGAAAGAAGAGAAAAATTGAGCAAAGAGCTCACAAGAATCTCGAGGTGAAGACGCAGCCTTATGATGAAGATACATAACAGAAGGAATGCCAGAGGAAGTTGCAAGGGATACTATATAAGACCAAAAACGCTAAGGATTATCGGAAGTAATAGAAGTTTCGACATGCTCCAGGTAAGCACGCATTGCGTCATTGGCTACCTTTTTAGCAGCAACCCGGTACTTTTGAAACTTCAAAAGGTCATTAAGTGAGCCAGGCCTTTTGTATTTGTTACGCGCTGCATCTTTGGCTCTAAGAGCAATCGCGGCATCGACAGTCAACCACGGAGGGTCGGAACTTATTTTACAGCGAAATGAAGGAGTGTATCAGTAAATTAAATTGGACAAGAAGGAATAAAATTTGTAGAGAGCATCATCCACACTAAGCCCTCTGAAGAAATTATACCAGCTAGTATCAATTATTTGGACAAAGCGGAATAGATTGCTTTTTTAAAATTGAAACAAAGAGTAGAAGCAGATTTGCGTTTGTAACAAAATAGTAAAATTGTTATATGTAAAGTAATCCCGCGACAACCTTTGTTGAGTCTAGGGCTTGAACCTGGCAGAGAGCTTTATTCACAAATGTACAATCAATGTGAATACGAGTGTGGAGTTTTTATTGCGTTCCTTCTTTAACAATATTCCTTTATACAGAGAAATCTTGTGTTTTTATATTTGCCATGACGATTTTATATTTGCCATGACTGAGATATCTACACAAAGCTTTGGGAACTCAGAGTCCGAGGTGTGACCATGGTTTTAACTAGCTTATAGCGCGTGAGATCCGTGGTTCGAATCCAAGCACGGAGAGACGGACCATGCACCGAGCTTTGAGTTAACCTAACTCTGAATAGGTTACTGAGTCAAATCAGAGATAAAGCCAGGCTTGATACTAATTGCACATTCGTAAAAATTCCAATTACGAAAGTAGAAGTCTAGCAACTCCAAACTCCAGGGCTCGAAATAGATTGTGGTTGAATGCTTTGTTATACTTTTACAAAAGGCATTTTTTCTTACAAGACACCTCCATGAAAAAGCTTCAAACTTTCTATCACAATTGTGTTGGTATGAAATTAAAGAAATTATTTGACGTCAAATTTTACTGCTTGCTTTCATTGCAACTTGGCTTAATGATTTACATACAAATGAAGAGATCCAAGATAATAATCGGACAATTTAAAGAAGCGATTGTAACTATTGCTCCACAAATCAGACACCAAAAGGGAGTATTTTGCTTGCCGTTAGCAACACGCTTTCAAGATAGTTTACCAACATCATCTCCAATGTATATCTCAAACACATAATTATTCAAATCTGCTTTAATAACAGCTCCTAAAAGATCAATTGTCCGACTTTAGACTTTGTTGTCGAGGCAAATGGCAATTACCTTCTCCTGCTTTTTCTTACTTTTTTGGGTTCCAACGACCTCAACCTTGCGAAAGCCTCTCACGGCAAGGGCTCACAGTAAGTATTATAGATCTTGTTATATTATTATGGATCTTATTTTCATAAAAGCTTATGATGGTTCTTGATAGTGACAAGGGCTCTATGCCTAACCATGTTTCTCCGACTATCCTCTAGAATTGGTGATAGATACTCTTTCAAAAATTACAGGGTTGTCACCATGTCAACTTTTCCAATTTTTTGTTCAGGCCTAACTTTTTGAAAACATTGTTTACGAACGGTACACTCTTTCATCCTTTCGATTCTCGTCTGGATGAGTATCAGCATGAATTAGCAAAAGTAATTCGCGTGATTAATATTAATAAAATGCTATATGGCTAAATATTATTTAAGATAAATAAAATTTAGAAGCTTGATCAATAGACACATACGAATTTTATATGTCAGCTATAAAGACTAGGAATGTACATATTTTGTGAAGGTAAATAGTAATTTGCAGTAATTTGCATAGTCCGCACACAATTTTATTCGTACAATTATTTTAAAGCAAGCTCGATTAACACCATTTCTTATGAAATTCTATTCCGCAATATCTCTAGATTATTTTATTTACATGAATCGCATGATAAGTTCAGCACCATATCAAAACCAGTATGGCATAAAAGCCATTCTAGGAATATTAATCAGACCGAGCGAGATGTGGAACATGCATACAGAGTTGAATTCATTGGACAGATAATACTGATAGAACAGTTCAAGGAGCTCATCAGATAATGAAACAAAAAATGGCAGATCAAGTGGATTTTCCCATATGTCGTTAGCTATATATTGCTTACGAATAAAATCTTCTTTTTTTTATAAGAAAGTAGAATTAACATAACGGTTGAAAAATCAAAGCTATCGCTATCAACGAAGCAGTTTTCATCACAGAGCGATATGTGATGCGTCTTATTCTTTCTTTTGTCGCTTCCAATCAACCCAAATATAACAGAAGATGCCACAATTTTTCCACACTCTGCGAATGCTCATCATTTCAAATTATATTGAATTTTTAGTTAAACAGAGTAATTCAATAAAAGTACAGTGTGTAGTTAGCGGTAAATGATACATCAGATTTAGTTTTATATCACTCAACCTACATATTACCGTAATTGTTTTTTTTCACTTCTGGTGATTGATCATCAAACATGTGTGATTGATCGATAGTTCATGGAAATTTAGGGATGAGAAACATCTATATTTGTATGGTAAAACAAACAGTTTAGATTTGATTAAAAATTTTATTTCACGACACATTATCCATATTTGGAGTCTTACCATTGGAATGTTCCAGCTGCAATAGAAAATTGCATAAAGGTACTAAAATAGGTACTTTTCTGTTAACCCCCTCTCCCTTTTTTCACTTTTTGCTGTTCTGCTTCTAAAATTGATTAGAAAGTAGTAATTAACCAAAATTATGATGGAGAAACACGTTTTAAAGAAAAAAAAAAAAATTTTTTAAATTTTTTAATATTTTTTAAATTTTTTTTTTCCGATTTTAAATTTTTTTTTTCATTTTTATGCGGCAGAATGAGTTTTTTAAAAGTTAATGTGATGTTGCCCCTGCTACAACAATAACCCAAAAAAGATATTAATAATATAAAACTTTTGCCTATTACCAATATCATAATGATATATACATTGCCATTTACATCGAGAGCTCATTATACTGTTTTATAGGCTTTTTCCCATCAAATGCTTTGTTTTTATTTGTTGCCCTACAATTGCTCACATTCCTTGTTTTTTGGGTTATTGGTTGGGGGGCAGACACCCCAACAATAAGTTTCTATGAATACATCTCATATTACCGCATAAAAATTTGAAAAAAAAATTAAAAAATTAAAAAAAAAATTTTTTTTCTTTTAAACGTGTTTTTCCATCATAATTTCGGTTAATTACTACGTTCTAATCAATTTTAGAAGCATTGCAACAACAAAAATTAAAAAAAAAATGGGGGGGGGGGAAACAGAAAAGTACCAATATTTGGGCCAATCTTTTATTTCCAATTATCGCTTCAATTTCCCAACATCCATTCCTGTCTGCTTTAGTAAACTTATCAAACACACTGTATGTGTGTAACAAATTTTATACACTCGTTCAACCTTTCTTACCATACGAAAAGCAACGTTTTGTTAAGCGAAAGTCCGTGTTTTCTAATATTTTGTTATTCATTAGCACTGTTGCATCCAGTTCCTTTTTTTGGTACTGCTTCCATTTTTTATTAATGACCTCCCCTCTGGAACTGCGAGCAGCTCTAAAAGGATCTGTGCACACTATCCAATCACCTCACTTTTAGTTTCTCGAAATATCACACCACCAATTTTATATCCACATAAAATCCCCTTTTTGCGTCTTTTTATGATTTTTCTAATATAAATAACCTTTAGGTGTGGTCGAAAAATTCTAAAAATTCTAAAATTCTAACACACGTTCAACTTAACACCCACGTTTGATATATATATATATATATATATATATATATATATATATATATATATATATATATATATATATATATATATATATATATATATATATATATATATATATATATATATAACGAAAATACATAACATATACATCTCTTAAATTTATTTTAAAAAATTTACAAACAATGTTCAATTGATTCTTTTTATTTACAGATGTGCCGAAAGAGAAGGACTCTTTGACAACAAAAAGCAAAAAAATCTTCTTCAAGACAAAAGCAGTCACCTTAACAGCCGGTCTACTTTTCATATTGTTCATAATCATCACCATAGTTCTCTGTAGTGTCCTTCTAACACAAAGCAAGTCACTGAATTTCAAGCTGGGCGACGGCGATGATTCAAGGACAAATATTCCAATAAACTCAACAATAGGTACCGTCGATACCGTTACGATCAAAATTATTTATAAAAATATAATATCAAGTCATTTTTACTTTTTTTAAAAATTATATTCCTGCTAACAATTTTCACGTACTTTTGAATCTTCGCTGCTCCAGATTACACTTTATCATAGAAATTGTCGTATTAAATGGCCGTTAAATTACAGGTGACGACAACATAGGGGGTGGAAAAGTTCTTCGGATAATATCAAGAGCTGAGTGGGTAGCGCAGCCACCACGTCATAAGCTCAACGATCTTGAATTACCAGCGAAACGCGTGATTATAGCGCACACTGCAACCGAATTTTGTGACACTCAGGTACGCGGAAACTATATTTTCCCCATAAAAAGTACACTACTCAAATAGACTCTAATCTTTTTGCAGGCCAGTTGCACCTTTCACGTTCGATATATCCAAACTTTTCACATGGAATCTCGCAACTGGGACGATATCTCGTATAACTTTCTGATCGGTGGCGATGGTGCAATTTACGAAGGTCGCGGTTGGAATAAAGAAGGTGCTCACACCAAAGGCTTTAATAAGAACAGTATTTGCATTGCATTCATTGGAACATTTATCGATGCCCCGCCAAATGACCGACAACTGAATGCCGCTAAATTACTTATCGAAGAAGGCCTCCGAGAGCATAAACTTGCATCAGACTATAAACTATTTGGACATAGGCAGCTTATACCCTCAGAAAGTCCAGGCAGTGCATTGTTTGAAATTATCAAAACATGGCCACACTGGTCAAATGACATTTAAGTTTTTAATAGAACTGAATATTAGTCGATATATGTAGCTAGTTTAGAATTAAGACTTTGGATACGTATTTATTTCTTCGGAAATAAGAGTTTACTTCAATGAATATTGAAATTATTGTGATAAATTTGTATTAAATCAAAATTATTTTAAAGATTTGTTAAAAAGGTTAGCATAATTATGTACCATATTAGTAAATTAAATAGTTTATTGTTAATTCTAATCGAAAATAAGGAGACCATCACAAAATCAATAAACAAATTGTGCTTGCAAAAATAAGAAATTAAATTTAAATTCATAATAAATAAGCATGTGCTGACGATAAGAATAATCATCACTTCATCTTTGCTATTGGATACTACTTTAACGTAAAATGGTTTTTAACAAAGGCCTTTCGTTAGTTATTGTTTTAAGGCCAACAAAATATTAATGTTCAGAAATACATTTTATGTACTGTGTAATATCTTATATCTTTTGAAATGTTTTATGTTTAATATCTATCGTATGGTTCAAATTATATTACCAACCCAGCTTGTGAAAAATAAAAATTAAAAATATTGAGTCAGTGCTAGTAAAAAGTCATGAATGGCAGAACATTTCAATAACACCGCGCACATTCTTTTGAAAAGTTTAATGTCAAAATGAACTGAGGGGACGTTGATAATTCAATACTTTGAAACTCCTTGGTAAAAACTTTTGATGAGTCGCTCGTTACGTTTGTAGAAAAGTTTACTTGGATGGACAAAGAGATCATTTTTTTACTAGTCTTAGTACGCACTCAATGTAATAATGTCTGATAAGTGCGAATGCTTCATAATTGCGTAGATACAATCAGCGACCTAATTGAAAACGCATGGGCAATATTACATTTTACGCTCTTGAATTTTTCATTTTTTGTTGAGGATCCCGCAGGCTTTCTGAAAGTTTGTGACGATCTGAAACATATATTTTATGTACGTGGCTGCATTAAATGGGTTCTTTCACCCTTATACTTTTGTGACCAAAGATCTTAGAACACTTTTTGCAAACAAGCAAAGAACTACTACATATATCAAATCAACGACTCGTGAACCAATTTAACCAAGGTCAAATTGAGCTTCTTATTCTGATCACTACTGCTAATTATGCCATATTTTGTTAAGTGAAAATTGATTTCTGCTTCGTATGTACAAAAAATATCATTCATAAATCTTCAAATCTCAACAATAAATCCGATTCCTTATTCGAATGATGATAAAATAACTAAGTTAGTATCTCTGTTTATTCTTATTACTTTCATTATTCATATAAGCCGTAGGCCATATCTATGAAGTGTTTTCATTTTATCCTATTCATCGGACGCAGAGACAAACAACTTTGTAAACATACATTTTCCCCCATCTTGAGGAACTTCTTATCAAAATACGAATGTGTGTATGCCAATATCGTTATCAGCAACAATTCCGGTTATCTAGCAATTACTGGATATTTAGCAACTTCAAAGTATTAAGACAAAAGTAGTTCCGAGACATTTAGAAGTGCTTACAGTGAACCGCAGAAGCCTTGGAGTGATTTCAGTTACTTTGCGAGATCTCGTAAAATATAGCTTATAGTATTTGCGATTAAATATAAATAGAAAATCTGACCTGGATAGATCATGCTTTTACCCGGAAAAATACATACGTGACACCAACGAGTACGTTGTGATACCAACGAGTACGTGATACCAACGAGTGCAAAGAAATCATTGCCGAGATTTAAAACTGTGCAGTTTAAAACGTTTCACATCATAAATATGATCGAAAATTCCAATACTCCAAATCCGAAAGCTAATGGGATCATCCACAGCTCTGCAAATAATTGCCTACAGAAAGCAGAAATCGGGCCATTACACGCACCCGTGCCATCCGACCAAAATATGAACGGGATTTCCCCAAGCCTCTCTACGGTTTCTTGTGGAAAGCAAGGCAGTATCGTGTCCAACAAGTCAAAATTTGAAAAAGTTGTCCTAAGTAATTCAACAAATGTTATGTTTGGTGACAAAACCTTCTATCAAGGGCCTGTAACAATAAACCAATTTATGGTCAAGAAAAATGATCAGGAAGATTTGAGTTCGAGCAGTCAAAATACACGGTCTGAAAATGATTCTTCATGGGATAGTGGTAAGTTAAATAATGGGGCTTTAAAAAAATTGTAAGGATGTATAATAGGTACACGACATAAATATTGCATTTCTTTTTATATTTTGATGCTTGAAAATTGCTGCTAATCTTTGCAGCCTTCTACAGTTAGGATAATACATAATTAGTCATGATCATTATGACGCGTATATTAACATATATTTTTCATTAACCGTGTTGTCTCTTATGGACATATATGCAGCGAATCTTCTGCCATAGAAAAGTTCTGATTCAACTTGTCTAGCCTTCAACTGAAAGTCTTCAATTAAAAAATCATAATTTACTTCAGAATACACATTCTTCGTCGACGTCCGATCGCAATTTCCCGCTGCTAGGACCATTGGCAAGGACATTTTGACGTAGCCAAAATATGCATTTGGTTTCATATTCTCAGTAGAGTTGCAAGACATTCCAATAGTCTACGATAAATTGACAATTCTAATACTTGCTGGCGAAGTAGCCCAACACCAACACCAGTTTTTTTTTTTTGTTTTTTTTTTTTTTTTATTGTGATTCCCAGACAACTGGTTTGTTGGTATAAGGGATAGCACAAATATTTTACGTTCCAACGACACGCGGTGTTCCCAAGTGGTCCCCCATCTAGGTACTAACCGATTTTTTACTAATTTTCTACCCGTAAATATTCAAAATGTAATTTTCACTCAAATTATAACTAAGATATAGCTAGCTACTTACAATTCATACTATTAATTGATTATCTTTTGATCCTTAACTGCATTCACATGTGTTCAAATTTCGCAAGATCACATACATACGTCAAATGTAATACACAAACACCTTTTCTAAATATTCTGGCAAATAAATCTGAGAGCACTAATAGAAATCAAAAACAACAAAATTAAGAGCCATTTATCAATTTATCTTGATATATGAAAAGCGCCTATATCTTTTCCATTGCGAAACGGAAAGTTGCATAGAGAACCACTCGGCGCCCGCGCGCGTCGGAACGGACCGGAAAAGTTGGGCAAATTTCAACTTTGACAGGGACAGAACTGAGGTGAGTTTCGTTTTTTGCGAGGTTAGTGTTATTTTGAGGTGAGTATGAGTTTGAAATTTGTGGCAATAACTGGCAATAATTTGAAATAATTATGGATGGAGAGTAAAAAGCGAGAAAAATGGTCAGTAAAATTGTAGCCACGGTTAAAGCTATCGCAAACGATGGAAATGACGATGGAAGCGAATGGAAGTGGCTTAGTTACAGAAGCTTTTAGGCGATTAGTTAATGTGCAATAGCGTACGATATTATATATCTTCAAATGAGTTTTAAAAGTTCGTTTCCTCATTAGACTTCTATCCTTGCCTGAATTTCCGTTATTTCATATGAATATGGGGTCAAGTGGCGGACGATGTAACAAAAAAGTCATTTCTATTTTTGGAAAAAAAACCGTTTACTATATCGGCTTCTTAATATTTACCACAAAATCAGCAATCTTTAACTTTCATATCAGGCTTGATATAATATTAAATTTATATTTAGAAACTAGTTGTTTTATGAGTATTCTGATATAAAAAATTTGTTATAGTGTGCCCTAGGGGTGGGGAACTAGGAGTGCCGGAGCTAAGTGGCTGTCATGATTGTCTAGTATACAAAACAATGGATTATATTTGGGTGCTCCCTTCAACATGTGGGATGTGACCATCGCGGGCGGCAGGGCATTACCTGTAGCAGAAACTGCGCAGCATGTTGTGACAAGGGTACCTCGTTCACCACTTGTTACTTTATTTTGTTGTTTCGACCCTTTTGATGCTAATGCTCTTTTTGGTTTTCTTCTAAATTGTTGTAAAACATCTCGACATTATGGCGGTTGAATGATGTAGCTCTTGAGAGGCTACAAGTTTCTGGTTTTCGTAAATTTATATCAGGATTCCTTTTTCGAAATCCATCCAACCAATTTTTTCCTGCGGTTTTTCTAGCTTCCCAAGATACTGGCATTTTTAACTTGCGGTATGTAGCCAGTTCAAAAACTAGTTTTCTTGTTGCAATTTTAAACAATTTAAATTGTCTTCTGCAAAATTATTCATAAAATTCATAAGAATCGATCCACTTCATAAACACAACAATTCATTATGCTCCATAAAGGTACTTAGATGTACCACATAAACAATAGAAAAGAATTCATAATTCACGCATGAAATTCATATATCATAAACATGAGCCAGATCCATTTCATAAACACACGCGTATTCGCATAAACAAAACACAATAATGCTTATTCAATCTATTCAATTAGGTCATACGATCTTTCTATAAACATATTAACCGCGCATAATTGATTCATGCGATCTTCTAACTAAGCAAAGAAAATTCGAAGGTCGATCATATAAACATTTCGGTTTTCGGTTTAATTCAATTGAGTAAATTTATAAACAAATTGCGAGAAATGCAAATTTCAAGGAATTTGATTGATTTATTATCAGAATCATTAAATTGTCGAAAGGTAGGATTGATTGACAATTTAATTGATCCGCACTATAAAAGGGATGATTCATTCCGGAGTCATTCAGTCTCAGTCAGTATTCTTAATTCGTTCTCATTTATTCATAAAATTGGTTGAGTTCGTTAAACAGTTTGTTTCCGAGCCGTGATAGTTTTGTCCAAATAAGTTTGAAAGAAAACATTTGTCAAGTGAAATACATGTATATGTGTATTTGTGAACAAAACGATTTTTTTTTTAATAACAATACTATTTACTCTACGTGCTTTTAATATAATTTAAACAATCATCACAGCTGAATTATATCTTTTTCGTCCAGGAGCATCACCTTACAGAACGATTAGCCTCAAGACGAGTAAGTTCACAACAAGAAGAATTCTCTACCTAGCAGGGTTATTTGTTTTCATTTTACTAATTGCACTTGCTGCTTGGTATTTTCCTAATTGGCATGAAACTGATTATTCTACTCAACAAGGACAAACAGCAGAAGGTTCACCAAATCTAGAATAGTGATTTCGTATTAAATCGTATTTTTACTTTAGGTAACAATCAAACACATAACAGCACAGAACTGCAAATAGTTACCAGAAACGAATGGGGGGCACAGTCTCCGCTCTCCCCATTAGTTGCATTGAAGATGCCAGTAGAGAATGTTATAATCGCTCATACCGCAGGCAGTTCATGTTTCGATAAGGTAATCAACAGATCATTTTACTAATTTTTAAAACATTGGTCGAAGTTTATTCTTGAGATATATTGACTAATTCATTTTTGTAGAACGCATGCTCTTATCAAGTGAAAAATATGCAACACTATCAAATGCAGTTCCGTAATTTTACTGACATCACCTATAATTTTCTTGTTGGGGGTGACGGCCTAGTCTACGAAGGGCGAGGCTGGGATAAGCGAGGCGCACATTCCGGCGCTTTCAACAACAAAAGTATTTGCATCGCGTTCATCGGCAAATTTACAGATGCTGAGCCACCCAGGCAGCAGCTTACAGTTGCTCAGCTTCTGATAGCAGAAGGATTGCGAAATCGAATGTTAACATCAAATTATAAATTGCTCGCACAACGTCAAGTTATTGCAACAGAAAGTCCAGGTCTACAGTTATATCGGCTTATTCAAAAATGGCCTCACTGGTCAGATGTTTTATAATATTCAAATTAGAATTTGAAAATATTGTTAACATTGTGATAATCTTTGTAGCTAAATAAATTTTTATATAATTTAAATATTAAAATAAAGATCGCGCATCTAGTAGATTTAGATTCATACTTTATTATGTATTTCATTTTTTCGAAAGTATTTTACAAGTATTTAACTATATTACAGTCATTTAATTCAAGTACCCCGATAAAATAAAACCAATTAAGACTAAATACAGTTTCAATACTCTTTAAATACTCTAACACAAATATCAGCTTCGAAAAATTGGAAAAAGGATGCTTATTTTCAGATATTGTACATTTAATTATCATTTGAAATAATGGGAAGTCACTTGGAAAAAAGAAGCAATTGAAACTTTAAAAAAATATATATATCATTACAAAAATAAAAACTGATAAAACACTTTGCTCCCTTTTAAACTTTTAGGAAATTTTATTAAGGATTGAACGTTTTTACAAAGCGAATTCCTAGCAAATATAACATAAAATAAAACGATGTTCACAATCAAATCTAAATCATACCAAACTTACTTTGTGAAGTATAAAAATTTGTATATTGAATTTGAAAGATGTATTCGCGTTCGTCAGCAAAACAAGAATAAAAAACTATTAGCAAATAATAAACTTGATATATTTCTTAACATACTTTCGTGTAGTAATAGTATGGAATAAGAAACAGAAGTGTCTACCAAGATCAGCTGTTCAATATCTTCTTTATTTACTTCTCAAAAGCCTAAAAATGTCTTCTACTATTGTTGCTCATATATATATTTCGAAATTGAATAATTTTGTTCTGATACTAACACATTACCTACATTGTTTTAATATTGTTGTTTTCAAGTTAATGGAATTCTCTAACGACTTAATGCTACTATCAGTAACCGTACTTATCCTGTATAGAGGACATTACATCACTGGCCAATGTACTTAATTTACCGGCAACTTTTGTGACTCCTTGACGAACACTCTCTTTGACATCATCCAAGTCAGGTGCGTTGAAGTTCATATTATTGTAGCTTGCTAGAAATGCAGTTTTACAATCAATACTCATTCATTTTTGGCAGTAAAGTTTTCATCTACATACCTTTTTGTGAACTAGCATTTGAAGATCCATCGCCGAAGTAATCTGCAGATGATATACTGTTTGATCCTTGGAAGCGCGATAAGTTCGTTGCACGTTCGATCGATGATTGCTCGTTTCCGAAGAACTGATCCGATGAAATGCCCTTAGCGTTACCGAATTTTTTCTGAGCAGTGTCGTTCTCATATGTTTTGATTTTTCGTCCACTCGTCAACGTTTTTCGTCCAGGCTGCTCGTTAATACTGGACGACTTAGTCTGTGTCTGCGAAAACATTGTGGTGATATTTGATTGCATATCAATTGGTTCGATTGTTTCCCAGCCCATTTGCTTTAGATCTGGATCATTTTTCGCAGAATTCGGATTGTACATCGAGATGGAGTATTCATCGAAAAAATCGGCTGACTGATTTATCTCAGCGAATGTCTTCATGGTAGGCTTAGGAGTAAAAGTTTGTGTGATAGTTTGCATATCAGTGATGGCTGAGTGGGAAACACCGCCGCTATTTTAAAATTAAATAATTTTATCACATCAAATACAGCATTTTTCGGAAGTTAGATGAAAACTGTATACCTTTTCAAATTAAAGCCCATCCCAAGCCTCTCCAACTGTTTGGCTTTCATCGGATCAATTGCTTTAAGCTTTTCTTCCTCTTGTGTCTTTTTCAGCGAAAGATCTTGGTATGCCAAACGGACGCTAGTTACGGTTTCCGCTTCTTCCTCGGGAGAAAGTTTCCTTTCAGGCACGATTTCTTTTTGTTGATCGGCAAGCTGTGCCCTGTGCTCAATATCGGCAAAATTCGCGGTTACCTTCGTTGCACCCAAGCCACTCTTCTTAGCACCCATCTAAAAATTTAAGGTGCAACTTTAGTAGAATTATCTGAAAAAACTTGCTAGAACTTACTCCTCCCCTTTTCGGTTGAATTTTCCTGACACCTATAGTTTGCTTAGGAAGCCCAGATGCAGGCGCCAAATTAAAGAGATCAACACTGGGCTGCGCTGTAGAAAGCTGGGCATATTCAGCAGGCTTGGGTTCTGTCTTTTGTACTACATCCACCTGCAATTTTTTATTGTCATTGTACAAGAACATGGTTATGAAAGAATAAAAAAATAATGCGCAAGAGTGAAAAAAGAACAACGCAAAACGAAAACATAAACTCAACTTACCAATTTGATAGCTGGAGTTGGTGTTTCGGCATTATTATTATCAGTATTGTTATTGGAGAACTCTCGATTATCATCCGAACATTCGGCAAAGAAATCTTCGTCGTGCTTTTGCGATTCAACTTCACTTTTTTCAACATGCACATCCAAAAATAACTGAAAAGCGTAAAATTAGCTAACGCTGGTTCTTATGAAATCACGACACCAGGAATTGATGCACGAAAATAAAAGAATCGATTAATACAATTCAACCGCAGTGTACACAGTGGTGTTCAAAATACAAAAGAGTATAAGTTTTAAAAGAAATTTATGCAATATTTTTTCAAATTTGATGAGAGATTTACATCAGACAGCAAAAACAAGAGTAAGGTAAGAAAGTTTGGGAGCAATAGAAATAATTTTGCTAGGAATTAGAGCACCCACTGAGTGTTCGCACGCTCACTCAATGCAGATTACACTGATCTCAAAAATATCAAAATGCAGTTGATTAAGTGGATATCAATCATCGTAGCACACCCGGTTTTGAGATGCCTTAGCAGTGAGTAATTAAACATGAACCACCAAATGCCGAAAGCAGTGGTGGAGAGATTTTCAATGGAGTTTAAGAGATTTTATATGGATTTTATTTTTAGGAAAAGCGAACAGGGCCTTCGAATGTGAGACAGACAGAAAGAGAAGGATTTTCAAAAGGAAACTAAATGAGCTACTGAGATGAAAGGACACCGGGGAACATACGTAGATATTATTCCGAACTTATTATCTCCTTATTTTTTGCCCATTATCGCCCAAACATTTTCAATTAAATTCAGATTGGAACTGTTCCCAGACCAGTCGAACGATTGTATTCCTAATTACGAGTTATATTCTTCTACCTAATAAAAGGAAACAAAGCATAATTTATTTCTAAACATGTAAAAGTGTGAGTTTCAAGAAAATACGAATCAGTCGATCTCGAGGGTTCGAAGCAGAGTCGTCCTGAAAAATTAGGTTTTCGGAATACTCACTGTATTGCTCTATACTTGGTAACGATCCATTATCCAAGATTTCCTTATGTTTGGTTGCATTGACAACACCTTCTAGAAGTAATACTTCGCCAACTCTAAGTGTTGTGATACATATCCAAGCTATGACATATGCAGAGTGCTTCATAGTTTTGGTGGTGTATTTATCACAGCACGAACTATGCTTCTTCCATCGGGACCAAAGGGATTAAACTTGGACTTAACAGAAAAAATAATCGCTTTTCAATCGCCTGTAGTCCAATTTGCCCTTCTTGTACCTATTTCAGCTTTTTCTGTTTCATAGAAGCAATCACCAGGAGTTTTTTTTTTTAACAGGACTACGCGCATGAAGTCCCCGCTGATTTAGCCTACGTTTCAATGTTCGCTTGCTTATTTAGCGTGCAACACTGTCCTCGAATTCCTTTTTGATTGCGAGTGCAGTTTTAAACCGATCCCTCAAGCTGATTCTCCACAATTCGTGATCACTGTGCTCCGCCGTTATTTTCCGTCTACCACTTCCTTTTTTCCACGATGGTGAGCCGATTTCACGTTAAATTTTTAAAAAAAGATCAACCGTCGATAAATTTCGTTTTATTCTTTGATCATTTAAAACTACTATTTTTGCATTAAGATGTTGAACAGGTTAGAAGCTCCGGATTAATAGCTCCTCAAGCGCGAATACTTGACCAATGGGATAGCGCTGGGCTATGAACTGAAGGCTTATTTGTGCCGTTTAGGCTTATTTGCGCCATAAAGCCTCGGCTCAGTGGCGACAACAGTGATAAAATTTGTACCGGAGTCAGCTCAGGTCGGAGTTCTGCAAAAAATTTGCTAAGGAATGTATTGACACCTTACGTACTTTCGTCTAATGCACCCGCTTCAGAAGGGAATAAGAAGCAAGTTTCTTTGCAATTAGCACTGCAACACCGGAGATAATCGTGAAGATGATGTTCCGGTTAGATGACGCCTGAATAACTGTGACACATTGATTGCAAAATAATAAACCTAATTTTTCAGGACGACTCTGCTTCGAACCCTCGAGATCGACTGATTCGTATTTTCTTGAAACTCACACTTTTACATGTTTAGAAATAAATTATGCTTTGTTTCCTTTTATTAGGTAGAAGAATATAACTCGTAATTAGGAATACAATCGTTCGACTGGTCTGGGAACAGTTCCAATCTGAATTTAATTGAAAATGTTTGGGCGATAATGGGCAAAAAATAAGGAGATAATAAGTTCGGAATAATATCTACGTATGTTCCCCGGTGTCCTTTCATCTCAGTAGCTCATTTAGTTTCCTTTTGAAAATCCTTCTCTTTCTGTCTGTCTCACATTCGAAGGCCCTGTTCGCTTTTCCTAAAAATAAAATCCAGTAATTGACACATTGATTGCAAAAAAATATATCTACCAACTTCAACCACCAGATTTGCAACAATACATAGTGATACAATATTGTGCCATCGTTGGGGCAAAATATAATTTGAGAGTAATTTTGGGTAATAATCTCATGTCAAGTACAGTAGTCAAAACGGTGGAGCATGATTGATCAGACAGGAATGTATGTAAAACACCGGGCTCACAAGTAAATTACTTGGCAAATTTCTAAAAATGTTTTTTTAGGTTATGTTTAAGTTATGCGTCCATGGTTTGGCTCACCACGTAAGTTAAGGTGCAAAATTAGATGGCACAGAGATACCTATAAGCACAGCCGCAATTTCTGAGATCATAACAAGACAAATATATAGAGCTCAGTTGGCTGCTACCAAGAGCTTGGCCTGATATAAATTTTGAGACTTGAGCAATGAAATCGAAATTAAATTACCAATTCTTAGTATGGCAGGGGTCAGATTCCTCATTTTTTTTCTCATGGATAATAATAAATACCCATAAAGAATGTCATTGCTCTCTAGGAGCATGGACCCTATAGCTAAAAAAACTAGACTTCTTCGTAGTTGCCTCGTTACATAAAGCAAAGGGTTTTTGAAGACAGGGCAGGAAGAGCAGTGGACCTTTGTCTAAGTGCTTAGCAGTGACTAATTTTACTTCTGCCTCGACGCAATTACGCACAGAGAGAAAAATGAGCAAAATTAAGATTTTACAAACTTTACAATAGTTTACTGTGTTATACTTATTGTAGCCAAATAATCAAAAGCTATGGCGAAGCAATCAACGACTACTAGCTAACTCAGCATTAAAAGGAATTAAGATAAGATCGATTATTAATTGATAGGACTAGTTTGTGAGCTGGGTGGTTATCGATTGGTTTGCTAGTTACATACAAGTTGTTGAGAATCGAAAATTACGGACAAAATACTGAGAATTTAATATCAATACGCGTAAGCAAGTGTAAGATAGTAATGACTGTAAACTGCTTCAAAAATTATTTGGTAGATGTCTAGATGATAGGACCGCCAATCGAAGTGTTGTAAAAAAAGGGTGGAGCTGATAGGACTGACCTTGCTCAATAGGATAAAAGTGTTTTTGGGTGGGGGCGGAGCAGTAGAGGCTCAGGGAATGGGGGTAAAAAGTCTATTTTATATTGGGGAAAAGCAGCTCCACCTAACCGCTCTCACTTTCAAACAATCAGCAGGAGGTGTTAAAAATACATCGAAAACGTAAAAAAAAGTAATTAATAGTGACAATAATTTATTGGGAATCATAATAACATGTAAGGATAATCTTTCTTCACTATAACTAGTTTCAAATAAAGCGATAAAAATTTAAAATAAACATTAAAAGATGAACAGGGTTACTTGGTATTCTCAAATAAGTATAGCTCTATTATATTTTACGAAATGGTGGATGATGAACCAACAACCTCTCATACCTAATCATCATCAGCGAGCGGATACATAGCTGCCATGACATTGAAAAAGCCTTCGATTATGTAGTAGTGAAAATGGCGCTTAAATAAAAATGTGGCTATGTAACCGGGCCAATGGACTTTTTTACGACCAAGCCGGGGCATGCCAGCTTGCAAATCCCTCCAGGTCCTGTCGATGTTCTGAGTGTGGACCCCAGTCTCTGGATCGATAAAATTCATCGAGTCATTAACAGTCAGATGTCAATAGCCTGTATGTTCCAGACAGTCATATGCATGCCAACAATCTGAATATATGGCTGAGCCATCAGCAATATTTTCTCTGATAGCTGCCAATAACGTTTTGTTCCCTCGTGTGTCAATGGGAACCACAAACACTTCATGCAGATCTAAAAACAGCATATTTCCTGACAACAACTGAGCCAATCATTCACCGTTTGTGTCGGAAGCTTCAATTCTTTCTCGAGTCTGATGACATATGGCGGTGGAGATGTAAGATAATATACAGCAAAACGGCAAATGTCCTCCAAACTTAAGTGGATACCGGAAAACCAAGTACCCGACATCGCAGAAACTTTAAATGTGCACCTGATTTTTTGTCACTTATGGTGTTCAGCCTGCTAATAAATCGTCCCAGGACACCTTAAAATCAAGCTGTCTCGATTTACACGGACATTTTTTCCGCACTTCCGGCACAAAGCTGCTTAACTTAACACGCGAAATCGAAATAAAGAATCGAGAAACTCGCCACGAAGGCAAATTATGCTCAAAAATAAAAATAATTGCATCTTGTTTAAACTCGAATCAATAAATAATGCACAAATTTTTTTTATCGAAAAATGCAATCCCGTTATGATCATTCGCATGGTAACATCAAAATATTGCCTAGAATGTTACTGTATACATTAAAGATTGGGAGCATTTCAAGGAAACAGTGCTGTCAAGATGATGGGACCATCGGTCGGAGGGTATAGGAGAAGGTTGAATGACACTTTGATGATGATTTAAAGGTAGGGGCAGGGCGGTGGAGGCACAAGCGATGGAAGATCGTCGGATTGTTCCATTCTGATTAACAACATTTTGATGGTTAAAAAGTGAATGGAATCATCCGGACTCCGTCCACCTCCTTTAGGGAGGGTCGAGGTGCTTACGCACAGGGTGTGGAGAAGGTGGAGGGTGGTCGAATCAGTTCATTCAGATTGTTTGAAAGTGGAGGCGGGGAGGTAAGTCGCTTTTCATATTTCAAGAATATGAAAAATAATTTTTCTACCCACACCTCCTGCGCCTACACCTCTCCACCTTTCCGCACCAACCTTAAATCACTTTTGTACTGTTAAGCAAGGTCAGCCCTACCAGCTTCATCTTTTTTCATTCCTTTCCGGTCAACGGTCCCATCACCTAGACATTTACCTATTATTTTTCTGGGATTGCGACTATAATTAAATCAATAACTAAAGCAATGATGATGAAGGATTCAATAGCACAGTTCGCATGCCATAAAAGACCTACGTGTGACCACCAAAAATACAATCGAACTTAAGGGAAGCATACAGTGGGGGACGGGATGCAATAAAATTGCAGCAAAAAATATTTATGGATTCGTACAAAGAAAGAAAATATTGCTCATTTAAAAATTTAGTTTAATTTTTAAAAATATCGTAAGTTTTAAGTTCAAGCCGGCTGAAATAAAATGAAGACAATTTTTGGACTTGGGTTATGCCGCAGGTGAAGTATAAAAAATATTTATTGTGTGTTTCCTTATTCGAGGCAAATTCGAATGAATAGTATATACGAGAGAGTCAACACACAAGAAATATTATTGCATTTGATTTGTTCATAAAATCTATAAAATCTCAAACTGAACACAACACGCAACTTTGCTTTGTATTTGCAAAGCAAAAGCTCGTTAATCTGCAACGCCAACAATAAACGTGTTTTTTTATCAGTAAAGATGTTGTTTATAATTGACAGATAAAATGATGCCGAGCAATGACGACAATAGGTCTGTTCCCGTACTACGATTAATTGCAATTAATTGCAATGAAGCGTACTAAAACAGAGTTTTTTAGTCCATTTTAGTACGCTTCATTGCAATTAATTTCAATTAATCGTAGTACGGGAACAGACCTAATGCCAGCTCATACTTCTTAAATCGATGTGTGCATTAAAAGTGGCATGATTTCACAGTAATTTCATACAAAACCATACAAAACGTTTTATCGATTAAATTAAAACAAAACCAGAAACAGACGAGGCAGTCAAAACATTTTCAATAATAACTCTAGACATACCTTGGTCCCATGTATTTTCATAGCCTGGATTGCGGCAGCCTGCAACTTGTCGCGATACAGCTGAGCGGCCCTTGAATTGTATTTTTGCTGAGCGTCCGTTGTATTGCAGTTGTGCTGACGGAAGAATTGTGAAGCGTTGGCATTTCCACCCAATTGCATCTGCCGCAATTGAACCCATGTCCAGTTGGTATCCAAATTTGTAGAGCGAACAAAAGTCAGGTGTACCCCGAGGCTCCGATGAACCGCCGAACAATCTATGCAAATGAACACTCCATAGGTTACTGATGCCCACGTCGGGTTCTTGGATGTACAATCGAAACAAATCTGTCGCAAATATATTGAAGAGGATATTTTATTCAAGTCAATTTTAATTGCTTGAAGCGTTCGCTACACTTCGATAATCACTGATTAATGCAAATTGAATTAATTAACTATTGTTGAGACCTTATTGGGTGCTTGCGACCGCAAACGATTGAAGATCTGCTCGATATCCTGCTTTGAAGGGCCTTCATTAGACATATTGCAGAAATTTTGAGCACCCACTGGAAATATAGTTTAGCATGAACTAGAACTCGTAATAATAGAGTGTGAACCGCGAAATTATCAAAGATCTAACGCAAAAAGTTGTTAATCCGCAACTACTGCACGCGCAAAGAAACAGATGAGTTTGACGTGTACATTCCAATCCGTCAATTCCACATCACATTTCCAATATGATAATGCAGCTCGCATTCCAAGCTGCATGCTACTGTAAGCAGCACTGCCAGATAAGATTTATTGATTTTAAATAAAATAAAATAACTAAAATCCGCATGCAAATAAGTTCGTCAACCTTCTTGAAGACGAAAATTCATCGTGCTAAATCTGGCACAAGAACGTATACTATCAGCTTTATAAGTGTACTATCAAGTTTTTGACGTTTCACTGTCACTAATTCCCATATGTTTCGAAAGTCCTGGATTAGTGAAAGTTTTTTGATATTTTGCAAACATTTTGAAATAATTTCACTCATTTGTGCTGCTGATTGCTATCGAAATTCAAAAATTTCATACAAAAAACCGAAATTATTACTTTTGTGGCTGTCTGGTCCGCCGAAACACCATAAAAAGGGAAACCCCCGATTTTAGTACATGCAATGACACACAGCTAGCCTTTCTCTAGCCAAAGTATATAGAATGACTCTAGCCGTGTGTGGAGAAATGAGAATAGAGGGAGTAAAGCAAAATAAAATCCGACTTCGGATCGGACACGTCAATCTGTCATATCATTCAGAACAATTTACCGAGCTGGAAGCTGGAGCTGTTTTTCATTAAACAGTTGTATTTACTCTGAATTTGGACGTTTATTTGGGCCACATGGTGAATATAATAGTTTAAATATATTTTTATCATTTGTGATGACTATTTTCTTGGAATACACACGCTGCAAGATGACTTATTTACGCAAATATATTTTTATTTTCTAGAAATAAATGTCGATGATTATGAAGCTCTTTATACTTGGAATATTTTGTTTGATATCAGTTTGTGTTGCCCTTCCGGTATCCAAACAAAAAGCACCATCAACTGAAAAACCTGTTCAAGGTAATGAGGAGAATTTGGGGGTAAGTGAACAAATTGTTGCAACGTATGGCGCAAATGATTCTAAGGGTAATGCCCTAAACTTACATTTCAGGAGGTGTTAGAGTATGAAAGATACTTGCGTGAAGTTGTAGAGGCTCTCGAGAGCGATCCAGAGTTCCGGAAGAAACTTGATAAAGCTCCAGAAGCCGATATTCGGGTGAGTACAAAATTAAAAATCGAAAGAAAGCCTTCCAGAGGTCTAATTGTATTATTCGCTATTTATCGTAAGTAGTAAGATATTGTTAAAATGTTCTGTTTTTATTTTCTTCGTGACTCGAACTCGGCATCATCTCCATAACCGTGGTGTGAAAACCGGTTACCACTTTTTTTTATGAATATACAAGACACGTAATCGTGTATTAAGTGTTGCGAATGTTCAGGCATAAGTATTTGTTTTAGAAAACTCAGCCAGTCATGAAGAAGCACGTTCTTAAGTTTTGTTGTTTTTATGTGACAATTTAGTGCTATGTTTACGTGGCGATTGGTTTTAAATCGATTAAATTCAGATTGGGAGTATCAGTTAGCACATCGTTTTAGATAAACGTGACGACATTAGCAATGTATTTATTTGCGAAAATCATGCTCTTATCGATTAAAATTAGTAATGCGTGAAACTAAGTAAGATTGGAATTGAATGCTTCATAATCGATTTCATGTAATTAACTTTGAAATATCAAAGGAAAACAAACTAACCAACGAAATAAATTCATTACTTTTGTGTGGTGAAACGTACCTATTGAAAAATATGTTCCAACACCACATTGCATGAAATACTACGTTGTGTTACTGCCGGCATACCAAATGCTAAGTACTGTATCATATTGCAAAAGTTTTCAATATCAACGAAATGTTTGTGACCTTCAAATGAAAATTATTTACTTCATTCACACGTAACTACTGAATACTGAAAGTGCTTTGTCCAAACCGTAGCTTATTGTTCAACTCGAGAATACAAAGCAAAAAATTTTTACAATAGCATGCTAAGAAACGAGATTCGATTCGGGGGTCGTTTAGAAAATTACATGCTTTTGATCATATGAAATGAATGATGTTAAATGTTTTGGTATCTTCGCTTGATTGCTTATTTTTTCATTGTTGCGACTTGGTTTTCAAGCAGGAAGTTTCGAAAATTATCCCGTTATTTATGTTTCTGTCCTAAAACCGCTTAGAGATAGGAATTAGCGAAATTTGTCTTGTGTATATATAAATGACCACCTTCTTTTAGACAATTGTATCCAGTCAGCATGCCTGTTCTGGCTCTGCAAACTTTCCCACTTCCACTCAATCCACTTTTCCTCAATCGCCTAGTAGGCTGCTCTGAAGGTAGCGAATATTTCTGCTTGAATAACAAAAACGTGCTCTCCGAGAGGAGAGGTCTATCAGTCATTCGATGAATGCAGATAGACACCAGCTCCAGACCTAGCATCTGTTTTCGAGCCGTCTGTGAAGAAGATCTCGGAGTATCCCCTCGTGCAGATATCTGGGTGCTTCCTGTCCCTTCTGATCAAGAAGATTGTTTCGTATCTTCTCTCGAAACCGTCGAAGGGCACCCTAGCGTCTGAAGGCGGAAAGAATTTCTGAAACAAGTAAACTTCAGAAATATATTACTGTTTGCGGGAAAACTCTGATATGGCATAATTTGCAGAACAACAAAAAGGTTTACATGACCAATTATTGCAGGCTCTTCTATGTGGATCGGTTCAAACAGAGTTGCGCAAAAAATGGCCTGCAAGCGCCGACGCCTTTCTATTGACTGCTTTTAGCCTTTACATCAACTTTTTCTTTCTATAGCACATATTGATATAACTTGATAAAAAAAAACTTGTCTACATTTTTTATACTGTAATTTGAAAGTAAAAAAAAAATTTTTACTTTCAGACTGGCAAAATTGCCCAAGAACTTGAATATGTAAACCATCACGTTCGATCAAAGTTGGACGAAATCAAGCGTCGCGAAATCGAGCGACTTCGTGAACTTGCAAATAAACAGGTAATAATGGCAAATTGAGTTTGATGTATCAAATAGCTTGACCACAGTTACAATTTTACAGTATGAGCTCACGAACGATATCGATCGGGATATTCTTAAAATTGACCACATTCATCATGAAAACGAGCACACTTTCGAAATTGAAGATTTGAAAAAACTTATACTGCAAACTTCGGCCGACTTAGCAGAGGCTGATAAAAAACGTCGTGAGGAATTCAAGCAGTATGAAATGCAAAAGGAATTTGAAAAGCAGCAGACAATACAAGAACTTGACGAAGACAACCGAAAAAAGTACGAAGAAGACTTGAAACAGCAGAAAGAAAAACACAATAAACATGAAAAAGTACATCATCCAGGCAATCGTGCTCAGTTGGAAGAAGTTTGGGAAAAACAGGATCATATGGATGGTCAGGAATTTAATCCGAAAATATTCTTCAAGTTACATGGTAAATATATAAAAAAATATGTAAAGTCATAAGTAACAATAGATTGCTTTTTGTCTCAGATTTAGATGGAAACGGCTACTGGGATCAAAATGAACTGAAGGCACTTTTCATTAAAGAGTTGGATAAGGTTTATAAGGAAGGCCTTCCCGAAGATGATATGCGAGAACGCACTGAAGAAATGGAACGGATGCGCGAACATGTTTTCAAGGAATCCGATACTAACCATGACGGGTTGATAAGCTATCAGGAATTTATTGATCAGACTAAACGCGAAGAATTCAATCGAGATCCGGGATGGGAGACAGTAGATAATGTACCGCAATATACTCACGAGGAATACTTAGAATTCGAGCGAAGAAGACAAGAAGAAATTCAACGAATGGTCGCTCAAGGATTGGTAAGTATTTTTTGAAATAATTTGCGTTTGATAATTACTCTAAAACAAAAATTGTGCTTATAATATGCAGCTGCCTCCACATCCAAATATGCCGCACGGCTACTATCCCAATGGCCAGCCACATCCTAATCAGAACCAAGGAAAACCACACTATCAACAACAAGCTCAATACCATCAACAGCAAGTGGCTCATCAACAACAACAACAACAGTTGTACCAGCAACAGCAGCAGCAACAATATCACCAACAACAACAGCAGAATCAGCAATATCATCAGCAACCCGCTCAACCGATTCAACATAATGCACCACCAGCCGCGCAGCAACAATATCAACAACTACCACCTCCACAACAGCAGCAGGTTCCACAGCAACAATACCAAGCTGCGCAACAGCAACAATATCAAGCTGCGCCACAACAACAATATCAGGCTGCATCACAACAGCAGGTGCCACAACCGAACCAGCAATTCCAACAACAACAGCAGCCCGTTCCACAACAGCAACCCGTTCCACAACAGCAACCCGTTCCACAACAGCAACCCGTTCAACAGCAACCTATCCAACAACAACCTATTCAACAGCAACAGCAGAAATTACCAAATCAACAACCTGCTTCTGGACAAGCTCCTGTAGGGCAACAACCAGTAGCTAACCAAGCAATCCCACAACAGGTTCAGCCCAACGTAAATGCTATTCCGGCAGATCCAAAACAACATCAACAATTTGGTAAACCATTGACATAATTAATCTGATTATTTTAATAAGTACTGTAGACTGTTTCCACAATTTTTTGTAAATTTTTTTATCAATTTCAATCAAAGGCATATCGCACGTAAGCGAAGTTGTTTTATGAGCTGTTGTAAATATTGTGAAAAAAAATATAACTATGAAAAATATATATAACTGTTCTAATTTCATCAATTGATATGTTCTTCAAGTGCTCCGTGTGCATAAGATGCCTAAATATTATTTCAAGCAAATTTGTTATTTCAAAATTTGACTTGAAATTAAGAAAAGGTTGAAATAAGCAGCGCAATTAAATGAATAGCTTTCAGTTAACCTGCAATTATTCAGACTCTCGACTGCAAGTAGCTGACGGCAGCTGCAAATAACCGGCTTCGACCGGTGTTGGTATATATCTCTCGCGTATTTAACGAAAGGACACATGCATTATTAATTGTTATGAATGCCCTTGGAATAAATTGTAGACACACTGAACACCGGTACGGTGAAAAAAGATGGTAATGAGAACACTCGCGAAAGCATCATGCTACATAGCCAACAGTAAATCGATATCCTGGAAGCTTCCACATCGGCAAAAGTACAATTACGTAGCCTAGGAATAGATGGCATGGCGCAAGTGTTAAAATAATTAAAAAGTCGAGTCCAAAAATTTAAATGAGCTTTTCCGGAAACTGCTTACAAAGTCGTTGACCACTGTAATTCAAAAACCACTCGAAGGTTTTGAATGAAATTTATACAGCCTATTGAAAGCATAAAAAACTAGTGCATTATCGAAGGGTTTTCTTTTATATTAAAACTTGTTTTTTTATAAGCAATAAACTAGTGCAATTTTCTTGGAATTCCGCGAATAAACTATCAAAGGCCGCCATTTTGTTTATTTAAAAAAAAGCTTCGATCGGACGATGGATCAACTATTAAACTAATGCTTTTTTGATTGGTTTGAGATGAACCAGTAAAATATTATATGCTCACCGGAAAGCACGACTTAAAGCATGACGAAACAAATATGGCGATAACTTGGTCTCCATACATTTTTTTTTGAATAAAGTTAAAACATAATATAATAACTTTATTTTTGTTTTATAAAATAAATTAATTTACTGCCAAAATAATATTTGAAACACTCCATTTTTGACAGCACTGACTATTTCTAATCCCAAAAATATAAGAGTAATTTAGTTTTTTCGAAATTGTATTTATCTTTTCTGTTCAATTTTAATAAGGGATTTTTCAACGATTTGACCGTTTCCACACATGATGTTAACGGCGTCGCCATAAGCCAAAGATTGTATGGACTTCATGATAATGGTACATACTTACTTTTCATTCTAACTCGGAGCTTTTTATTCAATGCCAGGTTTAACCGAGCGCAGAAAAAGGTGTATCCTTGCCGTAAATAGCTGCAGATGTTAAATGACCTCGATAAAGATGTAGCACATATTTAGCAAGTTTTCCCATCGACTGAAGCAGCGAAATATTTGACATGTTATTGATTTGTCGGAAGTAAAGCTTTGTTGATATGGGCCAATTGCTTTCTGAGCAAGCAGGGGTATCCGTCAATAGTCATATACATGGTACTTAGCAACATGAGACTTCCCTAACCGATGCAATCTGTAGTGTCTCCGTTTTTCTGTATGATACAGATTTGAAGGAAGTGGCAAGCGCGGAGTATACCTATTTCGCTGTCTTATCCTAATAATGTTCACTGAGAAACTGCATAATGTAGCAGGTAGGTGAAAAGGAGTGAGCGATAATAATAAAGGTGTAGAGTCCTGTCGTTGCTGGAGTGTGGCTAGCAGATTGTGAAATTGAAACCGCAGTCGATAATTCCATAAGTGATCTCCTTCGGTTTAAAGCAACTGTCAGATGTGTCGACTTGATATAAATTCCGAATATTTCCTTCGACGAAGCTTCTGTCAATTAATTGCTTACTGTCTACAATACATTTACCATTCGGGCAATCATATCTCCAGTAGCATGCTGTTGCATTTGGGAAGATCGTATGAGTGATATACACGAGATCATTATGCATAAGAAAAGCCATGTACAATACGATTACTATAAACAGATTCCTTGAGCTACCTGTGGTTCACGCCATCATGAACTTAATAGTAATATTTTAGATGCAGATAGGGTTATTTTCAACTACATATCAGCTTTTAATTTACTTTCTTTGCCGCGCTGTCAAAAGAAACCCAGCTTCAATTTACATTTCAAAAAAATGAAGTCATCGTGTTTGAAAACAGTAATTTTTATTTACATTGCTCACTAAAAATTACCATTCAGTTTTTACTACTTACTCTATAAAAAAAAAACTTAAAAAATCGCAATATGCATACAATTGAAATGAATACAAATGAATAATAAATGCTATCACATATCTTATAGGGAGAATCAGTTTTGTGAGCAATTGATTAACTGATTTCTGTTACAAAGGGAATATAGGGAACGAAATGCAATTAATTTTGATATTACTTATGTTTCATACAAGTTCTCTAATTTCTCATTACATTTTTGTTTTGTAATTCTATTATCATTTCAACAATTTACCTGATTTCATAGCACCTAACCTCTTTTCATTCTGTACAGTTGCATCTAGCTAAATTGGGAACTATTGTGCTCTTTTTTCTGTTTTCTCAAATATTCTATCATAAATCTTGTTCGCTTTTACCTTAGGAGCAAAAATCATTCATCGAAAAAAAAATTCTGAATGTATTTTCAACTTATCCTTTTCCTGTAATCTTGTTTGAATTTTTGTTACGTTTTTCGAAAAATAGCAAGCGCATTTTGATCAAACCAAAACTGAAATCTTGGCACCATCTAATACTACTATTGGTTTGAAAGCAATCAAAACATTTTTTCTTCTCAAAATTATTCTTATAATCAAATCATGTTAAATGCTTTAAACTTCGAGAAAACTTAATATACTAAATAAAATTCGTACATTGATGGTATAGAGATAAAAAGCAAAAAGTCAGCAGTTTTCTCATTTGTATAAAGGCAAAACGTTCAAAATACAAGGCTACAAAAAGGCTGATATCTAAAAAGAAATTTAAACGAATCGAATACAAACAAGTTAAGGCATAAATATATGAGAACAGTATGTGTAAAGGCTACGTGATAAATTCTTACAGAATTTATACAGTTGCGTTTGGAATTTTGCTTATGGTTACCTACGGACGATACTCGATGGTCGAGGCAGGCCACTCCTTCGAGCAGTCGATGGAGGTCTTAGTCCAAACGGTTTCGGTATCCCTGACCTTGCAGTATTTGGTGCCGTATTCGAAACTGCTTTCGGTACCTGCTCTCCCTGAGAAATACCATTTAATGTGTGAAAGTTGTCCTCGTTACTTGTGCTATTCTCATGTACATATCCGTTTGAGATTTTCGAGGATTGCTGATTATCATGTACACTGCCTTTAGAGCTTGTTGACGATAGACTCTATAATTTCGGTTTTGATTTAAACCAATTTTAAACCAAACTGATCTATTAGGAAACTTACATTGCTTGATGAATATCGTCCCGGCTGAATTTCAGGATCACTTCGATTTGCCGTCTGGCCATAGAAGCCAGAAGATGGTCTCACTAATCCAGTTCTACGAGAATTTGGTGCGCGCAAATTCGAGACTGGAGGAGGAACTTTAAACATGGCTTTTTCATCTTTCTATGTAAGTTTAGGAAAACCGATTTGCTTACTATTAAATATCAGTAAATTTACTTTATTTTACCTGTACACCATAGTTTTGATGTGCATTGTTCGATTCTGGTCTAGCAGAAAATTGCGTCCGACCTTCAGATTTCTGCAGATTAAAACATTAGAAAATAATATAACAGCTTGTATAATTAGTTTTAATCAAGTAATTATTGATTCACTCATTGAACAACACAAAAATCAAAGCAAATTCTCAAAATAAGTGTCAAAATTTACGCTTGCGGTTACGGTTAGTTTTTAGTATCCTGATCGAAAATTTGAAAGTTCAATTACATACTTTGTACGTTATTCACATTTGAACCAATCTTTTGAACTATGTACGATTTTTTAAATTGAACCATAAATACGTATTTTATATTTAAAGTGCAGTTCCCAAGCAATTAACTACTAATTTTTCACTTTTATTGTGCTAATATATTCAACAGGGTGCTAATAAATTCAACGTGTTCTGCTTTCAGAACGTAGCTTATTATCTTATATAATGCATTGGTACATCAGAAATGCTACATAAAAAAAAGTAAGAGCTTAGTGCTAATATTTTGAAAAGAAATAGTGATGTACACTTGGCGGCCATTGGTGTTTCATATCTTGGCAAAGACATCTCCGATGGAGCCCTAATAGTTCTTCCAGCAATGCAATACGACGTCAGGAGAATACTAGAGTGCCAGGCATTTACAAAATTCCGGCTTAATTATTCAAATGCGGTGAAGGCTGCATCATGAAAACTATTCACAAAGTAACCCAGTAAAGCTGGGGTCAAAAGCAAATACCGCAGGGGTGACGGAAATTCACCATATATCATATCTACAAGAATGAAACAAACTACGGTGCGAAAATTACAGAGGCTTATCACTACTTTGCACGTCCTATAAAATATTGACGAAAATATTAGAAAATAAAATTAAAGTTTACGCTGGCAACGTCATTGAGAAGTATCAACGAGGCTTTAGATCTAAACGATCGACGTCCAAGTAGTAGTCTACGCTGATGGCATTAATATTTTGTTATAGTTCTTCACATCCATCCAAAAAAGTCCTCCTGAAACTTGACCAAGAAGCAGACCTGAAAATCAACCTGGCCCAAAACGAAAATCATGGCGCAAACAAGAAAGAGAACTCAGCATGCAAAATATGGCTCTTAACAAATGTAATTCAGAAAATGTCGAATATGTTCTTAGAGGAAGTAAAACGAATAATACAGTCCGGTAACAAAACTTTCTACTCCGTTTTTACTATTCTAAAGGCTAGCTGCATACACAGGAAAATAAAACTCCGCGCCTATAAATCAATAATAAGACCTGTGTTGTGCTATGGATGTGAAACTAGACGTGCTGTGGGGGTGTCTTGTCAGTCTCATGGATGAGAAAATTCCTGACTTCTTGACTTGCAGGCATCCGCCAACGTTACACGATTGATTACTATTTAAATTTAATAATATTTAGATTCCAACTGGTAAATTTGTGAATAACAAGGAAACTAGGATAGGGAAAGGATTAGAAGAAATCTGGTTTTATTGAATTGAAATCAGTCTACCAAATCAAATTCCACATCTCACAAACTATATTCAATGTTAATCTCATTTTTAAAAGCAATTCGCTCAGTTGTTTCAGCTGGTATCCGTTATGTTTAATCATTAGATCATTAATGGATTTATTAGCTCTAAATAGTTCAAAATTTAATCTGTCCCTTACATATTCGGTGCACTTAAAGATTTTATGATCAATGTCATCTATTTCCCCAAAATTCTCTCAGTTTATATCATCCTATATTCTCATTCTGACTTTATTTTTCTTGTTATGGGCATTATTTACCATCAGTCTATTCATAATTTTCAATCCTTATTGCCTAAACTAAGCTCTTTAAACCAAGACTTATTACTAAAAATTAAGATCGTATTCCCCCATATACAATGTTTTAGATTACTACTCCTACTTAAAAGAAAAAAAAACATTTCCATTCTGATTGAATTTTTTTCTTTATACTTTCCAAAATTTTCATGTTACATAATTTGGTAGAATTATCATCAGGTTGATACAACAAACTTTACTACTTAGCTATTTAATTCTCATTGTTATACTCTTTCTCTAATATGTACATTAACTTTCCATTCCTCAGCTTAATAACATCCTGTATTTTATCACCAACTGTACTATATACACTCTCTTCACTAACCAAGTCTCCAGTCTTCATTTGATTCTTAACAAAAGCTTCTAACAAACTCGAGATAAGATTTTGTATTTCTGTTGCTTTTAACTTCATAACGCTTTTGTAAACTGTTTAAAACGGTTCCCTATATAACGCTTCCTCCACTACAAGTTTGATTGGTTTAACACTATTGCCTACTACTGCAATTCTGTAGCTAGTTTTAACTGTTGTCTTATTCACGTCCTTAACTTGATTTCTAATGTCTACAAATTTTGATTTGCTAAGTATTGTGAAGGCTCCTTCATCATTAAGATCTGCTTCACTTAGACTCTCGAATTAACTCTCAAAATACATTTTCCTAATTTCAGGTACATACATATTAAGTTTAGAAGCCGTTTCTAAGATTTCTTTTTCTTTTATCCATTTTGGGCAATTCCTATCCCTGGAATTGTGATCTTTAGCTTTACATAGCAGACATTTTATTTCTGCGCAATTTCCATCACATTCCTCCTCCTCCGCTCAGTTTAGACATATTTTCCTCGTACTTTTGCATTGTGCTACAAAGTGTTCACGCCTCCCACAGTTGAAACACTGTTTCGGCATCTGAATGTAATAGTCTACGTTAATTATAAGAAATTCTAATTTGATGCGGTCTGGTAAGATGTCTGCTTCAAAGGTTATTTTAATAGATGTCGTTGGTATTAGATTCTATTTTATATCTTTGTTTCTTCTTTTAATTCTATGAACACTTACTATTTTGTTTTTCCCGAAGGGATTACCATACTTATTGCATAGGTACCCTTCCAATAATTCATTTTCGTCGAAGCAAAGGGGAATTTGCTTAATAATTCCGAATTTGTATCTATAATTGTTCGGTATGAAAATTTTGTAGTTTTAAAGTTCACTCTCACCTGTTCCCACAAACATGTTAGCCTTTTCAGCACTCCCAAAGGTAACCTTAACTTTATTGTAACCAACACTTTTTACATCAATGATTCCTACAATTTCGAAATCCTATTTTAACTTATATGTGAGCACAGGGTCTTATCTCACCCTTCTCTCATTGATATCATTCGCAATCATCAGAACCGGATAGTTCTTTTTCGACCCTTTCTTATATCTTTTACAGTATTTATTCATTTCCTTATTATCACTAATGATTTGTCCCGGAGTTATAATATTATCACCCCTATCAATTGCAACATTTAAAACTTCTAGCCCTACTTGATTTATTTCTTTCCTTGCACCTTTCGTCACAATACTATTCATTACATTAATATTACTAACAATTTGTCCCGAGGTTATACTCATACCACTTTTATCAATGGCAAAACTTCTAACCCTACTTGATGCACTTCTTTCCTAGCACCTTTTGTGACAAAACTACACCCTTCAATATTGGATTTTTTTTCCTCTTTGCCGCATTGTTGCTCATGCTGAGGTCTATGCTTAGTTTGTCGGGGGGCTCCCCGATTATGCTACCACAAAGGCTTCCTCTGTTCGAATGTTATTTGCCCACGTGCGGGAAAAAATCCTATTCTACATATGTACCGAATATGCCAGGGCCCAGTAATAAACCCTTATATTCTGAGTTTATACAATAATTTTACATGCCAAACTTATCAAGTTAAAAACAAAATTTACTTTTTTTCAAACAAAGAAATCAGAAATTAACATACCGTACCACCTCACAACTGTAAATGAAAGCACCGTAATGGCGTTATCTCGATTCTACTAATGGTCACCAGAAACCTTTAGGCAGCGTAAAGGAGGTAGGATGAGGAATGGCACTTGATCTTGGATTAGTTTTACTTGTTTGATAATTTCACGCGATATCCGATTTCCTAACTCGACCGGAGCGCGGTAAATTTTCTAATTTTCTACAAGAGCATCGAAATTATGTTTCTGATTGTAGGTTAGTGTCTCTTGACTATTTTTCCAATTTCATGATAGGAATTGTGCTCTTGCTATAAATTTGAAATTAGTTTTCTTGTCTCTGAGTTTCATGAAATAACTTAGTACTAAGCACGACTCAATTACTTCTGTACAATCACGAGTTTAACCACAAAGGAACCGCTAGCTTTTGTGCTAACACATCTGCAAGGCGTGATAAAAACAAAAGAGGCCGAAACAAAATACTAGTTTCAAGTGATGTGCCATTATTCTCACTATATATTATATTAGCTTTCTCTGTATTTTTGTTTGGAGCGTATATGAAAAAATAAATGTCTAAACGGAGATTAATAAGCACAAAGTAACATAGCACAGAAAAATGTCCAGGTCAAAACTTGAAAAATGTTGAGCTAATTTTTCTTTTTTGATTATGTCGACTAGAAACTAGAATAGTATACCCAGTTTTCCACTCAGACCATAGAAACGCGAACTATATTACATTAGAGTATCTACTACGCTAGATAAATTGAATTAGATAGCCATTTAAAATATTGAGCTATATAATTCGTAATTTAAAGCATTCATACACTCGAAACTTACCTCTCGATTGTTGAAAACATTTCCTGTACCGAGCAATTGAGTGGGTAGAGATGGCTGAGAATTTGGCTTTACTATCGACAAACGATTTGCCGAGTGCAAGCCATATGGGGCGCTGCCATTACTACCTGCAAGATTAGTAAATGATTTGGCCTTAGTACCCATTGGACTTTTCAGTTGTTTGGTTTGAGGGGGATTATTCGAGGCAGTACCCGCTTTGCTGTTGCTCAACTTCCTCAATCCATGAACGAGTCCGTTGGAATAGTTGTGTGCATTCGCGTTCGGATTGTACGTTCTATGAATATCTCCCGCTGAATTCGCTTTAGGTAGAGCGTCTCCGGCAAAATCATTTTCACGTCTTGCTATACCACTTAAGCATTTCGGTCGCGAGAGTGATCTCGGTTTGATAATTTCCTTTGCTGTCGGCTGCGCTAAGGCTGGTTCGTTTGCTGATACAGGTTTAATCAGGCTTTTCGGCTTTTTGTACGTTTGATACATTATACTAGGTTTCACTTCTGACTTGTTATTATTGAACACTGCCACAGTTGTGTTCAATGAATCTTCCACGGCCTGCGTATTTTTTGTTCTATCAAAATTTTCATACTCTTCTAGTTGACCATCGCCATCGCCAATTTCTCCATCAATACAGGGAACTACAAGATCATCGTCCGATGGCCTTTTATATATTCTTCTTGTTTTAAATCTCTCGGGATCACGTTTTCTGTCAATTCTAGTTTTAAGTTCCTTGTTAATTTCCCTAGTTTCAGGAATATCATTCGTTTCCGAAGGTGATATTTCAGTCTTACTATCCACACCACAGGAAGAACTTGATACGATTAGGGCGTCAGTCTTTGCGGTTGCTTTCTTATCTTCTATGCATATAGTTTTGTTCACACTTTCGGATCCTTGTTTAGCTATTTGAACATCGTCGTACAAACGGCTCCTTCGACTAAGCAGCCGCTCGCTGCTACCGGATGACGACAAAGAACTTAGAACCGATTCTGAGGGCAATCGGTGCACTTCAATAGTATTATCACTTAGCCTTACAGTCGCCTCGTGGCTTTTTTCATGAGATAGCAATGCATGCTTCTTTTTAATATTATCTATTGACAGACGCATCTTTACGCTCTCTTCTAAGCAAGAACTTTTGCCTAATTTCTCAAGCATATCATCAAACTCCTGTTCATCTTTTCCGTCGGTCAAAATATCCATACCTTTCTCGAAGCTCTCTAAATTCGAATATGTATCTCCCTGTAAAACTTTTTCGGTATTAATGTCCTCCGTATGACTGGGAACAGGATCGAAGCTTGTTGACAATATTGGAAGGTAATCTTCTAGCTGGTCAATGGAATTATCAGAATAAGGCTTAGTTTCGTCCGCTAACTGAAATTCATGGGATAAAGCCTCGTGGTTATGAACAGGTATTATTGGCGATATGTTCACATCTTCAATGACACATTTAATAGATGGAGTTTCACTATCTACTGTCGATGAACGCAACAATTTCGCTTGGTTTCGGTGCGGTGTTGACTGTAATGCGTTGGGAACACCGTCGTTCGAAGATTTGGTATTCACTGGAGATTCGATGTGATCTTTAGATACGGACTCCTCAAGAAGCTCAAACGTTTTGTCCTCATCTTCTTTGTAGTACGTTCGGTTTATAATAGACAAGCGGTCATTGTTCATTTTTTCAAAGGTCATATTCAGAGCATGTTGCCTTAGAAAGTTTTCAGGTTTTAGTTCAAAATGTTTCCCATCAAAAGTTAAATTAGTCTTTATTTCGGACGGGGGTGCTCCGGATTGAACTGTGTGGGTACTATCTATTAACGTCATGGTTGTGTTATATATTAAGTCTTCCTGTGGAGTACTAGCTCCATTATTACTAAAAGTTGTATTGAAGTTATTCAACTGAGCACTTGATGCCACTGATGTACCGTTTTCCACCGTAGTAAGATTGAGCAGTGTGAAAGTATCATTCACTACGCTAGGCATACTCTCTGTAGAGTTTTGCATTGTGCTATTACCGGAATTAGTTTTGCTAAAATAATTCATTTCATCAATTTGAGCAATATTGCAATCTTTTATGATCGCACTGTCTCCCGACAAGCTTAGACTTTCTAACGCCTTTCGATCCTTTATCACGTCTTCGAAATTGTAGCCAGCAATTTGTGCGCCCAGCAAGTTATCTTCATCCTCTGCTGTCTTAAAGAAGCTTACATTTGTAAAATCACCGCTGGTAATTAAACTGCTACCCATACGGTCTATGGACGATGCGTCCATTGAGGACAATATTGAGCTTGGTGGCGATGTGTCTTGAAGGAAACTCTTTTGCATTTGGCTTGTGACTAGACCACCGACTTTCAAATGTATGTTTGGAACCACCATTTCAGAGGATTTGGAAGCCATAGTAAAACTTGGTTCAAGATTTTGAGCGGACCTTCGTTTCGGTCGAGTAAACGTGCGGGTGTCGACTTGTCGACCTTCTGAAATAAAAAAGCATATTATTTAATTTTTTCAATGAAAGTGCAATTAAAAAGTAACTGAAAAGACGAAAACATTTTTTGGCGTACTATTTAGTAAAAAGAAAGGATGGATCTCACGCCTTTTTTTGCCCCTGATTTGTCTCAATTGCCTATTCAGAGCTAGGTTAACTCAAAGCTTTGCGTGTATTACCTGAATTCGAACCGAGGACTATAAACGATAACCTTTTTTATTTTCCTCTTTGAGCATTAAGTAATTCGTTTTGTTAATATTTATTATTAATTTGCTAGCAACAAAAATATTGAAATATTTATCTAGATCATAATTAATCATCTGCCCTAATTCTATGCGATCGCGATTAGAATTCGAGATAAACAGTCTCATCTGCATAAATCAACTACTTTAAGAAAAAATTGTCTTCGCCATAATTCATATTGATGGACCGCACCGGCAGAGAAAACATTCTCCATGCAAGACCCAAAATGCGATTTGCCAACATTCAACGCAAAGCAACTCAGCCCTAATTAATTATGACTGTTGGCGTTTCTAATTCCAACTTCACACATTGCATATTAATGGCGTTGCCCCAGGCGGCAAAACAACATCCGACTCAAGTGGGAAGTTGTTTTATCGCTTACACCACACGCTCGCCATGAATAGAAACTTGCATATGCATATGGGCTCATATTTCTAGAGAGATTCGACTACGAGAAATTTCAAAACCGAGGGATACGCTTTCAATTGGCTCCGTGATAGGAAAGAGATAATCCACCAAATATCACTGAGAAATTTTTGAGGTCGACCTCAAAAATTCCAGCACACAACTCACCAGTAATGTTGCACCCGTTCTGTCGCCATTCTCGTAATATTTTGCCGATATCATCCTGCTCGCTATCGTTCTCCAGCAAACTGCAACAGGAAAACATGCATACATAAATATGTATCATATGGATTGATACAGAACTATTTGGTTCCACAAAGTCTTTCACTTACCAAAATGAATCATCCTTCAGAACTTCATCGATGTCAAGAATATCCATTTTCAAATCAGCTTTCTTCCTCAACTGCGAAAATCTGCACTAAACTTACAAAACCTGTTCGAATTTATCGCGTTTCTATAAAAATCGACGAAAACAGAAAAACAGAACGGTAAACTTTTCTTCAAATTGATTTCTATCGTCGTCGTGACATTCTTATGAAACTCTCGCGCGGCGATGGCCAACTTGAAAATTGTTTTGCCAACTTCTCTCGATTTGCAATTTTTCCCGATGCCCCTATCGATTATAAAACATTTCAATATCATTTGCGAACTTTGCGATTTTATTCGCATTGACCAAACTGCGATTTTTCACTGCTTACCTTTCGAATTTTGCCAGGTCGCGGTAAAACAATCAGTCGTATAAAAATATAACTTTTTCGTTGACAAATAAGTCTGGATGTGTGTATGAGTATGTGTGTCCACCCAAAAATGGAACATAAAATGGAGTAGATGTACAATGGGACAAAATAACGTACTTCAATTCGATTTTGAAGCAAACGTTCGTCCGAGTTTTAAAAATCATACGAATAGCTGAAATCAAATATTCTGCTGCAATATAAGAACCGCAAAAAAATTTTATGTTTGAGAATGATGCTATTCAATTTTTAGCACAGTTTCGGACAGTGGCTCTAGTACTCCGTAAGTAGTTTCCGTATCTCGAATCTCTCCATCCTCTCCATAAATGTCTTCTTTGACATCTCTACACAACATACACATGCCGTTTCAGTTTTGACAGAATCGACAGAATATCTTGGCAGCTGTGAAGCGCTCGTCAACAACTGGAGCTGCTGGAGCGTTGGGGCACTTGTTGGGGATCGAGTTTGTGGGGCATTTGTTGAGAATCGAGTTTGCGAGGCAGTTGTGATGTTGGAGCTAGGTAACAGAGTTAGTTTAAGCAGAAGAAATAAATGTTTTGCTGATATGCTCGCTCTATTCAGGTGACATATGTTTTTGTGATCAGCGTGACTCTGAGAAGACTCCAAATAATGTTTGTTAAATAGACATTGTAGTTTGATATCGCAGTTTGGTCTACATAATTTCTGAAAAATGTATAAATTTCAAAACACTCCAGGAAGAAATATATTATTATGAGACAGTAGTTTTCAGCTGCTAACCCTCTATCTCTGGTGAAGTTCTGCACCTCTTGTGCGAATACCCGGTTCTTACAAGAAAAATGTAGTCCCAGCTCATACTGCACGTACTGCAACATACTGCAAAGCGGTTCAAAATAGCTTGGGTCGAATTCAAGAGGACTACCCTGTTTTTCATGAACTAAAACTTGGGGAGCTCTCCACCGAATAACGGTTGTGCGCTAAGCAATGTGGTTTCACAATAGACCCTTGTGTAGCCCTTTTTAAGTCCAACATTCATGTCCAACATAAAAATTCCAGCGGTTCTAAATAAAACGGATTTGGTGCGGTGTGGCTCTGAGCTGATAATTAATCTCTAGTTCATACACATGCAATCAATTGAATTGCCGACTTTAACCCTGTCCGCCATCTTCAACTCATTGAGCAGGTGCCATTTCCTTGTTATATCTGTAGGATTGACGGCCATGGTAGGATTCAGTATAAGTAATACAATATGCAAAACTCTTAATATTGTCATGAAACTGTTTTTTACTTACAGATCATTATATTGTGCGAAACTGAAAAATATATTTCAATGCTTTCCTACTAGATATAAGCTAAAATCTACATGCGAAAATGGATGTAACAAAAGTGAATGTTTTAAATAACACAAGATATACAGAAGTGACCGAATTCATCGGAAAGTACAAAGGTTTGCCAATCAATTGTGATTTAGAGCTAAGGAAAGTTTTCAGCGACATTGATGAAAACACTCTAAGTAGCATACTGTTTTCGGAATGGAATCAACATATTAAAGGACAAGTTTTTAAAATTCAGGCAATCGCACCAAAAATGCTTAAGCGGTAAGTTTTGTTATAGTTAAAGAATGAAGAATTATGTATATATTGTTCAATGTTTGTCCACTTTTTGTCACAAACACATTTTCGTTGATCTGTTATTATTTATGATGTTGCCCCAAAACAAGTTTGTGGTTATTTACCAAGGTTCACCGGGAAAAACTACAAAATCGGCACCAAAATCTAACAATTTTTAATAACTGCATGTCTCCTCTTTATTCCCGTGAAAATCTGATTGCTCTTACATAAAAATATTAAATTTCAGTTATGAGGACACTGCTTCCAAAAAATTTAGCGACAAAATTCTAATTGAAATGTCAAAACAATGCAAATTATCGCCAACCGTACTGAGTAGATTGATAGTTAACGAAAAGTATAAAACCTTACCTAAAAGCAAAATTATGGAAATGATTAAAAATCCATACATTATACCGGATGATTGCTTGGCAGCTAATGTGCGCTCGTGTGCGTTCTGCGACAACCAGGATGGACCGATCATCGATGTGATACGACGGTGTGTGGGAGAGGAATATGAAATTAAAGTAATTGGCTCGCTGAAAATTTTAACATTGATTTTTTGATTGATTTTTGTGTGTCTTTTTTCAGTTAAAACAAATGGCCACATCGATAGGTATGGTTTTCTACGATGAAGGAGATCTCAGACGCACAGGATTCGACAAGACACCTGATCTGAAACTTGCATTACCCTGTCTGTATAATGGTTCAGTTGTCAATTGGATCGAGAGTAAAGCCTTATTTGGAGATGCTAGAACACATAGAAAATATTTACGAGAACAATTGATCAGTTACAGTAATAGGTAAACAATTTATGAAACTGGAATATATATTTTGAATGGTACTTTTCTACGATTCTCATAGGTTTGGTCCCGGAATTGTAATATATTGGTTCGGATACTTAGAAGATATAAGGTATATTAAGGAAAATGGAGATGGTTTGATTATTACAAACACTTTTCCAGATAAAAATGAATTAGAGTTTTTGAAAGTTCACACTTAATAATAAATCATAATAAAAAATTATAAAATAATACCTGTGTATATTGCGAACGCATTGGACATTCGCCGCTACTTCACTAAATAGAGGTCACGGTAGGGTACTCCTTATTTCAAAGGTTGACCTTTAGAAATGTAGGCTCCAACGGCGAACACGCGATTGCCACTCGTCTAATCCTTATATTTGCTAAAGTGGAAAGCAGCATTACATCCCGATCTATCTGTTGGAATAAAACCATCTCCGCTATTGATTGGGTATTGATTGCTTCATGCAGCCTAACTCAAATTAGCCTTTTTCAAGAAAGTTAGGCGAGAGACCGATTATTACCGAAGTGCTCATCAAGAACTCAATAGCAAGCCGCGTTTTCCTGACCATATCAGTTCGGTGATATGATCAGTAAAACGGGTAAGCTATTTGAGAATTTTCTCAGGAAACGTTAGATCGCTCTAAAGAGCGCTCAGTAGTTGGCTGTTGCCCTGAGTAAAATCTGATATAACAGCAATACAAGAGATCAGATGGACAGAGAGTGATGTTTACAAAAGAAAACATATGACTTGTACTTCAGCGGTAATCCAAAACACCATGCAGGGAGTAGGCTTCTTAGTCAGCTTGCCATCACGAACTTTATTATTGCTTTGAACAAAAGGCTACGCTCCCTTGCCATACGAATGAAATACAAAATCATTATCTTTAAGCCTATATCATCTTAACTTCAACGGCGGCTAATGTTGTAGGGAATAAGTATCAGCCAAAGCTATAATTCAATTGTTGCCAAGTAATACTAAAATAGGACTGTTCCGGCAAAAATACTTCTTTATATTACTTCCACTGGTTGTGCATTTCGAACGATCCCTAAATTTTTGAAGAGAAACTAAAAATGTACAGAAACGGTGAAACTCATTCGCTCCATTGTTTTAGAAATAAGAATAAAATGTCCCCCCTTCACGGGTAAGAATGTATTATAACCAAACACTTCAATCATATTAGAATTTCTAGATGAGCAATGTCACATGCCTAAACTATCGTTACAACAGTTTAGGATTTGAATAATCAAAAACAAGCAAATTAACTTTATCATTTATATAAAAAAGAAATTACAATAGTCAATAATACACAAAAAAACCTTCTCCCATGCCCTTCTTTTATCCGTACACAGCACTTATCAATCGATTTTTTACTTTAGGAAAAGTCGAATGTGTAAAATGCATCAAACAATTCACAGAAAGCTGAAACAGTAACTCCCTTCATTAAATCGCCCGCACTTTTTAATATATCTAAAACGCTATATACGTGATCGGTTAGTCCACAGATTAGAATACGGGCAGTCGAAGAAAGTTTCAAGTTTATAATCAGAATAAATTACAAGTATTTTGTAAACAGAGGCGTTCTGTATTCATTGAGTTCATTTCCTCTCGAATTATTATCCAAATCCAAATTCAATTAGCAACGTTCCCAGGAATAAATTTTCTTACGGCGAATTTTGGCGATTTCATAGACACTGTGCATGTTTGATGTTAGACGACATCCTTCAGATCTTCTGGCATCTCATTCTTGGGATGCTTGTTTTCGAAGTGCTGTTTATATGTTTTAGGATCGGGCATCTGTGACTGCAGTTACAAGAAAGAAACAATTTAGCTGGCCAAGTCATTTCCCTGTTGACAAACTCATATACCTTACAAACCGCACACACATGAACTAATGCTTTTTGTGCTGCTTTCTTTTGGTCTCCCGCACTATGACCCTGTTGTTTCTTCATCTTTGCTTGCTTCTCTTGATTTTTAGCTTGAGACTGGAGTTTCTGATGTCCGCGAGCCATTTTAATTGCACTGTTGAAACACAAGAGTAGAAACGGATCACAGCAAGCCGTGGCACGTTGTCATTTCACGATGCTTCATTTTCGGTGAAAGTTCATGAAAATTGAGCATTTAACACTTACCTGAATTATTTACGATATTAAATTGAACTTTTGCGATTCCAAGCTGAACGCGAGCGAGGCGAGGGATATGAAAGGTGTGATTTCACTCCGATTTCGTGGCCTGCAAAAATTACGACAACGTCGATGTCAGGTAGGTTTCGCCTCTCGAACCCGATCTGTGACAAATGCAGTACTAGATGTAGGTTATTCGGTCGGGTGTGGTGAATTTTCATTCAAAGAGAAATTATGAAGTCCAAAAATTTCATGAATTTTCCGTTTAAACTAGCGGGAAATTGAAAATTTGATTTGGAATTAGTACTTATGCGTTTAAGTTGTATCTAGAGGTGATATGAGCGCTCAATAATTTATTTATCTTTCGATTTATGTTTTGGCCACACATAGGCAAGAAATAACAACTGCTATTTGGTAATTGCACTGTCCAAGAAGGCACAATAGCCGCTATCTAGTAGGTATCTGTTGCTCAAACTCTGGAGCGTAGTGAGAAAGTAGCTTAGATTTAAATCTTGATTGAGCTTTTGCAGTTATTTATGTATACATATATATACAACAGAACAAAAATTTCGGCAACAGCTGCACAGCTTTGCTCATGTTCATAAAATTGTACTAGACTCACTTTGGTGGTGAATACGTAATTATTGTGTCTTGGCTAGAAAGGGGCTTAAGCACGAACTGTAAGCGCGATTTTGAATTTCTCTTGATTGCTAACGTAGTTTTTGATTTGAAAACCAAATTTCTACTTATTGATATTGGATGTGCGAATTGTCTCATATGTATTGATATTTCAGTGCTTATTAGCACGAATCGGTAGACATAGATGTTTAATGGTCGATAAGTGATCAAGAAAATACAGCAATATTAATCTAAATTTGTAGACTTCTTAATGTTCATAGTTCAATGAATCACATATGGATCTTCGAATGCATATATAACAAAAAGGACTAGCGGTAACGACGCTTGGTAACAGATCCGGCATTCGATGGAGTTATTCAAGCAATTCACTGCAGTAATCGGGGTTGTTAGTAAATGCGTTGAGCTAAAAGTGCAGCACCATAGCAGGTACTAGGTGAATTAACAGCTAGTATGAAAATATAAGCAGGAAATTGCTCTCAATCGGAGCCAGTGATTGGAGAGTAGTGATGGGATGAAGGGAAAAATAGTATTTATTGTAGTATATTTCCCCTAGAGCTGTGTTTTCGACGTGGAAATCCGAAATAATCCGAAATGTGGCGAAAATGACAAGAATGGGGGAATGTAGGAATTTTTTTTTTTTTGGAAAATTGCACAAAAGTTGGACTAAAGAAGGAAAATTATTAGTCTGTTCGCGTACTTCCAGTCACTGAATTTTCCTGAATCATATGGAATCTCCCCACCGTATGTATTTCCTGAAAATTGACAACCAACAGTGTAAGTTCTCGGTTTTCGGGTGATTATAAAGTTATTATAAAGTCATCCTAAGCGGTGATAAATTATCACCACAAAATTTTCAACCTCCATAGCAACATTTACGCAAAAAATATGTTGCTTGCCTCGCACATTTGAAAATATTTACTCGCGCCACACCGTTTGACACTTTTCAGTATTTTTCAGTAGCTCAGACCCTACTGAATTTTACTGAAAGAGGGGAAAATTTTCAGTTCTCAATAAAACGGAATACAAAAACGGCTTCATTGCAATTAATCGTAGTACGCCACTGTAGTACGCGAACAGACCTTATAAATTTTACGGTTATGCTCATTACGGTTATTACGGTTATCAAGCACATGGAGGATGTCTTATGTTTTTAATGGCTGAACTTTAAAAGTGAAACTTCTTACAATCTTATTTTTAACACCTTTGTGCACGACTGTTTTGTTTACCTTAACAACAACACAACTGATTAAGAGGAAAACGGTATAGTCCTTCAGGCTGGCAAATCAAGTAATGATTAATTGGTTCTAGAACCAACAACAAAGTATGGTAAATACAGCGAATGAGGCTACTATCATAAGTTTGTGTACTATAAAATAGAATTCTTCTATCAGACAGCCAGCAATGATAGTAATATCTTTTTTGGACGCTTTCACCGCTTATCATCCAAGGTTTGTATTTTGCACATAGTTTTGATTACATTTTGACCAAGGTTATGCTACGAAGAGCTCAGAATATTTCCAAGGGAACATTAAAAGAAAATGAAATGGATTTTTTCATATTTGTTGGCACTGAACTCAATTGTCATACACAAGCGTCATTTCGTATGTATGTATTTAGATATGCTCCAATAGTCAAAATATGAAATATTGAAACTATTTTAAATAGTGAAATGAGATTTTAAAATATTTTACTTGAGATTTCAATGGAATCATAAACACTTTAAGAACTATTTAACTCACCCAATTCGTCAGTAAAAGAATCTAGTGCTTATGTTTGCAATATCAGTCCTATAAATAATCGATTGATACAGAATATTTAAATACTAAATAGTAATGACTTTGGTCCTTCGAAAATATGGAATTATCAATACCAAGAGTTGCATAACATCGCTGAAAACACATTTTCTCAGTTTCGAAGGAGAATGTTTGCTTTGTTGTCAACGTTACAGGCCAATGAACATTAGACGAACACCAAATCGTGCTGTATGCATGATAACTATATATTGCCGACAATCTGAGCACCATATCCAGTTGCGATTTTGCTTATTTTGGCATGTACGGGTTGGTAGTTTACCTATCGATCTATGTTGTTTGACGGGAACCGCTTCTGATACTTTTAGTACTGTAAAATTTGCACCGAAGAATATATGATTTTGAAGAATATTGAATTTGGTGTAACCTGCCAACAATCAATATTGGCGGCAGAAGTTGCGTCACATTTTTTCAACCGATACTTCATGTATACAGTTTATTCACAAACTTGCATGATTGGCAAGAACTATTACACCATATATATTTCAAGTTGAGTATCATGGAAGACGAACTATTAGCGGAGGTGGTTATGCTTCCACTGGTCTGCCTAGAAATGTTTGCTTTCTGTAGCGATTTATAGCTCATCAATGAGGTAAAAACTCAAAAAAAAATCCCGATGATGCCTAAAAACAGTCCTGAAGGCTTAAACTGATTTCTCACCTTGTTTTATTACTTTTGAAATACGATATGGAATAAACAATATAAACGCAAAGTTTTAAATTAATTCTTAATTTTATAAAAAAAATTTTTTTTTACAAATAGTGAAATATATCAATAATTTGTAAGTATTCAAAACAACTTGATTAGTTTCGCCTGAAAACAAGCTATATTTTACAATGTTGAAAAATTCTCTGACAATTACAAAATGTTGTATATTTAAGTTATGGCATAAAATACACTAGGTACATACATGTAAAATGGTATAACGATACTTCTGCTAAACTTTAGTTGTCACTATTAATTCGTCAAAGGAAAGAGTAGTATTTTCTCTTCAAAGTGTGCTCCAGTTCTTCTTTAATACTGTTACTTTTGAATCAGGACTCTTCTTCAACGCAACCAAAGCATTTCAGGATGTACATCTTTCATATTTTTTCCCGGTACCAAATTGTATTAAAGAAGTTCCCAAGCACCTTCAGGCACTATCTGCATTCGCTTTCCTTCTGTTGTTCCCGTTGGATTGGAAGGTGTTGTCATTTGCGGTTGCGGTTGTCGTAAGCTGCGGTTTCATTTTTGTTCTCGTAATTGAATGGGTATATTTATTACAGTATAAAGAGTATCATACACGAAAGAGCATGCAACATTCGAAAAACTGACATAAATAAGGGAATTCTGCTGATATTTGTACTTCAAATCCTCTTATCTACGATTGAACTTAATTTTAGTATTGACGAGCTATTTACTTTTGTGGCTGTAAAGCAGAATTGCCAAAATTTCTTGCCCTTTAATTTGCAATAAATATTTACTACGAACAATGACAGCTATGTTTGCATCCAACCCAACACATCTCGACGATTTTCGATTCGGCTTCGGAGTTCGGCCTTTTTCCAGTTGACAACAAAACGAAGTGATAAAATTTAAAAAATTTAATTTTGAAAAGGTACAGCAAATTTAGCCGTTCACTGGACATTTGAGTTGAGGGGCGCAATCATATAAAATTCAGCCAAACTGTTACTTGTTTTAACCATTAGCACTTAGATCGTCGAAACGCCTTAACGAAGACTTTTTAATTGGTTGCTTTTACGATTTATTCGATGGGATTAGCTTCTAGGGTATCGTCATTCTGAAAGTAAAAAAAGTTTGCGAATTTGAAACAATCGGACATATTTAGGTTCGGTCGATTCACGGCATATTCGAGAAAAAGCAAATTCTCACAGAATGAATACTCACCACATCCCATTCAAAGAATGGATTCACACTTATATAGAGAACGTGTGCTAGCATGATGACAATTGCTAAAGCGGCAACATTGCACAATATTCCAGCATCAACAATTCTATCATAGTTTGTTCTGGAATGAGTAGAATAAAATAAGGATAAGAGCTGTTAGGTAGGGTCTCCGATATAAAATTCTTACATGTCCATTTTCGCTCTTCCTTCAATACCAACAACTGCAACAAATCCTGATAGAAGTGTTATGAAAATTCCAAAGAAAGCATGCACGGCAGCAAACAATTCCCTGGATGATTTGTCGACTACTTTAAAAGCGAATACAAACAGCCCGCCTAAAAACTAATAAAATTATGCTTTAATATACAATAAGATACTTAAACATTTGGTTCGGAAAACTGAATTTGGGTGAATGTTACGAGTCTTATAAACAAATAGAAAATTAATATTTTCGTCATCATCATCGGCACTCCAATCTGAGTCCGGTCCTGGTCGCTCCTAACAAAATTCTGTACCAAGCTCTTTTAGCAACTGCAAGCTCTTCATCGTTAGCAAAGCCATTACTCCAAGGCCTCGAGTAAGGTCACCCATGCAGTCATCTGCCATAAAATCTGACAAAAAGGATTTTCTGAGATCATACGAGCTAGATGTCCAGCTCACCGTAGTTTTCCAAGCTTTATACTTATTTGTGACTTTTTCTGTTTCTAGGTAGATTGCGTACAGCTCATGCTTTTAGGCACTCCGGGTTCAACGATTCTCCCCAAGATATTTTTTTAGCGTCGAAGCAAACCATACATGATTACTGACAAGATTATGGTCATGTATAGCAGTAGATTTCGATCTGTGATTAAACTTCGGGATGTGAAAAGCTTTGACAGACCGGGAGCAGGATTTGTTGAGTTTGAGCATTATTTTATTATATTATTTTATTTTACTATAACTCTTAGGGAAAAGGCTTGGTACATTGTTGTCGGAGGCTTCACGCCACTTTTCTCTGTAGATAAACATCATTGGTCTACCATCAGGAAGAAATAGCGAACGCTAAAAAGCCCTCAATTGAACAGTTGAACAGCCCCTGTGCTGTCTCCCATCTTAATGGGTTACAGCAGGAAGCTGTTAATTTTTAACCCATGCTTATCTTCGCTGTGCTGTGGCCGTTCTCAAGGCCCACTGTTTTATAGGATGACCCTTTGGACGTAGAGTTCCACAATTTTTTCCCGTGTTTCCAAGGATGAAGAGTCCGTCTTTTACCTTAGGTGCTAGTTTTCGGAACTAGCAAGGAAAATGACTTTGCATGGGGTGCCTTTCCTCTTTGGTCTGACTGATGTATACTTTTACTCAAAGGGAATTGTACAGTTTCCAGATTACGGTGGCTATCCGTGGGTTCAAAACTGGTTTCTACTGTGCCTATGTGTATTTTTCGGCAAGAGTCTCTGATTGACTTCCACTTAACCTAATCTAACCTAACCATTTGTTGCTTATTTTCATTAATGGATGATTTTGGATGAAAAGGAAGACTTAATAGGAAGGAGGCAAATAAAATTTGATGTTAGCATATCTTGCTACAAAAATGACCAAACTGCCAAGTACTGCTAACTCTATCTTAATTTTGTAAACAAAAGTATGAAATAGGGCTTTACATTGGGATCAACCTACCCTATAAATTTTGTGTTTATTAAATATTTTCATTGGAAGCTTTAGTGTAGATTTTTTTTATTTTGTGTCGAGAATTATTTCAAGATACGTCCCCAGCCACGGGATTGCCAGCATAATTTTTTAGCTCCTTCCTTTTACTCTCCCTATCTCTCCGTGTGTATCACCTCTTCCCCAAATACATAGTCCTAGTACTTCCGATACAATTGAACTTTGCTTTAAGGGAAAGTACAATCGTTATCAATTTTAATAATGCTTTATACATTATGATACATTTTTGTCCATGTGTCCAGAGAAAATTTAGAAAAACCTCACATACCAGTTTGGAAACAAGCATCGTAGCTTTTCATATCGCCACTTTCATTATTAGGACTTGACGACGATCGAAGTGTGTCGTTTCGCTTTCTAATAATTTTGTCTTTGTATACACTCGCGAGTCTGATCATCTCCACCGACACGAACTAGAAAAAGTACCGCTAATCGAATAATCGGTTTGTCAGGAATGAATATCGCATTTGCAGACATGGTCGTGACTATCAATCAGGCTTGGGTTTTTGAACAAAATCATTATTTTGTAAAGAACAATACAATACGGCATTACACTTCTATTGAAGAACGAGAGTTAACAAGGACGGGAAATCTCAAACAATTGTTAAATAAGTGTGCTTCAATGGCGAGGAAATCGTGTAGGAAATCGAGTCAAAAAAACTCACAATAATATTTTTTCTAAAACGGATTGCTGTTGGATCGTGAGACAGTCAAAAAAGATCCTTCATTGAGTGCCTCGATATTGGCAGAGATTGCTGAAAGCACTATCGACAAAAAGAGCAACTCCCAAGCTACAAGCAGGATACTCTGGGATGCCAATTTAAATGGCGGAGTTTTTTCCTCCTTCCTTCCACCCTCTGCATCATTCTATCAGAATGCACAGTCCGTGTGCATCATTTTCCCCTCGGATAAGTCTTTCATATTGCTTCCCAGACAACTAAGCGTTTCTGCAGGAATCGATAATATAACACCAGAATACATCAAAATGCTAAAGGAACAAATATCTAAGGTTTTATTAGGAATCATAAACAGCCAATTAAAAGCCGGCACGTTCCCAGCATGCATGCCTTAAATTGTCGAGATTAACACCAGTTTTTAAAGGAGGTGACCCTTTGAATCCTTCAAATTATCGTTCAATAGCTGTCACCAGTATGTTAAGTAAAGTGTTTGAAAGAGTCATAAATGCTCGAATAAGTAATTATTTCAAAGAAGCATCAGCTTTAGCTCCAATGCAGTATGGCTTCCAGGAGCATAGCAGCACTATTGCGGCTACCCTTGACGCGGTTCATTGGATATATGTAGGTAACTATGTGGCAGCAATTATTGTCGTCCTGAAAAAAACTTTTGATATCATTGACCATGAAATTTTGTTTCTGCAACTAGAAAAGTATGTGATTTAAATAAAATTTAAATTCGTTATTGAAAACTATCTATTGGATAAGATAATAGTGACAAAATAAGGAAGCTATAAAAAAAGATTTTCCACACGGGTCAATCCTAGAGCCTATACTTTTCCTTATCTATGTGAACAGTGTTTAAGAACTCAGGCTTTCTGCAAAAATAATCTTGTTTGCCGACGATACACTCCTATTGTATGCTGGTACAGATGAGTCAGCCATCCGAAATACAATAAATATGGATTTGGATAAATACTTGATGGCTGCGGCAGAGCAAGCTCGTTATAAATGAGCACAAAATCAACTACATTATGTTCCACCAAAACAAATAAAAGCCCTATTCATCCATGTATTCGAATTCATGGAGGTCAACTGGAGAAGATCGATTCAATAAAATATCTGGGATTGATTTTGGATGAAAAGATATCCTGGACACGACACATAAATTACATCAGAAGTAAAATCGCACCATTTAAGCATGATTTTTTTTCCTCCTTCCTTCCACTCTCTCCATCACTCAATCAGTATGCACGGTCCGTGTGCATCAACATATTAAATATGGAGCAGTCTTGTGGAGCCAAACAATTAAGCATAACATCCAGCTGATGGGAGACTTGTCACTAAGGCGGTAAAAGTTATACTTAGACTGCCGACCTTAAAAGCAATGGTCGCCCTGTAAACTCGATCAGGGTTGTTGAGCCTCCAACAGATTATTAATCTCGAAAGAGGAAAAATAATATAAAAAATTATTAACAGCGGGCTAAAATTGCCAGATATTCCTCGGACTGTTGGAGAGTTAATTAGCAGAGAAACCAGTTCAGCCAGCAACATTTCGTTTTGTACACCGAGAATGGATCCAATACAACAGGCTATATCTTTCGGTACTTTTCTGTTTACCCCCCCCCCCCCATTTTTTTCACTTTTTGTTGTTGCAATGCTTCTAAAATTGATAAGAAAGTAGTAATTAACCAAAATTATGATGCAGAAACACGTTTAATTTTTATTGTTTTTTTTTTTATTTTTATTTTTAATTTTTAAAATAAATAATAATTTTTTTCAAAATAATTTTTATTGGGTTATTGGTTTAGCGGGGGGTACGGTCCCAGTCGTAGGCCAACACATTAAAAAAAAATTTTTTTGAATGCATTTTTCCATCTCAATTCTTGTGGAGTAACACTTTTTAACCCATTTCGAGCATTTTTCATTAAAAAAATTGAAAAAAAAATGGAGGAAGAAAAACAGGAAAGTACCCAATAACCCAATAAAAATTATTTTGAAAAAAATTATTATTTATTTTAAAAATTTAAGAAAAAAAAAAAATTGAACGTGTTTCTCCATCATAATTTAGGTTAATTACTACTTTCTAATCAATTTTAGAAGCAATGCAGCAACAAAAAGTGAAAATAAATGGGGGGGAAAAACAGAAAAGTACCTAGCTTTCTACAATACATTGTCAGATACGGTAATAAACCCAAGCAACATAGTGAAATTCAAGGAAAAATGAATTTTTAAAATCAATTTTAAGGTTTTGCCCGGAAGAAATCTTTAATCAATCGCAAAAACGGATTGCACAGGATTGATTCTCGTGTGCATCTGGGAAAGGATACTGCCTTTTAGGATACCCTAATTTTTTTCTGATGAAAGTAAATTCAATTTATTTGGATCTGACGGGTAAAAATGCGTCTGGAGGCAACCAAATACAAAATTCAATCCAAAACATTTAAGGACCACAGTGAACGAGCCTTCAACGACACGAGGAGGCAGCGAGACGATGAGTCGACCTGCATTGATAGTAGCGTAAAGAGCGTGCGCGTATTCTTGTTAGAGCGCAAGATAATTGAGCGTTGTGCGTACTGTTTACAAAGTAATAAAATTATAATGTTTTAGTGAATGTGTTTTATTCACCGTTGCCATCCTTGAACAACAAGGACCTTAAAAGAGATTTGTAGGAAGAGTAGGAACCAAAATCATCAAGATCGATGCCTCAGAGATTCGACGTGGCTCTCAGAAAAAAGCAGAAAAGCTTTCTCAGCTGAAAGACTCTCCCACGAAATACTAGAAGTATTATTTTATAGTTTGGAAGATTTTAAGAATGATAAAATACACACTGACCATGTAAACTGATTGATTGATGGAGAGAGTGGAAGGATGGAGAGAAAAAAATCATATGAGAATAGGATGGACCTAACGGCAAAGACTGTAAATTTCGACTTTAGCAGTCGCTTTTGAAAAGCCAAGAGTACACTTACTTGTAAAACAAACATGATGAAAGTCATAAGACCCAACCACGAATGTGCACTATAAAAATGTTTCCTATCGCCATTATCGCCAGGACTTCCAGTTCGGCTTGCTGCATCGCCTTCTGTTCCTTGATTGTCGAAGTCATCTATAAGCTTAGAGCGCGCCATTACAGAAAAAGTGAAGCCCAATATAATGATGATGATCGACAGAAGCTGGAACACAAAATGGGCCCACTTCACTTTTCTCGCTTGGTATTTTCGAAAAGCTCTGTATAGAACAATGCCTATAACGGTAAGAATACACTTATTTGTGTGTCATAGAAGCAAATATAATTTACCGTTTGATGGTAAGAAGACAGCGCCGATCGGCATTAGTATCGAATGTAAATTTAGCAGCCCTTTATGATCGTCGACGCCGAAACCTTGATCATCGCCGTACTTTGAGAGCCATACCGCAATCAGAACAATAGATAGGATACCCATCAGCTGTATTACGACCATGATATAAATCAAGCAAGACTGCGCTCCGGCCATTTTGACTGTCTTGTGTTATAGCGCTCGAATTGACGATGCTAATGTTCGTTTTCTATCAAAATATAAATGGAGAAGCCACCAAAAGTTTCACAATGTGAATTAATATATTTTCTACAGAAAAGATTCTAGTGAGACACGTAAAATAATTAAAATTTTTTCGAGGCAGACAAATGAACACTAATGTCTCGGCAGCTCATGGCAATCGGATTAAAACGACTAACAAGTATTCTATGTCATTTTCAAAACGAATGACAGCCACTTATTAAACTCACAAAGTTACTGTGGTTCGTGTCTGATTAGGATTGAACGTGAAAATCGTCTTTCCAAAAATAAACAAAGGCATTTTCATCTGAATTGTTTTGATCCTTTTGCTCGTATCGGGAAAAGCTGCTGCATTTTAATTAATTTGACTTCTTTGTAACTTAGTTGCTAATTTAAATACGCGTTTGTACTTGATGCATGCAAGTAGATTCCTAATGATCGTATAATTTGATATTATAGAAAAGTATAAGTAAAAAATATCTGCAATAGCAATTCCGTGGATTGTTTACACAACCATTATTAGTAATATGCAACAAAATTAGTAATATGCATCGAAAGACCAAAACACCTGAAAAATATGCAGAAACGAAATGAAAGAAAACAACGTCCCTTTCGTTTACAGGCGTTGTGACGGTTATTGCACCCCGAACGCAACCGTTTACGCCAACGGCTCATGCTCTGCACATGTTGACTGAAACATAAATTCCTTGGCATACGGTGGAAGTCGAATAACAGGTGAACAGGTGCAAAAGTCAAGAACCATGACATGAACCTGCTCTCAGGCCTTTGAGCGCCGATTGCTTTCTGTAACTGTTTCGACCGTTCGCTGTCGCATAGGGTCAGATTAGAAATGAACATTCAACATGTTATTAAGTCCATTGAATGATAGACCACAACAGTTTCGTGCACACCTTGTGTAAAAAAGTGGATTAGTATTGTCTCACTGTGCCTACAATGAAATGAATAATTGTTGAGGGGATCTTCTCCAAAACAAATTCGCTCGAGATTGTTCCTAGTCTTGAGAAATTTCCACTGTCAGGAAAACTACCCGAAAATATTTAAAAATAAACGATACGACTGCAAAACCACCTATGCACCTATAAAATATTCTCTAAGTGATTAAATCGATGACACATGTGTACTTGAAAATCATGTCCATGAACATTTTCATTATTTTCTTTTTCATACCATGAAAAGTTATGCTAGTTCAGGTGCGAAAATAACCGTAAAGTTTCTAATTGTAAAATACCATACCTGCATGAACTTTGTCGAAGCGGAAGTAGGTGTGCTTTAGTCCACTGACAATTAGTTCACAAGTAAGGTTATTTTCCGCATTCGGCGCATACTCAGTACATTGTGAACTGAATTTAAATACAAGTTGTGTGAAAAATTTGCCATGGTACACTGGTTACCGATGATGGCATAAGTAGTAGTATGAAATTTTTCACACAGGTCAAAATATATGAAAATAATTGGTGATTTTTGAATGATTATATTTTTATGGTCCTGGTATCACGGCTATTTACAAAATACCTATGTGCTCACAATTTTATTTATTTTGATTTCGTTTCTTTGCTCTGGTATTTTCTTCACCATCAAGTCAATTTCGAAATTCATTTGCATCATTGATTTTTCCAACCTTTATGAAGATATTAAACCTTTGTCACGGAACTATTTTTTCCTTCGTTTCGCGTTCATTCTTTTCGTCGTGTGTTCGTTTCATTTCCCATTAACTCTTACGGCGAGGCTACTCTAACTTAACAGTTTTCTCAGAAGATTTCAAAGGGAAACATTTGTTTTTTGGGTAACGCGAGTTTTTTTGCCGATTTTATGTGAATAGCTGCTTCATTTAAAACTGCAGAGATTCTTTTCTTTCAAACACATCACTCTTTGAGTGCCGCGGATGATAAACAATAAATATGGCGTATTCTTGAAGCGCAAAAATATGATAAATCTATGTGTTTCTTCATATGTGTGCAGGTTAGGTTGAACTAGCTGGCACAAGGCCACACATAGACCGACTGCTCCATAGTGATACCAGATAAATGGACCTCGAGGAAGAAAGTTCACTCCAAGCGGCCATCAAAAGCCCCGGACTTTTTCACGAACTGAAGAATGTCCTTCAGCTTTTGCTCTGCCACGTGCGAGAGATCCACCAGCCAGGGCTCACCGAAGTATTGCAGTCTGGTTTTCCCCCAATGCCGGGCAGTGATGCAGGAGATGCTGGATTATTTCTGAGACTCCCGGCTCTTGACACATCCTACAGGTGTCGCTGGTTAGGAGTCCCATTTTCATAGCATGTGCTGCTACGAGACAATGGCCAGTAATGATGCTAACCAGTGGTTTGCAGTCAGTCTGCGTTCACTCGAGGAGGTATCTAGTCGATGCGAGATTGTATGAGCCCCACATGATTTTGGTTACACTGCAGGTCTGAGTTGCACCCCATTTGCACGTCGCACCCTGCATCATTTTGGAGTCGATCGAGTACTTAACCGTTTATATAGGAGTACCGATCTCGAAAGGGGAAGACTAGCTTCATACTTGGCTAACGCATCCGCCTTCTCATTTCCATCAATGCCCTTGTGACTACACTGAAAAAAATCCACATGGTGCCCAGAGCTATGTAACATGCAGCATTTATGGTCCCACACGCTATGTACATAGTACCCTGAGCTATGCAGTATGGCTCCCAGTGCCATAATTACATGACGCAGAAATTATGGCCCCACACGCTATATTACACAGTGCCATTATAACTCCAATTATAACTCGTAGCCATACTGTGTGAGGGGACGTATAAATGTCAGCAAGTTATGTAATATAGTATGTAATATAGTTCTCCATAAAGGGTAATGATACGTTATGTCTTAAGGGAAATCAATTGCACCGGTTCCAGCGTAAACGTTTATGTGGGCTTGGTCAAAAAAAAACGTTTCTTTGAACCTTAGGAAAAAAAGAAATAAAAGATTTTGTGGGAAGCGATTCACTGAAAAAACACATAGCGCCAGACGCCATAGTTTATAGACTTCTGGCGACATGTACTTAGTCGATTTCGGGATTGTGATAAAATATAGCGCCACACGCCATAGTACATGGCAAAAAATACATAGGAGCAGACGCTATGCTTATAGCCCTCCGCGCCATGTAATATAGTCCTCCACGCCATGCACTATAGTCCTCCACGCCATGTACTATAGTACATGGCGTGGAGTACTATATAGCAAAGTTCGTACAACTCATTGTTGTACCGGATGCGCCATCCATCTCGGTCGCGAATAGCCCCGATAATCCGCCGTAGAACTTTCCGTTCGAAGGTGTCGATCATATTTTCGGAGGCTTGGGTCAGGGTCCATGTTTCGCAACCATAGCACAGGTCTTATGATAGTTTTATAAACGCGGAGCTTAGTCTTTCTGTGCACATATTTCGATTTCATAATGGGGAGAACCAGGATGTTTGATGGCGGATTCAGAAGCTCTTCGAAGTAGGACGTCCATCGTTTGGTAATACTTTCGGTGTCGCTGATAATACTTCCATCTTTGTCCTTACAGCGGCTAGTCCTGGGTTGGCAGCCATTTTCGATAGTGTTTACTAGTCTGTACGCTTGTCTGGTGTTCTTACCAACTAGGTTTACATTAATGTTCAGCAACTGCTCGTCAAAGTATTTCCGTTTCTTACGCCTAATTATTCTATTGGATATTCGCCGTAGCTCGTCATATTTTTCCTTTTTGGCTCTGGATGCACGTTGGACCCATTGTATGTAGGCCTCGTTCTTTGCGTCAAGTGAGTTTCTGCATTCTTCGTCAAACCATTCATTTCGCGCTCGTCGGGCTTTGTATCCCACAACGTTTTCTGCCACATTCTTGATTGTATTTTTGAGCTCTTCCCAGAACTCGTGGATACTTACGTTGCTGGAGTCGCGCAGCATTGGTGAAATTCTTTCCTCAAGCGCGGTCGTATATGCTTGAGCCGTATAATCATTCAGCAAATTCTCAACCGCGAAGATTTTGGGAGGGCTGAATCTCGATTGGTGCACTGAGGAAATTCTGCACCGGTACGTTGTTTTCACCAGGTAATGATCGGAGTCACAGTTAGCTCCGCGGTACGACCGAACATCCATCACACTTGACGCACATCTCTTGCTAATAAGGACGTGGTCGATTTGGTTGACGGTATGTGTGTCTGGAGAATTCCAGGTCTGCTTATGAATGCGACGGTGTGGAAAGCAAGTTGAGCTTACAACAAGGTTCCTGCTGCAAGCGAAGTCTTCGTGGAGGCTGTGTCCTTCAGTAGTCCCCCGATGCCAACTTTCATTCCCGACTTTTGCATTGAGATCTCCCAGTAGCATTTTTACATCATTTGATGGAAGTGAGTCGAAGAGAGTTTCAAGGCAGGCATAGAACTCGTCTTTTACAGAGTCTTCTCGTACTTCGGTGGGAGCGTGCACATTGATGAGCCAGAGGTTGAAAAATCGCGCCTTGATGCGAATCGCACACAGCCTTTCGTTTACGGGCTTGAAGTCGGTAAAGCGCGACTTAAGCTGCTTATTCACTATGAATGTTACTCCAAACTCCTTGCGGCCCGATGGTTTGCCGCTTGTAAAAATTGTGGTCGATTTCTTGTCGTTGATCTCGCAGCCTAACCAATTTGTTTCCTGGACTGCAGTAATGCTCAGTTTGTACTGTTCGACCTGATGAAGGAGGGCCTTTTCGGCCCCCGGTTTGTTCAGGGAGCGTACATTCCAGGTTCCGAGAGAATAACCCGGTGTGCGTTTGCGTGGTTGTCGTTGTTGATCCGTCCAATCCGAGGCTTTTGTTCCAGGTTTCTTGACAGAGGAAGTTTTTACAAGTATGAGCTATCGGCACATCGCTCAACCATTTCCATGAGGGGCCTCGGTGATAGTTGCTTCAGGAAACTTGCCTCGTGCCAAAGTTCACACAACTATGTTGCAGGTCTGACAAAGTGGCTAATGCTCCTTAATGACGTGAGACGCTTAGGTGTAATTCAGCCATAAGGCTGCAACTATGCAAGTTTTACTGAGGTTAGAGTTACCTCGTTGCCTCAAACCTTCCTCCTTTTTCCGGGCTTGGGACCAGGACATCACAAATTATACTTGCGATCGGTAACTAACACCTAGGTAAAAAAAACACCTAGGTAATTACTTACGTATGTGTTGCCGGTCCGATAGATCTCCGAAGACTAATAAAAAAATATCGCGAAGAAAATTCGAACGCTAAGAAAAATGTAATTTTTTTACTACTTTAAAGCGTTCGGTCTCAAAAATTTGTTATCTACATATAATACAATAAATTTACTAGGGATTAATGAGAGCGCAGAGAGGAAACCGGGTTCGGGAAAGAAATGTGAATGAACAAAATGATGGTAGCATCTGCTCCTTTAGCTTCCGATGTAGCTATCGCCATCGAAAATTTGGGCAGTTTTTAACTGAAAAATTCCAAAATTGTGTTTTCGTATGCTATATACATATGTGGTGTGGATATTTTGGTCGTGGCTACAACAAATTGATTTGAGAAACATTTCAGCCATATTCAATATTAAGCGAAATCGTACAATTTTATTCGTTCAGGAATTGATTAGAACCGTATGACACTTATTCTAACCTAAAAGGGTTTTCTCCACTAAAATCTTTATTCTACTACTACTACTATTGAAGGAATCTACAAAAATATTCTACGCAATCAGATATTTTCTATTAGAAAATAGAAATGCCATCACCTTCACATGTCGCTCAACTCTACAAATTGAAAAATATTTTCATTTGAGTCCATTAGTTCATCAGTCATGTCGAATTGATTCATATCAGAATTAGTGAAATCTTATTGATTTTCTACAAGTACATGTCTGCATTCAGGAGCTACCTACATAATTCTAATCTAGATAGATATCCGTAAATTTAAAACTTTCCACTACAGTCCTTACAATTTTAACTCGAATAATTACCATGAAAATTGCAGGAAACTTTTACAATCAAATATTTGATAGGAAAATTGTGCTATTGCATGGCTGAACATACCTACGACGACGGTGAGTCGGGTGGTGTGCCCGCTAAAGGGTATTTCCACAGGACTAACATCATAGGACTACAAACATCGCGTGTATATATGTATTTCGGGTTAAATGTAAATGTAGGAATTGCCTAACATAGTGGGCCAATACATAAGAACTAGCACGGAGAATTACATAATGAAAATAGCAAGTTCCAGACCGTTATTCGGAAACTATTCAGACATAAATCCTTGTGTACTGTTATTATATTACGAATCTACCGCGATAATACCGTGGGCTGTGGGAAGTCGCCTGATTTGAATGCTTTTTTTACCTCTTCGTGCCAAGCATTTTCGACTTTTCGCGGTTGGGAGTTGGCCATATGAAAAACGCGTGCGGCGCAAAGGACTGTTTTCCACTGCACATATTTCGATCTAACAATTCCAATTTTGTACCGGCCTTTGTATATGTATGTATTGACCAAGGCAATTACGCGAAATCAATGAAACTGGGTATAAACTTTTACTCGGAGAGCGCAGGAAAATATCGAATAGTATGCGTGAACACTTTTATAAGTTTAATTTATTCTCTCTATTTTATAGTTGATTGGTTGAACTGGAGTCGACTAGCATTCCAGTAGATAAATTGTTGGAGTAAGAATTATTAAATGATTAGGTTTCATGAATTCCGATTTTCATGGAAACTCGTGAATCAATCGTCGCAATCAATGCTTCAGAATACCATGCGTTCTCACCAACTAGCCGCGAACTTTCCGTCGTATCATTATTTATATAGCAAGTTCAGGTGAACGTTTGCCAGTTCATAGTGCTACTACATCCCCTAGGACTTTTCGTGGGGTCGCGATGGTGGTAGTGTTAATGATAGTGGTCGTCTATGGGGTTAGAATGAAGCTAAGGCATATTTCGTGAGTCGAAAATGTAGCGGAATAGGCAAGTCACAATTTTTAACGTGTTTTCTACGTTTAAGTGTTCACAGTCTTATCATGATTTTGCAGTATTAGCACGGCACCGCTGCCATTGGTCTCGCCAGCAAGTCACCACAGTAATAGCGCAGTGGAGAGCCAGCAGGATATTTTTGACTGTGGGTGGTGACCTCGGCTTCCACGACATCATTAGTGTTTGGAATTATGGAAATGAATGCTTATTTCTTTTCATTTGAAGCAACGTTTTCTCCCAAAACCCCATTTCGGCTATTTTTTTATTCATGAAAATTTGTTAAAACTAAGATTGCTTTGGGTTAAAGCAACTTTCAGGACTTTACATTTAGGTGGATCTGATCAAACACGTTTTTTTTTACATACAAACAAGCTGACTTAGAATCAATAGCAATATCTTTCAAAGCACTCTACCAATTCGACAATTTTTCAGGTGTATCTTGTCTCCCTCTACTCATAAAGATCATCCAGAGCATTTAAACTTCAATTATTGCCTCGATTATCGAATATGTACATGAGCCACCCCAATGCAATGCTTACAGGGGTTTTTGACGTCAGAATGAGTTCTGTTGTGAGGGCTCCTACACGTAATGCTTCGAATTTATATGAGTAAATTACTCAATACATTATGATAAATTTCCAAAAATAAGCATTTTTATTTTGGAAACGACTCTAACGGACGATTGTTTGGATTGCCACATGATTGTAGTAGTTACGTATATTTATTGCAAGCCGGTATGCTGGTGTATACAAAACAAGTGCCGCAGTTGACAGGAAAAATTAAAAGTAGACAATGCCAGCAGACCATGAAAGCCATCATCATGTTCATCATCATCATCGTCTATAATAGTTTACCTCGCTTCTCGCTTTACATGACAATGCGCTCCAATATGTAGCCGAAATGGTTTCAAGCCAGCAAAAAATATGCTTGTAAATGTACATTCAAGGGTGCAGAAGTGAATACAGACTGGAGTTGTTTTCGATAGCCTGTTTTTGGTTGCATAAAGTTTCGTGAATTTGCTGAGTAGGAAAAAGGAAAATTTGAAAGGAAGTAAAGGTAGTAAAGGAAAATTTAAAAACCTCTAAAGCATTTATGAATGTCCACAAGTAGTACATAGATGTGCACAAAAATGTTTTGTATGAAAAAGAACATTTTTAGACAATTTTTACACCATTTTTACGTACTTTGCACAACATGCTAAGTATGTAAAAATTAAATTTCTATCATGAAGAAGCAAAATTATATACTAGCCCGCACGTTGCTTGCATCTAAAGATTAATACGTAAAGTTTTTAGAAAAAGTAATAAAAAAAAACAAAATTTATCATCAAAAATGCATTTATGGCTTCTCAAAATATTCGCCATGGCGTTTTATACACTTGTGCATGAGCACAAATCAATCCTTGAGGCAGTTTTTTCAATCCGTAGATGATGCTTCTTCGGGTGATAAAAATCGTTGTCCGCGCATCTTATCTTTGATTTTTAGGAACAGGAAGAAGCCATTGGGTGCCAAATCGGAACTGTATGCCGGATGACCCATTAATTCAATGTTTTGAGTGCTCAAATACTCGCTTGTTTGATGTGATGTGTGTGAGCTCGTATTGTCGTGGTGCACAATGTTAATTTACCGAAAACTTCTGACAAATAAATAACGGTCTTTTGATTTTCAAGAGCCACAGTTGCCACATTACCGGTTTTCGAGAAGAAACACGCCACCATTTGCCTCGCAACGCTCCGAGCTCGCACAACTTTTGTTGGATTTTCTTCAAATTGAAAGACCCAAACGGTTGATCGTCCTTTTTTTCTGGCTCGCATGAATCATCACCATAATCCATCACATGTGACGATGCTATAAATGAGGTTTGAATTTATCTAGCTTTTTACGGCACCAATCGACGCAAGCCTTTTTTGGCATCTGTCAATTTATTTGGAATCCAGCGTGCGCATAGTTTGCGCACACCCAAATGTTCATGCAAAATCATATGTATGCTTTGCACAGCAATGCCCAAAGTTGCTGCAATCTGACGATAGGTCACATGACGATCTTCCAATATCAGTTCTCGCACAGCATCGATGTTTTCTGGCATAGCAGCAGTTTTTGGACGACCTTCACGATTCTCGACTTTGAGTGAACCTCGTCCACGTTTGAATAAATTGTACCAATTTTAAATACAAGCCAAGGATGGTGCTTTGTCACCAAAAGTCGAATTAAGTAATTCGAACCACTCGTGTTGAGATAGCCTCTTTCGAAAACCGTAAAAAATCATCACACGATTTGACAGATGACTTTAACTGAACATAACCTATAAAAATATTGAACTTTTTAATTGACGTAGAGATTTGCATTGGAAAACATTAGGGATACATGGTTCTAGAAACATTCTACTCAGCCCTCGTATTCAGTGAATTCAAGTATTAGGTGAACAAATTACAAATACGGGATTTATAACAAATGGCGACTAACGCTTTACGTATCAGACAACATTGTAACCATATTCACGTCAAAGCTACATTTAACATTTACTTGAAGTGTAAACGACATAGGTTTTTTGGTGCTATCAGTATGTTGAATTTTTTGTCAAATAAGCGTCATTTGTTGGAAGTATTGCTTTAATTCTTCAATGTGAAAAAAAGTGCAGCTGAAGCTAATCGATTGCTCTCCGAAGTTTATCCTGAATATATTCCATCGATTTCAATATGCGAGAGATGGTTTGTGTGGTTTAAAAATTGTGGTTTTGACATGAAAGGTAAAGATGATCCAGAACAGCCAAAAAATTTCGAAGACGAAGAATTGGATGCAATACTCGATGAAAAACCTTGTCAAACGCAAGATGAACTTGCAAAATTATTAAGAGTTATGCGTTTAGCTATTTATCATCGTTTGAAAGCCTTGGAAATGATCCAACATCAAGGAAATCCAAGTAGCCAAGAGACGTTAAAAGACGCTTTTTACGTGCAAACAAGTGCTTCAACGGCATAAAAGAAATCGTTTTCTTCATCATAACACAACTAGTGGTGAAACATGATTTCGTCACGATAATTCTAAACATAAAAAAACCAAATGGATACCCAGCCATGCTTCACTATCGACGGCCATCCTAAATATCCATGGGTCCAAAATCATGCTCTTCATATGGTGGGATCCAGAGATTTTCCTACACCCCCCTAACACCCCCCTAATACCCCCCTGGAAAGTGCATACACCCCCCCTAACACGGACAATTCTCCTACACAAAGAGACCTTTGTGTCCTTTGTTCCAAAGGGACACACCTCCTAAAATTCTGAACACACCACCCATGAAAAATTCCTGAGTAAACCCCTGGTGGGATCATAAGGATGTTGTGTACTATAAGCTGTTTCGACCGAATGAAACCATCACTAATGAACGCTACCAATAACAATTGATGTAATTGAGCCAAGAACTTATTGGAAAGCGGGTAGTATTTGCGAGAAGACACAATAAAAGTTTTTTTTTAAACGACAATGCTCGGTCCCATGTTGCAAAAGTTATCAAGGACACATTGGAAGCGCTGAACTGGAATATGCTACTCCATCCGCTGTATAACACAAACATTGCTGCTTCGGATTACCATTTGTTCCGATCGATGGCGCATGGCCTGACTGATCAACACTTGACTTCCTATGAGGACTCCGAAAATTGGCTTGATTCATGGTTAGACGAAAAAGATGAAGAATTATTCACGTCAAAGCTACATTTAACATTTACTTGAAGTGTAAACGACATAGGTTTTTTGGTGCTATCAGTATGTTGAATTTTTTGTCAAATAAGCGTCATTTGTTGGAAGTATTGCTTTAATTCTTCAATGTGAAAAAAAGTGCAGCTGAAGCTAATCGATTGCTCTCCGAAGTTTATCCTGAATATATTCCATCGATTTCAATATGCGAGAGATGGTTTGTGTGGTTTAAAAATTGTGGTTTTGACATGAAAGGTAAAGATGATCCAGAACAGCCAAAAAATTTCGAAGACGAAGAATTGGATGCAATACTCGATGAAAAACCTTGTCAAACGCAAGATGAACTTGCAAAATTATTGAGAGTTATGCGTTTAGCTATTTATCATCGTTTGAAAGCCTTGGAAATGATCCAACATCAAGGAAATCCAAGTAGCCAAGAGACGTTAAAAGACGCTTTTTACGTGCAAACAAGTGCTTCAACGGCATAAAAGAAATCGTTTTCTTCATCATAACACAACTAGTGGTGAAACATGATTTCGTCACGATAATTCTAAACATAAAAAAACCAAATGGATACCCAGCCATGCTTCACTATCGACGGCCATCCTAAATATCCATGGGTCCAAAATCATGCTCTTCATATGGTGGGATCCAGAGATTTTCCTACACCCCCCTAACACCCCCCTAATACCCCCCTGGAAAGTGCATACACCCCCCCTAACACGGACAATTCTCCTACACAAAGAGACCTTTGTGTCCTTTGTTCCAAAGGGACACACCTCCTAAAATTCTGAACACACCACCCATGAAAAATTCCTGAGTAAACCCCTGGTGGGATCATAAGGATGTTGTGTACTATAAGCTGTTTCGACCGAATGAAACCATCACTAATGAACGCTACCAATAACAATTGATGTAATTGAGCCAAGAACTTATTGGAAAGCGGGTAGTATTTGCGAGAAGACACAATAAAAGTTTTTTTTTAAACGACAATGCTCGGTCCCATGTTGCAAAAGTTATCAAGGACACATTGGAAGCGCTGAACTGGAATATGCTACTCCATCCGCTGTATAACACAAACATTGCTGCTTCGGATTACCATTTGTTCCGATCGATGGCGCATGGCCTGACTGACCAACACTTGACTTCCTATGAGGACTCCGAAAATTGGCTTGATTCATGGTTAGACGAAAAAGATGAAGAATTATTTCGCCGAGGAATTCGTCATTTGTCTGAAAGATATGAAAAAATAGCGGCCTTTGATAGACAATATTTTCAATAAAATATACATTCTTTCATTCCTAATAGTTAAAACTACATGCAGATTCTCCCCAAAACATTCAGCGAGTCAAATCTCTATGACTCGTACCAAAAAATGGGCGTTACGAGTCAAAACGCAAAAATAAGGCGAGTTTGTTATCCGAGCTCTCGTTCTCACCTGTGTTTGCTATGACCCCCCGAGAGTCTGGATCTACTTTGAGAATTAAAAACAATTGACAAGAGGGCAAGATGAGACAGGACACACTTCGCTACCAGTCTGCAATGGCAGAGGGGGAAATAAGAGGGAGGAAAATTAATTGGAAACTCTGCGGTACTGGCTTAATATTTTGAAAAACTGCTAAACAGGGAAAGAGACTATCAATTGTAGGTTTTGTCAACTGATGATTCATGAGAGCTGCCACCGTCAACCATCCAGGAAAGCGTCCACTCGGCGTAACAGCCCAGAACATTAAACCAACAGGAGCCGATGGAGTCATCAGCTAATGTCGAAGGTATAGAACAGCAAAGCTATATTCGAAAATTGGAACCTTCGAAGATAGTAGAAATGGAGTGGACATACCCATAATATTTACATTGGAGGGGAAGATAATAAAATTTCACCTCTTCACTGTCAAATCCAAAATCCAAACATTTCCCCTCTAATTTCATTCACGCCGACCCTTGATTGTCAACCTGACAGGCTTACTTAAACGTGTTTTATGTGCGACAGAATCAAGGGGGCTATTGGTGGAAAGTTATACCATCGATGTCCACTCCATTTCTATTATCTCAGTGTTCTGGCTACTTCCAGCTACTCGCGCTCTTGTTCCCGAGTAGTTCATCAGTAGTAACGCCTTTTTTCCCATGAGGTGGCTATTTAGTTGTCAACAGGTGCCTTTAGTTTTTTCAAGGTTATGTTGAATGTTTTGGTAGTTAGAAAACTAGAAAAAGCTCTCATAATGTGTAGAAAGTTGAAAGAGGTAATTTTCTGTTAGTTGCTGTTATATTTTCTATCGATTCTTCTAGTTTATACTCGTTATTTTCTCCTTTTATTATTATTTTCATTTGTTTTTCAACTGTATTGATAGGTTAGTATCTGCTCGTATAAACAAAGATGACGTTCCATTTGTTATCTACTGCCAAGCATTTTGAAGTACTAATTAGTAAAAATGGAACACGGCCACTTTTCAGGATTTCTCAGTATCTAAGATCCGACAAATCTCATGGTATTTCATGAAAAAGAGGAAATTTTCAGTTTTAAGGTAAACGGCATACAAAAACGACTTCATGGCTATCGATAGCAATGCATGGAGTCACGTGAACAGACCTACGATATCTGCTCAGTTGAAATTGGTAAAACTCGAGTTGATGCACTCTAGCCAGAAAATTTCGCCAGAAGAGGGCGAATAGGGCGAATAGGTGGTAGTACGAGAAGACAACACTTTGAAGAAAAACAAACAAAGAAACAAAAATAGCCCCGAAACACAAACATACCAGCTAGACATCTATCGGTGAAACCTTCTAACGGCTATGGGGGGCACGTAGTCGAGTTTAGTTTTGAAATTTCTGGAATATTACCAAAAGATCTTACATTTTTTCTTCGAATTAAAAGTCATCTATGATAACGAAACAAAAGATTTTTTTCACATGATACCAAGAGAGAGAGAGCTTGAAATTTCAGCCAACTTTACCGCATTGATTAAGCCCACCAAGAGGTTTGGCTAAATCCAAATCAAAGCCACTGGATCCTTATCACGTGTATTCGAAATCAACAAGGATATACAAAAAAGTGATACCGTTTTCAGTATCCTCTACAATCTTGAGTTGAAAACATTATTCCGAAATACCAATATGATCGTAAGGGATACCATCAAAAAAATTAAGGTTTATCAACATGGCTGCATACACTCCTTACGAGAGCATTATTACAAGTGTTTTCAGCTGGACTAAATCCTACACGGATCTTATTTTTAGGCATTGACCTATTTTCTTATAGCTTTAACACCACTATCCCATTCTGATCCATCAGTTTATCATTTCATAATATTTCTTATTTCTAAGTGTACACATTTGACTTCACAACTCCAATCGATTCCATCAACAGTCCTTCGAACTGGGTTTAATCGAATGCCCCTTTGTGTACCATGTGGTGTGCCAATCCGTACAGGTGTGTTCGAATTGTTCATTTCATTTAATATACACTTTTCCATGTATTCATAATATAGCGGATACGGCGGCTGCCTGGTCCCTGTAGCGCGGGTCTCGGACCAGCAAATAGTTTTTAGTTAGTCGTGTGTAGTCAAGGATACGGTGCGTGTCGTCTTAGTAACGGGTATCAAACACAACGTTTTTTCGTCGTATTTTAGCAAAGTTTTCGGATTTGAATGTAAAATTGACTCTCGCCAAGTGCCATACAAGAGCCGATTGGCTAGCTGGTAGGAACCGTTGCAGGATAGTAGTTAAACAGTTGGTTCAGTTAGTACTTTGCAAATGAAATCTGAAATCTTTTTCACTTGACTTTGGCCAGTCACAATCTGAGAGTGATTTTTGTCACATTGCGTAAAAATTAGTCAAAGTGATAGTAAAGAGCTCAAATCAAATTATAATCGAATTGATTTTGATGAAAGTGTAATAAATGAAAGGATTAAGTCGAAAATTATGAGCAAAAAGTGTTTTAATTTTTCGTCGAATTTTGTGAAGTTTTCGAGATAGCAGGTGTAGTAACCGATATCGATTGGACAACGCCCGATTTAGGATAATGTCGATTTTAGTCGCGAGGTACGTGTTTAAATTGAATTTGAAACGAAACTAAATTAATTTTTTATAGTATCCTAAGATCGAAATTGACCTGTGAATCTTGGCACTGGGAGAATTCACAGTTTGTTAGTATTCTGTGGATCTTTTTGTGCCAAAGTTTAACGATCGATTGAATCAGCGTCTCAGTTTGGTTTAATAAAATATCAAATGGAACTCAGTTTCTATCGCAAATATTTCTTTCGTATTGAATCAATAATACAATTTTGTTTAATGACTTCACAATGGCGATTTTATTTGTTCTGATTTATTAACTTTCATTTGAAATCAAATCAGTTAGTAACTATTGAGTTTTATAAATTTGTGATTATGGTTTTTATCTTCTGTCATTTTTTTGTGTCTCATGTTACGTAATGAATCAATAGATGTTTTTTTGATTTCAGCTCATCATAAAGCAATTTATTTTCTGTCGCGTGGCAACCTTTATTGTAATATCAGATTTGCATTTCCCTAAAAAATATAGTTCTTGAATTAAGATCATCCATCCACCATTTCATTTCCGCAAAGCCAATTATAATTTAAAAACCACCTTACCAAATAAATTTTTGGAAAATAAAAGCGTTTAGCATTGAATTAATTTTATATTAAAATTATTTAGTCGGTGTAACAATAAGTAACTGGCCAGGTCATTGTCTTCGAATCACACTGGGAAAAAATATATTCATAATTTATTTTCAAATTCACTTAAATGGTTTAACTAAGACAGTACAAAAAAATTCGTCTCCTAATAAGAGAAGAGGATCGAAAAATTTGAAAGGCTGCCAGGAAATTAAATTAAGTAATATCGAGAAGTATTAAAAGCGTAATTTCGAGGATAATCTGGTTTATTCACTGTTTATAAGCTAGATGAGTGAAGCGGTACAAGAAATTCTGTAGACATAGTTTTCTTTTTGAAAATAAGATCAAATACTTGGCCATCTAAAACTAACAGAATCAAGTGAATTCTTTTCGAACAAAGCAATATTTTATGATTGAACTCGATTTAAAGCTTGAGAATAAATTTCATAACTTTGTTTGAATATTGTACGAATAAGTGAGGTTAGAATAAATTTTGCATGGAACTATTGCTTCAATATATACGAATACATAGTTAGATGATGCCATGCAAAATATACCGATAATAAATGTAAAAGGAAAAACTTTCACAAAATAATTAAATGTATTCTTGAAGTACATTGTTGCTTGATCATTTAATCATTCATTTTAATGAAGCTTTGAAATGGTCTCTGAAGTTAACACAATTAAGAATTTTTTTTTTATTGATAGAAAACTGTACTTTCAAATCACATATAGCGAATAAACTGGTAAAAAACTTAAATTTATACATGGTAAATTGAAATTTGATTGGTTTTAGAAAGTTTCGCTCAATGCTTTTGAATCTATGACCTGTGATAAAAATAAACAATTATCCAGTAATAATTTCAGATTATCTTCGACCTAGCGTGCTGTTCTGTTTCCGATTGTTGCCATTGACTTTCATCATAGCTTCTGTAAACTATGAATGTAGTTTTGTAAAAATCTACTCTGCATCATTCATTAGATATTGAATGGTATTGAATTCTTTTGCATACTTGATGGACTATCTCTATTGAAATTATCACCTTTAAAAAATATCCCAAGACTGGAGTTCAAAAGTAAATCCCACAGAAACCATTGTTGGGTGTACGGCTTCATTCACAAAATTTACAATCTACTCACAACAAGTAGTGTTTCAAACCCTTCCAGATTAAGCCAGGCGCTTTCAAATTTTTTTTTCAGTCCATATTTTGATTCCTCTGTCCGTATCCCCTTCAGGAAGCTCCAGTATGGAATAGGATTAATGTAGGGCATTTTAGCCCCTTCTTTGGCTTCGGTGCTAGCTTTTCTGTTTCCTTATTGCCCCTCATGGCTGAAGATCCATATCAGCTCACGGTTGTTTCGTGCTCCTGTTTCATTTAGAGCATCTCTTCCCTTTAAGGATATAGATAAATTTATTTATTTGATCTATTTACCAACCCTTTTAGTTTTTTTATTATATGCATGGCCTGAAGATGGCCTATAATCATGCTTGATAAATATTGGCCTTCTTAGGAAGGAGAAAGTGTATTTTACAATTGGATACTACGATCGCTGCTCCTACTCCACATTATCTTTGAGTTATTCGTGTAACACATTTGCGTTCCTTTAGGCGAGAGATGGGCCATTTTCCCATTTGATCTTTGATGAGTTTGTGCCCTTGAACATTTTTCGGAAGTAGACTTGATCGTTGGAGTGCAGCATTTCCTCCAGTATGCTAAGGTTGCCTCTTTCGTCTCCTTATTTGTATCCTCTAAAATCTTATGTTGCAGCAGTTCAAAATTTAGAAGGAGATCCGTATCTGCCGTTGGAGTGGAACTCATTGCTCATTGCACAATCAGCAGGTAGGACATCTTTTGCAGTTTTTTGAGCTTGCTAACAACAATTTTTTATGTAGTTTCACCTCAACTCGATAAAGAATGATAGATCTCACCATTTGTTTGCATGCACAGAGTGTCCGCCTTTGGAAATAGTTCCCAATAACGTCCAAACATTTTTTATGCCTCAGAGATCTTCAGCGTTCTAGAATATTTATATGATTGTCCCTGAATCTTATCCAGTTGGATTTCTAAGCACTATACCACCTTCTGTACAGGCACCATTGTGTCCCGAATTTTTAATGCTCCTACCTTGATTTCAGTTTTGCTGGTTTTTGTGTGTCTATGGATAGACTCTGTTCCTTGCACTAATGTGCTGTTTGATTTAAGGCTTTTTGCATGCTGGGTCTCAATGTATCTAAGATTTATCCTCTTATAACGTCTTGCTTTAATTAATTACAGCTTGATTGATAGGGAGGAAGAAAGCTAAGGGGAGCTCACCTCTAAAGGTGATGCCACTACTACCCCGTGCAATATGATGTGCAATGGAATTACAGCCAATTACCTCTTCTATAGTGGTCTACCAGTTTCTTGATGCTGTTACTTAGGACTTGGTCTTCATCACCGCGGAAGCAGACTGAGTCAAATATCGCGTCTACTATTCCTCCTACAATGGGGATCTGTACTCGAACCGCCATTGTGACTCTGCTCTAGTCTGGGATCAGAAAAAAGTTAATTTTTATATTAATTACTATCCCCACCCTCGTGTATATGCTCACAAAATGTTAATAATTTTTAACCCTTTAATACCTATTATTCTGCCAACAAATAACTTTTGAAAAATAAAGTTTATGGAATGAGTTTTGAACGTGTTTTAAATGTGCATATGATAATAGTTTTGAAAATTTTAACTTATGTGTGTGCTAGGTGCCTAAAATGAGATAGGAAAAATTTGAAAATTTTTGAATTGCGATATTTTTTGACCAGACCATCAGATCATCATGAAACTTAAAGGACATATTGATATTACTAAGTTGTAAAGTAGTTCTATGAACGTGTTGGCAACTCTGTAGCTACGGCAGGTACTGAAAGTGAAAACCATCAAATCATCGATTCTCCATAAAAAGTTTCGTTTTTTTTACAACAAAAACCATCTTATATACAAATTTTATGCTTTGTCTATACAGTCAAAGTAACATTTCTAAAATTTCATATCGGAGAAGAACGGTAACTCTTACCCAATTTATCTATATTTTTATCATCAAAAATTTTCTGTTCACGAGAAGTCACGACCCAATCATCAGATACAGCTGAAGTTTACAGAATGTATTGGTATTAAGTAGGACCAGGTCTGATGGAAGCGATTTTGAAATGTAGGCAACTCTGTGCCAGTAGTGCCATTTTGAAAAATTACAAAGGAAAAAAACTACTTTTTACCCTATGAATGCGGATTCAGGTACCAGATTTTCATGAAATTCACACAGTAGCTGAATCTTACTTTAAGCCACGTGTGGTAGAAATTTGGTTGGAAAATTCGGTTAGAACTGCCAGCCATGGTAATTTTGGTGTCTTGGATTTTGAAAATTCGCTCAGAAAAATAAAGTTTTTGCCCCATAGCTTCCAGTACAGTCATGAAATCAAAACGAAATTTTGATGATAAATGGGATTTATTGCAGGAAATATTCAGTAGAAATCTGGTTGGCAAACCATGATAGGGCTGCCAAATCTTTATTCAGCGATTTTATTGGAAAATGTTCAAACGGTTATGGTCTTGTAGTGAACAAAAATTCAGATTTCGAAAATTTGACAGCTTTTACGGGTGGTAGGTCTAAATTTTTTTGAACCCCTATAACTTCCATTGCAGTCATCGGATCGAAATGAAATTTGCAGGGTAGGTTGATTTAAATGTGAGGCAGGCGTGATATAACAGTGAAAGGTTGCCAGTGCGAGGTGTTTTTGCTATTTTCGTATCAATAAATGCTTACCTTAAGTAATTTTATAGGAAACATTTGCAATGAAACATCTTTCAATACCCATAACTTTCGACGAAGTCATCGGATAAAATAATCAGTTAAAATCGAGATTGATAGGGCAATTTGATTTGACGTGAGGCAGTTGTGGGAGACTTTAAAAGTTGCAGGCTGGTAGAGTGTTGCAAGCACTGAGCATTTTCTTTATTTATGTTACAAGAGATGCTGTTTTCAAAGTTTTGCAGTGTTTGACTTTCCTAAATCTTGAAATTCATGCAAGTGGTAACCCTCAAAACCTTTCCAGCCTATAAGTATAAATGCATTGGTGAGATCAAAGTGGTTTTGCCCTCGAAACAGGTTGAAGCACGTGTGGTAGAATATGCACTCAAAATCTTCGAACATTTCTAGTATTTCTAGCGGTTTTGGTGCGCTAGAGTTTTATTTTGATGGTCAATTTAATTTGCTTGAACCAGAAGCTGACGTACCGACCGCTTCAGTTATTCAAAAGGTGCGGTTTGGTCCACTTTGATGACTAGTATAGCACATCCGCCATTATTTGAGAGCAATTTACCCAACAAAGCAATTAAAAACTTTCCGCCACTTAATCAAAATATGTAAATGAATTTTCCGTCAATAGTAAATAAAGCCTTTTCCCAAGGACTTTATTTGAATTTTTCGTTTAGTATTGTTATTCTATTCATATAGCCCATTGACTTACAATTCTAGTTGAACAAGTCCGAAACATTATTGGGGTGCTTAGATACGCGTCCATGCGTCCATACGTCCATGCGATCAAGCGTGTTTTGTTTACACGAGTTAACTCTTTATATCTAAAACTATTTTAACTAAAACTCTTTATATGCCGATAAATTCGAACTGAGTCATTAGATCAAAAATAAATTTGTAAGATAAGTTTATTTTTGCGTGAAATATTTTTGATGATTTTGCTTGCAGTGGGTGTAAAATATTGCCAACACTGAACATTTTTATCATTTCTGTACTAGAAGATAGTGCCGTTAATTTTTCTTATGGCAAGCTTGCGATAGTTAAAATAAGCTCCAACTATTTTATTTTTCGAAATGAAGTTAACATCAACACCTCGTGTGATTTTCCAAATAATATAACGTTTATATAATAAGTTATCATAATTCGAAATTTCTAAAATAAATCTCTTTCAGGCAGTCAGTGCCCCACAAACGGCTAAAAAAATCGCCGTCACCAAGCTTAGAACATTACTAATTCTCATTCCTCAAACTCGGTTTTTCCAGAATATATTTTCTCTATACAATATGAGATTGTTATACTTCTTGAGAAATCGTTCTAAGTATGTATATCATCGTGATCTCCGTAAGCGAGCATTCAAAGGTGTGAAAAACTTGAATTTCGTAGTCAGGCGAAGTAATCAAATGATTTCGTTCAAGCACTAGTTCAGGGTGAAAGTTTTATTGACATTTAAATTCAATAACTATAACGGTGTATTGTTTGAAATCAATGACGCTGCTCAACCATAAAATTAAACTTACTTTGATTAATTACTTTGGAAAAACCCTGCGGACAAATTCTACCGGCTTCGAGTTTTTATAAGAAAATAAGATTTCTAAGGACTTTGTATTCATTTGATTATGTATATGATAAGATTTTTTTCTTGTCAATGGTTGCTTGAGTAATAGTTGAAGGTTTCCGTTTTCCTGTGGAACGTTGCAGTTAACTATAGAAATTAATGTTGAAGGATGTCCTATTACTAAGCTACGCGATGATAAATAGGGCTTTTTTCACGTTTTCTACGACTGAGGGTGTTAAATGCAGACTATTCAAAGCTCTCTAGGGAGATTAATATTCCTGATAAGTATGTCGACATCTTAACGTATATTTTTCAAGTCTTGCCTAATTACCATTATTGACCATTGCTCAACTCTTTATTCAAAAGGTATAAAAACTTTGGCGCCTAGGAACTGCATGAAAGACTGATTTTCGAAGAAAAGTAGAGAAACTGTAGAGAAGAGGAATGCAGGTTCTAACAAATGTGTTTTGACTTTGTAAATGTAAAGCGAAAAACTACTGGTTACACATCGTCGATGTTCTTTAATGATATCACTTCTTCCTCTCCTAATGAGATTTGCGATTTATTCGCAGATAATTTCCAAAATATTTTTAATGTACCACACCCATCAAACTCACACCTCTCTTTCCCTCACTCTGCTCCTATAGCTTTTGTCGGCCAATTAGAAAGTACACGTGATGAAATACGTAAAGTTATTTCGGAACTCGACTGAAACAAATGTCCTGGGCCCGATCTTCTTCCTCCAACTTTCTTGCGCAAGTGTATAGAGCAGGTTATAACTCCCTTTCATATTTTTTCCAACAGATCACTTTCGTCTGGAGTTTTCCCATCTTGCTGGAAACTTTCATATGTGAGACACATCTTCAAAAATGGTGATAGAGGCTGTATCGGAAATTATAGGGGCATTGCTATCTTACCTTCAATTCCGAAACTTTTTGAAAAGATTGTCTACGATAAACTATCTGCATTTGTTGACTCTGGTCTGAACGAGCAACAGCATGGTTTTAGAAAACGTCGCTCAACTACCACAAATTTGACAGTCCTAATCTCAGACGTTCTGTGTAAAATGGAGAGATTGACTCAGTCTATACAGACTTTAGTAAAGCTTTTGACAGAGTTGACCACCCTATCTTAATTCTGAAGCTTCAGAAATTTGGACGTGCCGAATCTTTGCTTAGCTGGCTGACTTCCTATCTTCGAAATCGAACACAATTGGTAACATTTCAAGGACTCTTATCGAAAAATATTTCTGCTACGTGTGGTGTACCACAAGGTAGCCATCTTGGCCCACTTTTGTTTTAATATATTTATTTCTGATCCCTCGTCCCAGCAAATATACCTCATCTACTTTATGCCAACGATCTCAAAGTCTATCACATCATCAAATCTAAATCCGAGGCACTCTTTCCCCAATCCAAACTTGATTCACTTGATCATTGGTGCAATGAAAACAAGCTCTCTTTCAACATTGCTAAGTGCCACGTTATAAGTTTTTCCCGAAAATGCACCGTCTGCCATAACACGTACTTCCTCGGCAATAATTTGTTGGCTCGAGTTGAAAACGCTGTTGAACTTGGTGTTATCTTGGATGAAAAACTCCGCTTCACCTTGCACTATGATAAAATACTTTCCCGTGCCAGCAAACAGCTAGGCTTCATCAAAAGACGTGCTAACGAATTTCGGAACCTTTGGGTCACAAGATTCTTATACATCTCACTTGTGCGCCCTATTCTCGAATATGCTTCTATTTGCTGGAATCCGGCTTTTGAAATCCACAGTAGCAGACTCGAGTCCATACAAAAGCAATCTTACTTTTCGCATTGAGAGAACTATACAGCCCTTGCGATTTTAATGCCCTTCCTCCTTATGAGTTTTGACTAGGTCATCTAAACTTATTGACACTTGCATCCAGGTGAAAAATGATTTCGGGCTGCTTCACATTCAACGCCATTAGAGGCGTTATCAGAGTTAAATTCCTGAGTAGTAAAATGGTGTTAAATAGCTCTGTAAGGAGCACCAGGTCCTTTCGTTTACTTAAGGAATATCCACATTCAACTACCTACGCAGCTAATGAGCCGATAAATAGATGCTGTAGGATATTCAATAGCATAAGTAATCTGTATTCTTCGACAGTCTCAAAATTATCCTTCAAATCTTCCCTTTTCCAAGCCATCCGCAACTCTTTATGCTAAACTATATGTCAATGTATTATTTATTTGTTATTTATTTATTGTTATTGATTTATTTGTTAATTATTTAATTTATTTAATTTTTTGTTTTTATTTTATATACTCATATTAATCTTCAATTTTCAATTTTGCTTTGAATTGTTTATGTAACTTGTACCTTCCATGGTTAATAAATAAAATAAAAATATTACGACCAACCCGAAGGTTATGTACCACTTCGGTAGAATAACTGCTTTGAAAGATTTCCGGTGCTACCACTCCCAATATTTTCAAAATTCAAGAAAGCAAACATGAACATTTGATCGGTTTTTATTTTTTTGTTAATTTTATCCCACGAACGCATCGGAAGGCATAGGAAATAAAGAATTCATTTATTTAAGTGATAAAGAATTTTGAAATAAAGAATTCATTTATTTAAGTGAATTCATTTATTTAAGTGAGTTGAAGACGGCACCACTGCCACTCACATTTTCAAAAAAAGGTAAGGTGCTATCGTTCTTGTGTGTGTAAGGTGTTATCGTTCTTGTGTAAGGTTTTATCGCTCTTATCGTTCTAAATTTTGAAAATAGCATACTGATAGGGTGGACAAGCATTAAATTTATGAATTCTTTGTTGTATTTCTTCAAAAGGGAAAAACTTTCAAGAGGATCGACGATTTAAACATTCTTTCCACATGCCTGCTGTAGCAGCTACAGGGTTGCCCGCACTCTCATCAAAAGTTCTGCTTTTCTATTCTTGGCCAACATAAATATGTTCTGCGGATGTTTTTGTTCCATGTTATCGTCAATCAAAATTGAAAAAAAGTATTTATTTATCTACTTTTAGGTACTCTGTATCCACCTAGGATTAAAAATTTTAAAAGTGTGATCATAGACATGTATTAAACTTTATCAGTTTTCATTTCTCATACTTGTTTCATACTATCGAAATAATATCGAAATATAGGGGTACCTGAAAATTCACTAAAATGCCCCTAAAAAATGGGTTATATCTTAATTTAGTATCGTAATTTTCACTCGACATGGACTTCTTCCTTATACTTATGTATATCCAAGGCATATGAATTTTCGGCCAAAGCGATGCTTTTACTCATTTTCTTTGATGAATAAATAAAATGCGTCAGAAAATGAATAATTAAAAATATTTATGCAAGTACGTCAGCATACGTTGAATAACATATAACATAAGAAAATACAAAAATCAAGCTAACTCTATCGTGAAATATGAAACAAAAAATTAGCATAAATGATTGATACCCTTCCTGTTCGTGGTAAACGAGACTGCGGGAGCTGCGGAGGCAAGCGAAATCATGTACTATGTAGTCGAGGATATGTAAATTAGATCCATAAATGATTTGAGCGCGCGATAGGAGCTACGTAAATGAATAACGATTATTACGCCCAGTAATTTAGTTTTTCACGTATATATTTTTTGCTGGTCGACAAGTCTAAGGAAGAATCGATGATTAAGCCTTATAACACGCACAATTTTCAAAGCTCATTCCAATTTTTCAAATGTTATAATTTAAACATTGTAGTACTTCAAACGAACGCCACCCTTAATGATCGCTTGCAATAAATCGTAGAGAAATCATTTTTCCCTTCATTATTGTGTTGACTTCATGCACATGTGTACACATTTCTCATCATACTGATTTGATAGATTATAATCTTGTTTCTATTCCTGCAAAACATGCTATTCCTTAATTTTAAAGCGAAAACCTCAAGTACTGGGTGGATGAACGTATGTATATGTGTAAATTTTGTATCGCAGACCACCGACTGTATTCCCTTCATCAACCTGAACTATTGATTTAATAATATTACAGGGACCAAAGTTACTATTGTCGACAAGCTGATAAACTAATGGCGCCACGAAATTCGACTTTGCGGCACGGAAACTCCTTTGGCAGCACATCGGCACCGGGTCTGGCGTCAACGTCACAGCGGCAAAACATGCAGAAGAATGATTATGATGATGATGACGTGCAAGCTGATATAAAATCGATTTCCAACCAGTCCATTAACATTCAGGTAAGGACATTTTTGTTATAGGAAAAGGTTTTTCGTTTTTTTTTCGAGGCAGAAAATTTCTAGTTAGAAGGATAATGATATAAATATTGAGATACTAGGACATTTTTATATTGGCAAATACTTATGTGTAAATTTTGATTTGCTGGGCTTAAAAAAAATGGATTTTTATCTGATAAACAGATTGTACACGAGGTAAATGGACAAAAAGTGATGAAATATCGTCAGGAACAACTAGCATTGTGATTGACGTTTGACTTTTTTGACTTTCACTTTTGAAACGGGGAAGAAATTTTTTTTTGAAAGGAAAGGATTAGGTAATCTAAAAATTTAGAAGGAGTTCTTGTAAAAGCTGCCGAGAAAATGTGCTAAAATTAAGTAGATATCTTATTTGATGATATTAACAGGCATAGGGTTAAGTGGGCGGCTAAGTATTGTTAAAACGTAAGTGTGATGAAATAATGCAAAAGACCTATACTGCGCTGCTTAGCATAAACGTTCAATCTGCATTTTAATACTTTCGAGATATTCAATAATTTATATTTTGATTTAGATCATTTTTCAATATTGATTTTAACATACTTCCACAAAAGATAGGTTTTTCAAATTTTGCAGAATGATGTAATACAGTATGCAGTTTTTGAATCCGTTGTTAATTCAAAAATGACAAAATAGTAGATGGAACGTTAATGCTAAGCAGGGCAATATATCGAGAGCATATTTTTTTTATTGTCCTGAAGTGTGTGTGATCGATTGGGGCGTATCTTCTTATGTGTTTGGCCATTACAAATCTTAGCAGCAGGATCCAGTTTAATTGTTTGATCAGTCTATCCTTCTTAGGTAGAAACCGGTTGCTCTGCTCGCTAAGGCGCTAGTCCGGAGCAGGGATATACTGCTCGCGGGTTCATACCCCGCCGTATGCTCATGGTTGTTTTTGTTTGGTCTTGTGTAGTCTTAAGAACCCGCGGCTGGGCATAATAGTAGCGTTTCACTAATTATGAACATCATTGTTTTAGCGGTGACTGGGCATAATACCAGCACTTCAGAAAATAAGAATAAAGTGTGGAAAGTGAAGAATAATGGATTAATTGAACGTGTCGTCATTCGCTACAAAGGTTATGGCATTATCATAGAAAAAAGTCTTCCCATTGTCGGTGGTGCGTGTTTGGGTCAATTACCAGAAAAAGCGGACTTTCGAGATTAAAAAGTTTTTTGAGGTCTAGAGTGAAGATAAACCAACTGGGAGTCTAACACATATACCAAAATGCCCACAAACTCAAAAGAATTTACTTACTTTTATGATGATGGCTTCCATGTGCTCGAGGTTGAGGGTTTCTATGAGTAGGTGACTAAAGCGGCCCCTAGACGATCAATATTATTGCACAATATGTAGCATTGTACAATAATATTGATCGTCTATGGATCATATTGAAGGATTGTGCAATATATTGAGTGAATCAAAAAGGTTTTGATTTTTATTGTGCAATATAGAGTATATTGGATTGTCTGTGGTCGGTATTGCGCAATATTGGCTCAGTTGTATATTGTCGTTAGTAGCATAAACAACATTTGAAGTAATAGAGCCTAAACTGCCAAAAGCTACTGAAAAATTGAACGGAATCTAAATGTTGCTCGAAAATATTGCATCGTCTGGGGCGCCCAGCAACAACATTGTTCAATATATTGTCACAATAATATTGACCGTCTAGGGGCCACTTAATGCCCCTTGTCATCAAAATTGCAGTGCCTCTGCTTCTATTCGTTAATTCATCGTTCTTGTTTAGATGATACGAACGAGAGCGATTAGCAGGTTTGGGAAACGTTCCTTGGGTGAGCATGATATCGACCGATTATCATCACCTCTCTTCTGTCGAACTAGGTCTAGCTTTGCCAGCAATAGAATTTGTTTGTTCCATGTCATTAGATTTTACTGGGGACTTTAAAAGCATTTCTTCAAACATTTTCTCCTTCATTTCCTGCATAATACTCTGCAATTCGTCCTACACTTTCGAAAAAAAAAACTGCACAATGGCAGTCAGTATTAGAATATTGAGCACAGGCTGATTAAATATGACCTCGGGGTCTCTGGTGTAGGTGCCGTGCTGGTGATTGTATTTTGGGTGGTGAACTAGTTTCTGCCACGTGGACTAAATCTTGCTGAAGTTTTTGGAGTTTCGCAGATAAATTTCACAGCTGACCGTGTAGTTATCACTGAAGTTTACACCTTTAGCATGTTCTTTGCGGGACTTAGTGCATTTTTAAAAGTGGTAACAAATATCACATTTTATAAATGAGCCCGACAATTATTTGCGGCATGACCAAACTTTTGGCAGTTGTGCGCTGCAATTGCTCACCTTGTGGTCCCCGAGCTTTGACTTTACAAACTAATTTACAAACGGGTCATATATGCCTCTTTCCGTTCACCAAGAGATGAAGATGATTATAAAGATGTTTTCATCAGTTCAGCTATCGTAGGTCCAAATCGATGTATCTGGAACTTCTTAGATACTTCTAATTGGTTTTTGTTTAGTTTATTCAGGTGTCAAAAACTTTAAAGGCTTTACTACAAGATTATATGTAATTCTTACTCACTTTAACGTCACACAAACCGTTAGCCACAAATAACGGGAATTCAAGCCATAGAGCCGCTTTCGAATTCTTTGAGCTCAGCCGTGCCACTAGCACCTACCAGGTGAACCAACGGTTTACTTTCATTTTAGACTTTCAAGAGTCTGTAAAATATACTTGCTATTTTTTCGAGAGCAATACCAGCTTCACATATGCTTACACAGAAACCAGGATAAATTGCAGAGAAAACCAGAGACCATTGCAGAGAAAACCTCCCTTCTGAGGCCGGCGCAATGTCAAAGCGTATGCCAAACGTCATCAATTAATCGCCCCATTCTACAGTATGAAGGTATTTCCTGAAGCAGCCGTAACTCGATAGGAAATGACACAGTGGTAATAATTAAAGCATAGTTTTAAGGCACGAGTAAACCTAATCGTCCATATCCTCATGGAGTTCGTAGCCAAACTCTCCTCCCGTTCGTGTACGTGCTTCAGCAGCTATTATCTCACTTCTCAGTTCTTATTTGTTCGAGAATAACTCCCTGCGCTCATTCGTCAATAAGTCACTTGGAATTACTCCCGCTGTGAGTAGTTCGAAATTACTCAAGCCTTCAGGTAATAGACCATACACAGCAGCATTGAATGAGTCACCGTCATAAGAAGTTCATCTTTACTCGCGCTAAAGCTGCGGACGTTTGAAAAGAGTTTACCAAGCGTCATGTCATTGACATAACATTGACAACAGAAGTCTGTAATTGACATAGCCTACCAAGAGCATCCCCCATCATAAGCAGCACTCTATAGGCTCCTTGCGATACTCCAGCCGTAACATGTTTTCACTGATTCGTCTCGAATATCAAATGGCGATACTTCAAGTAGTATTGTATCAAGGCTAGCAAATAGTCCTCTGCTCGAAAATGTCACCGAAGAGAGTCCAAAATGTGTGCCCACTTTGCCGAGCTAAGAGCGTTACTGACCTCCAGCCTTACTAAAACACGATTGGACTGGTCTGATGGCCCCTACTGTTCTAATAACATCACGAATGACACTTAATTTTGAGTGGCCACTGCAAAATCCGTGTTGAATTTTCGAAAAGTCACCAACCTTTTTAACAGCCACCTGCTGTCGAGACGTCAATAACCCTTCTAGAAGTTTCCCAGCAGTATCATGCTGCAACAATGTAATATCGATTTTGTTGATTACGAAAATTATTACTTCCCTCAATACAAAGTCTTATGAGAAACGCTTATTACATAAAATATCACCGAAATACATGTTTGTAAATGGACGCCATCAAGTCGCTCGCAGATATTCGACGGTAGAAATCTTTTTTTTTTCAAAGGGTATATTGTTATGGGCTAGTTCAAATGTTAGATCAATACTGAATCATTAGTCATATATGTATAAATCCAGCTATCACTGGGTACAATAGTGATAGCTGGTTTTATATAAACTGATTATTAGTGGCTAATAAAAAATATACCGCATTATTTATAACAGTACTTTTGTGGCTTTAAAAGCCCTTAAATATCGCTATACCTTTTTGCTATAGGGATATTTAAGCGCTTTAGCTATAGGCAGTTATCACATGTGACCAATATATTTCCTAAAGCAAACGTTATAGATGTTGCTGGTTAGAAATAGGAGTAAAATGATTTAAATTTCAGATAGAAACCGAGGAGGAAGAGATCCCAATTTGGGTTTGCGGCGAACCGAGATACATATCGGGCATTATTGACAAAACTACATGCAATGACGTCATTCGTGCTCTTATCGAAGATGAAATACGTTTCATTGATGATATCGAAAATGCTGATTACAGTAAGTGACTTTTAATAGTGTACATATATTACTACCAAGTTATTGAAAATACATACATATGTTGTTTGTGGGCCCGCAACTACAAGAAATAACCACCTCAAATAAGTTTGTCATCAAGTTTGAATGTACGAAACTTATGAGCGAAAAGCAGTCATTTTTGATGATAAATGACCTTTAATGTTTGGTGTAAGGTTGATGACTAAATAATTTAATTCTAATGTGAACGTTGACAATACAGTCAGATTCATATTATTAGTTTGAATAATGCTAAGCTACTGGTCGAGTGAAAACAACTAATTTGAGAAAAGATAGAAAATATTCGACTTCAAATCATATATGTACATATTTTACAGTTGCAATTATTAAAACTGCCACTTATATGAGGCACATATAAATTTTTAACGTTGTTAAAATTACTATTCTTCCTAATTATTGTTTTCCTGTTCTAATGCAAATTTTTGCTCTAATATAATATTTCGCATTTTATTTTCTTGTCGCCGTCTACTCGCACATCTATTCCTATAATGTGGCAGTATCGCGTGATTTTCGTGATTACGTGATTACGGAGAAATGGCGTGACATCGAGCAAGCATTGCCAGGCGAAACATTCATCCTGCCCATTTGGAACGAATGGGGTGTAGCACAGAATGAGGTATGTATGTATGTTTAACTTGCCTTTTGAACTTTATGTTCTTGTTCTTTTTCGTTTATATTCCCCGTACATACTCACATATTTTTTTTAATGTTTGTTTTGCCTACGTATGGCTCTAAAATATGTGCGGGCAAGTGAGGGCCATTAACGCTATGACTCCTTGTTTTATGCCTGATATTGTATTATGCTATTAATGGAACTACAATCTAGCTCTATACACGTACACTTGTACACACGACATGTAAATATGAAGAAAAGAAAAATTTGTGTAGTTCGGTTGATTTACATACTGAAATATTATGATTAGTGATAGTGAACGGGGGTGTTAATAAATTATTTTCCTTTGGAATAATAACACGCCATTAATGTATTTCTTTTTTATATTGTATGATGGTGTCCGCTGAATAGGTGAAATTCAAATTGAAAATCAATAATAGTAAGGCTGAGGCATTTGGACGTCGCACAAATGTTCGGGAAAGTAAAAAGGTAAGTCAATCAATTATGATTCAAAGATATATCCTTTGCTTAGAAAAACTTGTAGAAATGTGTTCCAGATTCTACCATTACCAATGCGTTTTTTTTTCGATTTTGGGTTAACGTAGTTTATGAAATGTTCCACCAATAATCTTTTTTACAAAACTTTTTTTTCAAAACAAACAAAAATAAACTTTTTTTTCAAAACTTTTTACTGATTTTTGAAGAAAATTAGTATTAAACTCGTTTCGCCGAAAATTCATCATAAATATATATAATATATATAGGGCGGGCCAAATTTTGTGTCGATTAGACCTGCCCCCTAAGATGATTATATGGACAATTCCAAGCAACTTTGCCGAAGGAACCATAGGTCTATCTCGATTTTCGAGTCTCCCACTTTTCAAAAAAAGATTTTTTCCCTATAACATCATTTTGATTCAAAATTCGTTTTTTTATTCATCGTTATATTATCTTTTTTATGTGTATATGGGGGGTTTTTGGGGTCGAGAAATTCATTTCTGATCTTTATTTTTACCTATAACTACCGCCAGAGGGCGTTTCATGCATATTTTAACTATTTTTCGTCTATTTTCCGAGAAAAATTACAAGTTTTTCGGTAAAATTGATCTTTATTTTATTTTTTTCAACAAAAATTCAACTTAAAAAATAAGAACATGTGTAAAAAATAAAAAAAAAATGAATTTAGTGGAAGAAAAGCGAAATAACTTATTTTTGAAAGTCTTTTTTGCTTTCAAGTCGGGGGTATTTTGCACGGCTTTCTGATGTAACTGCCATAACACTGTGTCGACTCTTTTCTAAAACACGTTTAGAAACGCTAGCCAGCAATTGAACATGTCTTTCCGTTGCTTGTATGTGTACCGGAATTCTTGGATCAGGCAATGGTGGATCATCGCATTCTAAATATTGTTCCAAATGATCATACGGAATGCTATACGTAAACGGTGGTTCGAATAAGACATCATCTCTATTTAAATCAATCATATTCGTATAATCTGTACAATTGAAGTTTATCAAAGGTTTTTGATAAACTCTAAGATGTGCCGGGTCGTACAGATTTCTTCGGTAGTGTAAAATTTTCTTGATTGCGATTTTTCGTGTCTCTTTTTTATCATCAAATAACATCGCTAACAAAATATTTTCGGAATGTGCGTAATATGAATTGTTTTTAATGACATTATTCACAACTCCGCGTAGATTTGTATCCAAATATTGTGTCCAACGAATGAATTTGTTAAATAATACACTACCGAAGACCACCGAATTATAGTACTTGATGTTGAAGTACATCGGCACATACACTTTCATTATGTATGTTGCCAAAATTTTCAAATTCCTTGATAGATTTTCAGTTGACACATACAACCGCAACAATCTATTCGCCTTGGTGAGCCAACGTGAATGTGCTATTGGTCCTGGTTTATTGTGAGATAAATCCGCAGGAACAACACCATTCGAAATTGCATTGGCCATTTTGTATAAGTACTTTGAATCGGTGGATAATTCAAATGGATCTAAATCAGGTGGCATGTTCTCTAGCACGATTATCTCGAATTCATCTACAAGCTGAAAAAAAAGAAATGAGATGAATTAAATTTTACCATTTAATAATGGAAAAAATCGATGAGAAAAATGACAAATGATACATACCGGAAGATTTTCACAAGTTTCAATTTGTTTGCCCAACGTTCCAGTTGTTGTTCGTGGTCCAGTGGTCGATGATCTTTCCAAAGTGTCAAACAAATGACGAAATGGCAGCTCGTTAAAGTGCAGCATGCACACAAACCAATGCAGCGGTCTATTCAAATGCAATTCAAATCGACGCAAAATCCCATTTCTTACGCCAGTATTTGTTGGCTCACCATCACAGCATATGCCGATTAATGCATCGAGAGCAATTTCTTTTTCGACGAAGAATGCATTAAATGTCATCAATTTGTGTTCAGCATCTTCATTTTCGACTTTTGTGTAGCCTATCAATTGAGAATTTGGTTCCTTCAAAACAACTAGATGTGGTTCTTTCACCATCCTTGCATGCAACTTCTCATCGATTTTTTCCATTGTTAAAGCATCATTTTTTCGGCCGTCGAATGAAAATGCTATCAAATTGGATGCATCATACTGCTTACGAAGCAGTTCTTCTCTGCATTTGGCCTTTTCTCGACGCACTTTATTTTTATCCATGATGATAGGATTGCCATGTGCATCTTTTACGTCAATGTCTTGCATAAGAGATGTTGCGAGTGCTGCTGCTATTCTATCAGACACACCAAATCGATCACACATCGCAGCGAAGTTCGAAGCATCGTATCTGGGAGTATACGGTCCTCGTATCATTGGCGGAATATCTTGTGGATTTGAACTTGGCTGATCTATATCAGTACTTGGTTCATATGCTGAATGGCTCTGTTCAACGCTTGTTGGTATTATTGTTGACGTTGGTGCTGGCTCTTCAACTTCTAGCACGAATTCCGGTATCGTCAATCTTCTGTCATTATTTTGATCTCGCATGAACTCTTTCAAATGATCTGGAATCAATCCACATGAGCATAATTCTGCTTTCAAGTCACATTGACATTTGCCGATGTAAAATAATTCTTTTGTAGATTGCTCGAACGTTCTGAATGAGGCGATATTTGAATGTTTAGTTTCGATTTGATACTTGTCAATCAATGTACCCAATTTTCTAACAACACTTTGTTTGGTTAGAATTTCAACATTAAGTTGACTCCAAATTTCAATCAATTTGTCTGTTACGTGCGGTACGAATGTTTTATACGAAAACATTTTGTTTTGGAGTTTAGCACGTTCGGCCAAGAAAAAAAAACATCTTAAAATATCCTGTTTCGTTGGCAGATCGAGTCCACTCAAATCACAAGATGCACCAAAAACAGCAACATCGTGCGAAGGCAAATGCTTCAAATGACTTTCGGTACTTGTTGATGTTGTTGCGGTTTGAGATGTAGACGGCAATGCATTTGGATCCATTGTATAATTTTACTAAAAAAATTTTAAAAAACTGAAATTAGTATATTTCAAAACATTTGGTTCGAATATATTTTTTCCACCTACAAATTGGCATAACTCATATGTGCCTAACTCATATATGTATATCAACAGCATTTACTCATATGTCAACCGACATTTCGCCTCTAAGGACCAGTTAATACATTATTCCAACGCACATTATTCCTACATGCTATACATATAAATACATTACAATGTATTACATATTTCAGAAAAAAGTAACCAAGCAAGAGAACAACATCGATGCCTATGTGTATTAAATTACAAAATTTTAACACATACCTTTTAATTCTTTTTGAATTTCACAATTATTCACTGGCAGGAAATTTATAATTCACTTTCACTGAAATGATGCTCAAACACTAATGAACTGAACACTCATAAATGTCATTGTGTTGTGCTCTTTCACAAAATATGTCGGTAATGATGTTTTACCGATGTTTTTTTTTAAATAAATGCGTTGTTGACTTGAAAGCAACAACACTTTGTCGCTTTTTTTCTCACTAAATTCATTTTTTTTATTTTTTACACATGTTCTTATTTTTTAAGTTGAATTTTCATTGAAAAAAATTAAATAAAGATCAATTTTACCGAAAAACTTGTAATTTTTCTCGGAAAATAGACGAAAAATAGTTAAAATATGCATGAAACGCCCTCTGGCGGTAGTCATAGGTAAAAATAAAGATCAGAAATGAATTTCTCGACCCCAAAAACCCCCCATATACACATAAAAAAGATAATATAACGATGAATAAAAAAACGAATTTTGAATCAAAATGATGTTATAGGGAAAAAATCTTTTTTTGAAAAGTGGGAGACTCGAAAATCGAGATAGACCTATGGTTCCTTCGGCAAAGTTGCTTAGAATTGTCCATAGAATCATCCTAGGGGGCAATTTTTCGGCTCCATACAAATTGGCCCGCCCTAATATATATATATATATACAGTACAGACTCGATAAATCTAATCGCGCTAGTCCGAATTATGCAGTAGTCCGGACTAATATTCACCTATCATTATGTACTTTATACTCCGAATGGTGTGATTTTGTTAATCCGGATGCTACTACACGCTTATTAAATGCGAAAATTAAACTTCTAGTCAATACTAGAAAAGCCAACGGTTACATCGCCTGACATTATTTTACTGTAACGTATGTTTCTTTTGTCTATGGTTTATTTATCTGTGGGTATTGGTTTAATCCATTTGTGCGTGAGTTTTGTTTAAAATAAATTGAACAAACGTAAACACATTACTTTACGCATAGATCAAAAAGCCGCTATACTAGATAAACTAAAGCGCAATATAAGTGGGAAGCAATTAGCTTGTGAGTACGGCGTGGGAGCATCTACGATCTCGGATATCAAGCAAAGTAGAGCCAAAATTGAAGGGTTAGGAAAAAATTTATTTAGGTCTAGCTCACGACTTTTTAAAATTAATTTTAGATTCATTAAAAAATGTTACGTAGGACCAGGAATACGGAAAAAATTGAAACAAGCAGAGTGTCCCGAAATGGAAACTGAGTTATATTCTTGGTTTATCCTGCAAAGGAAAAGCATTATAATAAAGACACTTTTGTAGCAAGTAGGGGTTGGCTTCTTAACTTCAAAAAAAGGCATGGCCTACGGCATCTGAAGATCTGTGGCGAGAAGCTAACAAATGATGCATCCGCTGTCATCCCTTTCATTAGAAAATTATCTGAAATAATTCGAAGTAAAGGTCTACTTCCTATTCAGATTTATAATGCTGATGAGTCAGGACTGTTTTGAAAGATTTTGCCAAATAAAACGTTAGTTCACTCTAAGGAAACTTTGGCGCCCGGAAGAAAAACAAGCAAAGAGAGACTAACGTTTTTGGCTTGCACTAATGGGAATGGCACGCACAAGCTTCCACTCTTAGTAATCGGAAAAGCCAAGAGCCCCAGAGCATTCAAAAATGCTACTTTGCCTGTGGATATTAAAGTAATTTTCAAAACATGGTTCCAACACTCTTTTGTGAAGCACGTAAGGTCATTTGTAACAAGTGAAAATCTTCCGAAGAAGGCATTGTTGTTAATCGACAACGCTCCATGCCATTGCAAGGAAGAAGATCTAGTTGACGAAAATGGTGATATTTTCACACTGTTTCTGCAGCCGATGGACCAAAACGCCATTAGGTTGACCAAATTACAATACAGAAAGAGTACTCTAGCTCACATTTTATCCTTAATGGATGGTCAAATGGACGATGTTCATAAATGCCTGAAAAGCATCAACCTCAAAGATGCAGTGTGCTGCACAACTCTTGGAGCAAGGTTCCGAGGATTTCCTTAGAAAAGTGTTGGAACAAAATCTTCTCAGAAGATTTGGATACCCTAGCATACGAATCGGGAGATGTGGTTCCACTTAGTGTATTGCGTCAATAGTGGCAGCAAACTCAAGAATGTTATGGTGACATTTCAGCAATGTTGATTGTTATAGACAAAGAACAACCTACGGAACACGAAATATTTCAGTGGGCGTAGAAACTGAAAATACACTCATTGAAGAAAATTTGATTGCAGAAGTTACAAGTGGCAGCGAAAGTGACGATGCGGAATCTTCACCAGTATCAAAAATTAAACATGAGTATGCAATCAAATGTTTCTCTGTGGAATTGCAATGGGCTGAAGAAAACGATATTAAACTAGAGCATATTCTTACACTGAAGCATCTTAAAGAAGAAGCCGTTATTAGGCAAACGAAAAGTGTTTTTACACAAATTAAAATAACTGAGCTCTTCAGTAAATAAAAATTCCGAAATTTTATACATTTTAATTCTAAAACTAAGTTGTTTGTTTTGCTTTGCCTCAAATAAATAATGTACATACACATATACTAAAAGTTTTGTTGTTTTTTGTAAGACTTTGCCTTTAAACCAATGGAAAAATGAACGATATCAGTAATCCGAATTTCGCGATATTCCGATTCGGCCCTGTTTTAATTAGTCCGAATTAACGAGTCTCTACTGTATATATATATATATATATATATATATATATATATATATATATATATATATATATATATATATATATATATATCAGCAAAATGATTAAGGGATTCTCTGGATTCGCCGATCCGATTATAACAGGTAGGTCCATGATTTGTTAGGATTAGGATATCTTTAACCTTTTGGCGGCGGCGGGCATTTTAGCGAGTTTTTAGGTACCCTTAAAGTTCTATGCAGAGTAAATTTTTCCTAAAAGTAAATATGGAAATGAAAAAAAAAGTTTTGATCCTTGTGTGGGCGCTGAGTGCCTAAAAGTAGGCAAAGATGTTTTTTTAATTTCGATTTGTCATAACTCCTGACAAAAGCAGTGGGTCATCGTGAAATTCGCAGAGCACATTGATACTTTGCACACATGGACTTTCAAGACTGTGCGGGCAAACCTGTAGCTACGGCAGGTTCCTGAAAAAAACCCTTCAAATCATCAACCTTCGCGAAATTTTTTTGATTTTTGAAAAGAAATTCAATTTATTGATAAATTATGAACGTTCTCCACCACGTCAAATTAAAATTTTCAAAATTCCGCGTTGCACAAGGATGGCAACCCATCTTCAATTTACGTCTATTTTCAGCACTCAAAACTTCTGTTCACGAGAACTAGCGACCGGATAATGCGATCAATATGAAATTAACAGGACATGTTGGTATTAGCTAGGATCAGATCTGATAGAAGTGATTTTGAGATACGGGCAACGCTGTGGTAGTGGTGCCATATTGAAAAATCACCGAGAAAAAAAATGGTTTTTTGCCTATAGCTTCCGATTCAGCCAAGAAATTTTACCGAAATTCACACATTAGCTGAACCCTTTTCTAAGACAAATTTAATAGATAGATATTTGGTTGAAAAACTAGCAGCTGCCAGGGCTGCCAGCTGTGGCAATTTTTATCTCCTAAATATCGTCAATTTCCTCAGGAAAATAAAGATTTTTCCCTATAGCTTCCGATGCAGTAACGAAATCAAAACAAAATTCATGTGATAAGTGGATCTTGCATTAATTCTAATTCTGTAGGAATCTTGTTAAAAAATCACGAAAGGGCTGCCAGCTGTGGTGGATTTCGTAATTTATTGACATGTTTTTATCGAGCGATATTGTCATTAAATTTCCAAATGGGAATGATCCTGCAATGACAATTAACAACAAATATTTGAGTTACGAAAATTTGATTTTAAGGGTGATAACCCTAAAATTCGATTCACTCCTATAACTTCCTGTGCAGTCATTCAATCCAAACGAAATTCACAGGGTGGGTTTAGCTCAACGTGAAGCAAGATTTGGTATGGCTATGGTGCTAACACATGATTGCCAGCTCCAGACAATTTCGTTAAGATAACACTAACAGATGCTTCCATTTTGTATTCATAAGCAAAGCATTTACAGTAAAATAAGCAATTGATGTTTAAATTTCCAAAACCAAAGAGAGCCCAATTTCTCAATCCCGGAATTTTCAAATCCGTTGAGTACGATTTCTCACAGAGCTTCCCATGAGATTCATAATATGACATTGCCTGTCGGCTCTATTCACTTTGGTACGAATTCCCTTACATTTCGATTTCGCTACTCTTTTCGGAAGTCGCTCGATTGGACCTGTTGTTAGATATCAGTTCGTGATTTGTTTATAGTCAGACTGCTAATGGTTGTAGCTTCTAATGGAAAAATTGGTTTTGCTGGGTTAACATGTGTGGATTTTAAAACTGCCACTTGTTTCTCTTAGTCATTAAAGTTTTTATGAAATTCAACCCAATGCTTAAAGTCATATCATTTTTCTTCCACATGGTCATATTTATGAATATATATATCAGTTGATCAGCTGCAACTCAATTATAAAAAATGTATCCACCACTAAACACAAATTGTATGAGATTCATACTAATATATTAAAATATTTTTATTCAAATTAAACAAAATAGCTCATTTAAGTATAATCGTCCACTCAATTTCAGGAGAAGCCACACAAAGGAAGAAAATTGAATGCCCTTTCTAAATTGATTCAAAAAGTTATAAAACAGGGAGAAACTATTCATAATCAACTCTCAAAATACAGGTAAGAATATTCTTTGGGCTAACTTTCAGTACATGCATTCTAAATATATTTTGGATTTCAGACTCAATTCCTCATCAAACCGTCATTCGTGCAGACGCAAAAACCTCGAACGGACAGAAGACATTATCTTCCCAAACATTATTAACGGCAATTCCACAACGTATTTTGATCTTCCACGGGAAAAAGACTGTGAAACTGATGATGAAATATTGCTTGTTCTTCGTCCGAAGGACGATGACAAGGACAGTGGCATCAATATTGGAGCTATGAAGGAAAAACGATTGAGCAAAAATTTGAGTTTTGCGTCCGGAATATCTTTTGACCAGCTTGCAGAAAGTGAATTTCGTTTTCCGTACTCAGAACTAAATAGGACTGCTAAACATGAATTTGTGTCTTCAACACCTCATACAGCTAGTAGGCACCGAAAATCGCTTCAGTTCAATGTTATCCGAAATGAGATTGTCGAAACGACACAAGCTATCGAAGATTTGGTACAACATGAAAAACGGCTTACCAAACACCTGTTGAAAAAACGAGATAAATACCGAGCACAGAATCAACTCTACAAGACCAAAGCTGGACTAGAAATGAGTATCGAAGAGATTCAGGAAAATTTGGCCACCTATGGGAAGGAGATTGTCGAAAATGAATTGGATTTATATAAAATCAAAAAGGAAATCAAACATAGATATATTATATTGAATAATTTAACAAGGATGCTTGCGGGCAAGGACGCAACAAAATATCAAAGCATTCGACGAAATAAACAATCGCGTCGATATTTGAATGAGAGCTATAGCTGTAATCGAGATGGCTTACAATTTGTCGATAATATTTATGAATTTTGTGACAAGAATGAAAGTATCGTAGTTTGATTGAAGAAATTTGAAATGTTCGTTTTTCTTATCGCACGCATGTTTTGCTCGCAGGGATTCTGTGAAGAGACGGACTTGAAATTTGTCGTTACATTCTTATAATTATCTATATTCCCGAAATTGTTAGAATATAACCAATTGTGCCGAAAGCCTTTGATACATATATGTATACTTTAAGTATATATCTTTCTGCATAGACAATAACGTACGCAAATTAATTGAATATTCATTTTATATTGATATATTATTCATTGTATATATTTACATACAGAAGTATATATTTGCTGATTTGGAAAAACTCCATAAATTTACTTGTTATAACTTCTCTCTGTTTCGTTAATCAATACACAACATATCGACAACAGTGTTGTCTTAAAAGGTTTTTCACTTTACAAATATAATATTATGTTTGAAAAATTATGTAAGTGATTCGAATCGAAAAATAAAAAAAAAGAAACATATCACAATCAAATTATTTTATGAATATTAAAATGTTTATAAAAAATATAATGTTTTCCACTGAAATAAACAACCTTTTTAATTATATTTTAGCTTACTATAAAAATTATCACGGTAGCCTTCAAATAAAATGTATGCCGAAGCATTACGTATCATTTAGTACCTTTGCAATTTGAGACGAATCGGTTAACTTCAAACAATGATTAGGTATAGTTGCCTTTAGGAATGTTCTTTTATTCTTCATTAGCACCAGTAAGTAGTATAGCATCCTCTGGTAGTGGAAGCCGTTTGTAGTCAGGTTCTGTGGCAAGATAAACGACTAGTCCACCGAAACTCATTATCAAAATTCCCAGACAGTTGACAATTAGGCCGGCATTCGGTAAGTCTTTATAGTTTGAACTGAAAGAAACAGATATATCACATTACTCAATTGACTTTAGGACGCAGAGCTGAGATATTTAAGGAAATGAAACAAGCATATATGTACATATACGACATTTAGAGAAGCAATTTCATTACAGATATAAAACTTATAAATAGCACAAATTGAGAGAATTACTACATCAGATATTTCCTTCGGTTTCTACTCTAATTAAGTTCCAGCCCCTGGACACGGACGGTATAACTTTCCATCATTAGCCTCTTCAATCCTCTCGCGGTCAAAGCATGTTAAAGCTGCCTTTACGCCATTTCGCTCTCATTGTCAAATTGGAGGGGAACTACTTGGATTTGACCCTATTTGACAATGAGCAGACAAAAAATTACTACCATCCCCTTCAATGTAAATCTTATGGGCATGTCCACTCCATTTCTACTATCTCACTGTTAAGTTCTACGAACTTTTGGTTGTTACTTGTCAAATTCGTCTAAATATGGTCTACTATCTTAAGTCATATGGCTGCCATTTTCTGTTCGCGGAGGAGAAGTCCGTCAAATTTGCCCATAGTCCCATAGCTTGCCTTCACTACTACTAACATTCAGATTCAGGCAAATTGCTTCAATTCTCACTTCAGTTTTCATTTCTTTATATCATCTCTCTTTTCTGAGCTTTAGAGCCAAACTACACGAGCGGAGCTAGCACTGCGTTTTCCCGCCGAGCTTTTGAGCTTGAAAATAAAAAAAAGATGGATTTGCATGAAAATAACTACACGAGCGCGTTTTTAGATGCGTGTTTTGTTTCATACAAATCCATATGTTTTCAAAAGCTCGGCAGAAAAACGCAGCGATAGTTTCACACGTTTAATTTGGCTCTAAAGCTCTGAAAAAAGAGCAGAGCATCTCAATGTAAGTTAGCATAGAGCAGCTGTCAGAAAAAAGTTTAGCAATTTAGAGCAATTGATGGGCAAAAAAAGTCGAGCAAGTTAGAGCAACTAAGAGGCAACTCTCAAAATTGATTACTCGTCAGATTTTAAATAAATAAAAAACTCGACTGCAGCTACAATTTTTTGCTGAAAGTCGATTCCGTGAGAGTTGACAAACAGCTGGTTGCTTGCCCGAACTTGCTCTATGGAAAAAGGTAGAGCAAAAATCGTGCTCTAAATTGCTCTAGTTCAACTTAGAGCAGGCTCATGAAAAATGACCCAGAGCAACTTCGCAAAAGTTAGAGCAGCCGAATTGCTCATCAAGCACATTTTTCTGAGATATCTCAACCTAGAGCCACACTTGTAAAGCCGAGATCAAAATATAAAAGTCAAATTCAAACTTTTTGTCGAAAGTAGCCCTAAGCTTTGATTAAGCCGAGAGAAGAGAGCAGATAGGTGCCAATGAGTAGTTAGGCCAATGATACACACGGCAGTTTAATCGAAGTGTTTAATGCGTCGGTTTTTCTCGAGAGTGACACACACAGCGCTTTTCAGAAGCATTTATCACATGCATTCATCTATGCATCCTGAAAATTTTAGTTCGATCGGATTTCGCAGCTATGAGAAAACGCTCGAAGAACCGAGTTAGTGGATCATTTCTTTCGTCTACCGACTCTGTTCCAAAACCAAGGAGCGGCCCAAACCGCGGTGTGTGTCATCACAAAGCTAAAGTTATGCACGTCTATACCGACTCGGTTTTCCTTTCGGGAAACGCTTCGGTCGAATCGCCGTGTGTGCCATTGACCTTTAAGACAGTTGGGCGTTTTCAATGCGAAAAAATTGTTCGGCATTTGTTTGCTTTCAGTAGAATCTTCATAGCTTTACACTAGCTTCCGCGAATCGTAAGGTTGGATTGAAGAGGCTACAGTCTTCAATAGGCCGAAGAGTTTAAGATCATCGAGATAAAATATACATACATCCACAAGAAAGAAGCAAATGCCGGATATTCACATGAAACAGAAAGAAAAAAAGATTCAGAATAGAACCTTGTCAAACACCGGTCCTGGGCTCAAAGGTTTCCTTTCCTAAGAAAGAAACTAAGCCTATGCAATTCGGAAAAAAGAAGTTTGGCATCAACATTATCAAAAGCTTTCCAAGAAGTCTGCAATTCAAGTTAAACTTCAAGTTGAGCCTTTCAAGGAAATTCGTGAAATGTACAAATTTTGTTGATGCTGAGTAATAGAATAAATAGGAGAGAATGATGTCAACAATCTACCAGGAAGCTCAGGAGGATACAGAGCGCAATGAAACAAAGTTCTAAGCAAGCAAGTCACAACTAGTCTGAGAAGAAGTAGTAACTTGATCCTTTATTTCAATGTAAGCTGAAGAAACACTATTCGGACCAAAACCGTTTGAGGTTGAAAAATCCCATTATGTTTTCAATGTTTGCTCGATAAGAATAGTGCGCATTTTTAATATAAAGCTTTATATCAGCTCTGAGTTTAGGATCATCTTCCAGGTATTGAAACCTGACCGTTCGTGTACTTTGCGAAACTTAGATTTTCTAGTGAACTAATAAAGATACACTGATATTTTAGATTCCGAGGATAAGTGATAGCTATTAATATAGGTAAAACAAATTCAATAAAATCGTAGTAATAGTGAACACATTCATCAGATTTGAGTTCAGATAGAATGTTGCCCCAATCAATGGTTTTTAAAAATGAATGTAGTCTCTGTAAACTTTGAAAAACAATATCGAATGGAAGATGGTGGATTTAATATAGATATATAGATAGATCGATTTTGAAATAAAAAGATAATTAGTAGATATGTTAGAAAATACTACGTCAAATATCCTACCACGGTGGTTGAATTGTTGAAGATCACAACTGTACAAATGTAGTTATGTGTGTGGTAGCAACTTAAAAAAGAGACGAATACGGAAGAGAAGGATTGCATTTTTTATAGCCATAAGGACACCTTCACCGAAAGATTTAGAGAACATCGGACTATTTCGATCGCAATAAAAGATTTTGTGCGTCAAGAGTAACTCAGAGCTAAGGAAACCTGCACTTAGCCACGTCTCTGAAACGCAAGTAATGTCATGCAAAGCTTCATATGACGCGTATTGATAGTTAATCAGGTTAGTTCTCAGGCCTCAAAAAACAAAACAAGGAAAAATTATATTTTCCGTTGGTGGAGTTGCACGTGCTTCCTTTTTTTTTAAAGAATTCTATGAAGCTGGAGAGATTACTGAGCAATCACCGAAAAATTAGAAGAAAGTTCGATTTGAATGAGCGGGTCATCGGTTACTGCAAGTCATCTTTTGTAAGTTTACAACATATGAGTGGTTAAGATCACTCTCTGTTTTATTTTATGGTTTCGTTCGTAGATCAGTATGAAGATCTTGAAGTTTGTTACGAAAAGAAATTGAACTCACATTCAAAGTGCTTTGCATTTAGTAGATTCAAAATTATAGGTTTCATTCTTTGCTGTCCCTCTTCACCGTTGAGAGTTCCAACTGTTTTCATACTCAACCCGTGATATTTTCAAATTTCACTCACGAAGGTTTAATGTGGATCTTTAATGTGGATGTCAATTTCCATTGAATCTGTGAAATGGAAGTTAAATGTTGTCTGGGCTGCACAACTAATGGATCATAATGGATCTTTTAAAATCGGTTAAAATTCCTTAATACCCTTTTATATTAAACATGAATAAATTTGATTAGATGGGCTTGTTTCTGTTTAAATATACTACCTAGAAAGTCTTTTTAGGCGAACTTATGCTCTGAAAAACTCATTTTGAGACTTGAAGATTAAATATGTTAGAAAGCTCATTTTTGTATCACAGTAGGATCACGAGCCAACTTAAGTACCGGCTCGTTTCTCGGGAAATTTAAACATGGGTATACAATCATGATTTGTAGTTTGTATTTAGCTATAAAATCGGTTATAAAATCCACCTACTAGTTTATTCAATCAAGTTTTCAACCAGCCTTGCGATTTGAGCCATGTTTCAGTTTCGGGCATACTTGTAAGATCTTCTGCCTACATTCCAAAAATATAAGTAACACAACTTTGTTCCCTATGGTCATCATCACAGTAGGAAGGAAATATTACATATCATTCGTTACTACTTTTCCTCAAATCAATCATTCTCAAATTGGAAGAGATAAATCCTCGAACACCTACCAATTTTAATATTCAAAAAAATTAATTTTTCAAAAAAATCTGGCTGACGTTAGCATTTGAACCATGAACTATGCTGTTAACTTCTTTCATTTAAATAAAAATCTAATCTCGCATACAAAATCATATATACTTACATTGAATAAATCGCTTTCTCCGTCAATCCAAGCAAAGCGCTCGCAACAGCTAGTACGAATCCGAACAGGCCAAAGAAAATATGAACTGGCATGTAGGCCTCCCGGTACACTTGTCTCATTCCCGGCAACAAGTAGCATAAAAATCCTCCCAGCCATTGGCACGCGAACAGAATTACAGCCAAAATTCCTAGCCATGAATGCAACGAGTACAAATTCGGAATGGGTTCAGCAGCTAAATTGTGCGAATCGAAAACTGCAACCAGTGCAATAACGACCAATACAAAGGCGGTCATGTGAATCAAAGCGTGCGTCAGTTTCAGTTTCTTTTTTCGTAGCCGCCGCAATCCACGGTAAATGAGAATAGCTGCAATTAAATGAAAGAAAGAAATTGTTAAAAACATTGCCATAATTTCCACTTTAATTAGTTGTTTTCGCGGCGTTGAGAAACCGGGTCAACTTACAGTTTCCGTAGAGAAATATCATGCCGATGGTCATAAGAAACGGATGCCAGTTGAACTCTGTCTTCGGATTTGAGGTCCATGAAAAACCACCCAGATGCACTCCTATCCAAGCACCCATGAGGATGATTAGTGTGATGCCTATCATCTGAGTTACCATGTAGATGAGTTTGAAATTAGTGAACGGTCTGCGATTCAGCTCCTCCATGTTGCTGAAATCGACGAAGAAATATTTAAATTTAATTCGTAATTCGGATGCAATTTTGTTAATAATGTATTTATGTTTTTTAGGTACCTCGTTCTTTGCACATTCTCCATCACTCAATGTGCACATCAAAATATAAGAAATTATTTCGATATTCTACTCGTGCTTTTCAGATAATTTTGAGATTTGGTATAAGGCAAAGTATATCTCCACATTTTAATAATTAAAAAAGTTTAAAAAATTCTGTGCATGGTGTTCGTTTGGTTATTTCAGTTTTGCACGAATAATTTTAAATTTCACTAAAAAATTTATACTTAAATTTTTTAAATACATTTTTAACATGAGACATAAAACGTCAATTGATAAATACACGGTAGTGACACAATAAACTCATTTGTAATGAAAATGGTTATTGAGCTTTTGTAGGTTCAGAAAGGATTTGAGTAAATTATTTACTATAAATCCTTTCTGGTGCCTAGAAAAAGAGAATTCAACAGAGTAAAAACAATCAAATGTTATGTGGAGGATTTTAATCATCATTAACGGCGCAACAGCTGTTATCATGGTCTATGCTTGCTGCAGGTAAAAGTTTCAAACGCTGCGGTTTTGTGCTGTTACCGTCCAGTTTGATAACCTTAGCATATTTTCGACAGCCTCTTGCAAGCTATTATTCCATTTAACAAGAGCTTGCCTTGACGTTTTTACTAATTTCCGAAGAAAATTAGTATTAAACTTGTTTTGCCGAAAATTCATATTTCTTTATTATATGTATATATATATATATATATATATATATATATATATATATATATATATATATATATATATATATATATATATATATATATATATATATATCAGCAAAATGATTAGGAGAGATAATCTCTGGAGTGGCCGATCCGATTGATTTGATTTTTGACAAAAAATTTAAATCATTGATAAATTTTGACCTTTGTCCATCATGTCAAATGGAAATTTTGAAAATTCCGATTTGCACAAGAACGGCAACCCATCACCAAATTACCTCTATTTTCAGCACTCGAAAGTTCTGTTCACGAGAACTGATGACTGGATTATTCGATCATAATGAAATTTACAGGACATATTGGTATTAACTAGGACCAGGTCTGATAGAAGTGATTTCGAAATGCGGGCAACCCTGTAGCAGTGGTACCATCTTGAAAAATCACTGAGAAAAAAACCAGTTTTTGGCCTATAACTTCCGATTCAGTCATCTGATTTTAACGAAATTCACACAGTACTTGGGCCTTACTTTTGGTAGTATTTGGTGAAAATTTGGCTGAAAAATTAGAATAGAGTTGCCAGCTATGGTGATTTTTGTAATTTTGTGGAATTACAAAAATTCTGAGCGATTATGCTATTAGATTTGCAAATGGGAATGATCCTGCAATGAAAATTAACAACAAATATTAACGCTTTAAAAATTTGAAAAGTTTTGAGGGTGGTAACCCTAAAATTCTTTTCACCCGTATAGCTTCCAACGCAGTGATTCAATCGAAACGAAATTTACTGGTTGGGTTTAACTTAACGTGAAGCAGATTTGGTATATATTTTGCTTTGCTGCTAACACAGGGTAACCAGCATTGGGCATTTTCGTAAATATTGCACCAATAGATGCTTCAAATTACGTACTCATATGCAAAGCATTAGGTATGTTCCCGTACTTGAATCTATTATAATATATTAACCCCCGCTAGACACACCTGGGTCTTTGGTGTCCGGCCGTTTTTGAAAATCGTCAGGGCGCACAGGTACGTCAATATTTCGGGCTCTAACCTCCACTTAAAAAATTGTACTTGGATCCAGAACTGGCGTAGTGAACGTCACGCTCGGTCCTCCGTTCTTCGTGAATTGCTGAGCTGTCAAAGTTGGCTGCGGACACCAAAGACCCATGTGTGTTTACGGAAGCATAAAAGTGTGCATTTTCTTCGAAGCTTTTCTTCGGTATATTAGATCAAGCGGTAGTTAATTGTAACATTTTGTACAATTTTAATGAAGCGAACACTGCATTGGGAAGATATAAATTTATTGAAACGTTAGCACTTAGTTTATCGAGCGAAGAAATAAAAATTTGCGAAGAACACAAGCTTCATGTAATTTTGTAATTTTGTTCAGTTACTTTATTTATTTTAATAAGAATAAGTGTAAGTAATAATAAATAACACAAAAACGTATAAAACTTTGAGTTACATTACTTTCAAACCAAAAATTGTAATTTCAAACGAATTTTCGACTCCAAAAAAATTGTACTTTTTCTCTTGTCATAATAATTATACTTTTTTCGAAGTTTCATTATGTCCTTTTTTTTTCTTTCATCTACTATATGTCAAGAAACATTTCGTACAGTAGAATTTTCTTAAACTTATTTAACAAAAAGCTATGATGTTTTAAGTGAATACGTGTATTTCTCGTGTTTTGTGTCGATTTCCATTAAATAACAATAATAAAAATTCATATATATCCATCACCTAATGCACGCTCTTTTTCTATAGATATCGATCTACCTTCATGAATTTTTTCAGATTTTAAAACGATTCGAAGTGTGGTAAAAAAACGGCAGGACTCCATAGACCCAGGTGTGTCTAGGGAGGTGCTCGAATTGTAGTGTGTCTGGGGAGGGTTAAAATAGATTCGCAGTAAGTCGTTTTCGTACTTTTGCTGCAAGCCAAATGCAAGCCAAATTTTGCAGCAAAAAGAAGCCAGCTGCCAAATTCTGTTACTGCTGCAGTTTGCTGAAGTACGGGAACAGAGCTATTTGCAATAAAAATAAGAAACCAATTTCTAAATTTTCCGAGTTTTGAAAATCTTTCGGATGGCAGCCTCAACAACGTTTAACCACTGAAGCTTTCGATGAAATCCTGCGATGAGAACGAAATTCAAAGTGTAAGTTGATTTAAGTATGAGCTTGTTAAGGTAAACTTATTGCTGCTTCGTTGGGAAAGTGTTGCCAGCACTGAACATTTTCATCATTTGTGTTATAGTTGAGTTTTGTTGCTTGGGATAAGGAATGGTTGATATGATTCTACAAAAAAGTGTATTACGTCTTTCCACATTGTTTTGTCACTCAAAGACAATTTCTTCGAAAATCAGTTTTCTAGCAGTTCTGATGCGCTAAACTTTTTTTTTTCAATAATCTTGCCTGTATAGATTTTTTAGAGCCGAAGATGAGGGAGATAGTCGCGGGAGCCAAGTGTTCGGATTACACTTTTATTAGTGGCCTAGCGGACACGATACCATTTGCATTTTTCTGGGTACCTCGTTCCTTCCACATTGTCCATCACTCAATGTGGACGGTAGAAGTGCATCAAAATATAAGAAATTATTTCGATATTCTACTTGTGCTTCTCAGATAATTTTGGCAATTGGATATAAGGCAAATAGGATATAAGGCAAAGTATATCTCCACATTTTAATAATTAAAAAAGTTTAAAAAAATCTGTGCATAGTGTTCGTTTTGTTATTTCAGTTTAGCACGAATAATTTTATAAACTTAAATTTTTAAATACATTTTTTGCATGAGAAATTAAATGTCAATTAATGAATACACGGTAGTGACTAATAACGTCATTTATAATGAAAATGGATATTGAGTTTTTGTAAGCACCAGAAAGGATTTAAGTTAATTATTTACTTAAACCTTTTCTGATGCCTAGAAAAAGAGAACTTCGCAGAGTTAAAATCAAATGTTATGTGGAGTGATTTCAATTTAATATATGTATACATGTATATTACAAGTTAGCGGTGGATTAAAGGGGTCACGAAAATGATCTTGTAAAATCCACTCAATCGATCCAGACTAATCTCGAGGAAGATATGCACGTAGGAGTGAGTTATATCAATCGAAGAGTCTCGCCAGCTAAGAATTCGGGCAGTAAACTAATCAGTTGCTTTGACGAATGTTTATTATTACCAACGGCGCAATAGCTGATATCATGGTCTATGCTTGCTGCAGATAAAAGTTTCAAACGTCGCAGTTTTGAGCTGTTATCGTCCAGTTTGATATTCTCAGCAGTTTTTCGACCGCTTCTTGCAAGCCATTACTCCATCTAATACAAAGCCTGCCTTGGCGTTTCTTTTCAATAATCTTGCCTCTATAGATTTTCCGAACTAGATATTCCTCAGTCACGGGAGCGTAGGAATGCGGGCCACGGCAGCTTGTTAAGTCTCGCTTTTATTAGTGACCCAACGGTCATGATACATCTCGTTGCTGTATTGGCGGCTGAATTGTCTATACTCACGTTAAAAGGGAGGATCCTCCTTTGGAACACGGTTAAGGGGTCGTAATTTATTTTACTACAGATCCAAATTTTCTAGATGTAGACTCTTGGCGAGATTAAGATGTTTCAATTTCCGATTGTCTGCAAAGATACCAGGGTTTTCATGGTATTTGTGCTCCAAGGATCAACGATCTTCTTCTTGAGATTTTATTGTCATAGAATCTTCATTATTACTTACAAGTTTAAAAGCCTCATAGAGCTTAGTGTTATAAAATAGCGCTAGCTCCTGGTGTGTAAAGTCCCTGGTTTGAACCCAGGTACAAACGGAGGATCGCGCACCATGCTTTGAATTCACCTATCTCTGAGAAGGCTCCTGAGTCAAAATGAGGCGTGAAACTAATTATTTCATACTTGTAAAAATGTCTGTTATAAAAATGGGGTCTCTACACCCTCCACTAGCGAAGACCTCAAATAAATTTTAGTTGGACAGCTTGATTGAAAGGTGATTGCATAAGTCATAGTATTTTTCCGCAAGAGTACTCTTTCCTTTGTAAAGTATTCTAGATAATCTTACTGAAATAATTAGGATAGGTTGAGCAAGGAGATGGATTTTATTTGTTAATGGACTTAAGAAAACAGCGAGCTTCAAAATCTATAATCCCAAAGTACAAACTAGATTCTCGCACAAAGAAAATCCAGAAAGAGAAAAAATACGCGTAAATGATTTCGTAGATTCGCAAAGGAAGGCAACTTCTATCGCCTAAGAATAATATTCCTACTTCTAAAAATCCATTCGTATTTGCAATTAATTTTATTTCAGGTGTAATGAAATTTTAGCAAATATCTGGATCGATTACTTGTGTCTAATAAGTCTTCAGCTTTAGTGGAGCTTGCAAAGTATTGCAGACTGGCTGTTCTTAATCGGAACTTAATGTTAAGAGTAATATTCGAGTAACATTAATATTAAAATCGATTCAGCCGAAAATTCATATTTCCATATGTTTATATATATGTATATATACATATAGATATATATATATATATATATATATATATATATATATATATGTATATATATACATATATATATATATATATATACATACATATATATATACATATATATATATATATATATATATATATATATATATATATATATATATATATATATATATATATATATATATATATATGTATATATATATATATCATCCAAAAAAGTCAGTGACTATTTCTCCGGAACGCGCCATCCGATTAAGCTGAAACTTTCAGGATACATTTGTGTATGTGCAGAATAGGCCCAGGATTCACCAAATACTAATTATCTTTAACCGGCGGTCGTTTTAGATATGCCTACTATTCTATCAAAAATTAGTTTTCAAAAAACTGTGTTTACGAAATGGATTTCAAACATGTTATTAAAAAAAATTGATCAGAGTTTGAAAATTTCTAACCCTTTTTGTGCGCTAGGTGCCTAAAATGAGATTGGGTAAAATTTGAAATTGTTTGAATTGCGGTAACTGTTGACAGAGCTATTGAATCATTACGAAACTTACAAAACATGTTGATGTTACTAAGTTGTATAATTGTATATTTTTGTATGAACATGCTGGCAACCCTGTAGCTACGGCAGGCGCTGAAAAAGAAAACCTTCAAACCAGTGACTGAAATATTTTCGCTTTTAAGAAAATAAGCAACTCATATAGAAATCGTATGCTTTGCCTACACAATAAGGTAAAACTTTGGAAATTTCATGTCGGACAAAAACGACACCATTCCCCAATATACCTATATTTTTAGCATCAAAAACTTCTGTTCACGGGAACTCACGACCCAATAATCAAATATAGTTGAAATTTACAGAATGTATTCATCTTAAGTAGGACCAGGTCTGATAGAGGCGATTTTGAAATTTGGGCGATTCTGTGCCAGTGGTGCCATGTTGAAAAATCACTAAGAAAATTAGCTACTTTTGGCCTTATAAATTCTGATTCGGCCACCAGATTTTAACTCAATTCACAAAATAGGTGAATCTTACTCTAAACCATGTTTGGTGGAAATTTGGTTGAAATATTAGGTTGCAGCAGCCAGCTATGGTAATTTTGGAGTCTTAAATTTTGAAAATTCACTCAGGAAAATAAACCTCTTTGCCCTATAGATTCCAGTGCAATCATGGAATCATAACGGAATTCATATGGTAAATTAAAATTATTGCAAGCAATACTCAGTAGAAATTTTATTGAATGATAGGGTTGCCAGCTATGGTTGGTTTTGTATTTCTTTTTGCATATCTTAATAAGCGATTTTATCATAATATAAACAACAAGCTTTACACGACTTGTATGTATTGAAATTCACCTATTTCCTAAACTACTAGCCATCCCATTCTAAAACTTTTATGATAAAGTAAGTATACTTTAAGCATTGTTTTGTTTTGAAACTAAACAAAATTAATCTGGTCCAAGTTATTCAAATATGGAGTTTAAAATGGCTACTTCCGGTTTACCACAGGAAATAATTTTATTTTTCCATATCTAATTTTAAAATTGAAAAAAACAGCTGATTTTCTAATACAATCAATATGTTTAATGTTTTTTAAATTTCTTTATGAATCTCAAAATCGGTTTCTAAAAAAACCGTTCTTCAACTTCTTCAATTTTTCAGAAGCCCATAACTCGGCAACTAAACCCCATAGAAAAAAAATATTGTGTATTCACATTTATATTCTCTAGAAGTACCATTATGCACAATATGAAGGAAATCCAGAACCTCGACTCGTTTTCATTGTCCGTTTCATGTGAAACGCCCCACATACAAGTTACTAATAAAGTTGAATATGGTGTTTGTTGGCAGATTTTTGGACAGTGTGTTTGGATGGCTTCCACTTCTGGAACTTTATTTAGTTTGAGCTTATGAAAAATGCTTTCAATCTTTTCTAGTTAGAAAATTTTAATCGAAGAATAGACATACATATATCTCATTTACATTCAAAACATTAGGTTTCGTAACGACAAGCTAACTGAAGATTGTTTTTGCGTGCAAATTTTAAGATATTATGTTAAGAAACAAAAACGGGTTGTGCAACTATTTTATAGTCATGGATTTTAGTGGGACAAGTTTGGATTTTTCTTGTTAAAACCAAAGCTTTAAAAAATACCTTATTTTCATACCTTTGTATAGTTCGAAATTAAGGAGTCGCATAAGAGAGAAGGTGCTTAATTTTTCATAGCAAATTATCATGTGAAATAAATTATAGAAGATCACCAGGATTATGACCCTTAACACGAGAACCCGCAAGCAGTAGGGTACTGCACTGGACTGGTACCTCAGCGAGTAGAGTCGCTTAAGCTGGTACCAAACTTAAGCGACACTTGTTAGAATCATCGGAGCGAAAATGATGAATTCTAATTCGAAACTAGCCACCAATGAACAAGAAGAACAATTTGATTGTAACAACGATTAACTTCAGTAGTCATGATGGGGAAAAACCAAACCAAAACGAAACAGCATATCAGCATGTGATATACTATAAAACGAGTCAATATTTTATATCTGCTTTGTATCATACCAAAGGGCTATTCGTCGCTAGAATTCAATTGTCAATTTTGATTATCATCGAAAAGAATCAACAAATTCTGTTTTCCTCAAAATAAGTGAAACTGCAAACAGTTTATGCAAGCTATGCACAGTAAACCATATTGTAAGAGTTTGCTTCGCTGCTGACATTCTAGGCCGGTCATGACGATGAGCTCACCTCGCACGATTTCGAAGCTTCAGTCGCACCGCCAAAGGTTTAAGTTCAAGCAATTACATTTGAAATAATCGAAACGCAAATTTAATTCAGATGAATAAGTGTTTCATTTTCACAATGTGATATATTTTTTCAATTATTTTCATCAAATTTCTTGGATGTTGCATCGTACAATATCAACAACAAAGTACGTACACATCTTTGCCTGTTAAAGAATTATAATTGGAGTGATTTTCGCAGTAAACAATCAAGTCTTATCGCTTAACTTCTTATTCTTTTGGTTTGCATTTTTTTAACTGATAGCAGTCAAAAGACGGAATAGTGATATTTACTCGAAATTATCACCTTTTAATGTATTATGTACACACAAAATAAGTTAAGATGCCAGCCTTTCACTATACACTTGCGAATAATAAAAAAAAAAATATCCGCTAGAAACAATACTTACGCCGCTTACTCGATTCCGCCGGCCACTTTCACAATAGAACCGTTGATCAACGCTAACGACCTGCGGCCAAAGCAAGCACGATTTTGGCGATTCCGGATTCACGATTCGTCTCTGCTAAAGATTCGTCTCGTTTGCCAAGTTTTTTTGCTCTATAATTGCCACGAACACTAAACACAAGCACAATTCATAAACAAAGCAACCGAACTTAGTGTAAATAATGCTGATGGGTTGTCAACAATAATTTGGACTATCCGAAATAGATAAGCTGTGACAGATATTTTTTTATCGTGATAAGAACGAGCTTTCAAGTTTCTAATTGTCTATTTTGCGATAACATATGTCAATGGCTTTCAGGTCGATATAGTACGTAGATACTTCTAAGAGCCTCCGCGGAACCTCGAATAGAACTGGCGCTATACTGAATTGAATGTTTTCGAATGAAGACCGCCAAGCCTGAATTTCTGCTTACTCACTTTTCTTAGCTTGCGGGGATCTTTTCTCCACACTCTGTACACACGCTAAACGGAAAGTACTCACTGAAGATATTCACGAATATGTTAAACGGTTTCTGATGCTGATAATTGTAACAATTGCGTAGGTTTAACTATTCGATTTTTTTATTTTTGTGATAAAGAAAAATTAACCCATCAACATTACGCCAAATTTCGTAATAGATGCACACGTCATATTCCACACTAGAACTATTTCATATGGTCAATTTCTCTCAGAAAACCCGATACACCATCACTGTCCACTCGGCACTAATACGTTCTGGGTCGTAGCATCTTTTCTAGCATTTATCAAATAAAAGTTTGAGAGACACAAGCACTCAACAGATGGATTTCAGTGTTATCGCCTCCAAATTCGATTGTGTTTTAGCACGTTTGGAGGCAGAAAAGCTTAAGATACTTGACTTTTTCTAGCGTGAAATATTGCCAAAAAAGCTAGTAGCATAAAATCTGAAGTAAAGAAACTGAAAATGTGAATAAATGGACTAGGCTAATGAAACACATTAAATTGCTTTATATGCTGGGCGCTCTATAGCAGGTTGATGCTTTTCCGGAAAACCCGAACTATTCATTCATCACTGTTAACACCAGGTAGGAAACGTCTCATTTCTCTCGGCAGAAGAATCGCACTGGTTGAAGCATAGCATGCGCAACAAGTGGCTGGAGTATGAGAAAAATCGATAATAAATACTATACTTTTACTGTTTTGCATATTTACTGATGACGTCTCTATGTGAATAGCTTGAAAATGGTCAAACGTATGCGCAGCCGTTTTCATTAAAAAACTCCGAGCATCTCATGAAGCAAAACATAATTAAATGAGTCAAAAAATAATTACAAACTATGGATTAAGCAAAAAATAATTAACTGTTCACTGAATTACCTTGAATAATAACTGATTCAAATGCAATTTTGGCTTCCAATCTAAAAGAGAGAATTGAAAGCATTCTAAGGGTCATAGCTGTTTTTAAACCATATGGGACTATTATCGGAATATGTAGCCACATGGTAACATTAAAGCTCCACTTATGAGGCAATATTATCAAAGGGAATTAAATATTTGTGAAAACGTGCATTTAATGTTTGGATATTTTCTAGCTTTTAAAACCAAATGTTTTTATCAATCAATTTTTACCAAATGTTGTTGTAAAGGTTTCTATAATTCAATATTTAACAGCATGGGATAAAGTCGTCCTAATTTATTTGTTTTTTTTTTTACTTTGTTAACTTTTTTATTGAATCTGTACTTGATGTTGTGTAATTGTATATGTATGTATGCATACAATTCAAAAACCAACGCGCGCTGAAAAAACATTTCTGATAAACAGGTTTGAAGATCGTAAGTTGGTTTGTTTCTCGGGTGAAAAAAAACTTTAAGCTTTAATTTTATTCTAATTTATGAACGAAAGCTTTTTGTAAATTTTACTTGAACACGCTCACTAACCGTCATTTGTCACTGCTCGTATGTAAACAGTTTCGATAAACGATGAACTGTGTTGTGGCATCGAGTGTTGTGTAGATCGGATCTAAAAGTTACGTTCATTGATAGCAGTATACTACAGTATTCATGGAACATTAAACAAATATGTATTAAGTTAGTATGAATTGCGATCGAATAAGTTAAATTAATTTTAGATTAGTAAGTGACAGTGGAGGCTAGCCAAATAGACAGTTGATGTGATAAGTATTGCCAGATCTCATTTGACGTGTTGAAAAGTTATTTATTTAATGTTTATGTCTGAATTTTGTTTTTAAAGGTTTAGGCAAGTTAAGAAAATAAAATTATTGATCATTTTTCCATTTAAATAATATTAATTCTTAAAGTAGGTACACGTTTATTTTGTTGGTGTCATCAACTATTTCCTATTTTAGAATTAATATTTTAGACTAGAGTTTTTATTTAAGCGAATAAAAATGAACGTGATTAAAGCAGGAGTACGAAGCCTAATATGCTGCTGTGAAGGAAATTTTGGCGTAAACTTTTGCTATTTATTTATAAAAATGTATATGTAATGAAATGTCGAATGGTAAAAGTTGATGGTGAAATAAAAAACCAATAACGTGCAGTCCTATGTAGCAAACCACAGCATTTATGGTCACATTCGCTATGTACATAGTACCTTGAGCTATAAAATATAGCTAACAAAGCAAAATTCTTATTCAAATATGAGCTTTTCTGCTATGCAGATAGTCTCAACTCCTATGAATCATAGCCTCAACTATTATGAACATAATCTCATCATATATCATTAAAGTACGCTAAATAACATAAGCTTTCATAAACTTTCATAAGCTTAACATAAGCTTTAAACGCATGGAACCTAGTAGATAGAGCGTCAGCTCATATAGAATAGGGTCAAGGGACTCGAATCCGGATTCAGGCAGGATTTATTTGCAATAATTTAAGATCAAAGACACAAAATTTCAGTAATGAAAATAGGTATTTTCATCAATTAAAAACGTTAACATCCCGAAATTGTCTATTCGGAATTTTGAAGGGCACCCGACAATGTGGACCAAACATGATTTTCTTGAAATAACAGTAACTTGGATTTTCCCTCTCTATAATGCTATGATTTGAGACCTATATATCTTAATAGTCGCTCCTAGAGCCAGCGAAACTGATTTAGTCGCAAATTTCTAATGAAAGCCGTTATTCCTCGGAATTTTGTTGCTCTCTTGGGCGTGATTTTACATTTTACTACCCAGCTGAACACAAATGTTCCATTTAAGAAATTACTGATATTTTTTCTGGTTCCATACGAAAGATTGCTACAAGATATTGCCTTTGCTGGATCCAAAGTGCGAAAATGATTGAGCCGCAACAGAAAATTTAACAGTATTTTAAGGTTTCCTTTGAAATCTAAAGTAATTACGCACACGAACTAGTAAGGATTTATAGTCCTCTTAAAGTATGCTAAGTTTTATGCAGTAATTTTAGTTACACAGGACTATTAACGAACATGCTAGAGCGAAAGTATCTCATTGTAGAAGAAAGTGGTAAAGGTGTAGTTTTAGGGTCCATCCGCGGAGGGAGTGGGGGGTTACTTTGTTTGACTCAGGGAAGTGTTCATATAACATCCCCATAAAATTTTGGCGGCGGTCACCCCCTGAGAAAAAGTTACAGCCCCCTAAAGAACGCGTATTTGAGGGAAAAAGGAGTTAAATGAAATGGGGTGGGAGACCCGGAGGGGGTGGGGGGCTAGTTTGCTTGATTTAGGAGGGTGTTCATATAACATCCCCATAAAAAAATTTCGGCGGTCACCCCCTGAGAAAAAATTACAGCCCCCTAAAGTACGCGCATTTTCAACTTTCATATTTGATTTTTTCCACGGTTATGTTGAATGTTTTGGTAGTTAGGAAATTAGAAAAAGCCCTGATAATGTGTAGAAAGTTAAAAAAGATAATTTTCTGTTAGTTGCTTTTATCTTTTCTACCGATTGTGGTAGTTTATACTTGTTAACATCTCCTTTTATTTTTAACTGTTTTACATTTGAAAACTGCATACAATTTGACAGGTAAGAATATGTTCGTATGAACGAAGATGGCGTTCCATTTGTGATCTAATGCCAAGTACTTGCGAGTACTAATTAGTAAAAATGGAACACGGCAATTACATGCTTTCGAAACTTTTTTGAAAAATCATGTTTTGAATACTAGTAACTTGTAGTTTTTTTTCATTTGAATTTTAAATTTGTACTTTTTTAAATTGATTTAATTTTTATTATTTTTCTCTTTATATTCACCTTGATTTTGTTTTTGGTTATGGTGCGTCTAATATTCAGTAATTTGATTCTTATCTGTATATGTATTAATAAATAAATAAATAAATAAGAAATTACTTAAAACTTCGTGAGAAATACGGGGAGAACTGTAATAAAAAAGAAAATTGAAAAAACATCTGCTCGACAACTTAGTCAAATAATAGTTCTGGTGCAAAGAAAAAAACCATTTAAGCGGTAGTAAGGTAGCAAGCTCATTGGAGTTGCCTGTGACCAAAAGATGAGTGAGGTCAATTTTATCATCTGCTGAAGTAATAAAGTATAAAAACCTTGTAAAAAGCCGCTACTCAAGTCTCACCATTAACAAAATGGACTGAAAAATCTGAGTCCTGCAAAGAGAGACTGCAAAAATCGCATGGAAATGGGGAACAAATGAAAAACCGTCATCTTTTCGGTGGAAAAAATAATTAATCTGGATGGATGCAACGGATTCAGTTATTATTGGCATGACCTACGCCAAAATAATCCTTCCAAACTAACCCCACTTTTCGTGTGGTTTGGGCAGCCTTTAGTTACAATGCCAGGACACAAATTTGCTTTATATCCAATAAAATGCATTCAGACAATTATCTGGAACTACTAGAAAGAATTTTAACTCCATTCATGGAACAATACTTAGACGTGGATTTAATTTTTTAGCAAGATCAATATTATTTTTTTTGATTGGTCCGTTTATGTCCGGACCTAAACTCCATAGAAAATTTAGGATCTTAGCTAAGGAAATATACAATAAGGGAATAGAATTGAGTAATATTTCAAGCCTTAAGAATGAAATTAAACAATGTTGGAAAGCAATTGAAATTGAAAAATGTAAATATAAATACAAATTAAATTTGATTGTAAATATATAGTTGATTGAATTGCGTTTGTAAGACGTGAAATCAGTTTCGCTATAGAATAGAATTGTTTAATTTTGTTTTGTGCCTTAATTTCAACGACAATATTGCTTGGATATATAAATGTTCTGGATATGTAAATTATCTTGAAATAATCAATGTACATAAGAATAATCTCGGGTTTTATATATTTACTCCTTTTACGCCGTTACTTGCGAATTGAATCGCACATGCGGCTAAATAATTTTCACTCACTGTATTGTGTCAGAAACAAATCCAAACCCAAAACTGGAATTCCACAAGGATCTATACTGGATTCTCTTCTTTTGGGATTTTATATGAATGACCTACCACCACTTCTTTGGTCTGAATGTCTTTATTTAAACCCGAACTTCTTTGCACCAGTAAGATCCATCGAAGACTGCACCTTCCTTCAGTCCAATCTACATATACTTAGAAAGTGGTGCTGAAAAACTCCACGCAAAGATTTACCATAAAAAAACTAATCCAATGATATATAGCTATTTAATTGATGATCATATACTGCATTCCCCAGCATATGTTTATGTGAGGGATCATGGGACAATTTTGACAAAAAACTAATATTTGATCACACATGTTTGGTATGGTATTTCGTGCATCTAAAATGTCTGACTTTGTTTTTAGATCCTCCAAATCATCTGCAAAACAATTCTCTCTTCTTCAAAACACATCTCTTATTAAATCAGTCTTAGGATACGCATCTGTTGTCTGATATCGACAGCATGAGACAGTCGAATTAGTCCAACGTAAGCTTATTGGAAATACTCTGGTCTTGTTTTTGGAATATTTTTGGAATACTCTGATCGACTGAATTAACTTAACATTCAGCCGTTGTCATTTCCATTGACCAGTATTTCTTGTTTAATTACATCAAACTGCCCGTCTTTTGAGGACATATGATTCCGTACTACTTCCCGTAAAACTCGGTTCTCAGAAACATTTGAAGTGTCATTTGCAAAGCTTTCTAAATCTTAACACTCGACTTTGCCAAGGCTACTAAGGACGAGCAATGCCCTCGAGCTAGGACCTTTGCCCCCATCTACATCCTCTTTTAAACCTGCCTTATCTTGCTTGCTCAGTACACAAGTGGCCAAATTTTTGGTGGCGATGACTGCATCGAAAGCTACAGGAATAGAAAGACTTTGAGAGTTATCGCTTACAAAAGCCTTAGTACTAAAGAAATTCAAAAAATTGCTGCTTGTTTCCATTATCAGACGTTTACCGTATGAAAATGATAAAACAACGACAAAATGGCTGGTACATGCAGTCCTTTGCTAGCACCGACATCAAAAGTATATCAAATCTGCTTCTGGATCGGAAGTTGTACGCATGAAAAGATTTTGGCGGCTGCTGTCCGAAAATATTCCAAAATTTAGGAAAAATGAGCCTTTGTTGATTATTTCTATTGTAAGGCTCTTATCATTTGTTGGCAGCATTTTTGCTATAAAAATGATAAAAATGAACCCTGCTGGCAACCTTTTGACAGATCAACTCATTTTGTGGATTTAATTCAATCTTATGACTGCACCGAAAGTTATAGGAGGTTTAGGCTTGCTGCCCTCAAAAAATGTAAAATTTACAAAATGCATACATAATTTACTTATGTTCACTGCAGCGTGATTAGAACTTGAAAATATATTGATTATAACTCAGCTCAAAAAAGACAAAAATCATCGCAGTAGGCCGCCCTATCCTATTTCTTGAACGAAAATTCGATCAAATCTGGTTGCTAATAAGGTCCATTTGCATCGGAAGTTATAGGGCAAGCTGATACCAATGCCACGGGGTTGTCAGCATATTCATTAAATTTCTATCAAAACCAACTCATCTGATGATCTGCTGGTGAGTTTTCGCGAAGATAAATTTTCGAGTGTTCAAAATTAAGATAATTTGGAGAAGTGTTACCGTTATTTTAGAACGCAAAATTTGGAAAACCTAAACGTGACCGGGTGGAGATCAGACTCAAATCCGTCAATTATTTGCATTTTCTCTGTCACAATGAGTAATTGTTTGAGGTGACTCGTTGAAGGATTTTTTTTTCACTTGCGACAAGTAGCTACAGGGTTGCCAGTACTTTCATTAAAAATCACTCATTACGATCATTGGTAAGCAACAATACGTCCTTCAAATTTCGTAATGATCTGATATTTCTGTCAAAAGTTATCACAAATCGAAATTTAAAAAAAAATCTTTATCTGCTTTTAGACACTCTGCGCCCTTATAAGATTACAAATTAAAGTGTTATCAAGTCAAACAGTAAATATTATTAATTTTCATTTCTCATACTTTTTTCTGAAACTCTTCTTACCATAGGAATATGGAAAACATACTGAAAATTAACAAAAGTGCCTACTTCTGAGTTAATCTCACTGAATCTTTTTTGCAGGCATATGAAACTCATCTCATTTTGATTCCTTTTCTTTTATTTATAGCCGAAAGTTGTCAACGCAAATCGTATCGAAGGCGAACCGAATCGACTGAATTTCGAAACTGTCTCTTGTTTCGCTTGAGCCAAAGCAGCTAGAAACTGGATTTACAATAAAATAAAGCTCGTAATCGACTATTGAGCCAGCACGACTTGGTGCCAGTACGACGATTAACTATTATTATTCCACCCCGACTCAGCAACAAAAATCTTTGTGAGCAATAGTGGCAGGCGTACGAAGGTGACATTTAAACGTTCAAGGAAGCTTTCTCGTTTCATCTGCGAAAGATCATTTGAACAGATTCATGTATAAATCAAGAGATTGATAGCTGTCGTGGCGCAGCAGCTGCAAAATTTAAAATATGCCCAGATAAATGATTATCTAAATGTCTAGTCTAAATCACCTTTCAATAACCGGTCGATTTTAAACTACAAAAGACGTTCGACTAAGGAAGCCGTTAAGCAAAGTCTCTTAAAGTTCGTGGAAGACTTTATCGCACCAGAAATACTGAGAAAATTCGTTTAACTATTGTAAGACTAGATACCAGTTGCGTACCACCTATTAATAGTACATCTAAAAATCCGTCGTTGGCCAAAGTGCAATACAAAGTAGCGAACCATCGACTGTTACCAATATGCTGCGCTGGATTTTGGGTGCTATTTTGACACAATTTCTGTTGATTTTGGAGATTTATTTAAAGTTTGCGGTTTTAGCGGCGCTAATTTACGGGCTGGTCGCGTGGTACGTGATGCATTTCGATCAACCTGCTACAGAAGCTAACTTAACGGAGGTGGCACAAGAAGTAGAGGAGACATAAGCTCCTACTGGCCTGAGCAACGATTGCCGTTGCCGTTGCAATCGAAGACATTGAATCGGAAACATCTTACGTCACGGCAATGTGAAAGTTATTTTGCTTGCTTTTAGCTGTATTGTTCGTTGTTTGTACGTTCATTTGTTCGTGTAAGTCACTGTTACATGGCTATATGGAATATATATTATACTCTTGCTGTTGTATAGCTCGTGGCTGCTGCTGTCACTGAAGAGTTATAGCAATGCATACAAACTTGTAGATCTTTTGAAGTATTTTCTTTGTGCACTTTATCATCCCTTCTAAGTAACTTGCATTACAATTAAGTCAGAAATTACAGTGTGTGAGAGAAGTTAATGTGTACTTAGTTTTTTTTTCGTTTGATGATGGAATTGTTAATAAAAAGAATCTTAGATACTATCAGGTTTAATTTTATTGCAGTTAAGTAATTTCATATAGTTGACTTTTCTTTCGATTGGGTGAGTCAACAAAAGATTTGCAAGAAAATGTAATAGAAAGCATTAAAAGATTTGAAAACATAATCAATAAATAATCAATCATGTGTATATCAGAAAAAAATGCTGAAATTTTGCTGATCAAAAATGTCTGAAATCAGTGTTTCATTATGCCATCTACTTGTGAAGAGCTATGATAAAACTGTAAGCATAGCTAGGATTAAGCTTTATAAAGCCTTGAGAGAACACTGTATTTCAAACAAATTAACACGATTGTGTAGGTTGATGTTTACAGGATACCATCGCGGAGGATTTTTCCGTGTCCGAGGAAAAGATACCTTCTGAGGAGAAGGGAACAGTTCTGGCTAGTAAGAACGGAACACCCGTAGCAAGAATATAAAGAAATGCTCTGGACTCTACAAACATTGGAAAGCTATCAGTTGCAGCCAATGTAAAAATCTATGAACAGGGAAATCAATCGACGAAAATTGCATGTATTTTCCAGGATATTGGACGTGAAACAGTGGAACGCCACAGCATACCCGGAGAAACATGTGAAATGTTGGCTAGTGATATCGATGCTGACAGCTTGGAGCAGAAAAGCTTCAGATGGCTGATTGGACGTTGTTAATCAGTAAAGTTCGCAAGCTCATTGCATAAAGGGTCCTGAAAATGGGACCGTGAACAATATTGTCAACAATTCTCTGCTCAAATGTTTAACCCTCCGAGAACACACCTATTTTTTCGATCATCGAGAACAATTGGGGTCAAATTGACCCCAACCATTTTTGAACGTCTATAGAATGGCCGCCACTGAAGATTTTCATTTGAAAAAATTTGCAAGTATTATTGGAGACCTCTTTTAGTAATATTCATACATACGAAGTGCCTTAAATGTCCTGAACATACCTAAAAAAATTCGAGAAAAAACAGTTTTGTCGAAAATCAGCTTTTTTACAAAAAAAAATCGTAACTTATTTCATTTTCAATATTTTTGGCTAAAAATTTAAGTGGATATTCTCAAGATATGAAAAAATTATAAAAAAAATTAGCCTTATAGTGGCCCTTGAAAAAAAGGTATTTATTTTGCATATTTACGGTGGCGATTCTGAAGATTTTAAAATTTGTATATTTAAAAAAAATCATAACTTTGTCAATTTTTAATATTTTGAGCTGAAAATATATATGGATACTTTCCAGACATAGTAAAATAATTAAAAAAAATAGCCCTATATAAAGGGTTGCAAAAAAGGTATAATCTTCTGAATAATCAGATTCTGATTGCTCCGAGACATGGTCGTCTTCGGAGGAATCAATGTCGCCAAAATTGTCATCATTGTCTTCAGCTAACAAATTATTGCGTACACTAGAACGCAGATTATACGCTATATTGCCAAAAACAACAAAATTAAAACACTTGCAAACTTATTTTTTGGCTTTTTTAAATTAATCTGTCGATTTATAAAGTAAAAAAAAAATTTAGTTTTTACCACAAAATTGACGTCGAGTACAGATGGGGTCTATTTGACCCCTTGATCTGGTTCAAATGCTTCTCAACGACGACTAACGATTTGGGACTGGAAGCGAACGGTGTAAACTTAAAGTCAAGACACAGAAATATATTTAGGAGCCTATAGTATTCCTCTTTTCTTGCAGGCCTAAGCGCTGCGATCGGTCAAAAAGGTCTCCGAGGTCAATTTGACCCCCTGTGTTATCGGAGGGTTAAGGTTTGTTACAAGATTTTTCTTCCCATCAAAGCGAAAAGTTGGCAAAACTGAAACCCACCTTTATTGCGCTTGTAAAAAGCCATGAGTTCCAGGTAGCAGAATCTGCCGACTCAGCTCACTCAAAGACGCGAAAATCTTATATGATGAAGAGTCAACGAGGCCGAAAGCTTGTATTTAGAATTTCAATCTGCTTGATCTTCCCAGGCTCTATGACAGTTTTCATGTGAGGACCTCTCAGCGATCATCTTGCAGTACCAGGAAAATATTAAGATAAATCACGTGATTGTTACTTACTTCCACCGCCAACATAGGGGCTGAGGGATCCAGCTCTCTACACCAAAACGGAGCGATTGGAACTTCTGGTGAGTCTTGTTCGGGGGCTGCTCACTCGAAGCATTAAAATTTATCTGAGTTTTATCACTCATAACAGGAAAGCGGTTATTTATATATCGCTGCGTTCTCCCGGAACAGTGAGATCAATAGCTGGATTGCACGTGTAGGATGAAATATCACCTTCTGATCACCATTACTTGTTGTTCTCTTTAGGTTCAAGTAAAGAAAAGAGTCCGTACAAGCTGAACTTGGGAATCACTTTGGTGACTGACACGCAAAAGACCTCTGACCTGCTGACCAAACCTCCTGCTAGTCGCGGTAGTAAAAAATGCTGGTACACAGATAGATCTGTGGTCACCAGCTAAAAGGTTAGAAATGCAATGGCGTACACTGAAAAACTGATGTACATGGCGCCAGAAATCTATAAACTATGGCGTCTGGCGCTATGTGTTTTTTCAGTGCACCAAATATAAATTCGATAAATTCGAGTCAACATACTCACTATTGAATGTTCCTGCTCGAGTGTGAAAATTCACCGGTCGAAGTATCGAAAATATCGCAGTCAGTACTTCAGTTCAAAATGAGTCAATTATGTAGACATAAGTTCAAATGTCACTTGCTGACAAATTTATACGTTACCTCACACAGCATGACTGCGAGTTATAATTGGAGTGCCAAGAGCCATGTTACATGGCTCATGGCACTATGTAATATGGCGTGTGGGGCCATAATTTCTGCGCCATGTAATTATGATGCTGGGAGCCATACTGCATAGGTCAGGGCACTATGTACATAGCGTGTGGGACCATAAATGCTGCGCCATGTTACATAGGATTACAGAGTACTATGTACATAGCGTATGGCGCCATAAATAATGCGCTATGTTACATGGCTCTGGGCGCCATGCGGATTTTTTTTAGTGTAGAAATGCATCTATCCGGCAATGCTAAGGGAGGGAATAGACCACTTGTAGGCAGCTCTAAGGGAAGTCTTTTGGACATGCCTAGCTTTTGGATATGTTACGTCATATTGGTGACAGAGTACCGTGATGTCTACATCTAAAACCGAGAGGTGATCCAAGGAATTTGGAGCCAATCATTCTAACATCGTTAATGCTGAAATGTCTCGAGAGGTTTGTCGATCGGCATATAAGGCATCCTCAGAGCCCAACTGAGGAACTGCAGGATCCCTCCTCAGCAAACGTAGGAAAAATTGTAGAGCCATGATCAATTGCCTACATTTTGAAACTTTCTTGGGTGGTAGCCCTGAAGATCTTTTAAAACCGTACTGAAACAAAATTCCCAGGACAAGTAGGTTTCGAAAAGGAGTAGATCTTTTAACTTTCGATACGGGTTGGTCGTAATAAGGAGCACGTTTGATAGAGCAGGCATTTAAAATCGACATATTCCTTTAATGTTTTTTTCGAAAATTTGGCTCACTATCGGTTGCTATGCTCTAGAGTTTCAATGTACTCTGGAAAAGGGTTGCACTATCAATGATATAATAATAATTGCAATTCATTTTATCGTTTCAGGTAGAAACTTAATGCATATTTATTCACATTTTTATGGTCATAATAATTGTACCTAATTGTACCAGCTGTGTTAATAGCAGAATTCAAATAAAATTTAATGCAGTCGGAAATTATTTTCATACGTGTCACTGTACTTATTTGCAATATTAAGCCGCGCTGAAATCCACTACACGTATCTACACACATAGCTATGCAGCTCTTGAACGATTTCCAGCAAAACTCAAGTAGAGACAACATGAACTAAAATAAATCAACAAATCAAAATAGACGAAGGAAACTAAAGCATAATACTAAACTTATGGACGTTATTATGGTTAACAAACAACTGAAGCACACATTGCACTATCGAAAATCTTTAAGATGTCTCTCGGATTTTTAACCATTGACAGGCCGCAAACAAGCAGCAAGTTTTTCACAAAAGTTACCGAGATAATTTGACAAATCATCTTTTTATTAACTGTTATTAATTAATGTTGCTCGTTATCTCATGAATGACTGTTCAAAATGCGACCTAGAAGAAGGTGGGAATGACTTTTAGCATTTTGAGATTTGTTCCTAACTCTTTTATATGTCCTCTTTTTAAGTCCTAAGAAGCTATGTGGGACATGTATGCTACCTAGAATTTTATTCGCTGCAATTGTAGGATTTGCTCCTTTTTAAATGTTTCGAAGATGTAACATGACAAAACAAACACCAACAAAATGTGCAACGAGTCTGTAAAGAAATTTAGCCAATAAAATATTTGCACAAATATGAGACCCCCCAGAGACAGGCGTCACAGTGAAAAAGCATGTACATTACAACACCAAGCTTGCGGCCTCTAGATGGTTAAGTCTTAAGCAAGTCTATCTGGTTGCCATCAGGCTTCGCTTTGGTCTATGTTGTCTGTCTCATGGCGAAGACAAGATAAGTGAACAAACACCAAGGTGGCCAAATCACTGGCAGTGGTATTCGCGACACCACCTGAGTAACATTCGTTTCAACCACCTAGCGAAGCAGTTTTTAGATTCGCTCGCTGGGCGACCGCAGCGCCATCGTAACTACAGTACGCACTTCACACTTACACTTCTTCTTTTCCGTTTGAAACCATTTACCTTGTTTGAATAATAAAAGTGATCATACTCTCAAACCGTTCCAATAAAATCGAATTATCGTTTCGAGCCTCTGATCAGTCCCGGGTTGCGCAATTGCACGGGATTTGAGCCGTTGCGAAGAAATAATTCGGTGGAAGTTTTATTCGAGTGCAATTGATCGTGTTACGCGAAAACTAATAGTAGGATCAACCGTCCGTCGATATTGACCGGAATAATAAATACGCTTTGAAAAGTTTCAGCAGGTTTTCTTTTTTCTCGTTTCCGATTCGTCGACTGTTAGCGATTTAATTTGATTAATTTCTTCTAGACATTTACTTTGCCCGTGTTTTTATTTTTTTGCGATTTCAAACGCGATCACTTTGACACGCGATCGGTTTTTTGAGTGCATTTTTTTCTCTACCGAAAGTGATATTTCTCTACGCTATTTAATTTTTTTCTTCCATATTTTCACAGTGATCAGTTTCAATATAAACTTTTTGCAATAATCTTCAGATAAATAATTACCTACACGAAAGTGATAGTGATATTGTTTAGTATTCATATTAACGAAATAAAGTTTTACTGTTGCTGCAAGTGCTACCGATAACTTCTTTGGATTATTTCGAAATACAGCGCAGGTGAGTTTTTGATATAACCGGTGCTACAGTGAAATTTTCCGTGAATGCATTTTTTCCAGCTTGCAGTCTTCGCGTATGCGAAGTGATTTCACTGGGTAACGTAAATGTGTATGTACATACGCTCGTAATTAGTTTCTGTAAAGCGTTTGCAATTAAAAACACCGGAGAGATTCTTGACTCTCGATGTGGCAAAATACGGTATAGGCTCTGACTTGAGCTCCGGCTGCTTACAATTTTGTCTCGAATAACTTCTGACTTTTCAGACCCTTCCCACAGTCAACTGTCGTAGGTTTCTTGTTGATTATGTACGATTCGTGTGAATTCCATGCAAGTGGGTTAGCTTGTTAAGTGTTTAATTGTCGAAATGCTGCTATCCTTGAGCCGCCGAACCAAGCGCATAAATACTGTAATCTTTGACAATGGATAGGAACAGATTTAGATGTGTAGTTTTTAAATTTATGCTTAGAAGTGATTAGGTACGTTCAATCATAAATATCTTCGCATGTGTACTCATAAGATAATGAATACTGACATGCATTGAGTACTGAATTCCTACAAAACACATATCTTTTGCACAAAATCCAAACTAACATCTCTATCAGATATGTAAAAATACCCACGACTTATGCGTAACTTGGAAACTGGTTCTTATGTTCGCACAAAGAGACATGTTTTACCTCTAACAAGGCTTGAAATCGCTTATTAATCTTGTTTGTCTTTCATAGGTGACAAAACTTTAGACCAGTTCGAGTCAAAGAATTTTGTGTTTACTTTTGGTGTCGTAATTTACTGATAATTATCAGGATTTGTCAAAAACATTAGCTATGAAAGAAGAGTACCTTGAAATTTGATCAACATGTCGCATTAATATGTTAATCAGTTTGAAATATCTAAAAAAAAAACATTTCTCATAGCTAAAAGGCAGCATTAGAAACTTGCATATTTGTACAAGTTGGAAATGTCAGTTTGATGTGAAAGAAAGACTCTTTTTAAATGATGAAAAAAAAGAAAGACTCTTTTTAAATGATCTCGATTTATTCAATCGGCTATCAAATAACTTCATAATAGCCGGAGACTTTAACTGCAGGCATCCTGATTGGATTTGTTGGAGACAAAATCGCTGGGGCTCCTTATTACATAATAAATTAATCACAAGTCATTTTTAAATTATTTTTACTCCAACTGCAACATACTTTCTGAAATCAACAAGAAGACATCCCTCTACTCTAGACATAATTTTGACAAATAATGGGCAGCACACTTAACACTACCTTTCACTTCAACAGCCTTACCGTCTGACCATCTGCCAGTTTTATTCAGCATCAAAAATCAACCTGTAGATAAACCGGCCTACAAAATTACTTGCTTCGAAAGGCAAACTGGGCTCGCTTTTCAAGTATTAAAAAGTGCCTTATAAGTGAAAATCATTCTTTTTCTGACATTAGTACAAGACATGACATTGACAACCACATAAACAAATACAACAAAATACTTATCGAAGCCGCAGAGCAATCGATTCCCAAGACTTTACAGACTTGATCGTCTAACACTTACTTCCAACATTAAAGCTCATATCTCTATACGAAATGCATTTCGCCGATTGTGGCAGAGAACCAGATAAATAATATATAAAGATGAATTTAATCGACTGAAGAGCGTAATAACTAATGAAATCTATGACCTAAAAATCAAACCTTGGAATGAAAAACTCTCTTTGCTCAAAAAAGATTCTTTAAGCTGCTGACTAACATTCTAAAATACGAGGGCGGTCCGATAAGTACTTAGCCTCATCGACCGATGGCGCCACTATCGCAAGAAAAATTTCCTGTCGTGTAGTACATTCTCGTAGATGGCTACTGTCAAAATTTCAGCTGAATTGGACTCGTTGTTTGGTTTTGACCGCGTGTCGGAGCGGGCTTGTCCGCGAATTTTAGAAAAATGGAAAAAGAGCAATATCGGTCGGTGATTCGATTATTGTTTTTGGAAGGAAAATCGCGCAGCGAAATCAAAGAGCGCTTGGGTGCTGTGTACGGTGGCTCTTCTCCTTTGATGGCGACCGTCAAAAATTAGTTTACCGAGTTTCAATGTGGGTCGCAAGTCGGTTTTTGATGAGCCACGACCAGGTACCCCAAAAACGGCTACCACGGAAAATAACGTGAAAAAAATCCACGATTTCATATTGGCAGACGACCGATTGAAGATACGCGAGATAGCTGAAATAGTAGGCATTTAAAAAGACTGCGTATGTCATATCCGGCATGAAATTTTTGGCATGAGAAAGCTGCCGGCGCGATGTGTGCCGCGTTTGCTCACTCCGGACAACAAGCATAACCGTGAGACTACTTCAGAGCAGTGTTTTACGTTGCTTAAGCGCAACCCGAAGGAGTTTCTGCGCCTTTCATGACCATCAATGAACCATAAATCCACTGGTACAAACCAGAGACCAAAGAACAGTCGAAACAGTGGACTTTACCCGGCGAACGTGCTCCGGAGAAGGCGAAGACTGTCCTATCGGCCGGAAAGGTGATGGCCACCGTTTTCTGGGACTCGGAAGGTGTGATCTACATCGACTACCTATAGAAGGGCAAAACGGTCACAGGGCTATACAATACCGAATTATTAGGCCGATTCGACGCCGGATTGCAGAAAAAACGGCCCCATTTGGCGAAGAAAAAAGTGCTCTTCCACCATGACAACGCACCGGTTCACACCTTTGCCGTCGCCACGGCCAAATTGGTTGAAATGGGCTACGAACTGCTGCCCATCCACCGTATTCTCCGAAATTGGCCCCGTGTGGCTTTTTGTTTCCAAACTTGAAGAAGTCACTCACCGGGGAGAAATTTGAGTCTAATGGAGAGGTCATCACCGCCACGGAGGCCTACTTTGCAGACCTCAAGAAAACGTTTTTTTCAGGCGGGTTAAAGAAGTTGGAGCATCGCTGGGTCAAGTGTATCGAGCTAAAGGAAGACTATGTTGAAAAGTAAATCGTCACTTTTTCAAAATTTCCATTTTTTTTTTGTAGGCTAAGTACTTATCGGGCCACCCTCGTAAGTTGGTTCACCTCCTTGATGCGTTGAAATCAGAACTTGCGTTGATAACAGAAACCAGACTGACTCTATGGAATAAAGCTGACTCTATGGAATAGTCAGCTTTAGAGGGTTTACCACTGTCTTCGCCCATCAAAATGGAGGCTCAGCCTACTGGTTAAGAGTAATCTGGACATGGAACCCATCGCGGTCCTCGATTTGAAGTGCTTTGTGTTTGCTGCAGCGGTAGTCAAAAAGATGGACTTTAGGCGAATCCTCGTTGCATCTTTGTACGTTCGACGTAGTTCGTCAAAGTTAAGTCTGCTGCATGATTTCGGATTCATTAACTCAATCATATCTCAATATAAATACTCGCTTACCGGTGGCGATTTGAACTCGAAATACCCACAATGGGTAGATATCGTGACAAATGGAAACGGCAGGGTGTTTTTTTTATCCAGGTGGATTCATAAACATTTTACTTTTTCTTGCAGACGCACCTCTGAGTCCCTAATTTTTAAAACCTTTAACAGATCAATGCCCTGCCGTCACTTGCAACTTAGTATTATATTTTCATTCTTTACTTGAATTATATATTCTGAATCGCATCGTATTTAATTTTGCATCGTATTTATAGAACTTCCTAAGAAAAAATCTACTACTAAATTTCCCTTAGGGCTATTTATTTTATAATAACTTTTCACCCACTACAAACAAAGTGAATGCATCGGTCGGTAAATACTTTGAATAATCGAAACAATTACAATTATTCAAAAAAAAAAAAAAAACAGCGGCTGCTACCGCGTGTGGTCCATGGTTGAAAACCAGGCCATGAACACACATCGGACTTTGAATTAATTTAACTCTTAGTAGACACCTAGGCCAAACTAGAAGTAAAATGAGTCGTGGGGCGAATACTACACACACGTATGAATGGATTTTGAATAAAGTCCCTACTATCTCCAAACCCCACACTCGGTAAAGTTTGTAAGTGGGGCAACTTTACTTTTTTTGATTCTGTGGAAAATAGCGATTCGTTTCTAAAAAGATAAGCTCGAAAAAAATATTGTCGGTAACAAATGAAGATTACTAATCAAACGGAGAAAATATACTTGAATTTATGATTGGAATTTTTCGGCATTAGAATTCGAAATACTTTCATGCTCTTACCATCAGCAGAAGCTGCCCACTGATAGACGGAGTCATATGTAACTACCGACTCCAAAAAATCAGCAGATTGAACTATCGTCCAGGGCTGCCAGGCTTGATTGACAATTGTACGTACAATTGTCGCTCTTGCAGAATCCGCCAAAATAATTCTAAAATACCCCAAGAGATACTGCATTGCTTGAAAAATCCCCTAAATATTTTTTTATGCTTCTGGTTAATTGTATCAAGAATAATATATCTAAACGGTTTACTAAGTACTACTACACTGATGCTGAGAATGTTATTTTGTTCATAATTAACTTTAACAGTTTGTCGGAGGAAATAAATATGTCATGAAAATGTAAAACCTCAATCAAAATTGTAAATAAAAGTAAAGTAATCCCACGACAACCCTCGTACGGGTCAAGGGGTTGAAGCTGTTAGAGATTGGAATTGTTTTTGTGGGATAATTCAAATTGAAAAATTTTGATTGAACATTTTTTTTTGACTAAGTGTCTAATTATGTCGATGGATATAAGTCGAGGATGTTAAAATTTGTCACAACTAACGTAAATAAAAATTAATGATCTCTAACTGCAAGTGGTCACATCAGTCAAGTATGCACTGTGAGCTGGTGTCTGATGAGAATCAGTGCATACTTTCGAAACCACTTAGTAAAAAAAAAAATTTTCAATAAAATTTTTTCAATTTTAATCATCCACAAGAACAATTCCACTTTGATTCTCCTTTCAGAGGTTTATTCCGCAAAACGATCGAATTTCCCGTTTCAATTATTCTCTGCTTTGATAAGCTTTAGAGACGATATACGTTGTCTATGATGATTTATAGACAAGAAGGGAACCATGATCACAAATCAATAACCTTTACTGTTAGAGAGCTTCATCACAAATTTACAATCAATGTGAATACGAGTGTGGAGTGATTAGTTCCACGACTCACTTTACCTTTGATGAATTCAGGTACCTATCCAGAGCTAGGTGAGCTCAAAGCTTGGTGCGCGGACCCTCGTCCGAACCTGGATTCGAACCAAGGACCCCACACACAGGCAGCCACTGCTCAAGCTTATTATAGAGTAAAATTGTAAAGCATAAACTTATGACACATAATGTACATTTTGCAAAAAAAATACAGAGAAAGGATTATTTGAGAGAAAAGGAAAGAAAATCAAACCAAGTGATTGTTGCGATGATACCAGATCTAGCAAGATGCAAGATCTAGATTATAAAAGTCACCATAAAATGGCTCCGATAACGTATATGAATCGCTAAAAATGTTGGAAATCACAACAGAAAGGTTAAGCTTTCATGAATAATTAATGAGCTCACAAATAATTAACTACTTCAAGGTTTTTCGATGCGAAGAATCAAGCAATCGACGAAGTTTTTCAAGCATAGTTTTAAAAAGCAAATACAAATCAATGCTAGTTAGAAAACAGGTAATGCTCGTGTCGTTCCAAGAGCAATTGTTGTTGTTTATGCCAATTTCCACCACTACTGTGAAGAAGATTAAAAATTTAGACACCTAACACATGCTTGACATACAAGTCTAAATAAAGTCATCAAAAGATTGATGAAATGGGTCGTATAATATTGCTCTAAAATTAAGAGCATCGAGCAAGATTATCGAAAAGTATGCAGCAGCATATTTTCTTTATAAAAATGAACGATAAATAGCGAGGGCTATCATATTAATTTGAAGTCGTAAATCTCTCTATTACATGAGTTGTAGCTTTTTATTAAAATATCAGCATACCTTCCTGAATCCAAGAAACACATAAAAGACAATGTTCGTTTACCAGCAAAAATTATAGATACGAGGGTTGATCCAAAAGTATTGATAATTAATATAAACCAAGGTGATTAGACTTAAAAATTATATTTATTTTTCAACATAGTTTCCTAACAAGTTAATACATTTAGTCCATCTTTTTTCCAAACTCACGATACTGTTCGAAAAAAATGATTTCGCCTAAACACCGGCTATTACTTCGCTATCATCTTCAAATTTCTTGCCTCTAAGCATTTCCTTGAGCCGAGGAAAGAGGTAGAAGTCACTGAGAGCTAGATCTGGCGAATAAGGTGGATGTTCAAGCAGTTCGAATCCTGTTTCTTAAATTGCAGCCATCGCAACTGCAGCCTTGTGAACCGATGCGTTGTCTTGATGAAACAGCATTCGGGCTCGCAGTTTGCCGCGTCTACTTTTCTTAATGGCCTCTCGCAATCTTCTTATTTGGCCTGCGTAGTAAAAGCTTGTTATAGTTGCTCCCTTTTCCAAATATTCCACCACAATAATTCTTTCAGCGTCCCAAAAAACTGGTGCATAACCTTCCCTGCCGGGCTCGACACTTTGAATTTCTTCGGCGTCGATGAAGAGGGTCGCTTCAAGGTCATAAATTCTTGTTTGGTTTTTGGATTAAAATGATTGATCCAGGTCTTGTCCACGGTTACGAAACGTGATAAAATCTTCCCAGATTTGCCTGGAACTTTTCAAGATTCCCTGAAAATGTCGACTCGTTTCTTCTTTTGGTTTCGACCCCCAACGCACAGAGACCTTCTTCATATGTAATTCGTGGGCAACGATTCTTTGAACACTGCCATACGAGATCCTTGTGACCTTAGCTACATGCCTGATGGTCACTCTTCGATCTTGCAACACGACATCTTCGACTTTTTTCACATTGTCTTCAGTGAGAGACGTAGGTACGATGTTCTTCCCAGCTTAAACTCCTTCGCCCAGGATGCAACAGTGGAATCTGAAGGAGCAGAGTCCCCTAATGTTTCCACCAAGTCGCTGTCTAAGTCTTTGGTAGACATTTTTTCAAACACAGATAAATAATGACAGCTCTAATTTCGTTTTTCTCCATTTTGATGTTGTCTCCTCGACTATTCGTATTCAAATGAATGTGCCTTCTTGGAATCGTGGCCTATTGATGTGTTTTTTTATGCTGACCTAGTGGATATATGAGGTAGTACATTTTTTTTTTGAATTTTATGCGAACTGGAAATAACTGATTACCACTACTTTTTTACTGCAGTGAAAATTTCGGGGAGTCGTTTAGTTCTATAGATAATTTAACCTAAAGTTCATGCTTCCCCTTCCTTATAAAAATTAATTTCTGAGATCCTAAATTTTTCTGAATGGTTTCAAATAGGTTAAAATGGATAGCATGCTTATTTGAATGTCAGTATGTTATAGCAAAATATTTTCCATACAAATATGTCTCTAAGCTTTTGTTCTGTCATTTTGAAATCTTAAAGATCGAATGAAAAGTGTTAAACTTTTCATCAGTCTTTGCAGTAACTTGTCATATTTGAAAGTATCCAATAGTTTTATCAATTTTAAATCTGCAGCCTGTTCAATGATTGAGTAACAGTTGATTTCGATCAAATTCTTGTTGATTCTTAAAGAAATTTTGTTCAGCATCAACATCGACGATTGTCCAAATTTAATCAGATCCACTAAACTCTAGCACAATCATGCCATGAAAGTTATTATCACTAATCATTCAAACATTAGCTACGTATACAATGTGGATTAAGATCGATCAATCCGTGTCATATACCCGTACCGATTAGGAATTAATTGGGGGATCGGATTGAGTTTGGTATTAAAAAAAATCCGCATCGATGGATTGAAAAATTCGAAGTCCACTTAACATCTGTTCATGCATGTGACTTTCCAAAGCGGTATACTTCACCATTGTAGAACTGCCTGAATTGGATTCGGATGATCCAGTCACATCGAAAACCTACTTTGATTTCTCAGACATTTCGATTTCAATCTGTCAGCTTAAGACTGCTGCTAGAAAGTTCCAAACATACCGATTTTCATTCAGTTCGATAACACCAGTATCTATTTGACATTCTAGGGTAGGACATTACCAAGTCTTATTCGAGGTTTTTACGCGGCTAGCTGGGAGTCATCGGCAAACCAGTCGATTATCTTTTATGCATCTGGGCTCTAAAATGCTGTACCAATGATAGTGTCTTTGCAATGCCAATAAACATCATTCCCTTAAGGTTCAACTCTAGGAATACCTAACTCATATCCATATTTTTGGCTGGCTTTTAAGAGATCGTCTTTCAGACGATCAGCGTTAGTTTGTACCTATGCATGTGCAGGTTCAAAAAATTATACCAATAACATATTAGTTGGAGTCAGTATTGGTTGCTCGATATGTTTGCGCATTCAGCAAGCGACTTTAAAAGCGTTGATCTATCAAAAGATGGTTTATTCGTTAAGGGTGGTCCCACCTGGAGATGCTTAGTAAAGTTTAGTAAAGACTGCTTAGTAAAGACTTGCTGTTAGCTAGTATTTTTAAGCAGGCTATTAGGACGAACATACTATCTGTATGAGTATATGGGTTCTTTCCATATTTTATTGTTTGTTTGACATCATATATAAGACGGATGTTATGATCCTTTGGCAAGTATACCCTTTTGTGAAGAATGAAAGTTAATTAAGGATCTATCTAATATGATTTGCTAAGCACGCGCAGCAACCATAGTCACTTTTCATAAAAAAAAACCGATTTTTCCTTTCGAAGCTAGATATATTGAATTTTTGACAGATATCGATATTTCGAGGGTAATCTGCCCCCTTCTTCAGTGTCTATCGATAGACACTGAAGAAGAGGGCAGATTATTCTCAAAATATTGATATCTGGCACAAAATTCAATATATCTAGCTTCGAAAGGAAAAATCGGTTTTTTCATTAAAATATTTTTTTACAAGCTAGGAAAAAATTGGTACACATTAAAAACAATTCATAGTCACTTGTTCATCGCCACAAATCCGATGCAGGCAGTTTTTTTGTTTCTTTTTCACATTAGATATATCCAAGGAATGCATTTTCCATGTGCCTGAGCTCGCCTCGATTCCAATCCGGTTCGTCCCTTATGCTTTTATAATTAACAGATTTTATAATTTTCACGAGCTAAGAAGCCCTCCCAATATTCCATAAGAAAAGCTGTAGTCTTTAAAGGATCTTTTACCTATATTTTTTAAAGAGGAATTCCACGCGATCACGACGCTCTGCGATTGGGCTTCGAAAGTAGTGTTGACAGCGCTGAGGCAGCAGACATTTTTTTGCTTTTAGTGCTGGCTGTTTCAGGATGCCGCTCTACTTAAAGACCCATAGTGAAACTACAATATCAAAGCTAGTAAATTCTTCGATCGAAACCTTGTCTGGTGACCAGAAACCCTTTTTTCCAAAATAAATTTATAGGATAATCATTTTTCCTACTTGTTCAAATACACTAAATTTTTATGACTATTTCCAATAAAAAGTTTATAGTGAAAAAAATCGAAATATCTAAAAGTTGTATCATTAGCAAATATTGCCAGCAAACTCTATTTCAAATTGAATTCCATCAGTTCTTCACTGGGAATTCCTAATTTCCAAACAAGTTATTAATAAATATTACTACCATATTATCATAATATTGACTTAAGCTCAGCAAATGCCAACAGGTATATACGAATGAAGAAGTATTAATTTTCGATACCCAATATTGCAACAGGTGAATGACAAATTCCAGTTTTGTTCAGTCGTTGGCATTCAAAATGGATTAGTTTATTTTCAATATTTTATTTAGTTCGTTGGATTCACTGTTCAATTAATTTATTGTGAAATATACCTATACAGACAACATAGCGTTGGTAATTGTTTTCGGTTGGTCATTATCGGTAGGTAAATAATCAAAGAATATAATTCAACTCGATTTCGACCCATGGACGACTTCTTTGTGTATGTATTGGTGCTGAAGTCTGCAGTCTTTGCTGATTATTTCAAATTATTGGATTAATAAAAAATGACTACGAATTCTCAGACTTTTGATCTTTTCTTTGAATTATTTTTGCTTTTATACATAAACAACGAGTGATGGCATTGGGTCAAGTCAATATTTTGGAGACTGTTACTTATCAGAAAATGGCTTGTTTTCCTTGGGCACAAATGAAAAATGACTTTCTCTTGGACAGATGTCATATTCCTGCGAAAAGTTCGTATTATTTTCATTTGATTTTTCTCTTGTGTTGCTGTCAATTTTACAGATCTTGATATCATACATGTATGAAGCGAACCTTAAGTTGCTCTTCGCTTTTTAGTAATTTTATTATATTTGTCTTCATATGAAGCGTCGATCTATAATATATTTGAATATTGTTTGTTTCAATATTGGCCATATATTTACTGCTATAGCATCTATACTTCAGAATTTTGAACCTAACATCGTATTTTCTGTAAACATAATGCATATTCCTTCCGACATTTTACAACGGCTATTAAGGCCGGCGATACATGTAAACGCCTGAATTTAGACCGTTTTTCAGAGGCTTATTTAAAATAGAAGGATTAAATGAATCGTTTTGAAAGTGATCATGTTTAATCAGTACATATTAAAATACAAGAATCTGATTTTATTTAATTTTTTTTTCAAAATGGCCGCCGTAGTAACCAGTCTTCTGAGACCCTCGCGGCGAAAGACATCAATCGGCGGGATTTTTAGCATCAGTTACAGCAATTTTAAATCAAAAAAATGGGTTAGAGTGTGTTTATCAAACAAGTATCTTCTAGTTGAACCAACAAAAGAAAAAAAAAGTAAAAAAATCGTGAATTAGCACGCCTCATAAAAAATAGTACGGTTTTTGACCCTTTTTCTCGACAGTTTTTGGGTCGAAAATGCTGCATTTGAAAGTTTTTTTTTGCATTTGTGAGGTTCAACTAGAAGCTTATATTATAAAGAAAACGTGTGCCAAGTTTCATAAGAATCGGTTGAGAACTTTTTGAGTTATCTTGCCCGCCAATTTACAAAAAGTCGTTGAGAAAAATGCGTAGTTTTAACACACAGAAACTCTATGATCACAACAACTAATCAGCGATTCCAGGCCCATACAGAAGTCCTTCAGTACGTTTATTTTTTAGATGTTAATTTAACTATTTATGCAAAAAAAAGAAACTCGAGTTTTTAAAAATTTTACATGTATCGCCGGCCTTATTGGCTGTCTCTAGTGGTAGATCTTACAAATATTTATCTTTTTCGCAAAAATATTTTTCTTTTCGTGGCTACACCAACTCTTGATTATCATCGATAGTCAATGTTGGCTGATTCTTCCACTAGGGCATTCACCATCGTCTCCTTTTTTGGGGTGTTTGTGAGATTTTAGCTTTAGCAACCGATTTAAAGGTTCCCACTTCGAAAAAGATCGGATTAAAATTTCACTTTTTGTTTCGTGTAAAATATTCCAGATACTTTCTTGTAATATAGTTGTGAAATTTCTCTTATTGCAGTTGAACTTTTAATTCATGTTTTATCTCAAGAATGTTTACTCATTTTTCGACTCGCAGTTTGCAGAGGCCTGGCAGTTAAAAAAAGCCCGCAGAGCGGCCATAAGCTGTCATTTCAGGATCATTTTGAATAATTTTAGGCATCAAATCAATTTAATGTTCAATATTTTATATGTAATTGGTTACTGTTTAATTTTATGGCTGATTTTCGATGTTCCTTGAGCGGTTATTTCTGAATCAGCTCTCGCACCCCTAAACTATAGCTCACATAAGAACGCTTTATTGGTAACCGGATCTTGGCCAGCCTCTTATAGAAGCATTTTTTTTGAAAGGACATGATTCCATTTATTAGCTCTATTTGTGCTGCAATTTTATTTTGGTTTCACCTCACTCCTTTTCAACTATAAACTGCACGAACCCAAGTAGATTTGTAGACAGTCGGGTGCTGAACAGAAAGTGCACGGTCCTTTCCTTTTACGTCAACATATGGAAGTTGCATTAATGTGTGACACACGGAACATTGAACGGAAAGGAAAGTTTTGAGTTGAAAGGACAGCACAACCTCAAACGTATTGATAACATAGCTTTACAATTGCTAAAAATGTACATTAAATATCTTTCTTTTGGAACGGGATGTTGTGGAACATATGTTTCGATACTAAATTTTCATCCCGTTAAAAAATATGGATCAGCTTTATAGACTAAAATTTAAAAAAAAAACTTCTTTTAAAACCAAACTTGAGACTGGATTCAATTAGTCTAAGAAAACTTCACTTGTTGCTGTTATTTAGTTATTATAAATAACTAATTTTAATTTTTATCATCTATTATGCATGTCCATCGTCTGTCCAGATGCATCTTTCACGAGAACTTTGAGGCACTAAAGTGGCTTGTACGCTTACAAAAGTTTCGTAAAATTTCTGATTGCATAAGAATAAAATTGTTTTAGTTTAAATATGTATCAAATATTAAATAATCTTACTGTTTTTGATTCATTTTGGTCAGCAAGGTAAAATCAAAGTCCCAGTATTGAAAAATTATTTTCATTCAACATTATTCTTGAAGGACATTTTCTTGGAAATTATGAGAGCATATGCGGGCTGCTGACTTTGTCATACGCTTATTCCAAGAAACTTGTCCATAGCCTTCTATTGAATTTCGATTAACTTTTTGAAAATACGCATATGTAAGTGTTTTGGTGTTAAATTTAAGATTCGTATTCAAAAACGACTGAGCTACACGACAAATCGAGGACAATGCAATCATTACAGTGCAAATTTCATTTCCAAATACGTAAACAAAAATTTAATTTACAAGGTTTTCTTTCATTTAATGCGAAATATACATAATGTCCGTAGGATATTGCATGTATTTTCAGAAAATTAACTGTAAAAAGATACTCCAATCACATTGAAATAGAACCGCTGTACTAAAAGTACTAAAACTAACAATCATAATTAGAATCAAAGCAAAAAGATATGATAAATCGTTTTTCGAAATGATTTCCACGGAACACACGACCGAAAAAACGTATACAAACATATGTATTTGACAGCGATTTTGACACTTGATCCAAGACCAGCTCCAATCCATAGACAAAAGGGACAATAAGCTCTTTTCCTATTTCATATAATGGAAGAGCAAGAAGGGTTGTTGTAGGCTGTTCCTCTTAGTTTTCTATTCTCATTATGTGCAATGCATACAGTATTTTATAAAGATTGTTCGTTGATGCACAAAATGGACTCATCAATATCATGGGCGCGAATTTTTGCCACATGCTTCGTCTATCGAGACACCTATTATATCTGAGTATCTACAGATTTAAACAAATATGTCTACAGATATTGGCATGAAACGTTCACAAAAGTGAAATAAATGCCAATGATTCATTTATGTTGAATGTTTGCTAGTAACGTGCTATTGATTTTTTATCCACACCTCATAAACCTTTTAAATTATAATGATAAATTAGTAGATTACCAGCTATGAAAGCTAGGGAATAAATTGCAATCGTACAGTTACATTTCAGTCTGAGGAAGTAAAACCGAAGGACATCTTAGTAAAAATATGCTTCCAGATCATGCAAATTGTAGGTGACATTTTAAAATCACAACAATATTTATGATACGCCTTCAACAAATTCAATACAGCTGATTGTCTGCATTTAAGCATCAAATTACCAGTGATTTAACGGCGAATTCTCATCCTTTAAAACGTTTTGGCCCCGATTCGGATAGGTGTGATAATTCATTGCCGCTCATTTACATAAGTATGTCATCATCGTTAACATCCCAACTAACCGTTGCACGTTATTACTGCCGCGACAATATATATTGAACGCGATACTTTCGTTATGTTGTAATCAAAACCGAAAATCCAGTTTGGTTATTTAATAGTAAATTTGAAAACGATCGTGCTGCTCAAAGAAACCGTTTAGCGCAACGTCGGTGTGAATAAGTTGGACTGAATAAATATGAACGGACGACCGAAATGTTTGTATGGAATATGTAAGTGGTAATTCAAGGTTGCACACTGCATTAGAAAAAAAACGAATATTATTCAGGTAGACTAGTATCTTAAGCCGATTATCATCATAGAAATTGCAAATTATCTGCGTAAGCTCCATGAAATTTGGCATTTCCTGGTTGATATCGGTTTTGATCTCGTATGCTATCCTGCGTTGTCCAAGCATTTATGTGATAATTTTTTTAGAAGGATACGTGAATAGTGTAATGTAAAAAAATGGAGCTTTAATGTTTTGAACGATGACAGTCAAACAATATATTATTTATCCATAACAGACTTTTGCACACTTTTCGTGTTTCGAGCTATTTTATCTTAGCCAAATAAACATTGACACCATTCGATATGATCAAAATCAATTGTCAAAAGTACGGTTTCTTCAAATATGGGGATCATCAACGAAGCAAGATTTGTGTTTCTCATTGAGTTAAATCTTTCGTAAATCGCAATCACCCAAGCGATTTGGAATCGACCAATGTCAACGATTCCAAGACATGTAAGAAACAGGAACAGAAATACAGCTGCTGGATTATTAGGGCTTTGAGATGGCAGTGCAATATATCCTATTGTACTACATTGAAAACTATATGAATGTACATAGGTAAATCCTTAGCGGATGAGTAAACTGATTCAGACTCATAACCTGCGTTCTATATGTACAGTGTACCAATAATGTCTTCGTACAGCAGCTATTTGAAACTTAAGTGTTAAAAAAGAATGAATTGTTGTAAGAAATGTGAAAAAGTTTTGATGCAGATTTATTCATTTAATATTTTTATTTAATTTAGCAACAAAAACTAATCCATTTGAATTATTCATTACAAAATTATTAACTAAAAACAAAACAAAGTCAACAATTTACTCCCGATAAAGTCTTCGTACACTTACGAAACAGTTTATGAAAAATCTTAAAAACTACAGATAAATTTTTTGTTAATATTTAGTTGGATAGCCTTTGTTTTTAATCAAGGCTTTAAGGTAGTGTGGCATTGATTCTACAAGTTTTTTGCATAGCGTGGCTCTATTTTCGCCCATTCCTGCTGAAGAGCCTGTTTCATCTTAGATTTCGAGCTAATACGATGAGTCCTGATCCTTTTTCCAGCATGTTCCATATGTGCTCAATGGGATTGAGATCAGGACTTTGCGGTGGTGTTTTAAGCAAATGTAGAGTTTTGTACACCAAGAACATCCTAGTATTATGAGCCATGTGCTTAGGATCATTATCTTGTTGAAAGTAAAAATCCTTTGATACACCCAAATTCTCGGCACTTGGCTTCAAATTTCTCTTGAAAATTTCAATATGTGCCCGATGATCCATGATTCCTTCAATTATTTCTAAGTTTCTAACGCCGCTGGCAGTCATACAGCCCCATACCATTACGCCGCCGACACCTTCCCAGCGTGCCAAATTCGGAATTCGGAATTGGTTACGACTATTCCGAAAGTGAGCGAAAGAGATAGAAATATAAAAAGCTCTTGAAATGAATGCAACTTTTGACTGGGGTATTACTGTTCATTATTTTATGAGAAGCATTTGAATATTTTTTAAGAATCTCTTCTGAAGTTTGGAAGAAACAAATTTAAAATCAATCTGAATTCGTTGCGAAAATTTCACTGAGTTCGAGCAAATTCCTAACAAAGTGCAAACGAATCCGTGATAGGGAAATCGTTAAGAGTTTGTTATGAAATGCATTGGAATTTGCAACAAATTCCGAACCTAATCCCGTTAATGTTTCATCTAGTAAGTATTAAAACAGTACTTTAGTCGTACAACTGTTTTTCATGCATAAGTGCAAGTGCCTACAAAGTTTTTTGAAGTTGTGTTGCTTGAGGTGTTAATGCTATTCAAATTTGTTATTCTCTTGTAACTTCTCCTTTTTGTATGCAGAAGCTACTGTGTGAAAATTTCTTTCAAGAAGACGGGACGAGATCGAAGGTTTTTTAAAAAAGGTTTTTTTATAGCAGCAAATACAAGGTTAGCAAACGGGCGAAAAAAAATGTTATTTAAAATTTATAATATGAAATAAAACAACAAATAAAAAAAAATTGGAATTAAATTCTATTGGAATTAAAAATTATAAGTATTTTATTCAATAAATGTTATTAAAATGTATCCTAAAAGTACTGGAAGCATTCTCAAAGAACTATTTGAAACCTGCACAAAAATCTTCAAAAAATTCACAAAGAATTCATAAAGAATTCGAAATGATTTCGTAAGGAATTCGTAAAGAATTCGCGAAAAATTCGTAAAGAATTCGCAAAGAATTTACAAAAAATTCACAAGGAATTCCGAAAGAATTCGCAATGAATCTTGAAAAAAATGAACCATTGTACAAAAGCTTTTCAGGAGCTAAAGAGGGGAAAGTTTGAGCACTTTCGGCGTTTTTGTAATGTTTTCCATATACCGGTCTTAAAGAATTCGTAACGAAAAAGTTTGAGAATCCGAAACTTTTTTCTGAATTTGCTTCAATTTTCTGAAAGAATTCTCAACGAAATGCCGAATTTGGCACACTGGGCTTCTTTTTGATTTAACTCTGTCAACAAGACTAACGTAGATTTTTAAGAATTACGCTACCTATTTACCGCTCTAATTATCAAAATTTTCGTATTCACCGACGCCACTTATTCTTAACTTCTCCACCTTTTCATACTAATCCATTGATTTATGTACGGAGAGTAGGTACGTGCGGAAACCTTGGAGTGATTCGCAAGCGGATCTGAAACGTCTGCATTCTTAACTCAAGCCATAAAATGCTGGTGGTTCAAAGGGCTTCAGTATTCTATCAAATACATATTTATACTCAGAATAGCGGTTAAGACGACATTTGGCATACGGACCATTATTTAACCACATGCTTCACATGATATCCGTCTTGAATACAAATGATGCTATATATGTATATACTCGTACGTGCTGCAGACAGACCCGATGGAATTGCACTGCACTGAGCCCAAATCGAGAATTTGTACTGAAAACAAGTGAATCATTGAAGAAGAGTCGAAACCAAATAATAAAAACCACTTTTTCAGAACAATCGAAGATCAATGACTTGGTGTTATCTTAACAACAATATACACTTGACATCTTCTCGCGAAGTGTTTTCGAACATATATTTCCGCAAAGTAACTGTTACCCACAGTGGAATATATGCAGGTATGGAATTGTACTTACTGGTCAATGGCCTTTGAAACTAGCGACATAATAATTTTGATTTGTGAAAACAATGGTTAGCGGAGAATAATGGTGTGGGGCTTTGTTTCTTACAACGGCTTTGAATCCTCAGTTAGGTGTTCAAAGAGCATAAGGAGCAACGTGAATACTTTTTCAAATTAAATGATTGCACAGCCTTCGACTCGTTTTAATTGATTGGCAGCAGCTTTAATCTGCAACAAGACAATGCCCTATATTCGCCAATCCGAAATTGTGGTAATTTTTTGGTAGATATTGCACATAATGTTCTTCTATAACCTCCGCGAGGGCCTGATCTCAATATAATTAAAGTGTGTGGCTCCAGACAAAATCAAAAATCCCACAGGAACTTGGGAGATTGACTGAGGAAGTGTAAAAAGTTAGAAGTGATATAATGAAGTGATGTACCAACGACTCTGTTTAAAAAATATGGTAGATTCTATGCCTATTGCCGCTATTGCGCTTATTGTAAAAAGGATGAGAATCCAAAATACCAAACAAGAGCTAAATACATAAATTTGTAGATTTCACTCCTTGAACCTTCCAAAATTTTCCATTTTTTTTAATTTTGTAGGAACCTACCAAACGTGCACAAAAATGCCGTACGTAAATAATTGTGGCATAAAAGTAATCCCACGAGAACTCTCGTACGGGTCTAGGGATTGAAGCTGGTAGAGAGCTTCATTACAATTTTTCAATCAATGTGAATACGAGTGTGGAGTGATTAGTTCAACGACTCACTTTACCCCTGATTTAAATCAGGTACCTAATTAGAGCTAGGCGAACTCTAAGTTTGGAGCGCGGACCCTCGTCCGAACCTGGATTCAAACCATGGACCCCACACGCAAGAAGCCAGTGTTCTACCTACGAGGCTTTTCAAGCTTGATAATAACAATAATGATAATAATAGTGGTATATTTTCTAATATTAGCTAACAAACGCCCGACATGGGTTGTTTTAGCATCCAGGGAAAGAATAGTTATTTAATTCTATAAATAGTGTTTTATTGAAGTGCTCTTAGATCAACTATGTTTTTAGGTTTTGAATATTTTTTTACTTTTGACGGAGATTTCAAATAAATTCAACTGTGTTGTCTAATGAAAAGGTGCGTGCCAGCTCTTTCTCTCTCTCTTTCTCTTTCTCAATTTACCCCGTTTTTAGAACGAAATATTTAAGACCTTACCATGAAAATTCCAGTGACCGTATTTCTTTTGATTTTTAGACGATAAGTTTCTTTCTACTTCTTATCACTCTTTTCTAGGCTGAGTGTTCAAAAACACCGGAACACACCTTGAAAATATTTTTAAATTTCAAATCTACAGCAGTTTCTTTCGCCTTGGTATGGCGATTAACGCCACTTTCTATATTTAAGAGAATTTTCGAAAACTTTAAAGCACGTTCACGAATGAGCCGCAATCTGAATTTTATTAGAAATTTTACTAAAGCAGCCATAACTCTTTTTAAATGATTTTTTTTTAAAAATTGAAACACGTGTTTTCTCAAATTTTGAGCTATCTAGTTCTTTTGTTTATCATATCCGTGACTAAGATAACTTGCTATACCTTTTCTACAAATAGGAGGCTGAGGGTCTCTAAAAGCCAAAGCATTTGTTTTCTTATTTATTAAGGAGGCTTCAAATATCGAGAGTTACTCGTGTAGCCTCGTGAGCAAATCACTGGCGCCTAATGTGCTGGATTCGGTTCAAATCCAGGCGCGAACGGGCAATAGCTCACCGGCCCTTTGAATTAATCTAGTTCTGTGTAGATATTTGATTCAAATCAGCTAGAAAGCGAGGCGTGATACAAATCATCATACTATTAAGTTCTGATTGTGAAAATGCGAAACCTTACATATCGAGTTCCAAGTCTCTGGTCCAAACTGTTTCTAAAATATGGGAACTAAGGAAACTACCAAACTGGTATGGAACCCACCATACCTTTTTTCAGTAGCCATTATTGCACATAAGACATTTAAAAGATATATAACGGTTATACACAATATTTAGACGACTTTCAACGAATATTTGGTAAAAAAAAATCGTTGCTCTGAATATTAATGCAACTCACGCAATCAGATGCAATAACAAACAAATTTAAAGTCATTTGAAATTCATTGGCGTATTATCTTGAATATCGACTGGAATTTCTTATTACTTTTGGTAGTTGTTTGCGTGGTGCGCATTCCTTCAGAGTTGCTTTATATTACCATTAGCTCAACTGAGCTGTTTGTGAATGCTAAAACCGCAACAAATGCCGAGTACACAATAACTTTTACTTTTTTGGATTTTTTATTATCAAAGCTGGCAACGAGCCGATCGTTATTTGATGATCTCGTCTAGCCAATCTACCGTTTTTCGAATATTTTGCCAAAATAATTTCTCTATTTGTAAAACGATCTTAAAATGAACTATGAGCTGTGTGAGAATAAATCCGAATACATTCATATGTACATTATCGCTTAGAAGATATTGGTATTTCATTGCAAGGTCTACATTGACATAATAATATTGATATTATTCAATAAGCTTATCCATCCTATTTTTTTTGCAATCAATAGTAATCCATAAAATTACTCTCGCCTGCACCGTTGCACTTTCGCAACAAAGTATCTATGTTTAGTTATTTCTTTTTTGATTGATATGCAAAAGACTCAATTGAACGAGTCGCAACATTATAATTAAATCGAACCAGACTCTTCGATTTCCGCGCACGATGGCGACAATTGAAATCGTAATTGCAATTGAAAATGAAATTGATTTTGGTGAAATCGATCGATTAGCGGACGTGGAAATTATTCGTACGACATCGAATGCTGACTGGCGCTTTTTTCAAAAGCCACAATAAAATGCATGAAAATCGTGTCAATTGCTTCGTGATTCCTCAGAATAGTCATTCACAAAGATTTACTTACTACTTAATCAATGACATTTTAAATTAAGATTCCCCCCGCTCGCCGCAAATACAATCGGTGATGACTTTGATATCTAGAGATGTTCATTTTTATCACAACTTTCCTCTGTCTGACTCCTATTGCATCAGCGAGTTGTTAGACTTTATTATTTTTTTTCGAAGAATCAATTAGCCATAGATCTGGCCGCATCATGCATTGGTGCAAAGATTTGGTTGATTTATTATAATTGATATTTTTGTTGGATAGCAGTTTGATGAGATTGAAATGGAAATATGTGATTTACTGTTGGTACACCTGATGCCGGGTCTATTATAAATATTACGTAAAACGACGACAGCTGAATCAAAGTTAATTGTTCACCTGATGAGATAATAACAGTAAAAGTAACTTGCAAAGCTTATTATTTTGAAAATGCCTAATATGCCAATGAAATTGCAAGTCGAGATATATGCAATTGCAACTACAATTATGTCTGAAGATATTGGCATATTGAATATGAATTTATTAGTTTTCTATGACGCATATTTTTTTTACCGAAATATAGCTATACCGAAATATAGCTATACCGAAATATAGCTATACCGAAATATAGCTATACAGGGTGTGCCATCTAGACCTTCGGTATTTCAACGTTGCATCATTCTGTCATTTTTGAGCAAATTGTGACAAATGTGCACGATTCTGAAACATCCTTTAGTACCATTTTAGCTATGACATAGCTTAAGGGGGGAAATACATGTAAAATCGAGAAAAAAATTGCTAATTTCAGATTGATTTAAAATATATATATTGTTCATTCAGAAAATGTTTAATATTAAATCCAGAAAATACATGTCTCACAGTAAATGAAAATATTTTTTTAGTAATTTTTCAACACAAAATGGCGGCGATGCGAGCGAATGAAAGAAACACATCAAAAACTGCCTCGTACAACTTAACGCCTTTTCCGGGGAACTTGCAACATTCAGAGAAAAAAAAATATGCTAATGAAATATGTAATTCATAGGTGAACCAATAAAATTTATAAAAATATTTTAAATTTTTACATTAATTTTAGATTAAACATAAAAATCGATTATTTTTCAAAAAAATCACGCTTTAAACATTAATCAACAAATTATTTTTCTGAAATTACAATAGCATTTAGGTTCAACGAGGAGGTAATACTCTTTTGTAGATGTGGTATCAATTTGAGCCGGATCGATTCAATATTTTTTGAAATATCTTGTACGGCAGTTGAAAAAGTACTACTTTGAGAAAAACGCGTTTAAAGTTTTAAAGCTCCACCGACCTGGGGAACGCCACGCTGCCTTTAATTGACTATAACTCGAGAACTAATAAGAATATCGCTTCAAAACTTTTTTTGGTATATTTTAAGAGCATTTCAAATATTTTGATGCAATAAAAAAAATCGAGCAGTTACATGTATTTACCCCCTTAAGAAAAGAACTCGGAAAGTACGTGAGTACGTGAGCACGTGAGTACGTTAGCTCGGAAAGTACGTGAATTGCGATACAATTTGCAATATTTCCCCACTGATTGCGAGAAGCAGATAGCTATATCCAAGTCCAAGTTGAAAAAAGACAGAAAGTATCCCGCCAAGCAACGCTCCTACGACATAGCTTAAGAACTATATATAGCTCGGAAAGTACGTGAATTGCAATACAATTGCGAGAAGTAGATAGCAATATCCAAGTCCAAGTTGGAAAAAGACACAAAGTACCCCGCCAAGCAACCCTGTTACGATCAAATACGTTTCTCATTCCCACTAGGCAATATACATGTGCTTTGCCAAAGAGACTATTTTAACGAATGGCGATTTATGCAATATTGATTTTCTCAAAACATTTTCTAAGTATTAGAATGGTACGCGAAAAGGTAGTTAGTGCGGAATACTACTTTTGATACCATTTGGCGAGTAAAAGGAATATCTCCGACACTTTTATGCAACCCAATACAGAGAATTTCGTTTGTCGCCAACGAATGTTCGCAGCGCTTACTGTTTCTTGATGGGATAATACGCACGCCAACACACTCTCACCTATCAGGTCACACGGATATATACATTCTCACCTGTCGTTTGTCAGTATGCTTTTCTTACTTTCGGATGTGATAAACTGAACTTATTTTGGTTTTGTCTCTTTTTACGTGCCAGCTGATGGTAAATCCTTCACTCCCTGCCAATCTCTCCCATCAATAAATCACGTTCTTTCAGTGCTATTTATTAGTTCTTATGCTATGCCTACGATCAGATACGTTTTTCATTCCCACTAGGCAATATACATGTGCTTTGCCAAAGAGACTATTTTAATGAATGGCGAATTATGGAATATTGATGATTAGGAACATCTGCTACGTAGATGCTGATATTATGGCTCCAGGGGCTATATTTTATAGCTCAAGACAGAGAGTGAGCGACTATAAGCATAGAACTAAGCGCTTTGTGGGTTTTTTTTTCAGTACAGATCCAAAACTTGAATGCTCAGTAAAAAGAAGTCTGACTTTTTAACCGCATTCGAAAGGAAATTCTCGTGAAGTAACATTGGCCTTATATGTAATGAAGGGCGATTCGGAAGACGCAACAACCATGAGTTGAACACTGTCACAAGAATAAAGCTCGGTAGACTACGGTGAACTAGGCACCTAGCTCATATGAGCGAAGAAGAGCCTGCTCGGAAAACCCTTTGCGGCAGATTTTCTGGTAGACGAAATTGAGAGAGTGAATGTTTGCCATGGAAGAATAGCGTTGATAGATGGTAAAGTGATAGATGGGAGTGATGGCGTGGCAGATGAAACATTGTTTTCTGCAGCCTTTGAATTGCTTCTCTCGCTATATGTGGTCGATCTGGAAGATACAAACGTGAACATATTTTAATGATCTATACCGCTTGCAAACTGTAAATTGGCGTCCTTATTAAATGTTTGCTTTGGGACTTAAAAGTTCGAAGCGTACTAAATTATGTATACCCTACCAAACAAATAGCTAAGCTTTACGTAAGCGGAGGTCGTCTATAAACTGTGGTACCGCAGTTTCACATTTTGTGCTTATTTCTTTCATTATATACGGAAAAGGATGCTTGATCATGCTTCAAAAAGTAAACTTGAAAACACACACAAAATATTCGGAAAGTGATGTTATTTTTATCTTATTGTAAAGATTGATCCTTGCTATATATAACACAATATCATTCAGTTCCCTCGCGGGATTTCTAACAGGACTCAATCCTTTTGAGGTAATTTTCAATGATTTTTTCGGCACATTTCGGGCAATATCTCGGCCATGACTTCACGAATATTGGCTTTCAGATCGTCCAGAGTTTGGGGATTGTTCGCATAAGCACGATCTTTCGTGTATCTTCATAAAGAGATATCCAGAGGCGTTAAATCGCAGGATCTTGGAGGCCAATTGACAACAGCCAATCGCGAAATTACATTTCCTGGAAATTCCTCTTGCAAAAGAGCTCAATTTGTTTGTGTTACGTGACTTGTTGCTCCATCCTGCTGAAACCACATAGCGTCAAAATCATAATCTTCGATTTTCGGCCAAAAATAATCGGTTTTCGGACCAGAATGCGCACGGTGACTTTTTCCGGATGTAATTGCCTCTCTACGATCACTTCTGGATTTTTTGAGCCTCATATTCTACAGTTCTGTTTATTAACGTATCCACACAGGGAGAAATGGGCTGCAATACTGAGGAAAATTTCTTTCCAAAAATCAGCATCAAAAGCTTGTTGTTCCAATACCCAATTCATATTCTAAATGATAATGATAAACCATCAACTAAATAAATGACAGCGTGGTTGACGTGTATCTTTGACAGATGTCGGTATGCAGGGTTTTACTTCCTCAAGTACGAAATGCGTAGCCATACATTCATTTAGAAAATCGATTCATCTTTTTTTTCATCTTTATTCGCCGCGTGGTTCAAAAACGCTCATTTGAAGGATGAGCGAAAATTGAATTTTAAGCTATTTGTTCACTTTGAACGTAGCTTAATAAATAAATTACATATCAATGTCTTAAATTTAGTGGTTATACTATTTTGCTTGCAGATTTATATTGTTTTTTATTAATTCCTTTTAGAAATTTAATTGTATTAAATTTTGCGAAATTTAATTGTATTAAATTTTTATTCAGCTTGCATAAAAACTAGAGTCTTCTTCGTACTAAAAACTAAGATTAAGTCTAACTTCTACCCAATTTATAACTATTGTTGAACTACCGTTGGAGCTTAACGCATAAATGGCTCACTTGGATCAGTTGAGTGCCCCAAAGATCCCCTAAGTAGCTTCTGCCTACTCTCGCAACAAAGGAGGGAGTTCTTCGGACACTTTTAGTTACCGGGCTACAGAGCCTGCTGGTGCAGAAATGCATGGTCCTCCAGTCCTTCTTTGATTTTGCCACAGCAGTTTTAGAACAGCAATTCAGGATGGAGATGCGTCAGATAAAAGGTTGGTAGTCAATAATTTTGACTTTGGTGGCCGAACTCCATCTTCTTGTCGAAAACAAGACAAAGTTTTCCAAACCGCTGAAATGCGGATTGGAAAACTTTGGTTTTATGTCGAATGTAGGGTTAAGTTCAAGAGAGTCAATACAAAGGTACTCCAATATAGAGCCAGGAGTAATCGTAGAAAAGACAGCGAACTTTTTGGTTTTGTCACGAAAAGTTTTCGATCCCTAATACTTAGATGAACTGCAAAATACACAATTGTGTCTTATTCCTTTTTGATATTATTTGGGAATACTGTTAGTTCTAAGTGGTTTCGCGATGGTTACCTCGACCCAATAACTATAAGTAATGAGTTTGCAAATCACTTCCGTAAAGCATATAATATGGATGCCTCTACTAATACAAACAATAATTTAAACTTTAACAATTTGACAATGCTCCCTAACACCTCTTTGGGTATGAAATATGTCGCTATTGACTCATTGAAGCATTTCCAAAAAAAACTGGACAACAACCTGGCTAAGAGTCCTGACAGCATCCCCAATTTCATTTTGAAACTTTGTTTTTCATCTCTGTCACGCACTTTATCATATCTCTTCAACCTGTCTGTTTCCCCGGGTATTTTCTCTGCAATCTGGAAATACGCAGTCGTTACACTAATACACAAGAAATGTCATAGAAATGCGTTCAGTAATTACTGTCCCATTGCCAAGCCTTGTATCGCCAAACTTTTTGAAGCAATAATTAGCGATACCGTAGCATTCTATTGCAAATCCTTCAATTCTCTCTATCAGCACGGTTTTACAAAGGGGAAACGAACTGCAACGATCCTGTTGGAACTTTCCAACAGTATTATTCCTTCCATTAAAGTTGGCTTGCAGGCGGACTGTGTTTATACTGACTTTACGAAAGCTTTTGACAAGCTGGATCATTCGATTTTACTAGAAAAATTATCCACTTACAATTTCCCCCATAAATTTATTAACTGGATTGCTTCTTACTTGAATTAACGTACCCAGGTTGTATCTTTTCGCGGTGTACTCTATTCAGAAATCATCGTCTCTTCAGGTGTTCCCAAAGGCAGTCACCTGGCCCCACTTCTTTTTATTTTACATATCAACGACTCGCCGTCCGTCTTGAAAAGCTCATATATATTATTGTATGCTGATGATGCTAAAATCTTCAAAAAGGTATCCAATTTGAACGACTGTTTTAATCTACAAGCTCACCTAGCTAATCTCTCAGACTGGTGTAACACAAACCGCTTACTAATCAACATCGTATTCTCTGAAGAGTACACTATTGGCACATTCTGGAAAAATACTCGATTTAGGAGTACATCTGAACAGCTCATGCACTTTTGACGATCATACAAATAGTATCATTGTAAAAGCCAACTATGCGTTAAGCTTCGTATAGAGGCGATCGAGAGTTTTTAATAACATCCTTGTCAACAAACCCGTGAGACTGTCAACATCGTGTATTTTTACTCCGATTTTCTTTTCGCTTTGAATTCATCATACTATCATTTTACCTTCGCGCTTAACTCAATTGTTTTTATAAAAGTTGTTTTTGCGTGAATACACCGTTTTCCTGAGTGCCGGTTCAGTGCCTCCCTCACAATCTTATTCTTAAGATTTGTTTATGAATTACTCTGCTAATTTACCGTTTTCTCTACTGTGACTGCTTTATATCTTCTATTTATTCGCGCTTTACATCGAAATATTGTGTTCCTTTAAATACTCTTTGCGCCATTACGATATCTTTCTTAGTGCCGGTTCAGTGCTTTTGTCAGAATCTTATTCTTAGACTTATTCGTGGATAACTCTGCTAATTTACCGCTTCGAATCGTCAGTGCTAGTGACATTAATTGGTTTGCGTTTTAGGTTAAACTTGCCTATTTACCGATTTGAATCTTTGCTTTAATAGCGATAGTGGTTTGTGTATAAAAGTAAAGCTCGGTCACCTAGTGCTTTGTGGTATAACTTCGCGTATAACAGTTTGGTGTGTTATCGTGACATTCAAGATTCAAACCTAATACCTGCCATCTGGCCGCCGATTTCCTATCTATACGATATCTTATTTATTCTCAGCCATCTTTGCGCTGTGTATAATCTTCGTTTGAAAGGTATCTTCTGTTGCTTCTACAATGTCCCAGTGTAGTGCTACTCCTTGCACCACCAAATCTGACAGTGCGCCTTACGTTATATGTTCGGGATTCTGCGGCAAAATGTTCCATGTCGGTTGCGTAGGCCTCTCAGGACGGATCGGGGATGCGCTTAATGATACTGCAGGTCTGTATTGGTTCTGTAGCTGCTGCCGTTCGTCTTCCATGGCACATTACGTAACTAAATTACTTGCCGCTAAACAGTGTCTTGCGGATGTGACGAATGTACTTGTTGCCGCAGAAGAGAAGGTCAAGCTAACTTTAAAAGGCCTTCAACCATTGCTTGACACAATTGCACCTGTTAATTCGGTCAATTCTACTATTGCTGTTCATTCTCGTGCAATCATTGACACTGCCGAAGCTGCTAAGTCTCCTGCTGGAGTCATGACTCGAAATAAATGCAAATCTCGTGCCCAAACTTCGCAACCTTTTGCACTTCAATTGCCGCCGACTACTCTTAATGATCAACAGCCACTGCATCAGCCTCACAATCGACCTCCTACTTCTCCGTTATTACTTTTAGATATTCCTTCTACTTCCGGATCTCATACCGATGTCACAGCAACGCATGGTCCTCCTCTTAGTCGACCCAGTGCGCATGATATTCCTTCTACTTCCGGATCTCGTACCGATGTCATAGCAACGCATGGTCCTCCTCTAAGTCAACCCAGTGCGCATGGTGGGTCTAATAGCGCACTTCCACACTTCAAAGTGGTGAACCCGCCGTTGCAGGTCTTCATTTCCCGTATCGACTACAAAACTTCAGCCGAGACGATCAAGAATTTTGCGGCTACTAAGCTTGGCTACATGCCACCACTTCTTCTCTGCAAAAAACTGACACCGGATAATTTGCAGAACCAGGAAGTGGCATCGTTTCGTATCACAGTATCTGCGGGCGTTAATGAGCTACTACGAAAGGACTTTTGGCCCCCTGGGGTTCTAGTTAAGGAATTCACCAGAATTCCTCGAAGGAATTTTCGTCCGAGAGGAGCAGGGAGTTCCAGAACTTAGGATTAAGGATATATTATCAAAATGTCCGTGGTTTGAGGACCAAAACTAACGAGTTCAGGCTTTCTGCCATTTTAGCTGCGGACGATATAATATGCCTTACAGAAACCTGGCTCACTGATGATATCTTTAGTTCAGAAATCTTACCCGACTATACAGTTTTCCGCAAGGACCGGGATCGTTTAATTAGTGGTAAATCCAGTGGTGGAGGCGTCCTCATCGGTTTAAATAAAGCACTCAACGGAACACTCTGTCGTGATTTCCCTTTCTGTCCTCCTATTGAATGTATTTTTGTGCGTATCTCCTTACCTTCTGCCAAAACCTGAGTCGTCGCTTCGATATATATCCCCTGCAACCTTCCTCTGTCGATTTATGAACAATTCCTGGCGGAACTCTCTTCTTACCTCAACAGCCATTTTCCCACCGCTTACGTTCTGCTATGTGGTGACTTTAATCTCCCTACTCTAGATTGGGATGTTGACTATTCGGTTATCATTCTCTCTTTCCTTATGTTCCTCCTGATTCTCATCACCCCCCTCTTGTTCTGGAAATTTCTAATATTCGTTCTATGAGGAACAAAATCCCATCCTTAATACGTTACAACTTTCACAGGGCTGATTTCACCGGCATGGCGATTGAAATAAATAAAATTAACTGGTTTTCTTTTTTTCGTGGCCTTGACGTTGATGATGCTTTGTGCAAGTTGTATAATTTCCTATCTAACCTTATTCCACAATTCACACCAACTAACCGTCCTAATAAACCGAGCAATGCTCCATGGTTCAGCAGTGAAGTTGCAGTCGCACTTGAAGCCAGAAATGCAGCTCGTAACTTGTATAAAAGATCAGGTTCACCTGTTGACCTTCTTTTGTATAAGGATCTTCGCTCTAAAGCGAAAGAAGTTGTCAGACTGGCGATGCGCTCCTACATTGCTGGCGTTGAAGCATCAATTAGAACCAATCACCCGAAATCCTTTTGGTCATTCATCCGTTCTTTGAAAAATTGTCCTAGTATCCCTAATGGTATGCACTTGGGTGATACAGCTGCCTCCACTCCACAAGAAGTGTGTGAGCTTTTTGCTTCTTACTTTTCCTCTTTTTTCTCACAACAATCCTCTTCTAAGTCCTTAAATCTTCCCTCCACATCCTCTCCTGAATTGCACTCATTTCGAACGAACCCTCTTGAAATTGAACTTCTTTTGAACGATATCGATGCCAATACCGGTAGTGGTTCCGACGGTATTCCAAATATCCTGGCTAAATCTCTTTCATCGTCTCTGTGCGTCCCTCTTTCTATCTTGTTCAACTTAAGTATATCTTCTGGCTCTTTTCCTTCTCGCTGGAAAATTGCCAACATATTTCCTATACATAAAGCCGGTGATCGTACTTGCATCACAAACTACCGTCCTATTTCCCTTCTTCCTTGCTTTAGCAAGATCCTTGAAAAAGTGGTTTACAAGCGAGTCTACTCCTTTATCCAGCCTACTCTCGCGCATGAGCAGCATGGTTTTGTCAAAGGTAAATCTACCTTAACCAACCTTCTTTCCTTCACACACACGGTCGCATCCGCTCTTGACCATCAAAAGCAGATTGATGTACTTTATACCGACTTTTCCAAAGCCTTCGACTCCGTCAACCATAACCTCCTTCTTCAAAAGTTAAAATACGATGGCATTGCTGGTCCTCTTCTTTCCTGGTTTAACTCTTACATCCTCGACCGTACCTGTATTGTAACTGTTAATTCCTCCTCTTCAATTCCTTTTTATCCTGCATCAGGTGTTCCGCAAGGGTCTATCCTTGGTCCTCTTCTCTTTCTTTTGTTCATAAACGATCTCCCTCCTTTAATCCAATCTTCTTGTCTTTTGTATGCCGATGATTTCAAGATGTTTCGAGTGATTGAGTCACAAGATGACTGTATGGTTTTACAAAACGATCTCAACAGCCTACAGACTTGGTGCGCTTCCAATGCTCTCACTTTGAACATCGAGAAATGTCACAAAATGTCATTCACTTTGAAAATTTCAACTTTGATGTTCTCCTACTCTGTTTGTGGCTATCCCCTTAATGTCGTTGATAACTTTAGAGATCTTGGCGTAATGTTTGATCCTAAGCTCAAATTTGATAAGCATATTTCTTACATTACTGCCAGGGCCTCTAAATTATCCGGTTTTATTATTAGATCCTCTAAAGCTTTCGTTAACATTTCCACCTGTGTACACCTTTTCCTCTCCTTTGTACGTAGTATCCTTGAATATTGCTGTCAAGTTTGGTGTCCTCGTTTTGTCTACTTGAATACTGCGGTGGAGTCAGTTCAACGTAGATTTACTCGCACCCTGTTTTATAAATTTCAGCTTCCTTACCGTCCTTATTGTGATCGTCTGTCGTTCCTTCATCTTCCTTCTCTCGAATCACGGAGACTTTTCCTGGATGAGTGCCTACTCTTCAAATTGTTCCATAGGTTGGTAGATTCCGACATCAGCAGCCACGTTTCTGTCCGTGTTGCAGTGCATGGTACCCGCTCTACTTTTGAGTTTAGTGTGCCATTTGCGCGCACTGATATCTTTTTTCATTCTCCGCTGTTGCGATTACTAAGGCAACATAATGATTTACGGTTTGGTCCTCTACCGCCGGCATTATATGCCTTTAAAACTTTTTTAAAAAATAATGTTTTGCTTACTACTGTTTCAATGTAGTTTTTTTTTCTTTTCCTTTTCTTTTTTTTCTCTATTTTTCTTATTTTGAATTTGTACTTTTTCACTTTGATTTTGTTTATTATTGTTCTTAGATTGTATCATTATCATCTCATTATTATTTTGTTCATTTTTTCATTATTTCTTTTGTGAATTATTTGTATTTTATATTTTCTATGTTCAGTAATTGGATTTTATCTGTTGAATATTAGTTAATAAATAAATAAATAAATAAATAAATAAATAACATTTTCCTAACAAAAACTTTATATTGTGTTGTGGTGAGCCCAATCCTCGAATATGCATGCTTAATTTGGGCTTGTTATCAGCAAGTGCATATAGATCGCGTCGAATCGGTTCAAAAAAATTTTTGCGTTTTGGCCTAAATGAGTTTTCGTGGTCTGATCCTCTTCGATTGGCTCTTTATACTAATCGGCTGAAACTTTTGGCTAAGGACACACTTGAAAAAAAGCGTCAAAAATTTAAACTCTATTTTGCTGCTAATGAATTTATTTTAGATCAATTTGACCTGAATACCAATTGCCACAGATTTTGGCACATGAGCTTATTATCCGTTCCATTCCATCGAACCAATTACGGCCACAATGGACCTATCTCAGCGAAAAAAAGAGTTGTTAATAAGACTAGTGATAGTTTTGATTTTAACAAGTCTGCATTGTCTTGGAGAGGTGTTGTTGTAATTAGTTATTGAATGTTTGTGTCTACTTTTTAACGTAAGTAGTCTGCATTAGACGAAATGTTAAATAAATAAATAAATAAAATAAAAATGATCTATTTGTCAAAGCAAAGTTTTAGGTCAACCAAATAGCACTCTAAGCTTTTCGCTATTTTTTTGTGGGTCTTGACTCGCACATTATCTGCACAATGGAGGACTTTAACTTGAGATTCGTGAACTAGGATCGGGAAGCCAGGATTAAATGCCATATAAAAAAAACGGAACCAGTCATGGAACCTTGTAGTACTCACAGACCCTTTAATTGAATCAGCTCCTCCAATCAGTATTTTAGTTGATATTCAGCGAGCTCACAGTAGGTGGAAATAATCCCCAACTGAATTTCCTCAAATAGTTTTCCAGTATGAGGAAGCAAAAACTTTGTAGGTAAATTACTGTCTTCTTTATTCTCGCCTTTTTTAAGAACGGGAAGATAATAAGCGATTTTCCTAGAATTTGAAAGTATCCGGTATTTATGGGCATATGTTTCCTTTGCAAAGAAATTGACTATGACTCTATGATTTTTTTACGTAGTTTGCTGACTTTTTCAATGACATACAGATATCGCTGAACAGTTGATTGAAGAAATTTCAACTTTTTGCCTAGTTCCCTAGCGGTTGCGATGGGGTTTCGTTCGGCCAAGTTTCATAGAGTATCATTATCGGAGCTCAACAGCATTGCCAAGATTTGGTTGCTCTTCAAATGCTGTGTTTTCCTGACGGAATCAGTGGAACCACCGTTGACTCATTTATTCGACCTTACGTCTCTTTCATCTCTTTTAACGTATTAATAGTGAGAATTGGTGAATAAGTAAGCAAGCCCAAAACACTTAGTGTCTTCATCCAGCAACATCTTCGTCAGGCTCTTCAAATCCTATAATTACTGCTTCTTTGAAACTTAGCTTTGTTACCGGTTCTGAAGAACTAGAGTTTTTTTCTCAGCTCACAGCCTTCCACAAACCTAATAGATGTCGGGTCTGTAATTTACCATTAGATAATATACCAAACCTAACATCAAAATTAACCTTGTCCATGAAACTAACATTCAGCTATACCATTGAACATTTTGACTAGCAAAAAAAATTGTAAAATTTTTTCAAATTCTTTCGCTGAGATGAAGAAAACTCTACCGCAAAACAGAATCACTAACATCAATCTTACCATAAACACACGTATTTTCTCATTCATTTTCCGGCAAATTATTCCGTGTAGATAGATACTACTACGTAGTAAACTTGCGGACATGTTTTTTTCTTCGCTGTTTGCAGTACCTATTTGTTATAATTCAGTTAACAGCAAATGAGCTCGGCGTCTGTACCGAAAAGTTTACAATGTAACAGCAGCAGAAAATATGCATGTATTTCAAATCCAAATGTGTGTAGCAGACAAAGGTCTCAATGGCTTCTTGGACTTTCACTTTCAACGGTTGAGCAATTTCAGCGCCGCTCTAGACCAGATCTAGTATTCGTTCAAAGTCGGAATCGATGGTGATTTTGCCGTTTGTTGAAAAATACGTGCCTATCTGGACCGCTTATTTTCCGCACCTGAGCGCAGCTGATGTGTAGCACAGCAACTAATCTTTGACACATATAGTACACGAGATTATGGAGCAAAATCTCGTCGAATCGATATCGATGTGAAATAATCATTGGCTGGAAGCTGCAACCTGGACCATTTGGACCACACGATTTCGTATAAATCAGAGCTAGGCCGATGGCTGACTAAACAGGTTCTGAGTTGATTTATGCGAATAATCATTAGCGAATAACTTAGGAAATCATTTAATAACATTTCATGGCTCCTCGCGAGTTATGCTAGTATTTAATATAATAAGCGTCTGAGCCTTCGGTTTGTCGTTGTATATTATTTTTGGTCATGTAACCAGCACATAATTTAGAGCCTGGCTAGGCTTCACCTGGTTTCTATTGGAATGACACTCATCACCGTAAAACGAATTATCAACGAAGTTATTCTATCTATTAATATTCTATATCTATGAATATCCTTGAATAAAACTGCTTCAAACCCAAGGTTCTTGTTAAGTACTTTAAAATTCTTTCGGTTTTATATACTGTTTTAGTTCGTTGGTGAAATACTTTGTAATGCGATTGCTTGGATCGATCTTTAACAATTTTTTCGTATATTTGTACTAAACTGTAAATGTGGAATTCGGTCAAAGTTCCTAAAGAACTTCTTTTACATCTCAGGAAGTCTTCATCAAAGACCAGTGAGAGTTCGGATAGATTTTATGGGGATGTATCTTCATACGAGAATAACGAAAATGCTACGTGCGGGCAAGCCTTTGAGTTGACTGACTACTTGAGGTACATCGCGTCTGGATCAAATTCAAAACACCTTATAAATTTTGTTTTGATCAGGGGGTTGCATTGGAAGTTATGGGAGTAAAAAGATTTTTAGTGATTCTGACAGTTAAAGTTTCAATACCTAAAAAATTTAAACATCTGTTTCGTATTTCCATTATTGTTGTCTATCATTTGGAAATTTGACAACCCTATTCTAGCATCCAGCTAACGCTTAAGATGAACCTACAGTGTGAGTTTCGTTTTGATTCAATGACCACATCGATAGTTACAAAGAAAGATTGTATTTCATTGGTGCTATATAAAGATTTCACCAAATTCTCAGTGTTGCCCGCATATTTAACAAACTTATATCAAACCTGATCCCATCTAAGACAATACATCCTGTGAATTTAATACTGATCTGATGACCGAGCTGTAACTTTTCGCGATCACAATATTTAAGTTACAAAAAAAAGGTTATCATTCTTAGGATACGCTGGATTCTGATATGTAACGAAATGTAACGTGTTTGGGAGTCACTGCGTTTTACGCTGCTCATACATCATTAGAATTTGCCTTATTTTTACAAAAAGCAAAAAAATTTCCAGGACGCATGATGGTTTTACTGAACAACATTTATTGTCACATACACTATGTACATAGTACCCTGAGCTATAAGATATGGCTAAAAACGTCAAACTCCCATTCATATGATCTTTTCTGCTTATGCACATATTCTCAACTCTTACGTAACATAGCCCCACCTTCAATTGTCAAAACACCGAAATTGTCTGAAACGGGGACTACAGTCAAATCTCGGTACTATGCCGCCCGGCGGGACCGAGCGAAAGTACCATAGTACCGAGGGAAAACGTCTCGACGAACTGTTTTTTCTGAAGAAAAGCACATATTTTGGGCTTGACTGAAACCAAAAATTTTTTAATGTTTCTCTATCATTGTATATATTTAAATTCAAAATTTACACTACAGAGTTACACTATTGAAGAATGTTTTCTGTCAGTTAAGCCCAAAGCTCTCAAAAATTGTTTGCTAGCCCATCTTTCTTGAACGTGATGCCGTGGCGTTTTTTGAAATTGTCCAGCCAACCATCGCTCGCCATGAATTTTTGGAGGTGCATAAGCTCTGCCAAGTTTAATTGCCTTCTCCTTCATCAGATCGCCGCTAACATGCAGATTCTTCCCTCTTGCTTGTTTGGGGTGTGACCTTGGGGTGTAAGCTTGCGTTAGCTTCATACGCTTCGATGGAAACCCAAGTTTTATGGCCGCCTCGATTGCATCCTTCTTGCTGAGACTGCCCTTCACGGTAGTTCTCTTGACTTTGATGCCCCATTTCTTGCTTATTTCTCTGGCCAGCTTAAACTGATTTCGCTCGTTCTTCGAGGCATCGATGATCTCCTTCTTCTCCAGCGCTCAGTCCGCTCGGACTTTTGAGCTGACATTGTAGGCTACTTTTTGAACTTCACTAAAGTACGAGGTCACAAGTGCGTTCATGCGTGTGTAAGAGAGATGCCGAAAAGGTGAATTTGACTGCCCTCTTAAGTTTGCGAGTGACATAGTAGCGAGATTAGGGGTTTGTATGTATTTTTTCCGGGACTGTGCGCAACTGGCATGATAGTGAGAGCGGCATAGTAGCGAGATTTGACTGTATTTATTATTTACATTTTATTCGAGCTACGGTGCATGGCGTTGAGGGTGATCATACTGGGCGCTGGGGTCATAATACATAAGGCTCACTCAAATGAATTTTTCTTTATGCTTTATAGTGTCAGGCGCTACATTTTATCAAAATTGCATACTGCACAACGGCTGAGGACATTAAATCGTATGTGTTGGCTAAGCTGAGCCGCGTTTCTTCGCTCCTTATGTGTCTGAAATTGACAAAGAACAATCTGGATAACCAAGCCATCACCTTGTTTCGAACCACACTACTTTCTGGCTCGGAAAAAGTTCTCCAAATCAATTTCTGGCCTCCTGGAGTTTATTCCGAGACCTCGAAGTAACTTTCGCTCGAATACATCGAGGAGTTTTCGAAACTAGACTCATCAACAAACTTAACGTTTATTAACAGAATGTTCGTGGTTTAAGGACCAAGCTAAGCATGTTTAATCTCTCTTCTTCTTTGTCTTCTGATCAAATTATTTGCCTTACCGAAACGTGTTTAACTGGAGATATTTGTAATAACGAGATCTTCCCTCTTAACGCTGTTATTCGGTGCGATCGTGATCGTATTGCGTCAATGAAAAAAGACGGTGGTGGTGTTTTAGTTGCTATCCACAAGTCTCTTCAAGGAACACTCTTGGCATGACTTCCGTCCTTCTCCTCCTGTTGAATGTATTGTTGTCCGTGTCACCCTTGCTCCCTCTATAATTCTGATTATCTCTTCGGCTTATGTTCCATGTAATTTCTTTGCTCGTGTTTACGCCCGATTTTTGTCCAGCTCTCCAGTTTCTTTAACAATCATTTCTCCCTTGCTTCATTTTTAATATGTGGCGACTTTAACTTCCCAAACCTAGTGTTGAATGGTAACTTATCTTCCATAATTTTCTGTACTAATATTGCCCTAATTACCAGTTCCATTCTTTCCACATGTTTCAATTGTTGTTGTTTCACATGTTGTTTCAATTGAACACCTTATTCTTTCTCCTTTTGCCGCGGACTAGCTATTGATGAACTCACGCTTCGATTTCATAATCTTCTCTCCAGCCTAATCTCCCGTTTCACTCCGTCCAGTCGTCTCCACAAATCAAATGATGCTTCTTGGTTTCGGCATGATGTGGCGTCGGTCCTCAGGGCAAAAGGTCCGTGCTTCGGGTTGTCAGATTGACTACCTCGACTTCTCTATGCTTTGATCAGTTAAAGTTTACTTTTCTTTTTTCTTTTCCGAAAATAATCCGATCATGTCTTTTGAACTCCCTCATCCTCCGCCGACACCCATATCCAAACCAACCCCTAGAAATTGAGTCCTTGCTTCAATGTCTTGATGTTAATGTCGGTTATTGTCCTGACGACATTTCGAACCTGTTCGTCAAATCTCTTTCGTCAACCCTATCTGTTAATCTATTATCTTCAATCTTACTTTCTCCTTCAGCACCTTTCCCTCTTACTGGAAGTCTGCTCTTATTTCCCCGATACATAAATTCGGAGACTTCCGTTGTATATCCAATTATCGTCCTATTGCACTCCTTTCTAGTCGTAGTAAGGTACCTGAAAGAATTGTCTATAATAGGCTACTTCCCATATTTCATCATTTCCTTACTCCTAAGCAGCATGGGTTTGTTAAAGGTAGATCTTTCACCTCTAACTTCTTAACCTTCACTAACTTGGTCGCTTCCGCCTTAGACCAGCAGAAGCAAGTTGATGTGGTATACACTGATTTTGCTAAGGCTTTCGACTCTGTAGATCACAAGCTCCTTCTTTTAAAACTCCAAAGTTATGGGGTATCTGATCCTGGTGCTCATCCTATGTTTCTAGTCGTAGCTGCACTGAAAACATATGGCGCCAGACGCCATAATTTATGGACTTCTGGCGCCATGTACATAGTCGATTTGGGGATTGTGATAAAATATAGCGCCACACGCCATAGTACATGGCGAAAAGTACATAGGAGCAGACGCTATGCTTATATCCCTCCACGTCATGTATTATAGTTCTCCACGCCATGTACTATGGTTTTCCACGCTATGCACTATGGTCCTCCACTCCATGTATTATGATCCCCCAAGCCATCTACTATAGTCCTCTACGCCATGCAAACTAAAGCACCACAATAAAGGTCTAATAAAAAATTTAACTCTTAAAATATTTGCACGCATGCTTAACACCATATATCTATACCTCCATATAATTTTTGTTTTTAATTTTTTTTTTCGTTTTTTTTTTAAGTTTTTTAATTTTTTTTCCGTTTTTTTCTTTTTCATAGTGCTTCTCAGACAACTAGTTTGTTTGGATAAGGGACAGCACAAAGTTTTACGTGCCAACGTCACGTGGTATTCCGAAGCGGTCCCCCCATCTAAGTACTAACTGCACCCAACACTGCTTAACTTCGGTGATCTGATGAGAATCAGTTATTTCAGTGTGGTATGGCCGTATATTCAAATATACTTCAAATAACGAACAATATCTTAATTCGTTCACCTATAAATGAAGCTATATTACATGGCTCCTGGTACTATGTAATGTGGCGTGTGGGACCATAATTTCTGCGCCATGTAATTATGGCGCTGGGAGCCATACTGGATGGCTCAGGGTACTATGTACATGGCGTGTGGAACCATAAATGCTGCGCCATGTTACATGGGACCACGCGCTATGTAGATTCTGACATTATGGCACAGGGAGCCATATTGCGTGGCTCAGAGTACTATATACATGGCGTATAGAACCATAAATAATGCGCTATGTTACATGGCTCTGGGCGCCATGTGGATTTTTTTCAGTGTGTGTTGTATCTGTGAATTCATGTTTTTCTTCCCCAGACTGCCTTCTTTCGGGGGTTCTTCAAGGCTAAATACTGGGTCCTCTTTTATTCCTGTTATTTATCAACAATTTCTGATTTCTATTTGCTGATGACTTTAAGATGTTCAGAGTGATTGATTCGCTTGATGAGCGCCCTCCGATGCGTCGTTGTTATAGGACGGCACGCGCAACGGTTAGGCGTTAGGTTCAATGATTTCTGTTGGAGCTGTGGAGGATGCAGAAATCCGTCCTCCAGCTTATGTGCCAGTGCCAGTGCCCGAATTTGACAACGAGCAGAATGGCTTCGCTCGGGTTCCCCTTCCTCTCAGGTCTAGCTGATCTATCCTCTATAAATTTGAAGGGGATAGTGCAGCTTATTAAAAAGGCCGGATGGTTACCTGATTACAGTGAGTGAGGGTTATCACAAGGACCTCTGTTGTGTCCATGTGTGTCTCTCGTTTGGAACTTTCCGATTGAAAGCCACTCGACCTTAAAATCTACCTATCTACCTTCACATACCCCAGAAACTTTGAAAATAAAAATTAAGAAAACAAATTTTTAATTAAACTGTACCTATACAAAACTAACAATCAATAAATCTTTTTCATTGCACTAACTATTTCTGTACTAGAAAGAAACAAAGTTTTTTTCTCAGCAAAGTTAGGTGAGCTTGAAAAGCATATCAAACAAAAAACTATAAAAACTAAATCGATTCATCGGGCTCTGTTCCCATCCACTTCATTAAATGGTTACAGCAAAAGAGACAAGTAGTAAAAATGTTGTTGTGAAGGACGTCTAGTATTGGCGCTGGCTACAACCGGTACACATTCATATCGCTTGCACTTTTACTGCGACACAGCTCGAATCGTTGTCAGCCAGATTGTCAGACCAGATAGAGACACTCTTCCATACTCGTATGCGAATATAACTTAGTGCCTGTGGTCAAAGAGCTTGTTAGGGTGTTGTCATTGCAATGCGAATTTAATTCAGGTTTCTTGTCATCGCCAACAATCTACCCAATACGGACATAGTTCTTTGTCGTCTTGGATAAGCTTGTGGTTCTAGTTTGCCAGATTGCTACCGTTAAATAAAAGTGATCATGCTACTGGCAAAACTTCATGACGGTGATATCTCGAGTGAAAAAAAACTTGAAAAGTTGATTTTATTCAATTTAGAAGTCGTTAAGTGAACTTGAACGGAAATGCACAGACTCCTTCCGGTTGTACGTTAATTAAATGTTACTAAGTTAACAACTGTAAAAATTTACATTTGCATGTTACAGTGTGTCGAGAAAAACAAAACATGTGAATTTGATAAAAATCAAAGAAACTACGAAGCCAATTGGAAGAGAAAGTATTGAATGCTGATAATCTATTAATTTTGTTGAATCACTTAACCTTTTTGAAGTTTATTTACTTGTTTTTTAAAAGTGTTTTTTTTTTATTTTTGTTACAGATAAGCAAATAATGAAAAGGAGCAGACGATGGCTGTTGATATGTACAGGTAAGATAGTTTCTTTTACACTTGATTTGCGATATCCTGAAAATTTACATAACTTTGCTGCTAATTATATCAGAAACTACTATGATCAGCAATACGGGTTTAATATCGTTAGGGAGCGTCTGATGTGGTATTATGCTCAGAATACAATGTTTGTTGAATATGATGCTTTAGCATGAAAAGTTTAAGAAAAACATTATAAAAGTTGTAAAATTATTCACCCATCTTAAGGCCGGCGATACATGTAAACTCCTGAATTTAGACCGTTTTTCAGAGGCTTATTTAAAATAGAAGGAATAAATAAATCGTTTCGAAAGTGTTCATGTTTATTTATTACATATTAAAATAGAAGAATCTGATTTTATTTAATTTTTTGTTTCAAAATGGGCGCCGTAGTAACCAATCTCCTGAGACCCTCGCGGCGGAAGGCATCAATCGGCGGGATTTTTAGCATCAGTTACAGCAATTTGAAATAAAAAAAATGAGTGTGTTAATTAAACTTGCATCTTCTAGTTGAACCAAGGAAAAAAAAGTAAAAAAATCTAAATGCTAAATTTTATACTATATTATTTTGTAATATAAGCTTGAGTAGCCTAGTGGGTAGAGCACTGGCTTCTTGCGTGTGGGGTACCTGCTTCGAATCCAGGTTCGGACCAGGGTCCGCGCACCAAGCTTTGAGTTCACCTAGCTCTGATTAGGTACCTGATTTAAATCAGGGGTAAAGTGAGTCGTGGAACTAATCACTCCACACTCGTATCCACAATGATTAAAAAAAAAATTATAATGAAGCTCTCTACTAGCTTCAACCCCTAGACCCGTACGAGGGTTGTCGTGGGATTACTTTTATTTTATACTATAGAGAAAAAGAGTGCCAAGTTTCATAAGAATCGTTTGATAACTTTTTGAGTTATCTTGCCCGCCAATCTAAAAAAAAAAGTCGTTTCGAGAAAAACGCGTAGTTACCGAAGCAATGCTAATCAGCTATGCTAATCAGCGATTCAAGGCCCATACAAAAGTCCTTCAGTACGTTTATTTTTTAGATGTTAATTTAACTATTTATGCAAAAAAAAAGAAACTCGAATTTTTGAAAATTTTACATGTATCGCCGGCCTTAAGTCGCTATCGGCCAGTTTCTGTGGTCGACGGCTAAAACATTTGCGAAGCTCCTTTTGAGCTACTCAAGTCATCAAATTTGGGCTCGGAAGAATTATGAAATAGTCCGAATCAATAATGGTTCTTTGATATGTTCGTAGATCCAACAGGGTGCTAATGTGATGGTGGTCTATTAAAACACTGTCAATTTGGTGGAGGGACGTCCTATTTGGATAAGTGGTATGGATACCGTTCCGCACAAATCAGATATTACTCAGCAATCACTTGTTGAGTCGCTGCCAACTGGATGTTGCGTAATTAATTACTTTTATCGGTCGGAATCAATAGTTTAAACTCGCAGTTATATCCGGGGCAGGTATTGGGACACATTTTGTCTCTTTGAAGAACGCGTCATTTACCTCAGCAGTCGATTCCTAGGCTTCGAACGAGCAATAACAAAGCTGATGTTATAGAATCTTCTTCACACGCACTGAGTGGAAAGCCTTTGCCTCCAATTGCCGTTTTCTTGCTGACCAGAAAACTGGGGCTCATCAATCGATGGTTTGACTGACAATTATATTCTCTTCTCAAAAATACCATTCCTTTTGTGCTATAGGTCTTGTAGTGGGGTACTATATTAATGGTTAATTAGGGCTTGTGATGAACGGACATCATAAAGCATAGTCAAAAATGTATAGGAGTAGACGCTATGCATTATAGCTTGCAAAGACATGCCTTATAGCCTTCAACGCCAGGTTTTATAGTCCCCATAGTAACTCTTTTCTTTTTATCAGAGAAGAGGTGATATAAGCCTGCTTGCGGCGTCCCCGTGCATTTATTTTTTCCGCCGTGATCTCCCAAAACTTAGTCTAAATTAACCTGTTTTCAAGTGAATTCGATGTCCAAATCGTCAGAGTTTTGACTACACTTGTTTTCAAACAAAGATGCTAACATGAATTCCTTTTGCAGTAAGGATTTTTCTATTGCGCTAACCACTTTATGTGGCTGTGTTTCTGCTGATCTGCCCGCCATGTACACGTATTGATAAACATAGAGTACCACAATGTCAATCGAGCTCTTGATGTTCAAAACACCAGACCTTCTTTTCTTTTTAGCGGGAAAAATTCTAAGTAAACTAGTCTAGAATTCTTCACATTATGGTTTTTCAACCTGCCAGGCTTGGAAATAAATACCAGTTAAGCGTTTTTCCATAGCTCGAGTTCTACCCCGAGCTAGATGCAGACAATAAAATACGTTGCCGTATGGGAATGATGGTCCTGTCTGTTCTTTGGACATTGAAAGACTTTGCAAGCTCTGAATGTGTTAATTGCCCACTCAAGTTTGATTTCATCTTTTGCTTCCTTAATTAGCTGTTTTGACGACTGGTGGTTTGTCTGCTATTGGTTATTCCACAACGTCGTGCTAGTTTATTCCGGAAAGTGAGTTTCCAGTAGCATGTCGAAACACGCGTTCTGGTCTTCTGTCCAACCCCTACATTCCCTACGTAGAAAAGTAGGCAAATTATGAATTACATTTAGGACCATCCTGGTTCTGATAGCTTCTGTACTCTACCTGATGCTGCCACAGAATTCGCTTCATGAATCACATTTGGCTGGTCATATTTTCTTTTTGAAGAGTGTGAAGAGCCATAACTTCTGCATGTATCGGCCCCAGTTCTCACCGCTAACGACGGCCAGCTTGACTTGATTTGTATTCGCGTTCTTGAAGGGCCGAGCTGCCATCTCTTGTTGAGGCCTTTTCGTTCGTTTGTCTTTTGAGAGGCTTCTCCTCTGAGCGTTGACGCTTGCTTGCAGACTTAGAAGTTGCCTTCATTTGAGTGTCCTCGGGATTCGCCTTGGATTCCGACGTCACGAAACTCATGGTCACTCGCTTTATCATTCTCTTCTTGAAGCATTAAGTACTCTGCATCCTTCTTTTAGAAGGATGCTAGCAGACTATTGGGCAATTTGCATTTTCAGTCGTTGCTCTGCCATGATTCTTCAGCCAGATTCAAAGTCCGCGACTTCTCGATCGCCTGACCTTGTACTGCATCGCTTCCCTTTGTTGGTTATCGCATCACCTTTGAACTCTTTTTGGAAGACGTTCATTGCGTATAACTTCTCTCCAGAAGTACGAGCTGGAAGTTCAATTTTTAGTTTGTATTTGTTTAAGTTCATAGAACTTGTTTTAAAAATTCAGATTTGAGTTTTGCGTTCTCGGGCTACAGCTGAAGTAATTGCCAGCATTTGCTTCCTGCTACACGCCACACCCATAGAAACCACTTGCCACTGCGACCGTCATTCCTCCTCTTAGCATCGTAAAGCAGACCCTAATACGACCTTTTGAGAGTTGAACCTAATAAGGCTATTATGTTAAGTCCAAGTGGCCATCGAAGGTCCCAGGCCTTTTTGCAAATAGGAGTATCTCCTTTAACCTCATCTCCGCCACATGCATCACGTCCACCAGCTACGGTTCACCAGTGCAGAGCTGTCTAGTTCTCCCTAGTGCCGGAAAGTAAAACAAGAGATACTTAATTGTCTCTGAGACTCCCGGCTCCAGACACTTCCTATAGGTATCAATGATAAGAAGTCACAGTTTTATAGTGTGAGCGCTACAAAATAGTGGCCGCTAACTAGACCGATCAGCCGTGTGCAGTCAGTCCGGGTTAATTTAAGTAAGCATGTATTTGGTAGCTGAGAGGCTATAGGACCCCCACATGATTCTGGTTTCTCTGTAGATCTGAGTTTATCGCCATTAGCGAACTGCAACCTGGATCATATTAGAGTCGCTCCAGCACTTGACTGTTTGTATAAGAATTGGGATGTCTACCGATCCAACTTCCATTACTCTAACAGAAAGCTGCTCTATAGACCGCGATTTTCTAGTCTCCATATCCGGACAAAGTGATGTGTTGGATTCAGAGCCCTGCAGGTGTACCTTCACATCAGTTACCAGCCCAAACCCATCACCAATCCTCCGCACTATTACTGCAGGAGGAAACAGGGCACCCCTCGCCAAGTATATGTGTCAGAACTATTACTTTTCACGTGAAACGCTAATGGCCTTTCACCAGCCTTGCAACCAATGGTTTCGTGTTGAGTGCAGCGATCTTGGGTTAGCTTTTGGCACGTGAATGTAAATCGTAAGAACTTGAGTAGGAACAAGCGTATGGGAAAATATCCATATCAATATCCGTCATCCTTTAATTATATCCATCTGAAAAAAGGCTGCGAAGCTTTGTAGCTACATAGAAGTATGTTTTGGCCGAATGGTTGTTCAAGGTAACCTTTTAACCTGAAGGTCGTAGCAATGATTTTAAACACTGCTCGAAAAATAAGATTTCTATTTAAAAAATATGAAATGAGAAAATACTCGTGACTCACAAACGTCTTTAACTGAAACTTCATGTTAGCAATAATACTTATACATTCATCCGTAAGAATGTATGTATATATTTTCGTTATCCCACTATTCTCGAAATTCGATGGTTTAATAGCTCTCCATAGTTATTATACGTATTAAAGTAATATGTTATACTCTCAAGCTTCAAAAGACAATAAAAAATAAATAATCCAAGCAACAGCAGTCATAAATGTGTTTAAGCACTTAGTCATGCTTATTATTGAATTTCCGAAGAAGTACATACTTGATTAATATTCATACATTCAAATAACCTCCCTGAAAAGAAAAAAAAGATTGCTACGATATGATGACATTTTTCATTTAATGAATGTGCTGATGCAACGCGACATTTCCACCTTTTACCGTAGGCATGATTCGTTTTTTATTGAACTTGAGCAACAATAATTGCATGAATGAGATTCGCTCAACTAAAAACCGACTTGCATTATGATGGGGTAGGAATTTCTCTTTAGGCATAGGTCAATGTATAAGTACATACATATGTGCAAACACGATTGTTTGCACGCAAAATCATGTTTGCAATTATTTATAGAAGAACTGACATTTTCCATTTTAATTAAATTTCGTATGCCTGAAAAATGGTATTTTTTCAAAATCCGTGGCACTTGACACCCTGCAAACTCGGTGCCTCATTTACAAGGGGATTAACTGACATAATAAACGATTTAGTATACATATAATCTTGTATGCCACTGAATTCAGGGCCAATAGCCGGTATTAAAAAATTCGTATTTATTCAAAAATTATTTCTAAAATGTACAGTTGCTCCAAAATATTTACGTTAATTTGATTTTTGAAGTCATAATTAATAAATCCTAGTAAAATTATCAACTGACTAATATGTTTCGTGTTAATTTCAGCGGTTGTCGGCCTGTTGGCACATGCCGGCGCCTTGAGACCTCAGCCACACTTCAATAGAGCAGCCACCAGAACAACAACAACGACATCAACAACACAAGCACCAACGACAGCAGAAGCACCCGCCGAAGAAGAAGTGGTAAGTTAACACAAGCTCAACACAACCTCCGTCAACCTTTCGACAAGATCTCGGAGTGGCACCTGGCTGATGCACCTTTAAGCACGCCTCACGCCTAAAGGTTATCTGGATTTGGAGACTGATACCTTTACACGGTGTTTTCTTAGACGATTCCGTGTTTGCTCCGCGGCCTCCAGCTGTGAGTCTGGTTGTTACTAGGTGACATTATATAAGACTTCGATGATGTTCGAAGATTATGATGGGTTTTTTTTTGCACTCGAAGATGCTTCGAGAGTTAATTATACGGATTGGTAAATGGGGAAAAACGATGCAGTTTGCAACATTTGTTGTTTTCGAGTGGGCTTAAAGAGGATGAAAGCGAAATTTAAATACTGAGAATCTGAGTTATGCATGAATATTTTATTTAGCACAACAACAGGTGTAGTTTTTTTCTAATCTGCTCTCTGCAAAAAATTGCTGCATGTTTTCGTTTACTTTTCCGAAGCTCTCTGGAGTCGCATACGATTGATTGACAGTGCATTAACTGCTTTACACATGCAGCAGTGAAGGTGTACGTACATGCATGTGTTAATTTAAAAAAAGCGTAGAGAAAAATCGAACCAAAATTTGTGCATTTGCATCGATCAGTACAGGCCTTGGCGTTACCTTGGTCAGTGAACGTCAATCGCATCTTTTCCGTGACTGGTGGGTTTTACAAGAGGGATCTTGCGCTGATCACAGGTACATATCTTTCAACCTGAACTGAGCAGGTAGCCTTTACTAACAAAAAGTGGAGTAACTGGAAGTTATTCCAATCCTTGGTCCGATCCTCACTGGAAACTGGTCCGAGGAGTATTGACTTCTACCATGAATTAGATCAGCTAGCTCACACCTTTACTAGGGCTCTTAGCTCCGCATCTAGAGCAGCGTATAACCCACCCACAGGAGGAGGAGGGACAGGAGGAGTCCCAAGCGCCTATGATAGAATATGGAGATCATCACCCTGCGAAGAAAGTGCAGGAAGGAGTTCAACAGCTCTAAAAGGTCTAATCAATAGTCGATATATAAAACGAAGCTGAAAGCTTTTAAGAATAGCGTACGCAAGGCCAAGAAATCCGCATGAAGATCTTTCTGTGGAAACGTGACAAACGCCAACGAAGCAAAACGCCTTCTTAGGATTTTAAGTACGAAACCGAAGACCCTGGGAGCACATCATGAACCCTGATTGCATTTGGACTAGTTAGAATAGTAGAAGCGGCATACCAAACGAAACAGGCAATCAGGTCAACCCCGTATCTTACGATATCCGACTCTCAATTGAGATGGGCCATTAACTCATTTGACCCATTTAAATCTGCGGATAACCAGCGGTGAGCGACTGATATCTAGCCGTCTGTGTAAATATATATTAAATATCAACTGGGAAATTCCACGTAAACTGGGAAATTCCACGAGCGAATTTTGCAAAAAACTAACTTCCTACGATCGTTTTGTGGGATCATTTAAACTGACTCTTCCAGCCGCTCATAGTGTTGCTGGTCACATTGATTTCTGGTCCACTGGTATTCTAATCAAGACCTTTGAACATCGCCGGCGTCCTGTAAATTTTCGTAAAGGTCGGGCTCGTGCTCCAGTCAACCAAGCTCCAATCAACCAAGCAACAACCTCTGGAAACTTTCAACGGAAACCGATGGAAAAAAATCATACTTAGAACGTAAGATTAACCTTAAAGTTTATTATCAAAACATTCGGGGGTTGAGGACCAAAACCCATGAGCTTAAAATTGCTTCAGCCATCGGGTCTGACGACATAATATGCTTAACTGAAACCTGGCTGACAGGGCATATATTCAATAATGAAATTTTACCCCTTTTTACAGTCTTCCGCAAAGATCGTGATCGCTCAGCCATTAGTTTATCTGACGACGGCGGTGTTTTAGTTTCTGTTCGCAATACACTTTGCGTGTCCTCCTGTATCGACTTCATGCCTTCTCTGCCTGTTGAATGTATCTTTGTTCGTTTATCCGTTACTCCATCTACTGCATTACTTGTCTCCTCGATTTATATCCCATTTAATAGTCCTATTGTTGTCTATGAACGCTTTTTTACGGAGATCTCCTCGTTTCTTAACACCTACTTCCCCTCTTCTTTCGTTCTGTTATGTGGTAATATTCCCAGCTTGGTCTGGAATACTACCTTCACTGAAATTTTATCGAGGAGCAGTATCTCTTTAGCTACATCCTCCTTTTTCTCTCTTTGCTTTTTTTCACAGTTGAATAATGTTCCTAGTGTTAATAACAGAATACTTGATTTTGTTCTTACTAACTCTCCTTTGTGGTCTGTTCGTTTATGTGCTGCTCTGTCACCTTATGTCAATCCTGATCCTCACCATCCACCTCTTGCCATCGAACTTTCCTTCACCTCATTCCCTAAGAATAAAAATACCTCCGCCCTACGTTATAACTTTGCTAAAGCTGACATTACTTCCATGTCCAATGTCATTAATGCTGTTAACTGGTTTGCGTTTTTCAGAGGTCTAAATATTGATGATGGCCTTCATGCGTTCTATGATTTCTTTTCTATTTTTGTTTTCTGTCACACTCCCAATTTTCGTGTTCGAAGAAGTGTTGATCCGCCTTGGCTAACTGTTGACGTAATACGTGCTCTTAAAACCAAAGGCATGGCGCGTCGTAGATTTCGAAGCTCCGGCTTAGAGGTTGATTTACTTAGATACAAAAATTTCCGCTCGTATGCTAAAAAGATGGTTAAAGATGCGATGAGTGCTAATCATGCCCACATTGAAGCCTCCATTTCATCCTGTCAGCAGAAACCCTTCTGGTCCTGCATCCGTTCCCTTAAAAAGTCTCCCTCTGTACCTTCTCTGATGCACCTAAACGATTTGTCTGCTTTTTCGCCTCAAGAAATATGTGAGCTGTTTGCTCATTTCTTTTCCTCTGCCACCTCTCAACCTAATCCATTTTTCTCCGCTAATATTCCCTCCTCTAATGCTAATAGTTTTTGTTTGTCTTTAACGAACACGTTGGAGGTCGAAGATTTGCTTGCTAACCTAGATGATAACCAGCTGCGGACCCGACGGCTTACCTAACATATTTGCTAAGTCACTGTCATCATCTTTGTGTGTTCCTTTATCTGTCCTCTTTAACCTAAGTATTTCTTCCTGCACGTTTCCTTCTTCCTGGAAGTCCGCAAATATGTTTCCCATCCTTAAAACCGGAAATTCATCCTGCGTCTCCAATTATCGTCCCATATCCCTTCTATCTTGCTTCAGTAAGCTTCTTGAAAAAGCTGTTTACAATAGGGTTTTTCCTCTAATTGAACCTCTTCTTGCTTCTGAGCAACATGGTTTCGTCAAGGATAGGTCAACAGTTTGCAACTTACTTTCGTTCACCCATACTGTTGCCTCCGTCATCGACCAGCAAAAGCAAGTGGATGTAGTATATACACACTTTGCCAAGGCTTTTGACTCCGTGAACCACGAAATCCTCCTCTCAAAGCTCGATGGTTTCAATATTTCGGGTCAGCTGCGTTGCTGGTTTTCTTTATACCTTCGTGATCGTGCTTGTTTTGTAACGTTTCACTCTTGTTCTTCCCCCCTTTTATCCTACTTGTAGTGTTCCGCAAGGGTCGATTCTTGGTCCTCTCCTTTTCTTCCTCTTTATAAATGATCTCCCTCTCCTCTTCAACTCCCCTTGTCGCTTGTACTTTAAATGGTGCTTCATTACTGAAATTATTTTCTATAAAAAATGAAATCCAGAACATCATAGGTCAAAATATCCCGGGTTCATCCTCAATTAATACCATATCGTAGATTAATTTACAGTAATCGAGATCATAGTTGATCTCCAGTCAAGTGCGGAAGCAAACTTTGAACGGTATAGTCAACTTACTTATAAAAATATGAGCGAACACTTTGGAATTATATGCGATGTAAAAGACCATACGGTTTTCGACTGTTATCCGATTCTAATATTTCCAATGTTGTTTTTCTTTTTGATAACAATGTATGCTTAGACTGGCGAGCGGTGGGAGTGTGATCTTGCCTGCAGATCCTCGCCAAGTAAACCAAGTTTCTATCCTGCTTTAAGGCATAAACAATCAGTGTTAGCTCGTGAACTGTATATTGCAGGACGATAGCGGAATAATAGGGAATTTTTACGAACAAAAGGGTGCCGGTTTTAATCTGATAATCCTTTTTTGTGAGCTCGGGCGCAACGAAAAACAGCGAAATGTTATAGGGAATCGAAAAAAATCGCGCATTATTACATATAATTCACGAAAAGGGAGGCAAATATTTCTGATGCCTAGGGTTGCGAAATAGTAAAATCCGCCCCTGATTTTCATAGATAACCAAGCGGCTATTAAATCCCTTGCTGGTCCTTGCACAGTTTCCATTATTTTCGCTGAATACCCTGCATATCTTAGGGAGATGTCGAGACATTCGCCAATACAATTGATTCGGGTACCTAAACATAGGCAATTGTGAAGCCAATTAACTAGCAAGGCTTGATACCATTCTTCCGGATATCTCATGCCCCTTCTCAATAGCAATACCGATGACGTCGGACAAATTGGCCATTAGGCGAAAATACCTCGAGGACGCTATGATGACTAGCCCGATGAATCACCCTGTGCCATAACACGACATTCCTGGGTCTTCATGGACGCGCATCACACCAGACATTAGGCTTAACTCGCAGTCCTCTGCGTTATGCTGTCTACTTGGTGCACCATTTCTCACAAATTCGACCGAACTATTCGTGGTCCTTTTAAACTCACCATGAATGTAAAAGTGCATAATAGCACCAATATCAAACAAGGAGCGCTTTCGATAGTTTCACCACAGTATTTCTTCTGAAGCAACTTGAACTAGTCGACCTATATTCCATGCTAATGCAAACCATTACTACGCTTGAAGGTGACCGTCACTGTCCAAAAATACATTCTTTAACGGAAATGATGTCCCAGTCAGTTGTGCAACTGTTACGTTACCCATTCTCTTATTTGAAAACGAAATCACTATTTAGCGCATGGCCTAAGCAAACCAGACTAAGCTCAAACGTGAATATCATTAAATGCGACAACGAAAATCTTGAAATGGGTATCAGCTGCAATTACTGAAACGTACTTGCCTTGCATTCGTTAGATGACTAGATACCATTGTACAATTCGAAGGATTGCGTATTTCACTTCGATTGCTGGACATGGCACCGGCTCGACTTATCATTCCCACAATTTTCATTGTTTCCAGCTGGTTTAAGAAGCCTGCCTTGGGTCTGTTTCTAGGCGTCCACTTCTGAATCGGGGTCACTACCAAACCAACGTCCAGAAGCCGCCACTACTTACTAGTTTTGCATGACAAGCATGATAATTTCGTTTTGTTTACTGCTACTGATGATGATGAGCAGATCAATTTAGTTATGTATTTATGAATGTTATTGCGTATTCATGTCAATAGCTTTCAATGTCTTGAATGACATTTTCTCGTAATTTGCCGTTAAAAGTTGGCAATTGCAGGCTATAATTTAAAAGGCGCACTACTCTTTTATCTAATTTTTATCTAAATCAACCTTGAAAACTTTTCATAATCAATATTCTATGAAGTGGCATTTAATCGATGTTTGTAAACGCACTAGTCCAAACATTTGGATACAGATAAATTCTTGATGAAGGCGAAGTTTCATTACACAGGCAAATCCATCCGTTTAGAGTTCCGGGCAAATGCTTTCATTTACAGTAGATACGCTAGCACAATGAACTCCAAGTGGGAACCTTCAAAAAGTGAAGAAGAAAAAACGGTGGAAGTGCTATGATGTAGGAAACAAATTCATGAGCTCCAAATGCATCGGATGGAAATCAAAGCAACAGCCGCGTTCAAAACTGCCATAATAAAAACGAAAGTAAGGTTAGTGATCAGATCTTGGGGTTCATGCTGATTAATCCAAATCGCGTGAGTATTTGATGTAAGCAGAGGTGTGCGAAAGCTCTTACGACTGTGAAATGATGCTACAATGCACTACATATTAGATAATAGAGGTCACGCGATCTTCATAGACTTGAATGAAAAATGTTTTCAAAAGGTCAGTCATATTGAATTGCGGTAGATTTTTTGCAGTGAACTTGAATGTGTATACTGATTTAATACCAAAGTTGAATTTGTTATATAGGAACAATATACAAAGTTGACTTTGTTACATAGGAACAATAATGAAGAAAATACGGTAAATGTCTAAATGAAGGAATCGTTGGTCGGAAGGGATGAAAACAGGGAGGAGGTGATGGCATTTTAAATCAGAAAAATTGAAAAAAAATATTCGATTGTCTACCGCCATCCCTACCTAGAAACACTTTTCTAATATCGAGCAGAAACAAACACCACTTCTCTTATCAGCCCTTTCAACCCGACAGTCCTATTGCCCCTTGACACACATTACATTTACTTCTTTTGTTTACATACCATTAAATATAGCTTACATACCTGCAAACGGATGTACACTTTTTCTTCGCCTACACTTTAAGAAACACCATACATACATATTTCGAAACATGAATTTATATCAAACATTCACTCCATCGCAAGGAAATTGTCAAATTCGCTTAGCGACTCATATTTTTTCCCGACGATTGTCACGACCTTTTACACAACTGAGAATGCAAAGCCAAAAATAGGTCTGTTCCCGTATTTCAGCAAACTGTAGCAGTAACAGAATTTGGCAGCTGGCTTCTTTTCGCTGCAAAATTTGGCTTGCATTTGGCTTGCAGCAAAAGTACGAAAACGACTTGCTGCGAATCTATTTTAATAAATTATAATAGATTCAAGTACGGGAACAGACTTAATGAGAATAAGCGAGCCACAAACAAACGTCAAAAAGCTAATGCTATGCATGCAAAAATCAACGTAGCAGACTTCTGCCTCTTCGCCGCGCCTTAAAGTCCCGAGCTGAGGGTAAAAGGATCCACTACAGTATCCAACGAATGCGCACGATCGGTACATGCTTCCAAACAGTGCTGTTCCGCTACTACAAGTTTAGTAGATCTACTACGAAACTTCCAAATTTGCTACCTCATTGATACAAATCTGTTACTAATTTTTGACATAACCATTTGCTTTCGAGCAACCACGTAAACAGTACTGTCGTTTTACTGCAATTGCAGCATATCTGCTGCAATTTGATGCAGTTTCCTGCAACATTGCATTTGTGTTTCATCTATTGCATTTTACGAAATTTGCTACTTGTTTAATCTAGCTAGCATATTTAGTAAGTTAGTTTCGCTTTGTTTAGTTATCTAGTATGTGCAACTGCTAGCCATGTTGAACAAAGAATGAGTAAGAATTTCCCCAATTCTTAATCCTGTATATTGCAATTTATTTTCTCTAATATAGAAAAACTGAAACTAACAATAGTATGTATTTTTCACCAAACGACTAAACTCGAATCTGATATCTTTAAAAAAAAATTATATATCTTTTGTTGAATATGGTTTGTTATTGCTATTTCAAATAGCAATAGTTGTATTTTAAACGCATGTAAGAAGAATTATATGTGTATACCTATAGAAGAATCAATCTGCTGCAATTTTAGAGCAATCTGCTGCAACTTCAGAGCTTTATTTACTGCACATAGAAACACTAAAACGACAGCACTGCACGTAAACGTTTGCCTCCGAATTCCACCTAGTTTTGTTAGTTTGCATTGTGCAGGTCTTGTTAGCTTTTTGTTTAGAAGCTTCAAAGCTTAGTCCATCCACATTCGAACATGGAACAAATTTCAGCATCGTGCATGGAAACATGTTCGTGCCATGACTACGGGCACGAAGAATTCTGGAGATTAAGTTAAGACATACTGTAAAATTGTTTAGCCATCTATTGAATGAAATAAGTAATAAGACGTAACAGATACATATTTGTTCAGAATTTGTTTCGTAGAATATGATTCGCGGATGACAATTTAACAAACTGGTAGTATAAAACGAGAGTTTGGAAACACACCACAGCGGTCCAAGTTCTATTGGTTAGCATGGGTTTGTCATACATCCCTAATTGTGACAGTTTATACCTAATTGTAGACTTAACGTTATAATTAGATATTAATTTTAAAAACCCGTCTACGACGGTACCATAGTTGGCGAATCAACCTTACGGTAAACAACCAATAGGACGTTCTGATCGCTTTTTGTTAAATATTTCTTTCTCTCTTTTATCAAATTTTTATCTACCGTATTTGTAATAGTTTTTATATTCCTTTTTTCCTTCCTGTAGCAGCCGAATGAAGATCCCTCAAACGGAAACGACACCACAACTAAAAGTTCTTTAACGGGAATTCCACAGATCGATTACATATGGGATCCCAATCTCCCGAGGGAATTAAATGGGTAAGTACTAAGTAGTATGCATACTTATGTAAATTTATCATGTGCGTGGTAGATTGTATTATTTTTGCTTCCACGATGCAAAACCTAAAAAAAAAAATCCGGAAATAGTAATGATTAAGAGTTGTGCAAAGTTTATTTAATTTGTTGGTTTCTATGAATATTTGAGTCATATATCATGAAAATCTGAATAAAAAAACAAGCAAAAAAATGTTTAATTTCCTTAACATTGAGCTTTTTGAGTTTTTATAAATAATGAGTGATACATGTCTTTGGAATCTACTATACATTCGTGTGTCAGATTTTCACCAACAAACTAGTTACATTTAATTTTCAAATTGTTAAATGTTTTCGGCAGTTTATTCAAGAAGTTTCGTTCGAGTAAAAATTGTGGCCTTTGCAGAGGATAGAAATTTCGAAAGAAAATAACTATGATAGGATTTCTTGTTTTTTTTTTTTGAGAATTTTTAAATACTTAATATGAAAAGGAAGATAATATGTACAAAAAAACTTTAGCAGCTCTAGAGCTGCAAACATGCATTAAATAGTGTATGTTACTAAACTTACAGTTCGGTCGGATCCGTGCTAAACTCGATAGTGATTAGATTTTGAAACTTGTATTCCCGGTTATTTTTCAATCCCGTTGAAATCTCTATTTTTGTGTTTTTCTTTTGATAAGAATCCCTTCGGAATTATAGCAGATCGAAATAGTGCCAGTGAATAACAAACGATCGGCGGGGGAAAGCCCCTCAACCGGCTCCTTCCTTCGGGATATTATCAACAAACGTGTGAAAACATTTCATCCTACTGTCATGGCGAACGGTAATAAATACCATGGATTGGACGAAGTCAACATTAGTGACAATAATGAAACCCACGGGCAAGAACAGCAAAAGCAGAATAAAAAACCGAAAGTTCCACCTATTACTTTCATCCAGCTACCGAGGGATACGATCATTGCCATAATGATCGAACTGCAAGTATCCGATTTTCAAATCAAAAACATTTCTATCGGTAGAAAACTGTTCCTACAAACTCATGAGGAATATGAGAAAGTGCATGCACATCTCCTGAAAACAAAAGTGAAGTTTTTCACACACCGCAGGTCAGATCTTCGACCTACGAAAATAACTTTATCAGGGCTACATGATATAGCTTGTGAAGAACTCAAAACATATCTCAAGCAGGAACATAATATCAATTGCCTTGATGTGAAAAAATACAACGTCGGAGACAGAGCAAATGCTCAGCTCCGGTACCTATTATTCCTGGAGCCAAATACAAAGCTCCATCAACTACAACAAATCAAAACGATCATGCACACAATTGTTCGATTCGACTACTACAAGAAGAACAATAGTGGACCCACACAATGCAGAAACTGCCAAATGTATGGGCATGGATCTTCTCATTGCCATCTGCCCACAAGATGTCTCATATGTAGTGGTGAACATAGCCACACTGAATGTACGCTCACCGATAAAGACTCCAGTAAAATATGTTGCTCCAACTGCGGACTTCAACACCTTTCGAATGCTAGGGAATGTAAAAATAGAGAAGCGTACATAAATATCCGACACAATTTGCAATTAAAATCTTTGAAACGTCAGTTTCCAGCATCCCACGCGTACAACCATTCAACTACTACGTTCCATGCACTAAATCAGTCGAAACGATTATCAGGAGTTCATCAACAGCAGCATATACTTCATAAGAGTCGTGGTCCGGCTTTTATATTAGCATCGCCGGAGGCGAGTCATTCGTTTTCGACAACAAGCGCGCACTTAAATCAACCGGCTAAACTTCCATTGTACAGCGATATCGTTAGAAGTCATCCCACCATGCCAATGGCTGACAATCAACGGGCAGACTCAAGCGACCTGTTTTCTCCGCAGGAGCTCCTAAGCATATCTACTGAGCTTTTCGCAAGCCTATACAAATGTAAAACAAAAAGAGACCAGTTTGATACAATTGTAAAATTAGCCTTAAAATTTCTCTCTGGATAAGCTTAAACTAAGTCTTCTCGTATGGAATGCTCAGAGCATCAAAAATAAAGTCAATGAAACATCAGATTTTCTAAAGACATATGATATAGACGTCTGCGTTATGACGGAAACTTGGCTTAAGCCAAATGATTCCATTTATGTGCCAAATTTTAAATTAAATAGACACGATAGAGTATATGCAAGAGGTGGAGGAGTTGCCATATGTGTTAAAAAAGATATTAAATATAAAATACTCCCCTTTTTATCGACCAAAATTATTGAAACCATTGCAATCGAAATTATAGATATTAATTTAACCGTTGCAGCTGTGTACTTTCCTGGTACAAAATTAAATCTGCAAAAGTTAGAACTTTTAAAAGCTGATTTGCGTCTTATGAGAAGAGCTTATAAGAATTTTTTGATTTGTGGTGACTTTAATGCGCGACATAGATTCTGGAACTGTGCCAAGGCTAATAAAACAGGGCAAATACTTTTTGATTGGGTGATTCAGGAGAACCTCATAATACATATTCCGCCGGAACCAACTTTCTATTCTAATGTCGGTAGGCCTTCAACCTTAGACCTAATTATTAGTGACAATACTTCTGAGAAGCTAAATCTGCAGGTTCTACATGCTCTCTCATCGACTCATTTACCTGTTTTCTGCGAAATTCTCCTGTCACATGCAGTACAAAAGCCCCAATTGCATATCACAAGCTTCAAAAATACGAATTGGAAACGTTTTCGTGAGCTACTAAGCCAAAAAATTCACCTAAATACATTAGATTTATCTAGCAACATCAACCCCGAGCAAATAGATAATCTAATAGCTGATTCTAATAGAGATATGTGGGCTGCAATAAATGAGGCAACTCCTCAAACAAAAGTGCAAAATAATTACAAAGCTTCTACCATAAACGATCACACCAGAGCGCTGATCCGCAAACGGAACTATATCCGACGTCAATGGCAGCGAAGCAGAGATACCACCTTTAAGACACAGCTGAACAGATTAAATCGAGAAATAAAGCAATCGATCCATGTCAACAGAAACGTGGCATGGAACAGCTTGCTCTCAAGGATGGATCAAGGCTCCTCGAATCTCTGGAAAATTAAAAAATCTTTAAAAAATAAACATTTTCCAAGCACAATATTTCTAGAAAGAGACGGAAAAGTAATTGGCAGTGATTCGGAAAAAGCGGAAACGCTAGCAAATCATTTTCACAACGCACATAAGTCAACTTCTCATATGAGCAACACTATCACTAACAGTATTGTTTTAGAAGCAGTCCAAAATTTCACTAGAGAAGAGGTAGATTTGAAAAACGTGATTTGCAAACCCAGAGAACTGATGGAGATAATTAAAACTTTAAAAAATCGCAAAGCACCTGGTGGCGATCGTATTCCCAATATCGTCCTAAAAAATCTGCCGAGAAAAGCGATAGTGCTATACACATTTATTTTCAATGCCTGCATCAAACTTGGGTACTATCCCTTAGAATGGAAAAAAGCTGTCATTCTACCCATAAAGAAGCCAGGAAAAAACAGTGGAAGTGCAAAGGATTTCCGTCCTATTAGCTTGCTTCCCACGCTCAGTAAGGTTTTTGAAAAAATCTTGCTGGTACGAATGCAAACATTCCTGCAAACATCAAACATAATCCCGAATTGTCAATTTGGCTTTAGGCAAAAACTTTCAACAACCCATCAGCTTCATAGAGTTTCTCAATATATTTCCAAATCTCTGAAAGATAAAAAATCAGTAGGTCTCATAACTCTGGACATCGAAAAGGCATTTGACTCGGTGTGGCATCAAGGTTTAACTTATAAATTAATAAAATTTGGGTTTCCCAATTACCTAACAAGCCTAATAATATCATTTCTATCTGATCGGAAGTTTTCGGTGAAAGTAAATAATAATTTCTCGTCTCCGAAAAATATTCCTGCTGGTGTACCTCAAGGAGCTGTCTTGAGTCCGACATTATACAATATATACACTGCAGACATCCCTATTGACACTCTCTGTGAAGTAGCTATGTATGCAGATGATACTTGCTTATATACGAGCGATTACTGTCCCCGCAAGATTACGAGCATCTTGGAAAATAAATTAGAACAAGTGTATCAATATTGCTTTAGATGGAAAATCAAAATAAATGCGGAAAAAACCTCAGCTATTTTCTTCTCCAAGAAAAGAAAAGACACCAATCTTCCTAGCAATCCTATTAACTTTTTAGGACAAAACATCAAATGGGACAACCAAATTAAATACCTTGGGATGATGTTTGATAGAACCCTATCTTACCGGGAACACGTAAACAGTATTTGCAACAAGATATCCATGTCAGTTAAAACCCTTTATCCCCTCATAAATCGGAAATCACATCTGTCTAAACTCAACAAACTGCTTATCTATCAGCTTGTGATCCAGCCCATTATATCATATGGAGCTCCGGTATGGAGTATGTGTGCCAAGACACACATCCAAAAAGTTCAAATTGCTCAAAATAAATGTTTGAAAATGTTATTGAATAAGCCTTGGCACTTTTCAACGTACTATTTGCACTGCATAGCACGAATACCCACGGTACGGATGCTTCTAAACAAACACACGACTGCATACTCTGCTAAGCTTTGCAACATCAATAACCCTCTTCTTGCATTTGCTACATCGTCACATACTGCACAATGGCATAATTAATTTATTTTTATTTGCTTAGATTTACGCTTAGGTTAGATTAATATTAGCATATACTTTTAGTCTTCATAAGCAAAGTTTTTTTTTTTCTTTTTTGAAAATTTTCTTTGCAAAATCATACTAAGACCAAAAAAAAAAATACAAAAACAGCTATGCTCAAACTTGATATCAAAGTATGTAAAGACTCTAACAGTCTGGGCCACTTAAAGTTTCATGCTTGTAACACAAAAGAAATATATTAAATAAAGTTATCTATCTATCAGTTACTAAACTTGTTCAATCTATTCAACTAACATTGTTACACTTTCCATTTTAGGTTCAATCTTTCCACATATCCATTCTACGGTACAGTTCCGCCGGAAAAAGAAATTGGTTTCAAATGTGAAGGTCTGCATGATGGCTTCTATGCATCAATTAAACATAGATGTCAGGTAATTTTTTTTGAAAAAATAACTTCATATACTAGTTTCACATCTCATTGCAATCGATTCACGAGCGTAAGCAAATCTCTCAAGATTCTCTCGATTTGAAAATCCGTAAACTATGTAACTAGAGCTAACTAGACACGTTCTGTTGCTTCATTTGGACATCCAGTCCACGAAATTCGGAAAACGGTAAAACGGTTTCTTTGAATACGAAAATGGCCTAAAAGTGCACGGAATGGAGACTGCAACATGAAAAACTTTACCACCGAAACGGTTATTGGCTGCAGGTTTTGTTGAACACTCATAAATATTAAATATTTCGTACTTGGTTGACTAATCATAATTTCATTCAAACATCCTTTAAAACCATTTCTCTGCTGCCAATGAAGAAGTGAAAAGAAAACCTGGTTATAACTTGTGCTTACATATTTTTTAAAGCTTTATCATCACTGTTTGTATGGTGTACGATATGACTTCTTGTGCGCCAACTACACTGCATTTGATCAGAAGACATTTATTTGCCATTTCGCATCGGAAGTAGACTGCAAGAATTCTGATAAATATTTCTTCAGGTAAGCTCAATATAAATTTTAATTCAATGATTCAATTCAGAAGAGCTCTATTCATTTCATTGGAAAATTTTCCAGGAACGATGCTCTATATAAAGCAACAACAACAACATCAACAACCACGACCACAACGACAACCGTAGCACCACCTCAAGCGGCTGCAGGAGCGGGCAAGAGACCTTTCAGGAGGCCATTGAGAAGACGTCGTCCAGTCGATTTTTACTACGATGAGGAATATGATGAGTATTATGATGAACGGCCAAGCAGACGTCAGAAAAATCGTCCTAGGCCTCGCCGTCCGGATTTTGAAGATGATTTCGAGGACGATATGTAAGGTTTAATGCAATATTGCACTGTTTGAAACTTTTATTTTCAAAATCAATGTGTATGTTTGCATCTTTGCTGAATATTTGGTTTAAGGATGTACTTTTTCAACCGATCTTAGAATTTCTATTTTTTCTACCAAAATCACAGGATCTCTATAGAAACACATAAATTATCTGTGTACATTCGATACCATTTTTAGCTAACTTTAGTCAAATCAAATCGTACATGAACAAATTTTCTGTTTATATTCCACAATGTTTTTCAAGACGAAAACAAATTGCGTCCATTAAGTAGTTTTTTTTTCTTAGTGTGGATGCGCAGAAAAAATGACTTCCCAGATCATCGGGTAACCTATCCGACTGCGGGGTATGTGAGGTTTGACTCACTAAGAAAGAGCATTTACAAGCCCACAAAGTTCCGAGTCAAGACACACCTGAGCAACCCTTCGACCTGATCGTGCTGACTTACTTATCGGCGGTCACGGGCTTCAGCAACCAATCCTCCTATCGCTTTATGCGTGGTACTTTCTCAACGAATGTTGAGAAACGCCCACGCCCCTTCTTTCTCAACGTATGTTGAGAAACGCCCACTATTTATCTTTTCTTTTCCTGGTTGCTTCTGGTGACTAGACGCTGTTCTTTTTTTCTTTTTGTGAGTGACCGTTAATGAATTATTCCGAATAAATTACAAATTACAAATACCATAAAAAAATAAAGCTGCAAGTTTTTTTTGTTCTTATTCCAAAAATCGATTCATTCATTCGTTATTCAACGATCGAAAAAATTAGTTTTGATACATATCTTCATTTTAGCTATGAAAAGCGGCCAAACAATCGTGAACGGAGTCGTGGAGGGGACAATGAAGATAGCGGCTACGAGCGACGACCTGCTGAGAGACCAATTGAACGTTCATCAGAAAGACCTGCAGACAGGAATATCGATCGACCGAAAAATCGAAACAGACCGACAGACTCACGCCGATACAATGATGAAGAAGAGCGCGTGCCAGCAGCTAGGAAGCCTTTAAAACGCAGGCGTCCTATTGATGATTACGAAGATGAAGATAGAGACACGACAGCTGCAGGAGGTCGTAGACTCAATGCAAAGGATCGTAGGCCCCAGTATCCGAATTCGGGAGAAGACAGCGTAAAATACACTGATGAAAGTGATGAACGTAGACCTTTAGGAGGAAGGAGAAGAAAGGGCGGTCGCAGACCTATTATTGACGATGAAGAAGACGACTTTGATGAGCGGCCTTTGAAACGTGATCCACCTGTGGACGAGCCACCATACAAAGAGAGAAAACAGGAAAGTGTGGAAGTGGTACCAGTTGTGCGGTCTTCGGGGCCAGGTTCAATATACGATCGTCCTAGAGTACCGCCACGAATTGTGCCTCCAGTTCCGGTTAGCGAACGCAAAAAATATGGATACTCAACAACAAAGAAAATAACCACGTCAACATCGCGCTACGATGACGAATATTACGATGACTACGAGGATGTTAGACCTTTAAAAAAGCCTCAAAAGAACAATAAGTATTCTGACGTGGGTGGTCGAGGGCGCGATACCAAGGAAGAACGTGAAGTGGAAAGTCCAGTAGCTGTAAGGCAAGATCCGAAAACACGTTACGAAACTGTAAGTCATTGAGTACCTCAACATCCTTTACATCCATCCCAAACCTATCCTGGAATGACCATGCATTGTCAGTTTGCTGTTTATCTCTCAAAGTAGCCTGGGGAGTGATTTTTACTGGTGATTGGAAAATAAATAACTTTTTACATTCACTTTGTTACAACAATTAATTTTGAAATTTTTCCTATGAAATTTGTAAATACACCACCTCCTCACATAAATCAGGCTCAGTTTCTTTTCAATTTGTGAACTATGCACACATTTCTTCCACAAACGTTTGACGAATGCACAATCAAAGGCAGTAGATATTGTTAGTTACAGTAATTTTAGATCACCATGTACATATAATATACATAATGTAATCTAAAATTTAATTATTGCGTCTATTAACACTTTATTTAATTACAAAATAAATACAATTTAGTAGATACGTTTTGGTTTGGAATGTAGTGTGTGTTATGTTTGGCAGCATGATTTCTATAGAATCCACGAGTTTTTTTTCCGGAAAACAAACATGGGATAGTGATAAGTGAGCACAGAAAAGCTTAAATTTACTTAAAACACATCCATCGCTAAATCACTAATACTCTTGTTCAAATGTTGTAATCTGATAACGTCGTTCTTTTTACGCGACAAATTTTAAAATTTACTTGCATTTTATTAGAAAATAATGCTTAAAAGATACATCCTAATAGTAAACTCTTATGCTACACTGATTTATACTACAGTTTAGTTGAAAATGAGCTGTACTTTATGTCGGCTACACTACTTTGGCGAAATTGTAGAAGCATAACAGTTGTTACAACCAAAAATTTTATATTTTGCCCCTTGGTTGACTGTTTGAAAGGAAATGCACAAAGTATCCTGCAACAAGGATACATTTCTCTTCACCTCACGAATACATTTTCAGATAACAACCGATTCTGGCACTGCAATACACGAGGATACTTCCACGAAGAGAGATCGCCCGACAGGAAGTTTTAGGCCAAGCTCACCACGAGATGTTTTCAAGCCAGATGAAGTCACTAGAGTCGAACCAGCTCCAGGTTCTTTGAAATCAAATAATAAATACAATAACAAGGAGAGCTTGGCGCTCGAGAACGACTACACTCCAAAATACTCTGATCCGGTTGACTATCGAAATAGACCAGAACCGAACAGCGAAGCCTATAAGGCAGAACCAAAAAATAATAGCTACAAGCTGGAGGAAAATCCCAGTAGCAATTCAAAGAGTTCCAGCAGCAGCAGCAATATACCTGACAAGAGAGACGATCCATACATACTTGAACAAAGGAATACCGGCTACTTATCTGATCTCAAAAATAATTTCAATCCTAGATCTGAAGAAAATAATTACAAAACTAATTTGAAATCTCACAGCCTTAACAGTGAATACAGGGGTCTCAGCCATCAACACTATACCAATGACGACAAATTCAAGTCAGAGATCAGAGACATCATCAAACCAGAACCGCGAGAAACCCCGGAAAAACTCGAAATACCAGACAATACATACAACAGAGAAATCGCAAGACCAGTCGTCCGCGTCATAAAACGACCATTCCTTCCTTCAAGGGGTGGCAGTCCGTATCTACCCAGAGGATTACAGCCGGTGGGCATAGCCCAGAAATCACATCCCACTGAGAGCACTCCCATTGACATGGGCTCAACGGTTTCTGCTGTTCGATTTTTAGAACATGGACCACCAATACTGAGAGGCAAACAAGACCCAGATGATTATCCTCCACCTCGAAATGGGCCAAGAACTACACAGCAACCTCAAATCGATCAGGACCGTGTTGCTTTGCAAAAACTTCTCGAAAGTGAATACGATGTTACTCTCAACGATGCTCTTAATCCAACACTCAAACCTATAACAAGGGGCTTGCCGAATACCTTCACACACATAAGCTCATTCAACAACAGATTTTCAACCGTAAATAGTAGTCCTTACACTTATCATGATTCTTTATTCTCCTCGACGGACTCGAGAAGACCTTCAATCCAGCCTCCAGGTCAAAGTACACGGACTAGCCAGTCAAGAAGCGAACAAGCATATTACGATTACGACTACTAGTTCTAATATTTAAAGTGTAATTTTTTCTAGGAAACGGAGTTTTCTATTTTGTAAATATATATAAACTGTAGTATATACCAGGAAATTCTCAACGAAAAGTAAAATATATTTGGGAACACTATTTGTACTCAATGCAAAAATACTCAAAACATCGTGATAAATTTCTTTGTATTTATACTCTCCTCTCGAAATAATTTAGGAGAACGTTTCTTGGCAACAAAACGTCTTATATTGGCCTAAAAATTTAAATTAGTCATTTCTACTACATTTTCCGATTATCCTATGTATCAATGTAATTTCTACAATATTTAAACGATACGAAATAAAACAAGGATGTAAAGTTTTTAATCGGTAGTTTCAATCAGCAATTCCCGCTAGCATTATAAGCTAAATATTTCGGTGGCAGGTATAAATGCGAAATCAAACAAAAAAGCAAAGCACTTCACCATAAATTAAACAACAAATTATTATTTGATTAAATTGGATTTATTCCACTGCTCAGTGAGGCATGGTACCTAACTCAGAATTTTAAATAACTATTCTATTACAGTTTCAACCGTTATACAATCACCCAAAAGACTAGTCTCCAAAAATAGTAATTACATCAAAATTATAAATCACTTCGCTCATTTAGCAGTATTTCCAGAAGCTAGCTTTCAGTAGACACGACCTAAATTAGGTACTACACATTCTCTTCGGTGCTATTTTGCTATTAATCAAAATGGAGTTGATCAATGAACAGTTGGTATTTGAAATGCTCGCATTTTTTTAAATAGAGGCTTAGCCTAGAATGTTCAATAAAAATAATTTCTCATCGCGTATTTATTGTTGCTGTGTCGAATTGCCATTCCATGTGTTGTTTTCATCGTCGGAGTCGCGACTCTCGCGTAATCGATGAATATTCGAGCCTGCACGCCGATAGGGAGCATCCTTTCTATTTTTGTCTGAGCCGGAAGCATTGGGTTCACTGACAAAGTTACGGTTGAGTAGCCGATCAATATTACGACGTTTCGCACTGGGAAAATTTGAAATCGAATTTCAGTTGTGTTTAAGCAAAACAAGACATCAACTTAATTAATTCAACGCAAAAAACACATTGATATAGAAAATAAAAGTTGATTGAAATATACATACGCATCGTTGTCGGCTATGCCCTCTTCGTTCATTCGCTTCTGTGCTCCGGACGTTGCTGTTGTTGATGGATCTGGACGTGTTCCGGTAATCCAGTTCCGCAGGTAACCGAACACTGCAAAGAATGGCGAAAGTAATCCCCAGAAGACCGTGTTGAAGATATTCACAAAACCACCAGACCGGGCTACTATTGCGGACGGACTATATGTGGCTCGTTGGCCTGCAATCACAAGAAGAACCGCCGACGGGCACAATCCAAGGTCCAGTAACGTCGTTGCATCGTCTGTACTTGTGAATTCTCGACGTGGATACGTCATGGCCAAAGAAAATTCTCTAATTGCAGTGTCGGCAAGAAGTGTTGTGCGGACGTATTCGCGAACGACCTCAAACTTTTCGGAACTTTTGAATGTGTGGGTATTTGTGTCGCCTTGAGGCTTTCGAAATTGGATCCTAGAGAATTCCGAAGAAGTATTTACAGCTGGAGGGGGCGATTTTTGAACTGTTTCCGTTATTGTAGAGTTCGGTTTTTCCGTGGCGAGTTTCTTTGCCTGTTCAGCTCGATCACTAGCGATCTTTTCTAGAACTCTTTGACGAGCTGCTTGCTCTTCCAATTTTTCACGGCGAATTTTTTCCTTGAAATTAATAATTTTTAATATTATATATTGTGAACAAAAAACAGAAATAGCAAAAGCAGTAACGAGGAGCAGCTGATGGGAAATTTATCGCGAATGTCAGCCAGAATAGTGTTTCAAAATGTGGAGGAAGTCGTTGCAAGCTATTTGATGTTATTATCTGTTTGTTTAGCAGGCAACCGAAACAAAAAAATGTTTGATTGCGATTGAGGTTGCGACGACGACAAAGAACAGGGTTCGTTTTGAGCTAGCCAGTTAAGTGATTAAACCCTTACTCCAGTTTTATCTATGAGCGGTTTTGCGCTCAGCTATGAACCTTAGCTTCCTAGTGTACTTAGGTTTGGGTTCTGTACAAATGATATGAAATAGCTGGCGATTGTTCTGAGGTGTGAGTATGCCTTCTGTGTTTTTTGGTCGGGAATCTAAGAATATCCATAGTACTACTAGTGCGTCGGTCTACTTTATCGAACAGCTTTGAAACTAAATCGTGTACATATTTCTCTAATTTTTCAATCTTAAAATCCAAATGTATATCCACATATTTAACATGTCATGAAAACATCTGAATACATTGAAAAAAACTAAGCAGTTTTAGTTACAATTTAGGTTATTTTTTATGGGAATTTAGTGGGATTATAATATTGACAGGGCCTTGGACAAGTTATTTTAGAAAGTGGTTTTAGTGATCCCCGAAGAATAGTGACTGCTTATGGAATTGAAAATCCTTCAACACCTATTTATGGGCTCATTATATGCATAGGTAGTGTGTTGATTGTATTCCTTGAGCAGAGTTGCATACCTAGAGCGTTTCCGAATTCACGTCTTCGTCGTCATCTTCAGCTTGTTATGACAGATTGTGACGTCAGCAGAGTAACTAAGCTATTCTAACAGTTTGAAGCAGACCAAGACGAGGTGTCCGAAATCTATGGGTTTGCTACGAAATATTGCGTCAAATCACCACCAAGCCGACGAAAGCTCAAATCAGAACGTGACTCCTTCGTCAACTGTTAGCCAGGAGAGCAATGACAAGGCGTAGATAACTGAATTCGGACAGGCTCGACTTGATCTGACGTCACATTCTGTTATAAAAAGCTGAAGGCAAAGGCGAAGACGTCAATTCGGAAAGGCCCCTAGTGTGCCTTGAAAATCACCACACCTAGTACGTAGTAACAAACAAACACAATGGGGTCAGCATCATTGCAGAGCCTCTTCTTAGTAGCAGCAGTAAGCCGCTTCGTCAAGAAACAAGCAATTAGAATTATCATTATCCCCCGAAAGGAAATAGGCTTGGATGGGAATCCCAAACCACACTCTCGACACATTTAATTAAGGAAAAAAAAATATTTGTTCTTTGGGACTTCTCCGACGCAGAGATGCTCCTGTAAACATAATCTGACATTTTTACACATTTTGTGTGAAACCACCTTTCGCAAAACCCCTCATAGAAGAGAGCTTTATCATTATCCCCTACCTCCTTTTTACATTTGCCGTACTTATTCGACATGAATTCCACTTTAAATATCAATAGCAAGTTAAAACAATGGGAGAAAATATCTAACAAAGTACCGTTAGGAGCTGCTGAAGAATGAAACAAAATTTCAGTCAGAATTCACGGAACACTTTCACAAATTAGTAACGTATCGAGAATCAAGTATAATTATAATGATTTTAATAACAAAAAACCAGTAAAACAGACCGATTCATATGTACAATCGAAAATCAAAACACTAACGATATTTCGCACAACTGACAACTATCAAAGCTTCTTCTAGTTGCGCTAACCACCCCTTCGTCATAAAAGTTCGTATATATAACAAATTGCCATTTTTGTTGGAGGTAGGGATTACTTGCTGTAAATTATTGAAGTCAAGAAGGTTAATTGGAAGGAGGCGGTTCACATTTTCGTCGGGAATAAAACTGATTTTCGGGAGATTGAACGGCCCAACTACATTTATCTTATCTTCTTCTTAATATGAAATTTATGGGAGTACACAAGAGGCATATTTATGAAGATTTGCAGATTTGAAGTGACGGCTTCTAGTTGCAAAATGCACATCGATGAAGAGTGATAATCTGGGGATTTCTGCATATATATATATTATATAATAGAGAAAGTGTTTGTCAATTCTGACAAAGAATTTTCTGCCCTTTACAAACGATCCAATAATCTGGATAAGAGGGCGGCGTATTCGAAACTCAAGCATAATGAAAATCAGACTTCAGACTTTATCGAAGACTGCTTAAGGGGTGAGTAGGGTTTTTAAATTTTTTTTTTGCTGATTTTTTTTTTTATTTCAAATGAATGACTAATATCTCAAGAATGTTGTGTCTAAACTTCAAGACGATCGAATTAAAATTGACGAAGTTATGACTATTTTTATACCTGTCGGACGAGAATCCACAGCATGAAAAATGCCCGAGCGATGCGGATACGTGGTGCGAATGGCAAAGAGCTGCAGCTGCTAATGCATTGGATTCGTTCAAACACACATATGGTGCTCTTCCCAATGATGTTTTGGATGCCATCAAGCCCATCTATGAAGATCTGAGCAAAGATACCCTCCTGGAGCGATGTGTCGGAGGCTTTACGCAGAACAACAATGAGAGTTTGAATCAACTTATTTGGAAAATCTCACCAAAGCACTTGGGTGGAACTTCTGTCATTGTTGAGATTGCAGCTTATGTGGCAGCCTGTGTCTTCAATGAAGGTGCTTTTACTTATCTAACCTTCATGCAAGACATGGGAATCAGTAGTGGACCAAACGCTCATGAGTGGGCGCGATCAACTGACTCCATGCGGATAGGCCGAGCAGAGCAGGAAGCTGAAAAGCAAACAAGAGAAGGCAGGATTCATCGTAGACAGGAGCAAAAAGATGCTCTAGACATTATGAATGATAGCAACATGCTATACGGACCTGGCATCGATGATTCAGTGTGAGGTAAGCCGATAAAACTCGCTTATGAACGTCTCATCATAAATTTTTTAGTGTTCAAAACTTTAAAGCGTTTTCCCCACAACTCACGTTTTCAAAGTCGGTGCCCATCATAACTCCAAAACTACTGCACCGATCCATTCGAAATTTTGAGCACTATTTCTCTGCATAATTTACAAGGTAACGCGGGAGAGTTTTTTTCGAATTTTTTTATATTTTTTATTTTACAATAACAAATTAACGGAATTTTCTTGCAAAAAAAAGCGTTTTTTTCGTTCAAAGTGCTCCCAAAAAGTGAAAAATTAAAATTTCGAAAAAACCTTCCCGGCGTTACCTGGAAAAAACGATTATCTAACGAAATTCTTTTGATTTTTTGGCTTCAGATGATCCGGCACCGAGTTATGATGGGCACCGCAATTCACCTTTTTTCCGAGACGCTCCAGGAGAATTGCTGCCATTGCCGTATTTTCAAATATTTTTTAATGAAAATTTCACAAAATAATCTTCAAACGTTATACTATAATGTACTATTGGTTTCAATAAATAGATTTGAACAGTTTCATCAGAAAAAAATCACAAAAATGTGCCTTTTTTTACACGAATTAACCCTACTCACCCCTTAATGGCTGCTTTCCATGCATCTGGATACAGCGCTAATCATGCCCGTTATGGTTTGTAGTATGTCATTCGGTAGGGTTGCGCTGGGGTCAAAAAGGTGCCTTAGAAATTTTTTAGATATTTTATAGATTTACTTAAATATAAAAATTAGAAAATTCATCGAATCTGCTGGACTATAATAAGATTTAAAATAAATTATTCTGATATTAAATTTGATTTAAAAAATGGGTCCGTTTTGAGAAATAGAAGTAGTTACACTGCTGTCGAGTAAGCCGCCGTATATTCACTATTCTAACAGTGAAATTAAAGCATCTGGCTCATCAAGACATACAGTGGGGACCTTCGATTAAGCCTAAGTTTTGAACGGAATCGATTTATTGTTTAGATTTTTATTGCTTACATTAGATAGGCGAATTTTAGTTGTTTCATTTTGAATTAGAGCCCCACTTTTCAATTACACTCCCACGATTGATCTCTAATTTTAAAATTTCGACATTTTCAAACGAAAGGGAAAAACTCGTACATGAGCAGAAATAATTTAAACTGCATTTAAACCAGCGCATAATGGGTACATTTCGATTGATACTGCATCCGTGTCTATAGTCTAATATTCAATCTGTTGTTCAACATACCTTCAATTCCTTTAGCTTCTGCTTTTCCTGCATTTCTTTGAAATTGATCATATCTTGACCTTGTTTGCGACGTTGTATTTCCCTTTCGCGTTCTAATCGTTTTTCCTCCTCCTGCTTTTGTTTTCGTTTCTCTTCAATTAGTTTTTTCGCTTGTTCGACCCGAGCTGCAATATCTTCCTCCTGTCTAGAATCCAGATTTTCTGCAGAAGTCGAATTTATTGCAGTGGAAGTACCAGCTTCCGAAGCCGTGTCAACTTGAGGTTTTTCTTCCAGAGAGAGGTTGTTATCACTAACCAATTCCGCTTTCTCTTCGATTTGGGCGGCCGGTTCGGGTTTCGCAGCTGACACAACAATCTGATTTGAATCAGCAGCATTGTCGCCATTCGATGGAGGCTTTACTGTTGATTCTTCAGTTTTTGGACGACGATAACAAACCCCACCTTCACAAACTATTTCGGAACTTGAATTTGAAGCCTGTTCATCTGATAGCGAAATATTATTGGTTATGAAATGAATATAAGACATGGATCTTTAGCGCTTACTTGCTATGAAATTTTGTGTAGCAGAGGCAGCCGTAGTAGGTTTGTCGACGGAAGAAATGTTAGACTCTGATGCCGCTTTCGGGGCGACTGCGACATCTTTGACTCCAACTGTATCAAGAACAATTTTGATTTTCTGTTCGAGTTCTTCGGAGCTTGCAATTACGCCCGTAACAACTTGAATTGGCGCTCCACTTTTTCCAATGAAAAATATCGAAGGTAGTGGTACAAGTTGATCTGAAATTGTAAAGATATGATTGAGCATTTTGTTTGTGAAGTAAGGCAACATTAATTGATTCGAAAAGAGTAGGTTACACTCGATTGTGCATATTTATCGCTATAAAGTGTGCGGAGGAGGTGAAAAATCTATACATTGTCTATGCTTTTCTTTATATATGTCTTTTTGGGGGTTTCTAAGCCCCGGATTTTGTGTCTCAATTTATTCTTCATAGAAATTTATGTGTGTTATGTTTCCGTTTCACTTAATATTTTTCTTCCTCCTTCCTTCCATCTCTCAACGAGTATGCACGGTCCGTGTGCATGCATCATCACGTCATTAAGCACATCGCCCTAGTACTTACCAGACAATTGAAAATTATGATTGAAATAATACTCAAATGTGCTCAGAACATTTGCAATGCGAGTTTTGTGGATATTGCTGTATTTTAAAACTTAAAATGTATTAAACTCACATATCTGTGCAAATTGCATATATGCCTCGCTTCCACTGTCAATTTTGATCGGAACGAAATGATCACTTTCTAATTTTGTTCTAACTCTATCTTCGTCGATGAATCTCCGCAGTTTCGAAGATAATTCATCATTACCTTCAAAGAAAAACAGTATTTCATTTTTATTCAGTTTCTGTACGGTATAACATGACGTGTCTAAGCACAATCTTACCATCGACATAAACAACAAAAACGGAGTTTCGTTGTTTCGATAAATTGACAGCATCCGCAATACTTCCTTCGAACCACTTCATTTGCATTTTGGCTGATTTCACTGCTTTGAAGCTCTTTGCGCGACAAATAGCACTTATATCGTAGATGAAAATGTGACAATTTTGAAAAACTTATTGTTGAATTTCGACGAATCGACCGCAACGAATCAAGACGTTTCCACTGAATTGCCGACTACCTTGGATGATTCGTCATTTGATCAAAGTGTTCACAAATGTCAAATTACCAGATGACGTACGGGTATTCACAATGCTCGAATAATCACAATAGAACAATATTCGAATTGGAAAGCATTCTGAGCATAGAAATCGATAGGAAGTGGTTTGTAACGAAACTTTGGCTAGTTTTTTTTTTAAATTGATTGAGAAAATGAAACTATTTGCTAAAAAGCGTTTATTCATTTACAAGTAGAACGTAATAGGGTTCTCCTGAAAACTTCAATAATAACATCAAGAAATCAATTATCGCTACTTAGATATTCATGCATGTTAAAACTTGCTTAAATATTACTTTTCCTAATGATAACACCAATAGTACTATACAAGCAATTAGACAATGATCTTATTTTCATCTCTATGCTTCTAGTGGAAGAGTTGAATGCGCGTTTTAAAAAAATAAAGCGAACAATTTTGTGCAATGCGAAAAATGACGAAGTGGCGTTAGCCACTTTGGAATCTTCACGAATAGAAAGAAATATCTTATTGCTCAAGATAATTAAAATATAAGTGACCATACTGCGACTGTGACTCACGCCACTTCAAACATACTCTAGACTAAAAACCGAAGCAAGAAGAATGAAAACAGCAACATTTCAAACGTAAACCCAAGTTTGTATTCTTTCTTCTCCTTAAAATTAATTGTACACGTCAAGTGTACTAGATCGTAAAAAAATAAAAATGTCCAATGAAACATACGCGAAATGGAAAGAAATTAAGGAATGAATGAGAAATTGAGCCATGAACTAGCGTATTATTACAACCTATTATTTGTTCACATAATTTAACAGGAAGGTACATGAATAGAATCTTAAGTTACAACGTTGACCTTTTCACCTATGCAACTAGCGCCTCATTCGCTTCGTAATCATACAATCCTCCGCTTCTTGCAAACCACTACAACGCGGTAAAATATTTCGGTCATATGTAACCATTTCTGGATTCGGGAGCTTAGTCAACATCCTCCATGTGCGATGCGTCCTCGGAGTCGTCAACTAGCGGTGGCATCTCACTGCTGGCGGGAGCCTCCTCAGTCGCCATTGGCTCTTCCTCGTCGATGCCCAAGCCAAGCTTGATCATCCGGTAGATGCGCGAAGCGTGCACCTGCGGATCATCGAGGGAGAATCCAGAAGAGAGCAGGGCTGTCTCGAACAATAGGATAACCAAGTCCTTTACCGCCTTGTCGTTCTTGTCAGCTTCAGTCTTCTGCCGCAAGTTCTCGACGATTGGATGGTCCGGATTGATTTCTAGATGTTTCTTGCTTGACATGTAGCCCATGGTCGACGAGTCTCGTAGCGCTTGAGCTTTCATGATGCGCTCCATGTTGGCCGACCAACCATACTGCGATGTAACTATACAACACGGGGAATCGACCAGACGATTCGACACCACAACCTTTTCTACCTTGCTGTCCAAGATCGACTTCATCACTTTGCAGAGACCTTCGAACTTGGCCTTGTCTTCTTCGCGCTTCTTCTTTTCTGCCTCGTCTTCTGGCAGTTCCAAGCCCTCCTTCGTCACCGAGACCAATTGTTTTCCTTGGTACTCCTTCAAGTGCTGGATAACGTATTCATCAATCGGTTCGGTCATGTAGACAACCTCAAAGCCGCGCTTCTTAACTCGCTCCACGAAGGCCGAGTTGGCGACTTGATCCTTGCTTTCACCAGTGATGAAGTAGATGTGCTTCTGGTTCTCCTTCATGCGGCTAACATAGTCCGCAAACGAGCAGAATTCGTCTCCGGATGCAGATGTGACGTATCGCAGGAAGTCAGCGAGCTTGGCACGGTTGCTGCTATCCTCGTGCACTCCCAGCTTCAAGTTCTTACTGAACATGTCATAGAACTTCTTGTACAGCTCCTTGTCCTCAGACAATTCCTCGAACAACTCCAAACTTTTCTTCACCAAATTCTTGCGGATCACTTTCAAGATCTTATTCTGCTGCAGCATTTCACGGGAAATGTTCAATGGCAAGTCCTCGGAATCGACAACGCCCTTGATGAAGTTTAAGTAGTCTGGGATTAAATCTTGGCAGTTTTCCATGATGAACACGCGGCGGACATACAGTTTGATGTTGTTACGCTTCTTGTTGGTCTCGAACAGATCGAAAGGTACACGTCTCGGTACAAACAACAGGGCGCGGAATTCCAACTGACCTTCAACAGAGAAGTGCTTGACGGCTAGGTGGTCTTCCCAATCGTTGGTCAAGGATTTGTAGAACTCGCCGTATTCATCTTTGGTGATTTCATCGGCATTCCTCGTCCAGATTGGCTTGGTTTTGTTCAGCTCTTCGTCTTCGGTGTACTTCACCTTGATCGTCTTCTTTTTCTTCTTCTTGTCGGAATCAGCATCCTCATCCTCTCCGACATCTTCGAGCTTGGGTTCGTCACCTTCACCGTCCTTCTTCTCTTCTTCTTTCTTCGCATCACCTTCCGCTTCATCGTCGCTGACTTCCTTCTCGCGCTCTTTCTCTACCAACAGCTTAATTGGGTAGCCAATAAACTGAGAATGCTTCGTGACAATCTGTTTGATCTTTGACTCCTCCAAGTATTCCAACTGATCTTCTTTGATGTGTAGCACGATCTTGGTGCCCCGTCCTAAGGGCTCGGACTGGTCAACAGCTACTGTGAAAGAACCTCCGGCAGCCGACTCCCATGTGTACTGTTCGTCGTCGTTGTGCTTCGAGGTGACTGTAACTCTGTCCGCAATCAAAAAAGCAGAGTAGAAGCCAACACCGAATTGACCAATCATGCTAATGTCAGCACCGGCCTGCAATGCTTCCATGAACGCTTTCGTGCCGGACTTTGCAATTGTACCGAGGTTGTTGACCAAGTCGGCTTTGGTCATACCAATACCGGTATCGATGATGGTGAGAGTGCCAGCCGACTTGTTTGGAATAATCTTGATGTACAGTTCCTTGCCGCTTTCCAATTTGCTGGGGTCGGTGAGAGATTCATAGCGGATCTTATCCAGAGCATCCGAAGAGTTAGAGATCAATTCTCGCAAGAAAATTTCCTTGTTCGAATAGAACGTGTTGATGATCAAGGACATAAGCTGAGCAATCTCAGCTTGGAATGCAAAAGTTTCGGCTGTTTCTTCCGGCATCTGGAAATAAAATCAAGAAGCCATTAATACATTAGTCACTGCAGCAAGCGACAAAGGAACAATAGACTTGGTCCAAAAGTTGTTAACAATCGGATCTAGTTTTTTGAATATGTTATTTCAGTCATTCATATTTTTATTGGCGTACAATAATTATAATTTATACAACTAGAGGTCGTAAAAATATAAAATGTGGATAAGGCAAATGTATCTATTGAAATCTGAATCCTAATAAGACCACATATTTTAAAACAGACACTCTGTAGTGCGAACATTCGAGATGGTTGTTACTTAGAACAGATGACAAATATTCTTGAACCTTCTTGATCAGGTAGCTAGTTGGGCCGCGGAAATAAATCGATGAGTTCGCTCGGCTGATTTTGGTATGACTCATCGATTTTGCAAGCATTTGTTTTCAACTAGAAGAATTTTTGGACAAGCCTTTCGCATATGGGTTCACAGCTTTGACCAATTCCATTAACCATTTTTAATTTAAAATTGCTGGCTTAATATTGTCAGATAATAACATAGAAGGCGGTAAAACAGGACGTCCCCGAACTCAATAATTAGATTTATATAGGCCGCTGTTAAAAGTTGGCTTGTTCGGTTATTGGACGACTCCTATTCGGGGACGATCTTGTGATTCACCTCTATAGCGACATCACAATATTTCGCAATTTTTCAGTGCGTCTGAAAAAACGTGCTTCCAAAACCACGCGAAAAATGATATGAATAATTAATTTTCACCCGTAGAATTTACGCATTCAAGCGACAGTAAAATAACACATCTGCTTTTTAAGTGATGCATTCACTATATTTGGAAAACGAAGAACATCCACTCAGAAATATAACTAGGACACAATGAGCTTCCGTCCACCTAACTGAAAATACTTGCAATCCATCAGATTTATTTATACACGACACGGAATATTAGCATAATAAACTTGAATACACACCTTGGCTGATTGATTATTAACGAATCCTTCACAATTACTATATAAAATACACACTTTCAGTCAAATGCTTGACTTAGCGCACTACTTTGAAATTTCTTAGCAGCAAGACAGCGTTCCCACGTCTCGATTTCAACTAGATGCCGCGCCAAGCCGAACAAGCGCATATATACGAATATGACAATTTGCCAGAATCTTCTCGTAAGTTCTAGAATTCACTACACCGGATCCGGTCAAATTGAGACAAACCTAAGTCAACTAAAATTTAGAATAGACTTAGTTTCAAAAAACTATACCTTGAATAAACTAATTTTTAATTATGAATTCAAATAAGTAGGATAAAAGTGGGATATAGATAACAAAATTTAAAAAAAGTTATTAATGTTGACTTGAAGTGTATTCATGGTGCATGACAGCCAAACAGCGACTCTCAAAATGTGAGTAGTGACAGAACAACTGTCAAAATTCATGCATTTTTTGGCGGGAATAAAGTTGAGAGTTTGGTGGATAAATAAATCATGTAGTTCTGTCTACATATTTGTGCCTATGATCCATAAAAAACAGTGCTAAGTGTGCAGTGCTTGCTTGTTTTGCACCCCTGCCTAATCTCTCTACGTTTGATCTTTCACAGGTAATGTTTTTTTCTTTCAACACTTATGTCTCAGTAGTTTTCATTACTACTATATTAGACGTGTTTTTTGCTCCCGCTATCTATAATAGAACAATGCTATCCACTGCAGACGCATTGGAAACAAAAACTCCCCCTATCCACAACAGGAGTTGTTGTTGTTTCCAATGCGTCTGCACTGGTTAGCATCGTTCTGTTATGGATAAGGAGAACAAAAAAACGCGTCGACTAGAGGCGCCGAAACGCGGCTAATGTCGTTTTGAGGCAAAAATATATGGGCACCCCCCATTATTACTTCATAGTTTATGTAGTTAGTCAATGCAAATGCTGAAGCACTTCTGAATATCAGTTGACCGGGATAGTAAACAGCTGACAAAATATCGCGAGATGCTACAATCAGCGTCTAGAGGGGATGCTGCGAAAATTTAAAATATGGATTTCCGGATCAATCCCAACATTACCGAATGTCGAAGTGGGAAAGAGCATGATTTTTAGCTAATGCAAAAACCTGTTGGTCATGTACGTGGTTCAACTCATTAGGCTAAAGCCCGTTTCACACGAGACACTCGGTGTCCGGCTACGAAAAATCTGAAAAACCCCCTTGTGTTTTAGTTCTAAAAGATTATAGTCTCTAATTAGCTACAGCTTCTCAAAATGCGTCTAAAAATGGTTGAGTAAACGACGCGAAACCTACGAAAAGGAGGGACCGATTGGCCAATAATTGCCGAAAATGGCGAGAATGGAGGAATCGAAGAAATTTTTTTTTTTTCAATTTTAAATTATTTAACTTAAAAAAAGACCCCCAAAAACAATCAAAACCACAAAGCGTACCCAGATCCTTCGAAAATCGTAAAGTCAACAAAATTATTAAAATTACTTAGGCCAAAAATGCATATTCATGTCTCTCTGTGTCTCTGCCACTGCCGGGTCATAGAAATAAATGAGAGCATACACACAGAAGGTCTGTTCCCGTACTTGAATCTATTATAATATATTTATTTATTTATTTATTTATTTATTTATTGTCTAAATCCACAGAACAAATCCAATTATTGATTAGACAAGAAGAAAAAATAAAAATAAATACAAGTATATAAAATATGTAAGAAAAAGAAAATAATATGATAACCCAGAAAATTAATATGAAAATATCATGAAACCAAGAAAATTAATAAATTCAGAATGAAGTAATAATACAAAAAAGAATAAAAAGCAAATCGATCGGAAAAGAAACAAACAAAATGAGTAAAATTAGGACATATTGCGATTATAAGAGATAACGTTATTTTTTAAATTATTTTTAAACACAGATAACGTTTGTGGCAGAGGACCAAGGCTAAGGCTATTGTGTTGACGACGCAAACGCAAGAGGGGGGAAAAGAAATAGGTGTCGGTCCGGGCAAATGCAACATTAAAGGCAAATAATGTTCTATTAAAACGGCCCGGTTCCCTAACTGAAAGTTGAATGCTGGGGTCAACCAATATACTGCCTTTAAAAAGTTTAAAAAGGAGGCACTCGTCGAGGAAGACTCTGCGTGACTCAAGGGAAGGAATTTGAAGGATGGAGAGGCGCATACTGTAATCACAATATGGAATACTGTACTTATAGAACAACGAGCGGGTGAATCGGCGTTGCACGGATTCAACCGCATCGATCAAGTATCTATAATGTGGACACCAAATTTGGCAACAGTATTCAAGAACACTACGGACAAAGGAAAAAAACAGATAAAGAGAAGTGGAAAGATTAACAAAACGTTTAGAGGATCTGATGATGAAGCCGGAAAAACGAGAAGCCTTGGCAGTGACGTGAAGAATATGCAAGTCGAACTTTAATTTGGAGTCAAAAATCACGCCAAGGTCTTTGATATTAGAAACAGCATTGAGAGGAGAGCCAAGGACACAATAGGAGAAGAGCAAAGGAGATATTTTGTGGGTGAAAGGCATTTGATGACACTTCGCAACATTCAAAGTGAGGGAATTAGCAGTGCACCAGTTAGCCAAAGTATCCAAATCGCACTGCAATATGGCACAGTCACTAGCGGATTCTATCACTCTGAAAATTTTAAGATCATCGGCGTACAAAAGGCAGGGTGAATTAAAGAGGGAAGGAAGGTCATTAATAAACAAAAGGAACAATAAAGGGCCAAGAATGGATCCTTGCGGAACTCCTGAGGTAGGAAAAAAAGGTGTAGAAGAACAAGAGTTAACAGTAACGACACAAGAGCGATCACAAACGTAGGAAGAGAACCAACAAAAAAGAACCACCAGACATACCAAACCCAGCTAGCTTTGATAGAAGAACAGCATGGTTCACCGAATCGAAGGCCTTGGCAAAGTCGGTATAGATGACATCTACCTGCTTTTGCTGGTCGATTGCGGAAGCAACGGTGTTTGACAAAGTTAATAAGTTTGTAACCGTTGACTTACCTTTGATGAATCCATGCTGTTCCCTGGCCAGCAAGGGCTGGACGAAAGGGTACACTCTATTGTAAACGACTCTTTCGAGAAGCTTACTAAAACAAGGTAAAAGGGATATGGGACGGTAATTAGAGATGGAAGAAATATCACCAGCTTTAAGGATGGGAAATATGTTGGTGGATTTCCAAAGGGAAGGGAAGGTTCCGGTTGAAATGCTGAGGTTAAAAATTATTGACAGAGGAACACACAAGGAAGATGAAAGGGATTTGGTGAAAAAATTTGGAATGCGGTCAGCACCGAAGCTAGTGCTAGCATCAAGAGATAACATTAACAATTCTACTTCTAATGGATTAGTAAGAAAAGCAGAAAGGGTACAATCAGGAACTGGAAAAAAGGTTGAAGGCAAAGAGCTACTATGACGGGAGGTGAAGGAAGAGAAAAATTGAGCAAAAAGCTCACAAGAATCTTGAGGTGAGGACGCAGACTTATCATGAAGATACATAACAGAAGGAATGTCAGAGGAAGTTTTAAGGGATTTGATATAGGACCAAAAAGGTTTAGGATTGTCAGAAGTAATAGAAGTTTCGACATGCTCTAAATAAGCACGCATAGCATCGTTGGCTGCCCTTTTAGCAGCAGCCCGTAATCTTTTAAAATTCAAAAGGTCATCAAGTGAGCCAGACCTTTTGTATTTGCTACGGGCTGCATCTTTGGCTCTAAGAGCAATCGCGACATCAACGGTGAACCACGGAGGGTCGGAACTTCTTTTACAGCGAAAGGAAGGAGTGTAACAGGAAATTAAGTTGGACATGAAGGAATAAAATTTGGAGATAGCATCATCCACACTTAGCCCTCTGAAAAAATTATACCAGTTAGTACAATTTATTTCATTGGACAAAGCAGAATAGTTAGCTTTTTTAAAATTGAAACGAAGTCTAGAGGCATGCTTGTCTTTAGACGAACGGTTTATAGTTAATTCTATACAAAGAGGAGGGTGATGAGGATCAGGGCGCACATACGGAGACAGAGAAGGACTCAGGCAGAGTGAAGAAGGGTGAAGGTTAGTCAGAACAAGATCGAGAATCCTGTTGTTAGTATTGGGTAAGTTGTTGAATTGTGAAAGTGAACAAAGGGACAAGAAGGAAGAAGTAGCGATAGAAATATTGTTTGAAGACAAAATACAAGAAAAAGTATGATCCCATTCAAGCGACGGCATATTAAAATCACCTAATAACAGTAAGGAAGCAGAAGGGAAGCGGCGATTAAGGTAGGACGAGAGTTCCGCAAAGAAACGTTCATATACCAGGACAGGGCTACTACAAGGGATGTAGATTGAGGGAACAAGCAACACTGAGGCTGGTGAAGGAGAAATACGAACAATCACACATTCAACCGGGGCGGAAGGGATGAAGTCACTGCAGAGCGTACCGTTCAAAGTTTTAAGTATACCAATTAAAACACCACCTCCTAATGAAAGATTACTCACAGAGTGATCACGGTCCCTGCGAAAAACAGTGTGAAGAGGCAAAATTTCATAGTTAAATATATCCCCAGACAACCAGGTTTCAGTTAGGCAGACAATATCATCAGACGCAATTACAGAAGAAATATTAATATAATTAACCTTGGTCCTCAGACCACGAACGTTCTGATAATATATTTTAAATAGATTCGCAGCAAGTTGTTTTCGTACTTTTGCTGCAAGCCAAATTTTGCAGCAAAAAGAAGCCAGCTGCCAAATTCTGTTACTGCTGCAGTTTGCTGAAGTACGGGAACAGACCCTAGAGCCACAGTGTTTGGGCCACTATTCTATACAAAAGTAGTGGCTGAGGATTCAGTGGCCGGACACCGAGTGTCTCGTGTGAAACGGCTCTTATTGGTCGGCTTCAGTGCTGTCGTTTTACTTTTTCTTTGTGCAGTAAATATCACTCGGAAGTTGCAGCATATTGCTCTAAATTGCAATATATTGATTTTTCCATAGGTATATACATATGTGTACACATATAAGTCTGAAATAGAAATAACAAACCATGTTCAACAAAAAAAATATATCTTTTGTTAAAGATATCAGATTCGAGATTAGTCGTTTGGTGACAAATACATTCTATTGTTAATTTCAGTTTTTCCAAATTAAAGAAAATAAATTGCAATATACAGTTATATCTCCAGGATTAAGAATTGGCGAAATTCATTCTTAGTTCAAAATGGCTAGCAATTCCATATAAAGCTAAACAATATATATATTTATATATATATATATATATATATATATATATATATATATATATATATATATATATATATATATATATATATGTATATATATGTATATATATATATATATATATATATATATATATATATATATATATATATATATATACATATATATGTATATATGTATATATATACATATATATATATATATATATATATATATATATGTGTGTATATATATTATATATATAGATATATATATATATATATATATATATATGTGTATATATATTATATATAGATATATATATATATATATATATATATATATATATATATATATATATATATATATATATATATAAATATAGATAGATATATATATATATATAGAGATATATATATATATATATATATATATATATATATATATATATATATACAGTGAAACCTCTCATAGGCGGACACTCATGGTGCCAGCCTTGTTGTCCGGCTATAGGAGGTGTCCGCTTGTCGGAGGTATCGAACAAAATTTAAAATTTTATATGCTTATTAAGTACATACATATGTGTACATATATGTATTAATGTAAAAAAGTACATATTTCAATTATAATTACTACGTGCTTTTTAATATTTATATGTAGATACAGCTAAAGAAATTTATATTTATGCATACATTTTTCTTGTTTTTATAGTAATAACTAGGTTATATATGTATTACATAGTATGTAGAGAAATAATCTAATGAAAAAACTGATCAATTTTCGATTGCTGAAGCTTAGTTTGTTTCCATTTGAACTGTTGTTTCTCGAATTGATTCTCTGCTCTTTTCAAGTATTGAAATGCTACATAGTCATCTTTTGCAAATTGCTTCAAACGAACAATTTTTATTTGATCAATATCTTGAATAGTTTCCTCGTCATCGGAATCGTTTTCGTCCACAGTGTCAATTTGATTTTCAAGTCGAATCTCAATATCGTCATTTTCAGTGTCTACTGTCTTATCAATGTATAAAAATTCTTCCAAATTTTGGTTCTTGAAATCGACGAACACTTTTTGTAAATTTATTAACGTTGATAAGGGCAATTCATCTGCGGCATCAAATTCTAAAATATTTTGAGTTGTTTGTTCGAATGCTGCTTTTCTAAAACAATTTTTGATAGTCACTTCATCAACTTTATCCCAGGAGGATTTGATGAAGTATAATGCGTCAAGAACATCTATTGTTTTTGCGAGCTCTGATGCTGACTTGGTTCCATCAATTTTCGAAAGAATGTGTTCGAGAATCAATCCTCTATAATTAACCTTGAAATTTTGTATAATCCCTTGATCCAAGGGTTGACAGACTGACGTAGTGTTAGCCGGTAAGAAAATTATGGTAACATGTGTTAATTTCAAATCTCTAGGATGAGATGCCGCATTATCCAAAAACAAAAGAACTTTTCTATTTTGAATTTTCATTTTCCTGTCCAATTGCTGCAGCCATTCGGACATAATATCCCGCGTCATCCACGCTTTTTGGTTCGACTTCCAATTGGCAGGTAAATCTTGCAAGCCAAGATTTTTGAATGCACGAGGACGGGCTGCTTTACCTATGACTAATAGCATCTCCTTCTCCCCTGCCATATTCACACAAAATAAAACTGTCAGCCTTTCTTTCGACAGTTTGCCACCAGTACATTTTTCGGATTTCAATGCGAAAGTTTTATCGGGTAAAGCACGAAAAAACAGCCCACTCTCATCAGCATTATAAATATCCTCGGGTTTATATCCAGACAATATAGTGGGCAATTTCGCCCTAAACTGGTCAACGTCTAATTGATCAACATCTGAAGCTTCGCCAGTTATGCACTTGAATGTTATATTGTGCCTTTTCACCCATTTTTCTAGCCATCCATTCGACGCCAAAAATTCACAATATCCCAATTGTTTGGCTATTTGTTTTGCTTTCGCTTTAATAATTGGCCCTGAAATTGGAATATGCTGGCTTCTAGCCTTGGCAAACCAATCAAAGCACATCTGATCTATTTGTGAACCTCCCGTCTTGAGAAAGCTTTTCTTTTGTTGGATGTTAATACCAGAACTCCATTTGGATCGAATGGTATCTCGATTTTTCACAAAATTTGCTGCTTGAGTTTTCCCAATACCAAACCTTTCAATGAAGAAAAATATAGTCTTTTCACTTCCTTAAAAACCAAAAATCACCTCTTTGCTAATTCTCGAACTGACAGCTTTTTTTTCAAATACGTTAATTATTTCATTTTTTTCATTTAAAGAAATAACGTTTCGTGTAGCCATACTGATATTTGCACATAAAAATCACCGTATAACACACGCGAACTATGCTGAAGCATATACATAGAATCAAACCAGAATATCGAATAACTGTCACACACAAAGGCAATTTATTTTCTGAAATGGGGAGTCCTCCTTTACATTCCAGACAACGACTTCCACAAACATTCAACAACAACAATCTTATAAGGGGGATCCCCGATTTGATTTCAATTTTCATATTAATATTTGGTAAAACATGTTTTGTGTCCGCTTGTGAGAGGTTTTTTGTATCGAATGTACGAAAATATGGTGTCCGCGTCCGTTCAACGGAGGTTTCACTGTATATATATATATATATATATATATATATATATATATATATATATATATATATATATATATATATATATACAGGGTGATTTTTTAGAGGTATAGAACTTTAAGTTGGCAGCCTTTTTTAATGCTACCTATGGTGTGACAGATATCATGCGCTTCATGGTCAATTTGGTTTGCCATTTTATCATAAATAGGTTGACGCCTGAGCAACGTCTGCAAATTATGCAGATTTTGTTGTTTGTTTAGCGATGAGGCTTATTTCTGGTTGAATGGCTACGTCAATAAACAAAACTGCCGCATTTGGAGGAATGAGCAACCACGGGCTTTATCAGAATGTATCACCGTTACATCCGGAGAAAGTCACTGTTTGTTGTGCTTTATGGGCCGGTGGAATAATTGATCATGTCTTGAAAAATGCTGCTGGGAATAACATTACAGTCAATGGTTACCGCTATAGAGCCATGATCAATGACTTTCTTGTTCCGAGATTGACTCGCCGTAATGCAGGGGACCTCTGGTTTCAACAGGATGGCACTAGATATCATATAGCTCGTGATGAGCGCATACTTTCTCGTTTCGGACCTGTGAACTGGCTTGCGAGATCTTGTGATTTAACAACGCTGGACTATTTCTTGTGGGGATACGCCAAATCACTCGTCTACGCCGACAAGCCCGAAACGCTTGACCATTTGGAAGACAACATTCGCCGCGTTATTGGCGGGATACGGTCCCAGTTATTAGTTAGAGTAGTCGAAAATTTGACCTCTCGTTTCGACTTGCTCCGCGCACCAGTCGTGGCGGTCACATGCCCGAAATTTTATTCAAATAAAAATGGCACAGAATTGTCTTTTCACTAAAACCAATTTCATGGCAATCAAAACAATTTATCCGTATTTTATTTCATTTCAAAGTGCTATACCTCTATTCAAAGAACCCTATAAATATAAATATATATGTATATATATATTTATATATATATATATATATATATATATATATATATATATATATATATATATATATGTATATATATATATATTTATATATATATATATATATATATATATATACATATATATATATATATATATATATATATATATATATATATATATATATATATATATATATATATATATATATATATATATATATAATCAAATAATTTCAGTGGATAAATCTCGGCAACGCACCATCCGATTGATCTGAAATAGTGCCAGGTCCCACAAAAAGTTAATAATCATTAACCGTTTGGCACCGGCGGCCATTTTAGTGATATTTTAAATATATCTATTATTCTGTCAACAAATAACTTTTGCAAAAACAAAGTTTATGGAATGATTTTCTAACATGTTCTTAATGTGAATATGATAATATTTTTGAAATTTTGTAACCCTATGTGTGCGCTAGGGAAGATTGGGAAAATTTGGAAATTTTTGAACTGCGATAGCTTTTGACCAGAGTATCAGATCATTATGAAACTTAAAATACATTGATGTTACTAAATTGTAGACTCGTGTAGTTTTTTATGAACGTGCTGGCAACCCTGCAGTTACGACAGGCATTGAAAGTGAAAACCTTCAAACCATAGACTCTCCTGAAAAATTTTCGTCTTTTACAGTGAAAACCAACTCATATAGAAATCTTATGCTTTGTCTATACAACCAAAGCAAAACTTTTGAAATTTCATAGTGGACAAGAACGGTGGCCCTCCTCCAATTTACCTATATTTTAAGCATCAAATCCACGACTCAATTATCAGACACATATGAAATTCACAGAATGTATTGGTATTAAGTAGGACCAGATTTGATAGAAGCGATTTGGAAATGCGGGCAGCTCTGTGCCAGTGGTGCCATCTTGAAAAATTATAAAGAACAAAAACTGCTTTTTGACCTATGAATTCTTATACAGATACTAGATTTTCATGAAATTGACACATTAGCTGAACCTTACTCTAAGCTGTGTTTGGTAGAAATTTGGTTGAAAAATTCGGCTGGTGTTGCTAGCTATGCTAATTTTAGTGTCTTAAGTTTTGAAAATTCGCTCAGGAAAATAAAGCTTTTTGCCCTATAACTTCCAGTGCAGTCATGAAATCAAAACGAATTTCATATGTTAAATGGAAATTATTATAGGCATTATTCGCAAAGAATCTGGTTAAAAAACCATGATAGAGTTGCCAGCTACTGTTGGTTTTGTATTTGCAATATCTTTATTAAGCGATTTTATCCTAAAATTTTGAAACGGTAATGATCTTATAGTGACAATAAACAATTTTTCGAAAATTTAAAAACCTTTGCGACTGGTAAATCTAAATTTCTTTGTACACCTTTAACTTTCAATGCAGTAATCGAATCAAAACGAAATTCGCAGGGTAGGTTGATTTCCATGTGAGGTGGGTGTGATCTATTTTTGGCTTTGATGCTAGCGAAGGGTTGCCAGCGCGAGGTGTTTTTTACTATTTTCGTATCAGTAAAGCTTACATTAAGTATTCATATCGTGAACATTTACAATGAAAATAAGTTACCAATGATTAAATTGTCTTAGTTCTAGAAATTTTTCGGCCCAAAAAATAATTTTTGATCCCAAAAATCTTTATATCCCTGTAACTTTCGACGAAATCGTCGGATAAAATCGAGATTAATAGAGTTATTTGAATTTGACGTGGTTCAATTGTGGGAGCCTTTTAGTTGCAGAGCTGATAGAATGTTGCAAGCACTGAGCATTTTCTTTGTTTAAAGTTTTGCAGTGTTTGGCTCTCTTAAATCTTGAAATTCATGCAAATGATAGTCCTAAAATCCTTTCCACTCTGAGTTTAAATGCATTTTTAAGATCAAAGTGGTTTAGCCCTCGAAACAGGTTGGATCATGTGTGGTAGAATATGCACTCAATATCTTCACGATTCTTCTATTGTCCATCGAACATAGTATGTCTAGCGGTTCTGGTGTGCTAGAGTTTTTTTTAAAAATCATTTCTCAATTTTGTAAAACTTTTACTCCTTTGTGCCCCTGAATATTGAGAGAATACAGAAATTGCATACAAGTTGCAAAGTGCTCACAAAAATGCTGACGAATACGAGTGACAAAACGCTCTACTTACTTATACGCTCACTGAAAGAAAAATCTTGGTAAAATCAACAATTTTCCTTAGTTGTTTTTGCGTCAACTACGGGCTATAGTTAAAACAACCATAAAAAAATAGTTGATTACTTTTATGCACCATGACGCGTGGTTGATAAACAACGTCCGTGGTGCAAAAAAAGTAAGCAACCACAAACAATGGTATTCCAACCATTGTTTGTGGTTGCTTACTTTTTTTCCATACATAGTACGAAATATAGGCAGGGAAGGCGTGAATGCCGCAGTTGAATTTGGTGAAACACAATGCAGCGACAATGTCGCTTTCAATGCAACCAAGGCACCAACCAAATTCATTTTTTTTCTTTTGTATTGCTAAATCCTGTTGTACGAGGATTAGGTTGGCTTATCACAATACACATCAGCCATCGCTTGTCTATTCCACCAGACCATTCAACCTAATTCAAACAGATGTAATTCAACCTTGTGGTGATGCCAACCTATGGCAGGTATCACCGCTAGCGGTGCGGCAAAATTAGAAATTTGGCATTTGGCATTTGGCCGCAGCCATTGTGCGCGTTACCATACAAAACAGTGCATTCTAATTTTTTGACTGCGCTTTGCCGCAGCCCACTGTTTTGCCACAGCGGAATACGCTGTATTGTGAACAAAATAGCGTCATACAACGTAATATAAAGGCTTCACAGCATAACATGAATATGAATTATATCGGACAGCAAACCGAACACAATTTTGCCATGTATCATATGAAACTTCTATGATAGAATAGGAGCATGAGTATGAGGAGTATGAAAAATCAACAGTTTTCCTTAGTTGTTTTTGCATCAACTAGGGCTATAGTTAAAACAACCATAAAAAAATCGTTGATTACTTTTATGCACCATGATGCGTGGTTGATAAACAATTTCATTCGGAGCATGAAAAACGTCCAAATGTTGAAAACATTCTACTTTGCGTAGAATAATTCCAAAGACGTTGCTCACTGAATTCCGTTTGTTGAAATCAACGATTGCAAAGTAGTTTAAGTACCATAAAAACTGTTGATAATTCGAAACGTTGAAGTTTTGAGTGAATTGATGAATATTTTCTATTTATCAACTAATTTTCGTGGTTATGAAACAATTAAAACAGTTGATTTCATGAACGTTGCGATATTTTTTGTATAACCAGAGCCAACTACTTTTATATCGTTAAATTAACTATATTAACATAGTAAAAATAACTATTTTCCTTAGTTCATTTAACGATTTTGAATGAATCGTTGCAATACTATTAAAAATAGTTGAATCAACCAACAGTTTTTCTTTCAGTGGCTGAGTGTTTTTCTATCGAAGATTGTATTTTAGATATGAGCTTTATTAAAAAGAACAATACAAATTTACACGTTTCAAAAGAGGCAAAAAGCATAAACTGCAGCCAAAATGCATCCAAAAATCTCGAACAACACCAGTCCCAAACAAGAGTAGCCAATATAATCAGAGTAGGCACGCAACACTTGCTTTAGTTTCTTTTCGCAGCCAGTTTTGTAGGCATTGTTCTTATTACATGGTTTTATGAACGCGGGACAACATGAAACAGGCATTGTTTCATTGGCATAATTTTCCGGCCCAGTTCTGCCGCAGCACTGTAAAAGTAACTGTACAGCGCTCATTCCGTAGTAAGGACGAGAATTTTCCTCTTTGGGTCTTTTCACCCATAATTTTCCCACCGCCGTGGCGATTTCATTATCCTGCTGGGTGATAGCTTTGTACAATACGGCACTGACAATTATCGTGACAAAAAGTATCGCCAACATCAACGCCATATAGATAATTGCTAATAGACGAAAATCACAGGCGGATGCAAGGCAGCCTAACACGCAAGCGGCTAACATTGCAACACCCAATATGATGACACCACATGCCAGTGGCTGCAATTGCAATTCCTTTGATAAGTCGGAAAAACCATTGATGCTGGTAGTACGAGCCAAGAAGATTGCTCCAAGCGACATGCACAGGATACCAACTAGAAGCATAATTGAATTGTATCCGGAAAGAATAGTCCTGATCAACACTCGTAGTATCCACATTATGTTCTGGGCTTTCGTTAGCGATTGGGTAAAATGCACTAAAGCCTACACAAAGTATATAATTTTAAAAATGTTGTCTTAAGAAAAGAACATGTTAATTAAACAGAATTTGAAATGTATTCAAACGTGGGCAATGTAAAATTGAATCATGGAAACGTCAGTTGCGTCACTCAAACATTTTAAATTTTGGAAATCATTCGATCTTAAAGCTATTGACACAGCGACAATCATTAGTACGCGGTAATTGACAAAGGTGGTAACACACATAAGAATTGTGTTTTACCTATGACATTTTTTTAACTTATTTCTTCGATCCCATCATGCTTGTACGAAATGGAAAAACGAAAAAAAGAATACTTTGACTTGGCAATCCCAAATAAGCCGAGCTCGTGCTTTGAGATCGTCAGTTTCAAGCTTTCCCAAAACCTGATTATTATTAATCATTGTCTAATTTCATTGATTACAAATTTTATTAAAAGGTTCTCTAACTTCAAAACACACAACAATCCATAAAACAATAATTAGAAGCTCTTCTCAATATATGCTCTCACAGCTTTTTTAAATTTATTAAAATTATTCAGCCAACAGATGTTCTATGGTAAACAGTTAAATAGCCACGGGGCAACATAAAAAATGCTGTCGAGAATCTAGATTCCTGCAACGCTTTCTGAAACCTTCTACGTGTCACTAGCCCTACTTCATTCTCTCGCGGAAACTATCTGCTATGTAAATATAAATATTTCAGCACTTTAATTTTATACAGGTGTGGTATTATCAAAACACCATAGTCTTTATAGAGATAGGATGATTGATACAGAACAAATTTTTTCAAACAAATTTTAACTATCTTCTTGAGCATTGTTACCAGTGGTTACAAGTAGGTGACGGCTAATCCACCTCAACTAATCAGTCCGTACTCTATCACAGACTGAACCAGTGCGAGAAAAACTCTTCCGATTTGTTTCTGTGGTAATAATACAAGCACACTTGTAGTAGATAGTTCGTCTCAATTGATTATATAAGTAAATGGCATGCTCCTCTCAGCGTAGGTGTCGATCAATAATTACCCCCAGATACTTTGTGCTATTCACGACAGCAAGAGGAGTAAAGCAACAACAGTTTGTTTGGCAGCTTTCGTGAATGGCAACTCTAAGGATATCAGGGGGCGCACCAGCTAAAGTTACCGGGATAATGGTGCGGTATACAGCGGTCGGACCAAAAGTGACCTGACCTAAAGCGCGGACTAAATGAACTTAGTCCTCAGGTGTTTACAACCAACCCGACCTCAAATTTGTTTAGGTCGAATTTAGTCCTCGTTTGTATGTGACAGCTGTCATTTAGTTTAATTTTCGTTCATGCATTGTATTTATCGTTTCATTTGTCTCTCAAACATGCTTATTTCAATGATTTTGTTTCAACATACATACATTATTAATAGTCGCGCAAAAATCAATGTTTAGGTCGCGTGTGTTTACAACGATTATAGTCCACGACCTATATTTAGGTCAGGTCGCTTGAAATCGTGGACCGACCTAAATTTAGGTCGGTCCATCAGTGTTTACACCACGTGAACTAAAAAATTTAGGTGGAATTTGGTGTTTAGTCCGCGGACTAAATGGGCGGTATAAACGCTACCAATGACTGTCTTATTATTATTAAGACTAACAATATTAGTGCTAAGCCAAGATGATATAGGGTTTTCCAATAAGAGGTGTTATTGTGATATTCAAAGAAAAATGCTATTTTTTTTTTATATAAATGATCGGATGTTTATTTCATTATAAAGAGGAAGGTATGCCGTTTATAGTGGAAGATACCATCAGGCAAATGACCACCACGACCATGCTTACAGGACCATATCCTTTTCATGAAATTTTCCATAACCAAATCGCAAAGTGGCTGCCCTATGTCCTCGATAGCCTCACGAATTCCATCTTTGAGGTCTTGAATCGACGCTGGGCTGTTGGCGTAGACCTTTTTTTTTTCACGTGGCCCCAAAGGAAGAAGTCGCACTGAAAAAAATCCACATAGCGCCCAGAGCCATGTAACATAGCGCATTATTTATGGTCCCATACGCCATGTACATAGTACTCTGAGCCATGCAATATGGCTCCCAGCACCATAATCTCAGAATCTACATAGCGCGTGGTCCCATGTTACATGGCGCAGCATTTATGGTGCCACACGCTATGCACATAGTGCCCTGAGCCATGCAGTATAGCTCCCAGCGCCATAATTACATGGCGCAGAAATTATGGCCCCACACGCCATATTACATAGTGCCATGAGCCATGTAATATGGCTCATGGCACTCCAATTATAACTCGCAGCCATACTGTGTGAGGGGATCTATAAATGTCAGCAAGTGATACTTGAGTATCGTCGATAGATCGAGAACATTCTCAATCGGCTAAGGGCGCATATTATTGAATGGCTCCTTCGGCGACTCTAAATGCAGCCAGCGCCTGTTTGTTGCAAGCAAGTGACTTCTCCGTGTGCTCATTTATGGTAAGTAGCACTGTTTTGACTGATTTGCTTCTTCAATGTACTATAGTCATCCACGCCATGTACTATAGTCCTCCACGCCATGTACTATAGTCCTCCACGCCATGTACTATAGTCCTCTACGCCATACAATATAGTCCTCCACGCCATACAGTATAGTCCTCCACGCCATACAGTATAGTCCTCCACGCCATGTGTTATAGCTCTCCACGACATGCACTATAGTTCTCCACGCCATGTAATATAGTCCGCCACGCCATGTACATGGCGTGAAAGACTATAGTACATGGCGCGTAGGCCTATGTACTTTTCGCCATGTATTATGGCGTGTGGCGCTATATTTTATCACAATCCCTAAATCGACTATGTACATGGCGCCAGAAGTCTATAAATTATGGCGTCTGGCGCCATGTGTTTTCTCAGTGCGCAAGGTATTAAATCACAAGATCTCGGTGGCCAATTGTGATCACCTCTTCCAGAGATAACACGGTCCGGAAACTTTTCCCGTACAAGATCAATGGTTTCGTTGCTTGTCTGGCACGTAGCGCCGTCTTGTTGAAAATAAAGGCTGTCCAGATCAATACCAACCAATTCCGGCCATAAAACACATTAATCATCTCTCGATAGCGCAATCCATTCGCCGTAACTGTTGCCCCAGCCTCATTTTCGAAAAAGAAAAGGTCCAATGACTCCGCCGGACCATAAACCGGGCCAAACAGTCACATGTTGAGGATAGAGAGGCTTTTCAACAATAACTCTTGGGTTTTCCAAGCCCCAGATTCGACAATTTTGCTTGTTGACGAAGCCACCGAGGTGGAAATGGGCCTCATCACTCAAGATGATTTTTCGATGGAATTCCGGATCATTTTCATGCATTTCAAGGACCCAATCAGCAAAGACACGACGTTATTGATGATCGACCGGCTTGAGTTCTTGTGTTAACAGAGCTTTATAAGCCTTAAGACCCAAATCTTTATGCAAAATACGGTGTAATGACGTTTGTGGAATGCCTAATTCCACAGAACCACGAGGAATTGACAAACCTGGGTTTTCTTCAACACTTTCGGCTACAGAAGCAATATTCTCGGCTGTTCTTGACTGACGTGCACGGGTTTTATTCTTCACATCACTAAGTTGTTCCGACTGCTCGAATTTTCCCACCAATTTCTGTATTGCGGTCCGACAAGGTGCTTCTCGACGACCCAAAAATGTTCGAGTTTTACGAACCGTCTCTGCCAAATTTTCACCATTTTTATAGTGAATTTTAATAATTTCAATGCGTTGTTGAAGCGTGTATCGTTCCATTTTTATTAATGCCGTAGTTTTTACTTGTCAAATGTCAAAAAATGACAGCTTCAAAAGTGACATCTACCAAAATAGCGGGCTATTCAAAATAACACCTCTTATTGGAAAACCCGTTATATGCTTCATTTCACTATTCGCTGAAGCAAATGCATCCTCCCAATTTATTGCACGGAATATTGCTACAGTAACATCAGCAAAGGTAAATAACGAACAGTTTTCGAATTCAAATTTAAGCAGATTTTTAATGTATATTAAAAATACATTAATAATCTAAACCATAATTGTTCCTTGTGGGACACCAATAGTAACACTGAGAGCATCACTAACATATTCTTCTATACGAGTTGATTGTGTTCTTCTTTGTAAATAAGATCTAAAAAAGATTAAGTGGAACGCCTCTTATCCCTATTTCATTCATTTGTTCCAGCAGTATTTCATGACTTACAGTGTCAAACGCTTTCTTGAATTCAAAAACACACCTGAAAACTTCAGGCCCTTGTCTAAATTAGAGACTATTTCTTTCGTCACCTTATACATTGCATCTTCTGTGCCACGCGAATTTCTAAAGCCATATTGATTGTCAGCTAAAAGATTTTCTCTTCCAAATATTTTGTTAGCCTGTTTTTGATAGCCTTTTCGAGAATCTTACATGGAATAGGAGAGATATTGGACGATAGCTATTTATATCTGTATGATCGTTACCTTTATGCAAGGGTACAACTATGGCTCGCTTAAGCTGGAGTGGGGGAGTGGGAAGTGTCCGTGATTGAAGCATAAATTGTTTATGTGTATCAATGTTTTATATAATGCAAAGTCATTGTATACGAAGACTTTAAGACATTGGACTATAATCCATCCACGCCGGGTGCTGTGTTAGACTTTAATTCAAGTAGAAGTTGTTGAATTTCACTTTCATTTGCCGGAAGTAAAAAGAATGAGTCACAGATACTACTCCTATCGACTCGCTCTCTAGTGCCTTGATTGAAATTTCTTTTCAATTTTATATTGTTTGCTAGCTCGTGGCCTACACTGATAAAATATTAATTAAAAATAAGTTCACCAGTACTGGAAGTAATATTACACATAGGAAAACATTGTTTTGTTTTAGAATTTGTCGCTTCATTTATCATACTCCAAATTCTTCCAGTGCCATTCCCGGCATCCTTCTGAATGAATTAATGATTTCAAAAGATTTCTGTAGATTTTATATTTTCTTGAAAGATCTTTATTAAAAGGTTGTTTTTGTAATCTAGCTGCCATTCTGTCCCTCTTCCGGACTCCTTCGATAAGTCTTGTAGTCATCCAAGGTTTCAATTTCATAAGTTTATGATTAATTTTCTTTGCAGGCTCTAAACAATTATCATAAATTCTCAAAAAAAAGTATTGTAAAAGTTATCAAAGAAGACTTCCGCTTTACGTTCCGAATACACTTCAGACCAAGTTTCAGCTTTAAGTCTGCGTTTAAAGCGCATAAGATTTAGTTTTTTGACGATATGCCACCCTTAAAATTTTGTTTACTTTGATTTTGATTTTGAAGAGTTGTAAAATGATCAGTTATGTATGCTAAATAAATTGCTGACTTAAAGACACATTGTTTTTGCTCTTAAGAAATATATGATCCACGCAAGATTCATGGGAACTGCTACTGCACTTTCGGGTACAACCATAGAGATAATTAGTAAATCCATATTCATATTCATATGGCTAACTAAATTTAAATTCCCCTCTAATATATCATTGGTTACATCCCCTACCAATATGTGATTCTAAAAATGATTACTGTTTTTCAGGATCATATCTAGGCTTTCAATAAAATTTTCGGCAGAAGTATGATTCGGAGATCGATAAAAGCTTGAGAGTATAACTTCTTCATTTCCAAAATTAAGTATTAAATTGAGTGAATTCACATAATTTATTTCCGTAACCAAGAATCTAAATTCAATTTTGCTTTTTTACGTATACTACAATACCATCACATTTGTTCAATCTATTCTTTTTAACATTTTTACTGTACCCATGTATTTGATAGCAAGCATTGTCATATTCTAGCCACGATTCTGTTAGAACAATAATCAATATCAATATTTATTTCTATCAAAGAAATCCACACAACAAATTCACTAAAGTGTTTAGAAATACTTCTTATGTTTAAATGCCATACTTTAATACAATTAGTGGGAGTGTTAAAGAAATCAAAAGAGTTCCCATTAATTATGTCTTTAGCGCTGAATAATAATGATTTAATGTTAAGGTTTTTACCAATATTGCTCACAAATTAAAAGAGAAAAAAAAATGAAGAGAAAAGATAAAGTAAGTAAATTGAAGAGATTATTTAATTCAAAGAGTATTTAAGCTTTCATTGCCTAAAATTCTAATCATCTTTTCTCACAAAGCAGTTCGCGGCTCTTAATCACACATACTTGAAACCTTTCTCTCTGACTATAATTTTGGTTTTCCTTATCATTTATGCAGAGCAACTTCTTGTTGAGATCCGATCTCGGTTTCAAGCTGGATAGAAAACCTGGTTAATCGATTTCAGAGCATGCTTTGTTTCTCGAAGATAGATACATCGAAGATTCTTGGGTAAATTGCTAGCAAAACACTTATAGTCGATAATAGTTTCGAACATGTGAAATATACTGTGTCAAGAGTACTTTCTACCGTATCATTTGTATTTGTCAAAATACATGTTTGCCTTCTGTGCTCACATCTGTCCATATTTAATGAAGATAACTGGAACATGAAAATTGAAAAAAAAATACAACATATCAATTGATGACAGGTAGAGAGTTCTACATTAGCTACCCGAAAATGCCTCGAAAACGAGTCTCACCACCGATACGGCCTAATGCGCTTCTTCTGACAACAGCATTAACGCTATCAGTGTTTACAAGTCAACTAAATTTATTAACCCTTCAAGCGTCATATAGGTAAACAAATAGACAGAGTGCGTTATAGTGTCGAGAATCAATTAAATCAAATATAGCTGTATCGGCTCACTATATAATATGCCTAAGTACCCATGATGTGACTTGACTGAAACAGATTGTCACGATAAGCATAATTTGTGATTACAAATTATTTAATGTATATCCATCCGACTTTCCGCTCCCTTGCTTTTCCTCGATTCCACCATTGCATCGAGTGCTCATTTATGGTTCATGAAGAGGGTATAATTCAAATAATTTATCGCCCGATAAAATTCGATGCCGAGCTCCATTAAGTGATATGGAACTAACAGAACATAGTTATCTCCAGAATTATGGGGCGAATCATTCAATTCAGATGTTCGATGTTTGCTTCAATCTAGAAAAATGTAATGTGAATGGAGCAAAACACTATTGCAAAATGGTAAGTGGATTGAAAAATTTAAATTCCACTCTTTCTTGAGGGTCCTGTGAAGTCTTTTAGTTTGATTTGGGATCAAACTAAATCACATGGAACGAGAAAATAATACTAAATCCTCCAGAGTTAAGGACTCTGCCAAGCAAAGAACATGGAACTTTATTTGTCGCGTCTCTAATTTGATAGACTTTTGAGACTGTAAGTTGGACATTTTGGTAGCAAAAGAGGGGAAAATATATGGGATTGAACAAAGCTTTTCGGATATTAGTCTCCAAAATTAATGGAGAATATTTAGTATACCGGTTTAGTAAAGTAATGTTGGTTTGGATCTGGATTTTTATAGGTTTGAAATATTTATTGAAATTGAAATTATTGAAATTATTTGCTTAATATCAAGTAATTTTTTTTTTTACAATTTCCCCTATATAAGATAATGATATAGTTTTTATGTAAATTCAATTATTAGCTTTTATGTAAATTCAATTATTTAATAATGAATCAAATGACTGTTCAGAATGATTATAAATTAATTTGTTTATGTTCATACTCAACATAGTTAAAATTAAAGTAGGTCAGTGATTGTTCATCGATTGTATCTATCATTCGTAAATATTGCACATCAAATATAAATTGCATATTCGATACAATATTATTCATTGTCAATAACGCTTAATTGACTGAAATGATCAAAATGTAAAAGCATGTATGGATGTGCACTTGCTAATGTAAATCTGCTAAGTATGCATTTTTGGTTCTACAGAAAAATAATTAATGTAATCAACCATTATATCCATTAATCAATTACTTAATCATAATTTCCATTATTTATTTTTTGCTTTTCCTCGGAAGTTTACTCAAAGCTTGATGAGTATCTTGGATTGCTCAGGCCCCAAAAATGATTTTTGAAATGCAAAAAGTATAATTAGAGTGACATATAAAAATAATATAGATCGCGTTAGCTGATGTCGAACGAGAAACGTCAAGTTTTAGAACACATTAAAAGTTGAAAAGTCTTTTAAATTTACGAAAAAACATATCTATTTCGGGAATATATATTTCCGGAAAACTATGCGCACAAATATATAATACTACCATTGATAGGCTTCACGTTGCTACCCTTACCTTCGTGACAAACCCACTTTTACACACAATCAAACTCAATTATGCGAAACGACATTGACCATTAATTTTTTCGACTCCCCAAGGAGAGCTTTAAAAATAATTTTATTGTCTTCTCTCCATCACAACTCGGCCTATAAAAAGTTTGTGAGTTGGTCGTAGAAACAAAACTGAACAGTAAAAATAATAACATCGAAAATAAACAGAAAATAAAATATTTTCGAACGGAATGAATGACGGCAGTTATGGTGTGAGGTGGCTTTGGATAAGGCAAAGGAAATTGTTACAAAATAAATGACGGTGACAAATGTTTTAGTCCTAGAGACAATGAATTGTCACGGAAAATGGCTTCTTTAGCACGAGTTTGGAACGGGAGGCAATTATGTACATTCATTGTTAAGGACAGTTTCAAATGCTACTCCAGGGAAAGAGGAGCTGAAATGAGTGCGATGGCTGCAACGTTTAACATTTAGTGGTGTAAGTATTGTCGGAATAGGACGTTGATTATTCATCAGCGAAGGACAATGATTCATGGAGAAAGATATGAGGCAATGTGTCTAGGGAGCGTTTAGTAGCAAGTGATATAATTAAATTGTATCGTTGAGAATGGCGCGGATATAACTTGGGTCGAACCAACCGGGTCGAGAAATTATGAAAAAGTAGACTGTATCTATTTTCGGATGAGTATCCAGTATATGAATATAAGCAGTTAAGTCCTGAGATCTGAAATTCTGTATTTATCTACTTATCATTATTATTTATGCTCCGACGAAAACCATTATAAAAGTACAAAGCAATACTTATTCGATGCAAAGTAAAAAATATCTTAAATTATGATTCTAAGATGTAGATAGAAATATTTGATATTTAATACGAGTAGCTAAAAGACCAAAATACGGCTGATCCTCCTTGATAGCTTATTGTGAAATATTTCGTAAAAAATATTGACAACGGTACATGAAAAGATAAAAGATAAGACGGCATACTACAATTGTTCCGAAAAATATATTGTACCAAAGAGAGGGATTAAAATTCGGAAGATGAGGGCTAAGTTGAGCTACGTAAATTGATTATTTTCGTTGCAAATATCAACAGAGTTTTTTTAGAGTTAGATGTAAGCTCTTAAAAACGCGTTTGATAGCAAAACGATAGCATTGAAGTCAAAAATGATATCAGCTCATTGTTGACCGGCAATTTTACACATAAACTGCATATGTCATGTCACCGGCTATTATTTTGTAATTGAATATGTAAGTAAAGTAAAACATTCTAAATAAACTCCAATATGTTTTATTTATACTGAATGAAATTAGACTTTGGACATACTTTTTATATAACATTTATATACATACTTTTTATATAACTTTTAAAATATTAGGGCTAAATTTGACTACCTGCCCCCATAGCCGCCCAACGAGAAAAGTAATACTTACGGATATATTCGGTAAGCATTTCGCGTAATGCGTGGAAGCATTACCGAATTTTTCAAACATTGCATGTTTATTTCTTTTTAACATTGCATGTCCTAGGCTGGGAAGATTTATACAAGGGGAAACTTATGCTTTTAGCTTTATAGCTTTCTGTATAAGAGCTTTTTAGAAAGTACGACATTGTATTCTCGCATTTCCGTCATCTAGGGTGAATACGAATTGAAGCTTTGGCCGGCGGTCGATCGTACCTCTGCATGTGTGGCTATTGCAAGCTGAGTGATTGTGACGCTCATTGGAAATTCCAATAGCGCATTCTCTTTGCCACTAGGGGGAATTGATACTGTTGTTTTTCATACATTTTACTTACCCGTGATGAATTGAAATGCTCCGATATTCATTTTCATTTTTCCGCTTTATATAGCACACTAGCTATAGCCGATGTATGCTCGCAAGTTCTTTTCCCCTTATTTTTGCAAGTGATGTTCATTGGCCAGTCATGGACTCTTAGAAAACCCCATGCAAGAACATTACATTTTCATTACCAAGAATGTTTTCTTCATATATTCCGTCCGGAATGCATTACAGTGATTCCCGTTGGGCGTTAGACGATTTCGCCGATAGATGGCTAGTATGTATGTTTGTGTTTTTGTGGCTGTGTGTTTATGATTGGTAGTTTTTTGTTTTATTTATTTATTTATTTTAATATTCATCACAACAGAATACAAATTCCAATTATGGCAATGAAGTAAGAAAAGGATAAAAAATAATAAAGATTAATGTTTACAAAAAGAAAAATATAATTCAATAATCTAATGACCCAACGCTCAGGTCTAGAACAAATACTTTTAAATATCTTTTAAAGGTATAGAACGATTGTGGCAGAGTTCTAAGCCCCAATTCATTATGACGTCTAGGGATTCTGACGAAAGGAGAAGAGAAGTACACATTTGTACGCGCGACTGGAACAGTGAAGACTTCTTGAGACCTATTGCCCCGTAACGAGCTGCGAGGTATATAAAAATAAAGAGCGTGTGAACCTACGCTGCACACACTTGATGGCCCCAGAAAGGTATCGAAAACGGGGAGATCACACTTGACAAGCATATTCGAGGACACAACGAACTAACATTAAAAAAAGACGAACACATGTATGTATGTCAACGAATTTAGAGGCAGAGCAAAGTACCGATCCAGAGACACGAGAGGCTTTAGCGGTGACTTCAGCAACATGGAAACTAAATTTTAATTTAGGGTCAAAAGTCACACCCAAGTAAATTGATTAACGGACGACAGATAGTTAGTGAAAACTGAATAAGAAAAAGAAATAGGAGATGATTTGAAGGAAAAGGTCATATGTTTACATTTGCTAACATTTAAGGACAAGGAATTGCGGTTGCACCAATCAAGAAGAGCACACAGATCATTCTGGAGAATAATACAGTCATCACCTGACCTGATGACTCGGTACAATTTCAGATCGTCAGCATACAGTAGACAAGGGGAATCAATAATACACTGAAAAAAATCCACATGGCGCCCAGAGCCATGTAACATAGCGCATTATTTATGGCCCCATACGCCATGTACATAGTACTCTGAGCCATGCAGTATGGCTCCTAGCGCCATAATGCCAGAATCTACATAGCGCGTGGGCCCATGTAACATGGCGCAGCATTGTACCTCCCACACGCTATGTATATAGTACCCTGAGCCATGCAGTATGGCTCCCAGCGCCATAATTACATGGCGCAGAAATTATGGCCCCACACGCCATATTACATAGTACCATGAGCCATGTAATATGGCTTCATTTATATGTGAGCGAATTTAGATATTGTTCGTTATTTGAAGTATATTTGAATATACGGCCAAACCACACTGGGATAACCGATTCTCGTCAGATCACCGAAGGTCGCAGCTAGTAATTAGATGGGGGACCGCTTGAGAATACCACGTGACGTTGACACGTAAAACTTTGTGCTGTCCCTTATCCAAACAACCTAGTTGTCTGGGAAGCACTATGAAAAAGAAAAAAAAAGAAGAAAAAATTAAAACAAGAAAATTTAAAAAATTTTTTTTTTTAGGTATACATATCTGGTGTTAAGCATGCGTGCAAATATTTTAAGAGTTAAATTTTTTATTAGACCTTTATTGTGGTGCTTTAGTTTGCATAAAGTGCATGACGTGGAGGACTATAGTAGATGGCGTGGGGGGCCATAATACATGGCGTGGAGGACTATAGTACATGGCGTGGAGGGCTATAAGTCTGCCCCTATGTACTTTTCGCCATGTAATATGGCGTGTGGCGCTATATTTTGTCACAATTCCCAAATCGACTATATACATGGCGCCAGAAATCCATAAATTATGGCGTCTGGCACCATGTGTTTTTTCAGTGTAGAAGGAAGGTCATTAATAAAAATTAGGAAAAGTAAAGGACCAAGGGTAGACCCTTGTGGAACACCAGAAGAGGGATGAAATGGAGAAGAGGTTGTTAATAGTAACTTTGTACTCACGGTTACTGAGGTAGGAGGAAAACCAAGAAAGGATTGGCCCGAAACAACCAAACTGTGAAACTTTACTGAGTGATATTCTATGGTCGGCAGTATCAAAGGCTTTAGAAAAGTCTGTGTACACTACGTCCACTTGTTCCTGACGATCTAAGGCAAGGGCAACTGTGTTTGAGAAGAGGATAAGGTTAGTCAAAGTAGACTTACTCCTCACAAACCCATGCTGTTCTGGAGCTAGAATAGGATGAATCATGGGATACATTCTAGAGACGACAATTTTCTCTAGGATTTTACTAAAACAAGGTAGAAGCAAAATAGGACGATAATTGGAGACGGAGGAAACATCGCCAATTTTGAAAATTGGGTAAATATTATAAACTTTCCAGGCAGAAGGAAAAATACCGGATGATAGGCTCACATTGAAAAGGATAGAGAGGGGGACGCACAATGAGGAAGACATAGACCACGCATAAAAATTGGGAATACAATCAGACAATCAAATCCCTTTGACTCGATACGTAAAACCGACAACATTTCGAGCGGCCTCGAGCTGGGACGAGATCCTCATTAACCCCCCATAAAAAAGACAAGAACCGACGAGGAAGCCATTCATACGCTCGCCCTTGTCATATTTTGGCATGTGAAAAACAGGCGAGAATAGACGAGGTGACCATTTACACTCTCGGCTCGGCAACATTTGCCGAGAATGTAAATCCCGTATTACGTTCAACATTTACATTATGCTTACATACTACCAATACGGTCCGATAGCTACACCTGTTTTTCCCTTTTTTCTTTTTACAATAAATACGCATATATCTCTATAGTTCCCCCTTCTGGAGGACTAGAATTCCGAGAACACAACAAACCTAGAATACTGTTCCTACACTAGTTTAAAGACTTTTGTCTATGAGTCTAAAATAATTTGCGTGTGCTTGTTTTGTATAAACAATGTGTATTAATTACATTTTTAGCATAATTGCACCGAAATTGTCAATTTATTTCACCTGTAAATACGAAGTTGTCCTGATAATTGTGCCTGTAGATGAAATATTCCTTGTTGGTTAAAGCGTTCATGGTTCAAATAATATAAGCCTCTCTCAGGAGCACATCATCCGGTTATAAATTTCAACCTCCCCCACCTGAGCAAATTTCAATACTGAGATTTGCTAGCAAATCAGCATCAGCATCATTATTATGATCCTCAGTAAAACAAAGCTAGTAATTCTTGCCAATAAACAAAGTGAGTCAACGTTAAATCCTTGAAGTAAAAATTGTTCGATACTGCATAAAAATATTTTATTATAGATTTTGACTTTTCAATCATGACTAATATGCTGGATCTTTTATGCGGGATCGAAGCTGTACAATAAAGTTGCATAAAAAGATGCAAACAAAAATCCAACAAATTGAAACAGTATGATTGCCAGACAGGAGTAGCCGACATAGTCTGCGTATTTGTTAAAAGCCTCTCTTAGCTTGACTTCACAGCCTTCAGGGTAAGCGTCACGTTCCGTACATTGTTTCATTTGTAGCGGGCAGCAAGTTCGAGGCAACTGAAGATCGCGGTAGTCACCTGGACCTTTTTTGCCGCAGCAACGTAAAGCAATTTGAACACCATGCGTAGCGATAAAATCATCGGTAGAGTTGAAGTAATCGAAATCCTTTGCACGTGATAAGTTCGGTATTTTGGTCGTTCCTTTCGAAAGTCCTCTCGCCTCTTTGGGTATTATTTTGAATGTATCTATAGCCCTTGCTGGTATCTGGTATACTTGAATGCTTAGGACAACTGTGATCAAAAGTAAAAAGAGCATTAGGAGGGCATACGTAAGCGACAATATGTGCAATTCCAAAATCGCTGACACACAGCCGAGTACACATGCGACAATCATGAGTCCACCAACAATAATAAAACCGACCGCGAATGGCTGCAAGCCCATCACTTCGGCAATACCATAAAGTTTTGCGTCGTCCCTAAGGCGTGCGAGGAAAAGGACACCAACAGTCATGAATGTCATTCCGACCAGTAATAATAATGCATTGTAAACCGCGAGCAGAACCTGCAGCAGTGATTGAGCTTGAGTCATTTAAAATCTAGTACTTATCGTGAAGTTTTTGAATTTAAAGAGATGAAACTTTTATGTTTTTGTTGAATATAAGGAACTACTAAAATTTAATTTTGACTTGTCACAATTGTCCGAACTGACATATAATCTAAATCTATGAATAAACAAAGGCAATTACACTCAAATCCTATGTGGAGAGTGCATAAGTACTATAGGGATAAGTAATCTAAAAAGATGTCAGAAGATAAAAGATGGCACCGTTTCGAATTAAAATTATTTAGCATAGAACCATTTTATTGTTCACAAAGCATTCAATTCAGCAGGACTTTGAAAAAACGTTGAATAGTTGGATTTCTCTGCGGGTGACGTATGTGTACGGTCGCTCTTAAACGTAGATTTCGGGAAATTAATAATTTTGAAGGAGTAAGTGGCTCAATAATTTTGACATTTCGACCTCCTTTCAGTTATTTTGATTCTTTTGATTATAAATTTTAGTTCGTTGTTAGATTTTTTGAGTCAAAATTTCAATTTATTTAAGTAAATAATTCGTAGCTGTAAATTCCCATCGATCTGAAACTCAATTTTTCTGCATACATATTTCGAAATGGAATTAGAAGTTTGAACTCACCACGGAAAATGGCTGCAAAATTATCGTATTCGATTTTAAAGTTGTTGCTGGCAATCAGTAATTTGATTCTTTTACTTTGCGGTGTGGCTTGCGTGATCTTAGGAATACAATTCATGTCGCGTATTTGCACAGAAAATGGTTTAATTGAGTTCGCCAGTGAGTTAAAATTACAAGTGGTTGCAGTTGGTATGATTTTCATGGGTGTGATTATGATAGTTAATTGTTTTCTTGGCTGCGTAGCTTCTGCTTTTAACTCTCATATAGTGTCAGTCATTTATGTTGTCTCGATGGTGGCCTTGATGGTTTTTTCTGGCACCATTAGTTGTATCTTATACAAGTCTCTGTCAAATCAAGACGACATTATCGCGAAAAAGTTAAATGACATTTGGAAAAGAAGAATGCTAGCAGTCGTCCCCCGTGTGAACTATGACATGCATACCATTCAGATAGCTTTGCAATGCTGCGGAAAATATGGCCCGGATGACTACATCACTGACCCAATTCCAGACAGCTGTTGTCGATTGGATGCAGAATATTGTGATGCTGCGAGTGCTTATCGGGAAGGTTGTCAGGAGAAAGTCAACATGTTTTTCAGGAAACATACAAGTTATATTAGTTATACATGTTTAGGAATGTTGTTATATGAATTCTTAGGATTTATATTAGCTACAGTGTTTGCATTGATTTTATACAAGAGAAAAGAAATTATTGATTATAAATGATTTTAAAAGAAAAATTGTATTGTCTGTATTTATTAATATTTTGAAGATATCTCTTTTCTGTCCTCTTCATCGCACAAATTATATTAGTCATGTACCTGTCATATTGCATCTGGCCTAAGGTATATCCTAATCCTTCTCAGACAAGTCATGAAATTGTGTAGTGGAAAGCTGCACAGGAGACCATTTAAACAGACCATGTCAACTGTTGACATGCACCGAATCATTCTTTATTGCTGTGGTGCCAAAGTGCCATCGAAGGTTTTCATAACTGCAGGCACAGACTGTGACCTGCATGAAAGCAAAATCGATAGTTTTGGACAATTTAGTATTCTTTTGAGCGAACCTTTGTTGTGAAGTGTTGAGTAGGGTTTCGAAGATTTAGGTGATTTCGAATTAAAGTTATTGGTTCAAAGATGTGTCCTTTTTTATTCTTTTTGAGCTATGCGAAATTGTTGGTTGTTTGCTAATGTTTTAGAAAATGACGGCCAATCGAAGTGACCACTCCGGAAATTGTTCAAAAAGTCGAAAGAGCGAGATTGGACGATGCTAGACTTAAGAAGAAACAGATCTCAGAGTAATAGGTATAACCATTTCAAATATATTTTTATGATTATCTTGGCATTACTAAGGTCAGTGCAAGAAGGATACCGAGAATGCTCAAACCACCCCAAAGATAACTGCAAGTGGAGTGCTGTCGAGCGTTTTTGGACCTCTACAGTGAAGAAGAAGAGAAGAGACTTAAATTCATCATTATGAGCTTGAGTCCAAACAAGAACCTATGCAGTGGTGCAAAAAAGGTATATCACCACTCAAGAAGTTCTAGGTATCACAGGGTCCTGGAAAAGTTATCTCAACCATTTTTGAGACTCAAAAGCGATCATGTTAATCGATTTTAAAATCAAAGGTGTCGCCATGTCCGGAGATTATTATGCTTCAGTTCTAAAACAGTTGGAAAAAACCACCAAAGAAAAAAAAGCAGAAAATGAACCGAAGGACAACGCGCCTGTTCACAAGAGTCGTTTCGCGTTGGCTACTCTGCATAAATTGAGCTTCGATATTTTAGATCACTGACCTGACCTGACCCCCAACGACTATTATATTTTCCCAAAATTGAACAAGGAACTTCGTGGCAAGAAGTTTCCAAACGATGAACAAGTGAAGGTCGCAGTTTCATCTTACTTTTCCGACAAATGCAAAGCATTTTTTTTAGAAGGTAGGCATAAAGTAATTGAAAGATCCGGAAAATACATTAGGATAGCAGGCAAATATAGAGAAAAAGAACAATAAATTTGGATTTTTTATTTGCACTTAATGACCCACCCTCGAATGTTTGCTATCACTGATCTTTGCGTACTTTTCGGAAAGATGTCTACTTGGGAAAAGAACTTGCGATTTTTTTTGTATGAGAGAGGAAGATTCGACGGTGGATGTTTGTACTCTGATAACTAACTTACTACTGACTGACTTGACTGATCGACTGATAAAATCAGGAACAACAGACTGCGACGGACTGGACGCTTACCTTGTATATGGATGTGGTGAACCCTGCAATGAAAGCCTACGAAGTAAGATAATTGTAAATATATAGCAAGTTAGGTCCTTTCTGCGTCGAAAAGCGAACGCCAGAGAAATAATGATGAACTGAGAGATGATGGTACAAAACCGTAATGTCTGGAGCTCATAAAAATATCCTTTTCTAATAAATTTTATTTACTTCTTATTTGAAAACAATTTGAAGACATCTTTAAAACTGGACATTTTACTTTCTAAGATCCATCTACTTAGCATTTTCATCGTAAAGTGATCCAACGTTTTTTTTATCGCAAACTATCCCTTAATAAATCTTCTACACTCAGAAAAATGCTTCTACTTTTTGAGGAAAAAAGAACACATTACTCGTACATGGTGCCAAAGAAATTTTTACTCAGTCGAAAAAATGGAATTTACTCATTTTAAAAAATGTTAATCTTGCCCTAAGTAAAATTTGGTATAGTTTCGAGAAAATGTTCTCATAAATTACAATATTCTTTTGTTTATTGATATTTTTCTTCGAAATAAGCAAACGTTTTCCACGTACCAAAGCAATATGGTTTGACTTCAGATAAAAATTGAACTTACAATAAGCACATTTTTAATGTTTTTTTATAATAATGCGGGAGCTCAGGGCGGTGGCGGTAGGTAGACACATATGTCTTGTATATATCAATGATACCATTATTGGTTTTTTGAGTGCCACATTTTTACTAATTTTCGAAGAAAATTAGTATTAAGCTCGCTTCGCCGAAAATTCGTCATATATATATATATATATATATATATATATATATATATATATATATATATATATATATATATATATATATATATTTATTTATCTATATATATATATATATATATATATATATATATATATATATATATATATATTTATTTATCTATATATATATATATATATATATATATATATATCTCCAAAATGTATACACCATAAATGTATATAACAGGTAGGTCCATGACTTGTTAGAATTCAGATATCTTAAACCTTTTGGCGGCGGCGGGCATTTAAGTGAATTTTCAGGTACTCCTATATTTCCAAGCAGTGTAAATTTTTGTTAAAAAAAGTACTAGGAATGAAAACTTATTATGTTTTTAGTTTGCTTATGATAAAGAAGTGGAAATTTTGAGCCTTGTGTAGGCACTGAGTGCTTAAAAGTAGGCAAGGATTTTTTTTCAAATTTCGATTTGTCATAACTTCTAAAAAAAACAATGGATCATCGTGAAATTTTCAGAGCGTATTGATGTAAACTAGAATTTAACACACATGGACTTTCAAGACTGTGCGGGCAACTCTGTAGCTACAGCAGGCTCCTAAAAACAAATCCTTCAAATCATCGACCTTCCTGAAAAATTTTTGATTTTTGAAAATAAATTCAAATTATTGATAAACTTAGACTTTTTTCCACCAAGTCAAATAAAATATTTCAAAACCCCGCGGTAAACAAGAACGGCAAAGGTAATTGAATTTGATCACGGTTCCCTTCTTGTCTATAAATCAGCATAGACAACGTATATCATTTCTACAGCTTATCGAAGCCGAGCATATTGAAACGGGAAACTCGATCGTTTTGCGGAATCAGCCACCGAAAGCAGAATCAAATTGGAATTGTTTTTGCGGGATGATTAAAATTGAACAACTTGAAGAACGGCAACCCGTGATCAAATTACCTCTATTTTCAGCACTCAAAACTTCTGTTCACGAGAACTGACGATCGGATAATGCGATCAATATGAAATTTACAGGACATGTTGAAATTAGCTAGGACCAGGTCTGATAGAAGTGATTTTGAAATACGGACAACACTGTGGCAGTGGTGCCATTTGGAAAAATCGCTGAGAAAAAAAACTGGATTTTGGCCTATAGCTTCCGATTTAGCCAGCAGATTTTCACTTAATTCACGCAGTGGATGCATCTTTCTTTAAGATAGATTTCATAGAAGTTTGGTTGAAAAATTAGTATAGAGACGCCAGCTACGGCAATTTCTGTCTCTTAAATATTGTAAATTTGCTCAGGAAAATAAACATTTTTTCCCTATAATCTCCGATGCTTCCGTGGTAAGCGGATCTTCTGTAGGAATCCTGTAGGAATTTTGTTGAAAAACCGTGAAACAGTTGCTAGCTATGATGAATTTCGTAATATATTGACATTTCTTGATCGTGTGATGTAATAAAATATTATAAAATTTCCAAATGGGAATGATTCTGCAATGACAATTTACAACAAATATTTACGTTTCAAAAATTTAAAAAGTTTGGACGATCGTAACCCTAACATTAAATTGACTCCTATAGAAGTGTATAACGTCTTCACACATTTTTGAATCCCTCAAAGATAGCTTCTTCAAAAATTAGTTTTCTAGCGGTTCTGGTGCGCTAGAATTTTTTTTATTATTTTCTGAAGCGCCTGTGTTATGCCTAGTCACCTCTTAAGCATAGTACTGAGTTCGATTTCACGTGAAATTTTCATAAAAAATTTCACGTGAAATCTGTTTCGGCGAAAATTTAGCTTGAAAATAAGCAAGAGTTGTACTCTGTTCTTAGCATGAAAAGTTGCTTCGAAGTTGCTCTCGCTTTGAAAACGTAGATGGCACTGAAACATGTCTCCAATCATTTCACGTCAATTTAGTTTGTGCAGTTCATTCTTTCGAGCTAAAAAGTGCCATTTGGTGTTTCAATTTCAAAACTGAGCAGGGCAAATGACTTTCCAATAAGAAAATCGATCGAAAATTGAAATTATTGACATTTTGTCCGAAAAGAATGAGCAGTGTCTCTGCTTTTCTCCATTGCCCATATGTTCGCTCGAAAGAATGACCAGATAATGGAGACATGTCAAAATTTAGCTTCACGATTTACTCAGTACCAGCCTTTAAGCTATAATGTGTCATTTAATTAATAGAGCGCTGGTATTATGACCAGCCACCGACTGTTAAGATAACTCAAGGCGAACAAATACAGCTATGATCATGACGAGATTCGAACCCGCGGGCAGTAGATCGCTGCCTCGGACTGGTGCGTTAGCGTCCGTTAACATTGCGCGAAATTGCTTCCCGAAACTGTTTCGCGAAGCTGTTTCGCGTCGTTGTGTTTCTTGTTTCGAAAAGCAGGTTCGCAGCGAGCCGCGTCGTTGTCGGTTTTTATGCACGCATCAAAGGGATTCGATCAAATTGCTTCGCGTCGTGTGAATGGGTATATTTGTTTCGGGCGAAAAAAAATATGAAAATTCCATCTGAATGATCGATATGTACAAAAGATATTCGTTTTTGAACTTTTTTCTTTTTCTGTTTTAAGTTAAATACATAAACTCCATTACGCTTAATGTGGGAGTAATACTCGGAGGTACTACCAACGAACTTGATGGCGTAAATGTCTCATCCAAATTAATGGATCGCCTGTTTGACGTCTACGTTGCGCGCAATGTAAACACCAAGGCCGAGCCAATCGTTTCGTGAAACAATCTGTGGAAGCTGTTTCGGGAAGCAGTTTCGTGCTAGCCACCGCTCATTTGTTTCAAGAAAATGTTGGCAGCAGTCATAAAAACTATTCATCTTTTCGTCGAATGTTGAAGCGTGGTTGATGTTGAATCATGTAAAAACATGTTCGCGTTGTAGACATAATTTAGTAAATTTGAGGAAAATTACTTGCTTGAAATAAGGTAAATTAAAAATTGTATTCTGTTGAATGTAAGAAACTTTTACACAATATTTATTAAGATTACTGAAATCGAATAAAATTTGATTTGATTTGTGGAAGATTTCATATCTCGTCGACAAGTAAATATTTTCTTTGAATCTCGGAAAGATATTTTTCTGTGTGTACGTAGTGACTTTAAATTTTGTTAACACTTCTCTGCGAAATAAGTATATGACTTTTTTAAGAGCTCTATTTTAAACTTCTCGATTTCCTTATACTTTGTTTTTAGACTTATGATTTTTGTGTTTTTTCAAACAATTTTGCGTCTGCAACAATCCGTAGAAATTAATTTTCAACACTTACCAGTTGTAACAGCATGGGTCGTACGATCGATTCAATCGAAATCTAATCACATTCAAACATTTCCTAATGAGCACCATTAGAATTGATTTGCTCGAAAATCCCATTCAATTGAATCGCTCATTTACAAATATTACAGCCAGCTGTACATAAATGCGATGACATTATATTAACATATTTTGCATATCTGATGGATTTTTGCACCAATCATATCACAAAACTACACATAAATGTGATCAATTGAATTGACTTGCCATTAAACGATACAAATATCGAAAATCAAAAGCACAACTGTCGTTGCACTTTGCTCTCAGCTATCGACGAGTTTTGGTGGAACGGGCGGACATGCTTACGAACAAGTGCACCCTAATGTGTAAATGAGGGTGAATTGAATATAATGGTCGAGCGGCCCAATGAAAAGTGCATGCATATGTGCTGCTAATGGTTTAATAGGCTTTCAGATGATACTCGGTCGTTTCGTACTCAATGCATCCTTCGATAAATTTGCCACAATTTCACTATTTCGCAAAGGGGCCGATATGTCACCCTCATCAAACATGCGAATCCGCAATTGAAGTGAGATCGGGTTCTGGTTGGGATAAGTTATATAAATTGTCATCATAATTAGGGGGAATGGGGAGCAAAGAAAATAGTTGGAAATCCGGCTGGTGCTTTATTCTGCTTTATTCAACTAAAACTTTATTCAACTAACTAAACATTATTTCTGAAATGCTCGTCGCCCGTGCTTCCTGGTCTCTCCTACGGAGACTTCAATTCGCAATGCAGTTACCTTTTGGCTATCAGTTTAGACGTCGTCAACGTCGCAGCGAGAAACCAATTTGGGTTATTGGCGTGTAATGGGTAACCATTGAATAGAAAATTAGCGACATATGTGTGTAAACAAGAAGTCGTCTAGGATAAGGCCATAACCCTAAATCAAGGAAGCCGTCGTCAACATGCAAGAGAATTCAATAGCAATTGCTTAATGAATTGTTCGTAAATCGACTGCAACACCAAGTGGATTAAACTAATTATGTCTTAGAGTTTCGAAGTTTCACTAGTTTGACCGGGAGTGATGGATTTGTTTTGAAAATATTTTAAATTATAGAATTAATTTGCTTCGTGACAAAACGATTGTATGCCAGTTTATGGCAAAACCGTATATGTAGCAATTTAATGAATAAATTCACAAGTCTATTCCTTCAATACAATCAGTTGTTATTAGTAGTTTTTATCAGATAAATCAGTTGTTATTAGTAGTTTTTATTAGAAAGCTAACAGCGTAAAATCGGATATTGATTCGCAGTCGAGATGAAGCATTGATTGCATTTAAAAAACGACAAAAAATTTTAAAGGCCCATTAGTACCTACTCCGAATTACATACACCAGGCTCGTTTTCCGAGTGATCTTATGAGATCTATATTCGTTATCGAATATAGATCTCATGCCAAATTAGGCAACCACTTCCGTAACCGTCAAGACGAAGGAGCAGTCATATCAACCCATCAATCCGTTCGGATTGTCATAGTCGAAAATGGTTTGAAATTGGAAAGAAAGGAATTTACTGTGAAGAATAATCAATAGTAAAATACAAATTGATTTTTCAATTGACAACAAAAATACATAAAACCATTCCCGTGCAGAGAAATAGTGAACAGTCGCCAAAGTTTATGCATACACATATGTGCACTTACAATCATTTGGAATGACGGAAATTCAAACAATGGTGTGTATTGCAGCAACATTTTCAAACTCATTTTAAGGCTACGCAGTAATATATCGAAAACGCTGTTTTTGAATAGCCATTTCCACTCGTCACACATCTCGGAGTGATTTTGTGGTGCTTAATTAATTTTAACAATGTCTATAATTTTACTGCACACTTTTTTCATAACAGTTATTTCAAATTAATGCCGCCAATTTCGAGCTCATACCACTACTCCTTATTTTAAGTTATCTACGTACAATTTAAAATGAGTAAAAATGTATTATTATTATTATTAGAAGAAAAAACTAGTGCATCAGAACCGTTGGAAAACTGATTTTCGGAGAAATTGTCTTTTTTGAATAACAAAAAAATGTGGAACGATGTTATACGTTTTTTTTTGTAGTATCATATCAACCATTCCTTCTCCAAAGCAACAAAACCCAACTATGTATAACATAAATGATGAAAATGTTCAGTGCTGGGAACACTTCTCCAATAAAGCAGCAATACATTTAACATAACAAGCTCATGCTTAAATGAACCTATCCTTTGAATTTCGTTCTCATCCCAGGATTTCATTGAAAGTTTCAGTGATTAAACGTTGTTTGAGGCTGCCATCTGAAAATTTGTCAAAACTCGGACAATTTAAAAATTGGTTTCTTATTTTTATCGCAAATGCTTTGCATATGAGTATGTAATTTCAAGCATCTGTTGGTGCAATATTTACGAAAATGGCTAATGCTGGTTACCCTGTGTCAGTAGCAGAGCAAAATATATACCAAATCAGCTTCACGTTAAGTTAAACCCAACCAGTAAATTTCGTTTCGATTGAATCACTGCGTTGGAAGCTATACGGGTGAAAAGAATTTTAGGGTTGCCACCCTCAAAACTTTTCAAATTTTTAAAGCGTTAATATTTGTTGTTAATTTTCATTGCAGGATTATTCCCATTTGCAAATCTAATGACATAATCGCTCAGTAAAGAAATTCCACAAAATTACAAAAATGGTCATAGCTGGCAGCCCTTTCGTGTTTTTTGTACGAAATTCCTACGACATTTGGTTTATAATAAAGTCCATTTACTGCATGAACTTCGTTTTGATTTCATGACTGGACCGGAAGTTATAGGGGAAAAAGTTTTATTTTGCTGAGCAAATCAACAAGATTTAGGAGACAAAAATCAACTCTGGCAACTCTGTTCTAATTTTTCAACCAAATTTTCACCAAATGTGGTCCAAATACTATGTGAATTTTGTTAAAATGCGAATTCTGTATCGGAAGTTATAGGCCAAAAAGCAAATTTTGTCTGAGTGATTTTTCAAGATGGCACCACTGCGACAGGGTAGCCCGCATTTCAAAATCACTTCTATTAGACCTGGTCCTTGTTATTTATTTATTTATTTATTTTCAACCAAACAAGGCGTAGAAAAAACACTGACAATTAATATTTAATTACATTTGTACAATACACAATGATGAAATATACAACACAAGAATTTTAAAAATATAACCATCTTTGGTAGGGAATTAGATTGGGCATTCATAACGTGAGCACCTTAGTCAGAGCACCTTATACTTAGGTCTGGAAATGGTTGGGGAATAGCATTTTGCGAAGCTATTGAATTTGAATTTGATTGGCATATTGTTGGCGTAAACTGTGTGGTGTCGGTATTCATTCAGTAAACGTGTGTACCTCGTTCGCCTTACTGATTCGTTGAAGGTCATCATATTGGACAGAAACACAACATTTATCAGCCCCTAATAACATCAAAAGTAAAGCAGGAGCATATCGATTTAAAAGATTTAGTCTGTATCTGTGTGAAGGTAAATTATCAAATTCGTAAGGATTATACAGATCTCTCAGCGCAAATAGTAAAAACTGCTTCTGCACTGGTTCGAGACTTGACATCAAAGGTAGGGTGATTGGACATCAAAGGTAGGGTGCCAGACAATACATGCATATTCGAGCAATGGCCGAACTAGAGCTATGTATAAAATCTTCGTGACCCATAGGTTTTTGAATTCCTTCGCACGTCTTTTGATGAATCCAAGCTGCCTGTTAGCCTTGCTTAAGACTTAGGTTAGGTTAGGTTAGTGAAGAGGGCTGCGGGGAACGTGGCCAGCATTAGGCCATCAGTTTGGGCCCATTTGCGACCCTCATAGACAATCACACGCATTCACACTTACAGCCATGGCACTGGCGGGATAACGAGCAGAGTTACCGGGCCCCCTAAGGTTGCTTAAGACTTTGTCATAGTGTAAATTAAAACGCAGCTTTTTACCCAAAGTAACCCCGAGGCGGTAATCAAAATTTATATTACTGGTTTTGCGAGAAAAGCTAATGACTTGACATTTACTGACATTAATGTCGAGATTATTTTGTTTGCACTACTGCTCAAGAAAAAGCAGTTTCAATTGAAGGAAAACTGAGTCTGATTTCGATTTAATAGTGTGGTAGATTTTCAGATCATCTGCATAAAAACGGTGAGGGATGTCTGATAAAACTTCAGAAAGATCCGATACGAAAATATTGAAGAGATCCCAAGTGAGTATCTTGTGGTACGCCTGATAAAACTTCGATTTTTTTGCTAGGATACCCTGAAACTTAACATACTGCGTCCTATTTCGAAGATAAGAGTCTAGCCAGTTTAATAAGAGACCCATGATACCAAATTTCTGTAGTTTGATTCGAAGAATATCATGATCAACGCGATCAAAGGCTTTGCTGAAGTCTGTGTAGATGGTATCAATTTGATGCCCTTTTTCCATGCCATAGAGAACATCTGAGACGAGAATCACGAGGTTGGCAGAAGTTGACCTACCTTTTCTAAAACCATGTTGTTGTTCGTTCAGAAGAGGTTCTATTAGAGTAGTGAGCTTATCACAGACAATTTTTTCAAATAGTTTAGGCAATGCTGATAGTATTGCAATTCCTCTGTAATTATCAATTGGCCGCCTATCACCATATTTAAAAATCGGGGTCAGATGGGATGATTTCCAGACGGAGGGGAAAACCCCACAAGAAAGTGTTTTATTGAAAATTAAATACACGGGAAAGATAAGCGTATGAAACTAGAAGGTAGCTAGTAACGAGCAGGACTCTTATTGACGTTAAGATCTTTGATGGCCTTTGCAATCTCCTCTTTAGTTAAATACCTTTCACAGATGATATTTGGTGGGAATGTTTGAGAGAAAAGAATGTTAGATATGCTTGTACCTGCTTGTACCTGCTTGTACCAAGGCTGTAATACCTCTTTTTCAAATCTCTCAGTTAAATTATGCTTATTCAAATTAATTCATTGTAAGCAATCGAAAATATAATGAAAGTTAACGGGGCTTAATTGTTATTCGTTAGGATATCCAATAATAGGAAAAACATTTTTCAATGATCAGGCTCATAGTAAAACATCGTATAAGAGAAAAATAGACAATTATATAAAAACATGGAAATTGTTGGCAATATTTATCTAAAAAAATATAAGCCAAATATTCCAAAATAAAAATAAATTACACTACCAATTTTTCGACCTATTTATCTTTATAATTTTTAAGTTTATTATCGATATTGAAAAGGAAAGAAGCAAAATAATTTCAACCAAACTCTATTACTACCCAAACAGCGAAAGCTTCCGTTTTTACTATTTAAAACAAATTACCACAGATTAGATCACTACCGAACCTTCAACTCACAACATGTACAAATCTTCAAAAGCAATTAAACAACGGAAAATGTTCCTAAAACTCCAAAATGGCCCTAAATGAACGAACCAACTAGTCAGCTTTGTTTGACTGTTTGTCGTTTAATTAAAATTGAATCTCTGCATTAACCTCCAAGCTTTAACGTTAATTTCAGCTTGAAGCAAGTTTGAATGAGTTTTACTCTTTCTGTCGCAACGTGCCGTTTGTACCTTCAGCTCCGTTACCCACATCCGTTCTGTACCTAATTTCATCTTTTTTCTTATCATCTAGCGAAACGAGAGAGCAGTTCTTGTATAATTCTGCCACCTTGCCTTCGATAGCCTCGAGAGGGCTATGCCCATTCCCACTGTCTCATTCTGAATGTCTGTTAATTAGTCTCACTTAGAAAATAAACTGCAGTAATTAAACGTATCATCCGAAGGGAACATATAAAAACGGGAATTGCCCCACTGGAATTCTAATTACGAATCAACCATCAGGCAACGAACGCCCTAGGATCGTTTACGCTCCGAATTCCACCCACAATTAGACACTCGTCATACCGCCACCCAACATGAGTTCAATGGAACGATGCATCCCCTACCCATATCTGAATGGTAACTATCCAGAAAAATACTTGGTCGTTTTTCTTACTTCCTTTCGCTTCGACCGTTAGCTCTTGTTCATTTAGACTGCGAGCAAACGAGCGTGCATCATTTCCTGCAGCAAACTTGAGCTCCACCCACAGGATCTCTAAGCACAGCCCAAACGCACATTCAGTGGGGTCGAAACCCCAGCCATTCTGCAAGAGCTGCAACGGCGCAGCCTCAGATTTAACTGGCCGAAGCAAGGAAACTTCCTCAACAGCAGGGACATTATGGTCCTGTGAATCTATTTCGAACGCTTGAGATCTATATGGGGGAAATCCCTTGACTATAAAACTTTGTAGCAGACTTCACTGCGTCCGTGGGCCAAAAGGACAATGGCGGGATACATACGGAAGGATAGATATGAGCCGGGAGACGGTGACGAGTCGTTATGTTTTAAGTCAGACCCGCAAAGATGAGGATTAAATTGATTAGTAATGAAATTTCTTGCTTTTACCACCTCTCCGGATCGGCTCCATGATTCCTTATGCGGATTACATGTCACGATAAGAGCCCGATCTTTCGTATTCGGTGGCTTCCATGAAATTTATAGGCCATTAATTGTGGAGTGAAATACACTTAAATTTATTATTTCGAAGCTACTACTGAGACGGTAGGGTCGAATGACGAATGACTGGCGAATGTGAGTTTTAAGTGCCTGTTTGATTTCAAAACGAGGTAAGATAGCTTTAAGTGTTCGTCAGATGGATAGTAATGAATGCAAGAAGAAAGGTTTTTATTACAAGCCTCAAACTTGAAATTGCTTGAAATTACGGAAAAATTAACAACATATAAAAGCAGCTAGAGAGCGTGATTTTCAGATTAATCGTAGTTGAATGTGATCCTTTGAGATTTTTATACCTTTCGTCCTTTTTATATACTATTGGAAGCTAATCATTTATGGGCAGTAGATTTGTGAAAAGCAGTGACAGCTATCAAAGCTCACGTTAAGATATGTGTGTCTGTGTTTTTTTCTGACATAATCTTCCAACAAATTGAAGCTTCATCTATTTATTTGTAAATAAATAAATAAATTAAGCTTCAATTTACGGGTGTAAGAACTTTTCGACAAAAAATGGGCTAATAGTATTTTTAGCAAGTACTATGGGCTTTATTTTTTTACAGTTTATTTAAGCGTATAAAGAATAAATGTATTTAGATATTTTAAAACAAGTGTCTTTGTAATTTTTAAAAGTAATTATTTTGTCGATAGACACACAAACATAGATTCATTCATTTTGTTAAAATAATATTTTCCCGTTAAAAAACTACAAGACTGTTTGATTTAAGGAATGTCAGCAATATAAAAAATAAATGAAATTGGACTTGAACAGGAATCCTACGGATCTTCAACTGCTATCTGCTGCCTTGATGACTTGCAACTGTTTATTTTGACTTGAAATGAGCAACCAGAAAAATATACTGAATAATTTGGGAATTTGAAAGTCCTTCATTTTGTTTTAAAAAACCTTCATGCCAAACAGTATCGAATGATTTTTCGATTTAAAGGCTGGTATTGTGTTCGATTTCAAGTGATATTTCATACAAAAAGCTTAAAGCCTTATTGAAAGTGTGGAAGAATATTATTTCTTTCAATAACAAAGAGCAGATGGTTTTGAATTAATTTTTCCAAAACCTTCGAAAACCAATCTTTCTAGTGTACACTATGTTTTAGTTTATTTTTGGTTTGCATGTTTTGGTATTTATATGCATTTTAATATTGTTTATTAAATTGTGAGAACTATGGTCCTTTATAGAGTAGCACAACCCGACCACACTACTGGTAACAGGTTGAACAAACTGCAACGGATGGTTTGCCTGCTGATTACAGGAGAAATGAGCTCCACCACAACAGCAAGAATGGAGACCCGCTAAACTTAGAATCGCAATCAAAAAAAAAAAAAACTAAAGCAACCTTTGAGAAAATTTGAACAAATGTTAGTACGGATGTACTGTAGACTAAGAGCAAGGATCGTATAGCTCTGATACAAATTACATTTCGTTCTTCCGAAGGAGACCACTATCTCCCAGACAGAACTATCTGTTATACTTAACATCACTCATAAATTTTCATAGAGAAGGCACAGAAAAAAGGTTCATTAAAAACGTGATAATCAAGAATGATGTCTAACCAAGCGGTTTTAAATGTTATAAAACGCCATCATATAAATTTAGTTATACTCTTACAAGTGGGGGATGTGTAAATAAAATAGGAGCACAGAATAGTTCGAGCTAATATGGAAAGAAGCTGACCTTAATACCAGAGAAGGGGCTAAACACTCGACATTAGTCCCACTGCGTGTTGGAGCTTTAGAAAAGCTGGCACGAGTAGGCAAACCAAAACATGAAACGCCAAAAGATTACTAGCTTAAAATGGAGGGTTTGAAACACTCAAAATTCTATCCGCAGCCTTAAAAGCTTATTTTTCTTGCAATAGAAACGAAGTGACTTCTGCAGATATGACATGACACTATGGAGACATAATGGATCAAACAGGTTGCAGTATCAGGAACAATCTGTACTCACTCTATGATGGGAAATTAACTAAACTATACACTAAACAGAATCATTGAAAGGCATTGTGATCTTGTAAAAACAGACTCAATAGGCTTTGGTGGGCTAAAAACTTAGTTTGTATGTGTAAGGAGGACTCGGCTTGCAAAATAAACATAGGTAATTTATTTTGGAAGTCTGGAGTGGGTCCAGAGGGACTCTAGCACTTCGACCTCCTGGGTTTATTGTGCCTCCTCTGCGTGATGTCCTATAGGATGTCCAGGAACCTGGATATGTTCCTTGACGGGACATTTGTGATGTCCCTGATGGAACGAAGAGCAGAGCCAAGGAGCTCGAATCTTCTTCTCGCTAGTGCTGGACAGAATGTGAGCAGATGTTCTACACACTCTGTCGTTTCCCCACAGTATCTGCAGTGGTCGTCCTGCTCCTCACCTATCCTGTGGAGATACTGTTTTCAAGAAAAGTGTCCTGTCAATGCTCCGCATAGGGCTCTTATGCCACTTTTGCAGAGAGTCACTGCTTCTTTTGCTCTTTTGTTATCGAATCCAAGGTATTTTTTTGAGTGTTTTAAACCCTCAATAGTAAGCCAGGAGTCTTCGATCTTTTTCTTGCTTTATGTTTTAATTTCCTTTTCCGTATCTGTCTTTGTAAAACCCAGTACGGAGAAGAACCTATGAAGGCCATTTTCGCTCCTTCTTTGGCTCTGGTATCAGCTTCCTCGTGTCCTTGGTGCTCCTCATGGTCGGGGATCCATATCAACTCGAGGCTGTTCTGTGCCCCTATTTCATTTAGGGCCTCTCTCACCTCTAAGAGTATAGCCGAAATTATTTGATCGCGATTTAAAGCCATGAGATCTGCTTGACTATCCGACAGGATCTTAATTTTAACCCTTTTAGTGTTCCTTATTTTCATTATGTGTGAGGCTCTTAATATGGCAGATCGTTCTGCTTGATAGATCGTGGCCTCCTTTGGGAGAGGAAAATGCATTTTGCACTTGGAACCTACGATCCCTGTTCCTACTCCGCAATTCGTCTGTGAACGATCCGTACACCACATTTGCGCTCCTTTGTATGAGGGAGGTGGTCCATCCTTCCATTTGTCCCTTGATCGAATTGTGACCTTGAACCTCTTCCCGAATGCTACTTCGGTTTTTATTTGGTCCCTGAGGATACATGTGTGCGCATGATTCAGAGCCAAAATAGGGTAGTTACAAACATCCTACCTATATCCATCACTTCATTCTGAATAAGTAAATGAATTTCAATTAGGAATTCTTAGTTGTAAATGGAAACATCTTGGTGAAGTTAGCCATTGTTAATAAACCTAATGCATTTCGCCACATGCTTCCCAATGAATGGACTCAGCCAGTAACCAAAAACTAATCAACAACTAGTAGTGGATGACAGGCTCACTAGATAATTCAAAATACTATACATTGACTTAGCATGACAAGGTAGAGTAAATAAGGGTGAATATGAAATAGAAGACTACTTCCTTACAAATGATTAATTTATGCATACATCTTCTGCATTTAAATTCTAGTAACTTTTTCTTTTACATAGAAACGTGCATTTCCTGTAAAGATTGTTATCGTTTTCTAGTTTGCATCGAAATGACAAAAATATCCATTAATTCTCATCTGCTACTTGGGTTTTACTACCTAGCTGAATTTCCCAAAATCTGAATTGTCATCAAACAGGACATTATGTTCTTGACTAGCTTCTTCGCTATCAGCGCCTCAGTTCAATTTGTGTGTATTTATTGTGTATAAATTCATATATTGTATGAACATACTCACATAAGCTGATACATAAAGCAGACTGACGAATATAGAGTTCATATGAAGCGACGGACGTCCTTCCTACTCTCATATTCAAACAAATTGTGAGCAGTTTGTGGCAAACTTCTCCTCATAATCTTAGCCTGGCGATGAAGCGAAATGGGCAATAAGGTGCAAGTGTCTAGTGACGAAACGAACAAACATGAATCCGTATCTGAAATGACGGGGAATCAGAGGAGTTTCGATTCAAGATACTGTTAGGGGCAACCGACAACGTGTGGAGAAGTTTCCGAGGTAGAAAGGATGATGGCTGGTGCTTAGTGCTCATAATGGCAAGAATGAGCTTAAGTGGTACTAATTGGCTCAATTAGTGATGCTTGTTTTCCGTTGATTAAATTAGAAATGTATTTATGCAGAAAGGAAGATTTTCGACTAGGTACTTTTATGGATGAAGTTTTTAAGGGAAAAAGCTACGTACAAAAATATTTGAATTGTTCTGAATGAAAGTATAATGTTTTAGGAACATAAAAAAATATTTTGCTGTTTACAAGCATTTTACAGTATTAAATCAGGAACCATTTACTTTGTTTGACGTCATATGTGTTTTGATTCTGAAGCGTGCTCATTAATGTATCTCAGATATAATAATCATGATGGATAGGATCATTTAATGTAGGACACCTTCAATACAAAACCATAAATAAATATCAATTTATTATTCCACCTCCACAGATGCCAATCTTCAAATCATTTTCACCTAGCAATCATTTCACAGATACCTATTTATCACATCATACTCGTACATATCTGATTAGCCAAGTTTACACCTCCATAAACATGTGAAGAAAAATGATTGCATCTAAAGTTCGCAGCAAGATTCTAGACATCGACCCTCGTTTCGTGATCTCACTCACCACCGCACCGATGAGGGTGCAATTTAAGAAATTTGGTTCGTTTATACGTATCCTTGGGGGGATCGTAGTCGGTAATCGCAGGGGTGAATTTTGAATTTGTTTGTATTTTGTTGCCATGTCAGATTTTCCACTCGGCCAGTTTCCAGCTAGCATACCGATACCACAAAACAAAATAAAAAAAAAGCGAATGAATTGTCGTTGATTGTTTAAAATGGTAAATCCGATTTGTTGAAATTTGGTCGGAGGGTGAATCGAATATTGTTTTCTGGAAACGAGACCAGCAGTGAAAATTGTTGATAGATTCGTATGCAATTGGATTATTACGCTCGATGAAGCTGATCATCTCGTCTGATGATATGATGGACGATGTGGCTACAAGTGAGGATGGAAAGAGTTCACGATTCCAATTTCAAATCCAGTTTGTTAAGCTATGCTTTTAATCAAACGTGTTTGGGTGGAATGATTTAAAACAACTCGATGCGAAATTAAGAGCAATAAAGCTCCATTTAATAAAATTTGTTACCTAGCGGACTTTAATTTATGCATTTTTGTTCCTGAATCCTGAATGAATATACTCTTTATAAATAAAATAAAAAACTAAATTTAGATGGTCGAAAATGTTCGTGGAGTTTTTGTCGCTAGATGGATTGAATGTCATATGTCCAGTAATTACAGAAGTCGTAATCACATAAAATGGTCATCCAATATTTTTTTCACCATTTTCAAAGAAGGATCGGAAAGTTTTTCCATGTTCCGACAAGTAGGACCCAAAAATCAAGTTCTGGACTAAATCACGTGTAGGACAATATAGAGAAGTGTATAGTACTTTCAGGATTATTTGCCCGGCATGCGTTAAAAAAAAAACCCTTTTAAACAAAGTGGTTAGATGGTGCTAGATAAACTAAACACAAGCAGGAAGCAGCCTCAGCGAGGAAAAGAGCTACAACTTTATTGCGATTAGTAGTAGCGAAACACATCCTGCAGGAGCAATATAATTTAAAATGGGGCAGCGTTGAGGTAATCAAGGACTTACAACAGTTACGAAAACTAGATATATACGAGACCCTAAACTTATGGAAACCCCCAATGAATAGACGACTAAACATGGACCAAGCCAACGGTCACCATTGTTCAAGTTGATTTGAGCAGTCGTTTTATAGATAACTGTAAAACATAAAAATGGAAAAACTAATTGATAAAAAAAGCAATTAAGTAGGCAATCAGTAGGTGATTAAATAAGATCAGCTATACTAAATTATGTTTTTAAACTAAGCTGTATAAACAGAATTAGGACTATACCGTCAAACCCTTAAAATATCGATATCTGTCAAGAAATTAAAACAGCTATATTTCCCTAAAGATAAATTGGTCATTGATTTGAAATATTTACTTCGTTATTTAATTTATTTAAGGCTCAATACTTGAAAGAAGTATTTAATGCGCAGAATATTAATTTGAATTCAAAAAAAAGTATGCAATAATTACACTCATCAAAGTGTAATTGATCTTTATTGTGCGCATACATATATCGAGCAAGGAATGTAATGTGACAGCATTGTAATAATAGATTTGTCCTTGCGTAAGTGCAACTTGTTTATAGTTTATAAAAAGTAACTCATTTTTGACTTGGCATTTTGAATAACATTAGCAGATTTTGAATTGACCTAGCTGTGAATAGATACTTGAACCAAATCATAGATAAAGTAACTCGACAATATTAATTCTGCATGAAATCTCTAGCGACTTCAACCTTCAGAATCGAAACGAGTGGCAAAAAAAACAAATTTCTTTACGCGCACAAATACCTTATGTGCTCTCGAAGAAAAACATCACCTGATCACATGAGACATTATCATAATTAATGATTAAAATTAATAATGAAACAATGAAATGTTCGCCAAACAACAATCCAGCAAGAGCACAAGTACGTATAACAATTGGTCGTCAATTTTAATGCTCGATTATAATTGAATGGGCGATTAATCAAATTTACTAACTTTTATATATGCAGCAATTAGAAAAATAAATGTCACATGTACAAACAAATTATTGATGTGAATCGTTTGAATATGATGTAACTTTAGTAAATATGAACATACTTACATACGTACTTGGGTATATTTTTATCGCTGACTCTGATTTTATTGATGGCAGTGCTTCCCCGAAAAACAAACTATTAGCGTGGTAGTTTTGCAATAGCGGTGGAGTAATATCAAATATGTTATTAATTTCAGCAACATATTCTTTGATATTTTAGTGCAAGTACAGCGCTACAGCAATAGGCGCGTTTTTTTTGCTCCCCTTATCCATAACAGAACAATGCAGACGCATTAGAAACAACAACAACTCCTGTTATTGAAAGGGGGAGTTGTTGTTGTTCCTAATGCGTCTGCTTTGTTCTGTTATAGATAAGGGGAGCAAAAAAACACGCCTAATGTTAAAAATGTGATGATACTACTTCCCAAAAGCTTTGGTTTTCCATTGAACCATAGTCACAAATAATAACCACATGTTCCTGCTTCTTAAAAACCGACATTTTCTACGAAAAAAAACCCCGCTGACAATGAATCATTTTCTCTAAAATAACAATAGCTAGTTCATTTTAAATGTTCCATTAAAGTTGAATAGGCGATTAATCAAATCTGTTTTATATCGATAATTTATTATTTCAAAAAAACGATATAACGCCAAACATTTTGAACTCGAAGCGAAAATGATAAATTAGTAAATTACTTAGCGAAACAATGGCCGTCATGTCGCCAGTGCATTATTTCCCAACGCCAGTCTGGAAGAACGTTTCTCATGGAAGCGGAAAAACAAGAAAACTGTATATGAGAATGTTTCCGATTTGACAAACTGTTTCAAAAAAATGTTTCGGCAGCAACTTAATATAGATCGATAGTCAGATAATAGCAATTGTACCTGGTAAACTTGACACGACACGTCGAACAAACTAGGAATTCAACTGACAAAGAACAATCGATGGCGAATAATAAATTGAATAATGATTTATAGCCATTTGTGTTCGATTTCCAATGCTATTACAAGTTCTTTAAGTCAGCCATTTAGGTAAACAAACTGCTGGTCACTATTCCAATGATGAACATTTCAATAAAATAATTCATCATCGGAGAACTCATTTCGAAGTAAAACGTAACGCATTTTTTTGGGGAATTTTCTAACTTGTTTCACAAAAAAAAATATTTTTCGAAAGAAGAACAATTTCCCTTGCACAAGTTTACTCAGATTAATTTAAAAATTCAATACGTGTGCAAGTAATGCATTCAAATCCATTATCTATCTTCTATCCGTGCATCAAACTGAACAAACTCCAAAATCCCCTTCATTATCCTTTATTCCACTCTCTGCCATCACAAATATCATCAAACCGAATAAACATCGACCAACTTAGTACATAAGCTGGGATTAAATGCCCAAATAAAACGAATTAAACGCCCTTCAGTGCCTTAATTAAGGATTTCATTGCGAAATACTCTCGATGGACAAGCAAACGCTGAGCAGGCGAGAACGACAAAGGAGCACCGAACGAAATGAGCAAAAGAGAAGATAAATATTCCACCGGCCGAGCCATTTAGAAAAGCACTTAATGGCCATTGTGTGGAAGCTCCATGAAACAGATCTATAGCCTGTTAATTAAGGACATTAAAAATGGCAGCCACCCTACATTTTTTTGGATAATATTTGCTCATAGACGGAACGAGAGAATTAATTCTTTGCTGATGTCCCTCCATTTTAGTATTTAAGGCTGTTAATGGATGCGAAGAGTTTATTTATGCTGTGGAATAAATAAAAGAAAAATAATAATTTGGGGGATTCGAAGCAGTTGCGATATTAGTCGAATGGAAAATTGCTTGGTGTTGCAGTCGAGGTACCTAATATTCGAATGAAAATTTACTTGATGGGGCAGTGTTGTTCGTTTCCGAAAGAATCTAAAATGCATAGTAAAATGCTGGTGTATTTTACCGAAAATAAAATTGTGTGATTCAATTCTGGGAGGAGACGTTAGCAAAATATTTTTAATCTAATTTTGCTCATACACGCTAAAAAGTCATTGTTCTACCCTTAATACATTTCGCAGCTAATATATAAATATTTAAAACATTTCTTAGCATTATTACATTGGCCTAGCAATAACATTATATTGCCTGCACACATCATTCTTATAATTTTATTTATTGACATGCGTGTGGTGAATTTGTCTGTTACAATATTATATTATATTTAATATTAACATGGCAATGAGTTAAACTATACTATATTTGTTATACTATATTTGTATACCAGCAATTAATATTAACATGCCAATATATCATATTAACGCCTCTACTAGCTATATTAGGATGTCAATGTTTAATATTAACATCTTAACATACGAAGGTTGATCAATAAGTAATGTTAATGAATATAAGCCAAGGTGATTAAACTTAAAAGATATATGTATATATATTTTTTTCAACATCGTCTCCTAACAAGTAAATACATTTAGGTCATATATTTTCCAAACCCGGGTTAGCCTTACAAAAAAGTCTATATCTTGACTCTTCCAAAATGCCTCAACAGCGGCCATCACTTCGCTATCATCTTCAAATTTCTTGCCCCGAAGGTGTTCCTTGTGCCGAGGAAAGACGTAAAAGTCACTGAATGTTGAACACGGGTTCAACACCAACATTCCGAGGGCCCGGATTTGACGAATCTGTTCCCAATGTCACCATGGCATCGGAGAGACTTGCGGCACTCCTCAGCGATTGGAGGGTGATGGAGGATTACACTGGGATTGATCATAATTACATCACTTTTCACATCGCTGAGAGCAGACAAAGACACCGCCGATCTCCCTGCAAGTGGCTAAGCTGGAATGCCGCTAAACTTCACAGTGACGCGATGACCGCATCGCTTGTTTCGAGCTGGGAAGAGGAGCTTCTAGCATATGGGTGCAGCAACAGAGGCCGCTGCGGACAGCACCATGGGATGGATTCGCAGGGCGAATGCCCAAACGGAAAGCTTTTCGTGCGGGGCAACATTCATACTGATGGAACGAAAAAATCGCCGAACTGCGACACATCGCTTTGGCGCGCAGGCGCAGGGCACAGCGAGCCAGGAATATGCCGCGTGTGGCTGAGCTATCTGTTGCCCATATTGGGGCAAAGAGGGAGCTGACCAAGGCCATCATGAGGAGCAAACATGCCAAATGGCAGGCTCTTTGTGAGGAGGTCAACTCAGGCCACTGGTGAGATGGCTACAAATTGGTCACTCATAGACTTCCCGTCGCGGAGAAAAGTAGCTCGACTGGTACTTGTAGACAAGGGAAACGGTAACTTGGGCAATTCATCAGCATACCACTCACTGTGCATGCTGGACACTGCGGGGAAGCTTTTCGAAGTGTTGCTCAAGCCGCGGCTGCTGTCAGCAGTGAGATCTGAGATCTGCTGGTGATCTTTCACGGCTTCCGAAAAGGGCATTCAATAATCGATGCCATCTTTGAGGTTGCTGGGGCTGTTAAGAGCGGAAGAGCCATGCCATCAAGTCCTGGTAACGCATCAAGTAGGCTAAATTCCTCATTTACTTTTGTGCCGATTCAAGAGAAAAAATCATTTCAAATTTCTGCTATGAGGATGAGCTAACGAGTATTATTTTTGACATTTTCCGGATTTATTTCCGCCTTTAACGTGTCCCACAATTTTTTCCTATTCCCATTGGCGCTACTGATATGTTTGCTTGGATATTTTTGCTTTACTGCTCTTATCAGTTTCGCAGATAGCTGTTTAATCTTGTCTTATTCATCATTTAAGTTTTTACGATGTAATATAAGCTTGCGTTTCTTGCATAAATACTTTTAGAATGTCACCCTTAATGCGATTGATATTTCTAGTTTGGAAGCACCGTACTAGCTCGATGATGATTTTATTAGTTGTTAATGCTGCTCTCAATGTTAATTGTGGTTCCTCCACCAACTGAATCTCAACAGCTAAACACTGCAGAGAAACCTGACACATTATTGAGTGATGATTCATTATTGTAGACACAAGTTTCGCCTAAAATAATTATATCAGTTTCCATAAATAACTTGTAACAGCCAAGCTCCGAAAGTTTATTTCTAATACACCTCTAAGCAAAATAATTTCAAAAATAAAGAATTAATTGGAGATCAGTCAATGAATAATTCATTTTTCTAATTATAATGAGAAAATTATTCGATATTTAGAGCAGTTCTTGCTGTCAGATCTAACGTTTAGGCTACTTTGTGATTTTAGGGCGGTTCATACTTACATTCAGTTATGTGTTCGATAGAGCACTTTGCGTGGTTCAATATTTAGAGGTTTGGTCGTATTTTTGGCAGTAGGAGCATTTTCGAACATTAAAGTCTTAAAGTAGCTATAATTATGGATATAAATAGTAACACATTTTTACACCTTGATTCCATGCAGAGATTTTTAAATTTCATTGCTTGTTAGTGTACTCTTTTTCCAAGTCAATAAACATAAGAGCAGAAAGACAATGCATAGTGTTCTCGATTAGATGTTAGTCTGCCAAGCTCTTTTTCATGTTTATAATTTTTTTCCTCGTTGGTATTTCTCGAAAAATCTCGATTGCTATTTTTCGAATGATCGGAGCTTTGATTTTGGCGGAGGTCAATTGAGTTCGAGAGGATTTAATTGTCTCAGCACCAATTGAAGCTTTTTTACTATGCATTTACTGAAGGTGTTTTAAAATTTAACTCCGTATTTTACAATCAAACGCTGTTGTTGGAATTACTGACGTTTTCATTATACTAGGTTACGATACCATATTTACAATACAATATAAAACATCTTGTAATTAAAAGGACTTTTTTGTAGGCCTTATTGTATAATATCATGTTTTTTAATAGCAATAAAACTGGTCTCAGTATAAGCTGTTTAGTTTCGTGCCATTGCATCCACATCGCATTGAGTTTTGAAACGGAAGCAGTTAGAGGAGGCAACACCAAATTTTCCTTAGAACAAATAACTCAAATCAGTACTAACAGTTTTCAAGATACGTTTCCAATATTTACACAACGTGAACAACGTGCAAAGCACTTTTTATAAACTTTATATTTTGTAAAAGGGACCAACATATTTTTTAATCCTAAAACTAAGAACAGAAATGCGAGCTGTTATCAAATCGACACAATGAAAATCAAGCCTAAAACATTATTTAAACGAAAAATTTTTAAAATTTTTCAGTTTTAAAATTTCACAATTCCCACTAATATCTGTGCCTTTTTCAAATAGATCTACACTGAATAGACACTATCCAAAACGATTAAACTATTTATTTGTGAGAGCCGCAGTTATACATCATCCAATTACCTGCCACAGGTTTATAAAATGTATTTCTTTATTTTTGAGTTTAATGAATTAATGACTAAACGCATGTTTGAAAATTATTTATAGTATATTTTATAAATGCACATATTATCTGCTTATATCATATTTCTAAATTCTACTGGCATCTTTCATACGCATGGGTACATACTTGCATGCCATCTCATATCAATTTATTGTTCTCTTCCGATCCAATTATCTCAACGAAAGACGATTTTTTTTTCCAATCTGATATATACCTACTACTGCAGACAACATCAAACTTCAATCGCTAAACGAACACGGACAGTTTACTTTTATCTTTATGTTTATTTTTATTTAGGATTTGGATCGAGATTTTGATTTGTAATTTGTATCCATCACGTCACATTTTCTGTTTACTGGGTTATACGAGCAGTATGTAGTTTTCCACTTGAACGAACTGAATGAAGCTGACTCCGGTCGCCATACTGATGACGAGGTGGACGTGACGTCTTCCATAGACCGATGTCGAACGGAAATGGACACAATATTGCCTACATATAAGTCGTACATAAACTAGACGACAGCGATGTCAACAGAATTGCTTCTTGTGCCTTTTCAGTTTCCCGTACACAATCAATCTGCGAATTGACCAAATAGTCGAATAGAAAATCCCGAAGAAATAAGCAAACAGAAATACTTCATGTCCTAATCCTAAAAGTCTCCTGTGATATCGAAAGATTCGCCGAGCTGGGCTCGGAAGCCACAAGACGCCAAAACAAACATACTATTCCGTTTTACTTATGAGCAAACAAACGATCCGCTATTTGTCAAGATTGAGCTTATTGCCTTCATGTCGCATCCGTGGCGCGATTTCTAATTTTCCTAAGATTTAGTGTGATTAGGTCTGTTTTTGCCGTTTTCCACAGATTTGTGATGGGTTTTGTTTTTGAAGAAATCCTAATGTGCTTTAGCCAAGAATGATTAATAGGTGGTATCGTCCGATTTCATCTAATTAATTTGCTTATGAATTATTATATGAAATCAAACTTATAACAAAAGAAGTAAATTACTAGTGTTAGTGATAATTCCTTTGCCGTTTGCCAATCGATAGCTATTTAGCATGTTCGCAAATAATCTCTTCAATTCTGCGTTGTATTAATTTGTACACGGGAAGCTTCGATTATCCCTTTCAAAGAGCAACATCGAATTTAAAAATCATTTGTCAACAATGAATTTTAAATGAATGGCTGATTATTATCCCGTGTAATCCTTCAAACCCACAATTATTCATATCCTCACGGCTTTTGAACCCCTTGGCTGTGTCCTGCGTGTCTAAAATCAACACAACAAATAAAAGCACACATAAATTGTATTGGCGTATCCTCGGCAATAGTTATTTGCAAACTCTCGCACCGAACGACAAGAAACGGATCACTAGGGATTACCTCATTCATTCTTCCGGGGCTTCATAGAAATTCACCCCGATTATTATTCATTTAAATCATAGCTGTGCGCCTGCAGGATCAAATAAAGTGCGGAACCCCTCGGCATTGAGCCTTTCTAATCGCAAACCGAATTAGAGCTGTCGTGCTTGGTGTTTGCTTTGAACAGATGGGATGGGACCGGTAATAATCAAATTAAGCACTAGTGGTGACACATTAGCACCCTTCGTCACCCTGTCATGTGTGCTCTTGTCGCGCAACAGCACCGGCACCAGCACTTATGCGCACATGTATGAAGTGCTTGCTGTTAAATGATGCAATTAAACGTACTTTAGATGGATAAACATCTCTTGATCGGTCGAAGCAATCGAACAATCTGAAATGGTGGCAGAAGGTAGCGATAATGAAGCGATAGCACGATGACAGGTGCTACCACATCGTGATTCGCACCTCATTGTGCTCCAGATTTGGATGGGTGGATGATATGAATATACTCAGATTCGTACGATCTTCGAAGTTGTTTTGCCGAAGGGGAAGATTTTCGCAGTTACTATCAATCTTCCGTGCATAAATACGAAAATTTTAGTTAGCATGACATGCCAATCGAGCTTTTAAAAACATTTCAGTTACTTTGTAGTGTACTGTATAGTGGTGGATACTTCTAGCCCACACGCTCTTTAGGCAAAATCTTAAACAAAGGCCCACTTATCTGGATGCTAGATGTAGGTAATAACATCTCAACATATTCAACTCCACGAGTATCGCATCTTGGAATAATAAAAAATCATTCAGCGATTTCCCAAATATTTTTCTAATCAACAACTTGAACGTTGCGTGGCTGTGTTATTGGATCAGAAATTGTGACAGTTTATGTATTTACACTGGATCTGAAGGCTGCCTGATGCCCTTCAGAACACTCTCGGGCTGCTCATCACTCCGGACCGCGTCTTCCACGGTCCAGTGTACCGTGAGTGTTTACTCCGTTGATGCCTGATCGGTTCGCGAACGTGGACAAGTGTGTTTTCGCTGGTGGCACTCAAGAGCCTCCGAGCGTATGCATCGGTTGTAAGCGGTTGGGAACGCTAGCCAGGCTGTAAGTGGACACTTTAAAAACTTCTTTAGGGCATACGGGACAATGGTGATGGGTAGCACAGCAACAACCGACTGACTACTGTTTACTTCGATGGGAACCGATTTGAATTGGCGCGCAGTCATCGAGTTTTCTTAGTCTGATGTTAATTAATAGATTTGGTTTATTAATTGAAAACGAAAGGCAGTGAACCGTTTTATTGCCATTCTATAAACACAAAAATCATCCGTAGAATTGTTTTCGTAGCCCTAATTTGTTATTTGTGCCGTTGAATGATGGGAAAGTAGGAGTAGCTGGAGCTAGAGCCGATACGGATGTTGTTTTTCACCACGTTTGTTTAGTTGCATGATGGCGCTCTTAATCGCTTCAGGCTGAACATGATGCATCATAAAAATTTACTTGTCTTTAAACTAAGAGACCATTTAAATTAAGGGATATCAGTAATTAGGGTACGTCGAGTAAATTGAACACTACTGACAAGATATAATTGGCGTTAACCCAATTTCCACTGTATTTTCAGGTTAACTTTCTATACTTTTGATCCTTTCACATCGTATCTCTTAGGTTTTTATACGTTTCCTCTTCGAAAAAGTTGTTTTGATTCATCCATCTGTTACAAAGGCATTAATTGTTGAAAATGACTTGGAGTGATTAATTTTCGAGAGTTGATGCCAATATTGCATGTTTCAAAAGGTTCATTGTAAATTAGAATTTTTGGATTGATTTGTCTTGCTGTCCACTTTAAGAGCTGTGTACTATCATAATAGGCCAGGAAAATAAGAATTTCTTTGCCAAATAAATCCAAGTGGCGCTTTTTCGACGAAAATGTGTTTAAGATGACAAACATAAGAAGTCGTGAACGCAACAAAAGTTATTCAAGGTAAAAAATTACGAAAATTAGTTTTTCTTAAATATCTTGTTAACGATTGATTTGAAGTGAATTTATGTTAACATCAAATTTACTCAGCATTAAAATCTGTACAAAAATTTCACACATCAAATTTATGTACGATAAGTAGTTTTTGAGATATGAGACTGAGAAAAGTTTGATCCGAGCGCATAATCGCTTATATGTGTCTCTTTTGGCAAGCTGTCTTCTGGACTTCGGTCTGATTGAGATTGCCTGTCATCATCGCAGCTAGTAAATCGGTTGAAACTCAGTAAAGGTTAGTAAGTTAGATCAGTTAGTTTCTATCTTTGAGTGGTTATGTATATATCATCTACTACTGGAAGCTATGTATAGGGTGATTTATTATGAGGTTTGGTTTTTATCCTCAAATAGAAGTTGATCATCTCCGAAAATTTCTTTAGGTCTTTAACCGTCTTGGGGCGCTTAGCAGTTGGAATTGCCTCAATCCAATACGGGAAAAACTAAATACATTTTGGCGAAATCTTCTGGCTTAAGAATTTGACTGTGCATTTTTTTCCAGGTTTATAATGACGTCACAGTCCGCACATTTTTTGAACTTATGTTCTAAGTGAACAATGTACTCATCTTCGGAAGTCGAAACTATCAAAATGTCGTCGAGATAGATGAAGCAGAATTTTAGGCTATATAGAACTTTGTAAATAAATCCCTGAAACAATTGTGCTGTATTGAAAATTTATATCCGCGATGGTTATTGCGTTAAAACGTCTGTAATGGCCTCAAGGACGCCATTCTCCATTGGCCTTACGGACCATGTGAAGTGGAGACGATCAGCTGCTTTTTTTGGGCGGGGGGGATGCCTCGTATATCCTACTGCATTTGCCGCCGCGAACTTATCAGATGCGATGTAGTCGACATGATCTCGACACTATTGGGGGACATGGTGTTTTACCTTGTGATTGCAGTGTTGAGAGAACCCTGTGTTGACTATGATTGCATGGTGCTCTTAAAGAAGAACATACCTAAATCAAAACGCTGTTTTGGAAGATTATACGAGGTGTATGTGCCTTTCGTACAAAGTGAAGTGACAGAATTCACCAGAAACACGTTTGCCAAGTCGATGACTAACCCGTAGTAGCAAAAGAAGTATGTGTCTAAATTGGTTCTAAAGACATCGGCATTGACGAAGTCCCATGAGAACTCATGACGGAATCACAGTTTCAATTTGTTCAGCTTTCATTCGTAGGTGTGCATTGCAAGCGGCAATTCGAAGAGCAGAAGAAGATAGCCTTCCAGTTGTGAGTGTTGAAATCACCGTTATGTCTGCAGCTGTATCAAGAAGGTCTTGTCGTTTAGACAAATCGTCATAAATTATTAGATGACAGCTAGGTGATAGTTTCCATTTCCCCACCGTCGAAAAGAAACGACGCCTTAATTACATGGGTTAGTTCATTTGATTGCTTTCGAGCCGATTTTTTGGTGGTATGAGTAGATTTGTTGTTGGGGATGTTGACGATTTCGTGATTACGAGCGGGAGCGGGATTTTGTATGGAACTCAGAATTGGAATGTGTTGCGATATGGCGTTGCGATATGGATTGTGAAGTGGATATGTCACCATCTTGCTGTTGAGTTTGATTAAAAAACTCAGCTGAGTTGTCTCCTCAAGTTTGCCAAAGCTGGCTTCCGGAGAACAGGCTAATCTATTCCAAAAGCCGCTGCAGCTAGACTGCCGTTAAAATATATATAACTGAAGAGTCTCCCAACTACTTCATCTCCCGCAGTAGCTGGGTCACCTAAGCTAAGTCTAAGTCGCCTAAGCTGAGATTCCCCAAATGGTCTTTCAACTTAACAGAATCGCTGCCTGATAGCCGGTGTACCAGAGCCCTCTTGAGATTATCAAATGGCGACTCCGGGTCAGGGCTCCGAATCACGTACTGAATTTTCTTCAGCTCCACTGAACCTAGCGAAGAGGCTACGTAAATGTAATTTGCCGGCGGTGTTTCAATTCCCAACACAGATTTACCCATTTTATATGTATTTCATCATCTCCTTAAAATTTAAACTCAATCGTCTCACGCAGTCGTTCGTTAATCTCATTCTTATTCTGACATTATTTTTTTTTATCAAATTTCTGTAAAAAGATTTCAAATTATAAAACAATAGATTTGATTATATTATGACTATATTTTCAAAAAATTACCCTGGAAATATTTGAGCTATTTTACTATTCCCAATTCAATTGTAGCAACTAAATTCTGAGTTCGTTACTGACCGTTTCAGTACTATAAATAACAGCTTCTTCGGGCATAAAAGCTAATTTCACGAAAAACCACTTAACTAGACCTTTTCTTTGGCAACGTACATATTTGGTCGTTTCTGTAATGGAACGGATTCCTATTCGACACCCACAACTACGATCACGGACTGTATAAAATTGATAAAGTTTCGCACGGGCATGCCGAGACAGATATTTAGGAACCTTTTAGGACTCGCTTTCGGCCATAAAACCCGCTATAAATTCGCCTTGGATAGCTCTGAAATTATCCTCAATGTTTTACTTATCTGAATTTATATCGTCGCGAAATCGTTGAACTTACGGTGCTGTTTGTGTTTTGTTTTATCGTTGATTGATTTTATGACTGGCGATTATGAATGGCTAGCTAGCAATATGTTATTTTGTATTTGCTTCAGATTTTCGTCACTTTCGGTTTATGGTTATAGTTTATGGCAAATAGAGATTTTGCCACTGGATGTTCTGATAGCGCAGAACGAATTTGAAATAATTATAGTACTTTGCGGGAGTCCAGTATCGATGTTGTTTATCCGAGTATGGTGCTAAGTAAATAATGAGCCAAGATTTTCCCTCAAAATAACTGATCAGCAGCGTCTTGTTTAAACGCAACATAAATTAACGAATCGAATTAGGTAGGGAAATCGTCGTGAGCCAAGTGTCTGTAATGAAGTACGCAACTTTTCGCAACGCACTCCAATTCGCAGCCCTGCCACTAAGCTACTCCTAACGAATTCCGTACGCTCCGGTCCGGGACTCCCCTGAGCATACCCTTTTATCGTGATTGCTTTGTTTCACATAGAGATTTGCACACCATCTCCAGCCAATCTGCAAATTTGTTTATTCGCTTCAACAAAGTTTATGTGTTTGCCCAAAAGATGATACTCTGCCGGGAACCAGTTCGAGGCTCCCGACCGCGTCTAGTGCAGTTGCCTGGGTCTCGAGTCCTGAGTAGTTGAGGATTCGTTTTCAGGATTTCCCCAAAGTTTCGAAAGAGCGTACTCTTGGAATCGAATACCACCGAGTACCATGTACGAATAATAATGAGCCATTTTGCACATTTGGGTAAATTACCGGAGCATGTAGATGGGGAGCGATCTCATGTGAATGGAGTTGATGGAACTCAAGCGTTGCGAAAAAGACCAGGGCATATAATGGATGACTGTCGAGTTTGTTGCCGGTTGAGTGAAGCGAGGGCCAAAAGATACAAGCGCTTCAAGAAATGTATACTTGGAACGTGTTCTCGCTCGAATCCCTATTCTTAGTGCTGCAGGCTTTTTTAAGAGTCCAGGGAACACTTGCTCATGTTTCTTCGTGTAATTTTGTAATATTTTCGTTTCTGATGAAATTTTAGTCGAACTCTGTGCTTTGCATTGGAAATGAAGGTTTGATGTGATGTTGTACGAGATACATGTTCAGTGTGGGATTTCTATTCGGACTTTTATTTGCATAATGAAAAATGTACGAAATTAGATTTATTATGCATTATATCTGTAATTGGATGTACATAATAAGATTAAGAGCATGATCGTAATGTATGGATTTGATTTAGAGAATGAATTTCAATTGAGTGTAGGTCGGGTGCTATCAAAATTAAAATATCGATAGTGAATGGTAAAAGTGCATTTTTGAGTCTTTCCCTCTCGTTCTAGCGGATTTGATGCATCCAGTATCAACTGGTGCAGAACAATAATTAATTCTCAGCCAACACATACAGCGGAATAGGCGAGGTCTTGAATCATGAGCAATAAGATGCAATATTCAATCTATCTGTTATTTAAACCTTTTGTACATTATTAATTATCATTTCAATAACATTGTGAATTTTTTTATGCGAAAATATCGACAAACAAACCGGTGACAGAGGCTTTTCCAGAACGTCTTTGGAAAAAGACGGTTTGCTGTGTTCATTGTATCTCAGCTGAAAATTATCGGCAATCAAAGAACATTAAAATTTAGGCAATGTATCATCAAATCTATTATTTTGAGAAAATGACTACTAAACTTCGAGCTGTCGGAGATACAATGAAAGAGGAGATGCGACTAAGTATTCAATAACTTCGTGAGTTTTTCTCTGATTGACTTCAAACTTGGGACTATATTCTTGAAATGTGCTAAGCCTTCACCTTCCCTTAAGCTTAGCTTGTAAGCAAATTCAATTAATAGTCCGGGGAAATCTAACATGGTGCTTCGGAAAAATTAGGGGAAAGCTGAATTTTGGTGTGAACCTTAGTACTGGCGTGTTCAACAAAATGTCAAAAGTTCTCATCGATCCGAGTGCTGCGTCACTTTTTATACGGGGTCAAAGGTCACCAAAAGTGACCTTTCCTAAATATCTCAGTAACGGTCACGTCTTCAGAAAAACAATGTATGACAAATTTGTAGCTTAAAAAATTTCCAACAAAAGAGATTTTATAATTTTTCCTGTAACCATAACCGTTTTTGAGATACATATATTGATTTGCTACTAACAGCATCCTCTTTCTCATCGGCATGTTAATATTATCCGATTTTGATTACGACTTGGCATGTTTGTGAGTGTTTTTCTAAGTTTAAGAGGAGCATAAAAAAAATATGTAAATAAACTTATCTAACACACTCCAGGGTAGATGGAAAAGTGTGCTCCGAGAAGTTCCCCCCTCCCCCTTTGCCACCCTACCCACTCCCGCAAACGAACCATCCCGAAATAGCCGGTTTTTTTAGTTTTTTTTTTCCATACCGTCTTATCCCATGAACGATCAGGGCAAGGTCACGTCATTTCAGGTGCAAATGAGTTTCGAGACGTGTCATGTCCCTTTGGCGCTTTGCAGTAATCACAGGATTGGTAAAAAACTGATTATTCGGGGATAATTTGCAGCGGGTTGAGCTCCTATAATGTCAAGAATGAGCGTTTACAGAATTATGCCATTATATTATCTTGCTTTTTCATACTCCTAGGGGTATGATATGTTACAAAACCTATTTTCACCTGCAATGTTGTTGTTTTGTCCTGCTCCTTCGTGGAATATCCCATACATGATGCAGCAATACAGTTTATTTCCGGGAAGAGAGTAGCGAGCAGATGTCACTACAAGTTTTATGGCAAAGGGGGGCGGGGGTTGGTGGGAACTTTTCGCAGCACGGTTTTCCACCTACGTTTTTTATGTCGGATTTCACTGGACTATAAGTTCACTGGGTCGATCGCTGCTGATTCAACCAGTTATGCTGCGAGCAAGCGAGTCAATGTACTGGTGGCAACGCTACTATCAACTTGTCACGCTCTATGCGTTGGAGGCAGATCTATCAAAGAAATTTAATTTCAACCGTCTTCATAGACGCTTGCTAGCATTGAATTTTTTTACCAATCGTCTCCATAGACGGTTAAGATTACTAAAACGCAAAAATTTATATTTGGCGCCTTTGTGAAAAAAAGAGAGAAAGAAAAGAAGTTTGGATGGGCGAAATTTATAAAACGACAAAATCCCATTGCTGCCCTAGGACTTAAGAATAGTTTATTTGGTACGAAATGAGCTAATAGATGTGGGGTTTTTTTTGGCATGCCGAAAAGTGATCAACTTTCACCGTAGGCATTGTAACTTTCTACCTCAGATAGCAATAGAAGAATGGTACATACGTATATTTTGGTACATTCTGTTACTACTACAATAAGCTGTTCTCCTCTACACTTAAGAATAAACAATAATTTGCGCTTAAACTTTCTTCACAAATTTCTTACCTGGAAATATCTTAGCCAATATCAAAGCATCCTTTTCAAGCTTCGACCAATCAAACTCTTAAACTATTTCATACGATCAACTCAAAAAAAAAATATAAGAAATTATTAGTACATCATTTTCGCTTTTCGCTTCGACGTCCTAATCCATATGTGACGATAAGAATGATGATTGAATCAGCAGCAAAGTAAGCATATGATTGCTTTTAACAAGAATTTTCAACTACTATCGTTGATAAGAGAGTGCATGAATTGACTGTAAACGGACTGATTTTCGGTTGTAATTGACATTTGATCGGTAATTTTAATTCGTCACTTCTTCAATGATTTATCGTGTAGTCGATTTGATTGATTATATTTGATAGCAATTGACAGTTTGAATAATCTTGCTGTATTTCATGGAGTAAAAGAGATTAACGACAGATAAGATTGATATTCGGATTGAACGTGTATATTTTCAGACAGATTAGATTATCTTATTGGGGTTTTCGGGTGATTTCAATTTATGAAAATTTTAATTTGCCAAATTTAGCTGGTTTAATTTTTTTTTTTGCACATAGACTTTTGTCGATGTTTACAATTTCAGTTCAAGTTGAAAATAACATTTAAACACCTAAAGTTTCTAAGACACAAGATAGCGTGCAAATTTACATAAGTATTGTATAATATACAAATGACTAACCGGCCGAAGGTCTGTTAGTTATGTTCCCGTACTTGGGATCTTTGCAGGCTGCAATAAATGCAGCGGGAGGAAATTCGACAAAAATATGAAAGTGCTCTCTACCATTTCCAGCAAAGAAGAAGACTATTAAAAGTAAGAGTAGCGTTTTCAAACATAACGTCTAACAATTGTAGATAGGGCAATAACAGTAAATTAGAACAGACAACTGAAATAGTATTCGGAAGAGAAAAAGGTTATTGTTGAATTTCCTAGATGCTAATGATAATGAATGAATGTTCAGCTGAAAAATCAAATATTCTTAAAGTTAATATATAATTTTGATGTGTAATTCAAGATAAAATTGCCCATGGTTCAATCATATATTACGCCATCACTTAATTTTGAGGAAAAGGGGGAAAATAAAAACTTTTCTACATAAAATAACTGTAAAAAATACACACAATCTTTGCCGTTGATATTTTTGGATAGTATTAATAAAATTTTGACCCAAGATTATCCGAATTTCATAGCAGTATTTTTTTTTAGATAATATATATTTTTGTCTTTAATTGAATATAATGGAGTATACTCAAATATTGAACATTTTGCATAACATGCCTCAGCTCAGATCTCTTGAAATCCCCCGCCGATCCTGAAAAACGGAAATTGAAACGGAAGAACATATCTCTGATGCAACAAACTTCACTCCGTTTAAGGCGGCTTTAGATATGCGGTCTTTGTCAAATACCGAGCACCTAGTTTGGCAAACTTCGCATGTGTGGTTGGGTTGCTCGCCTAGTGCTTGGCCTAGGCCAAGCACAAACATTCGGGTGCTCGCTATTCCCGTAGTTTGTGGAACTTTCAACTCACATCCAAGTAGACGAGCACTGTGTCGGATCCCCGCAGCTCGTTCATCTTCCAGTTTTGGCGAACATTCGACAATGCCCGAATGTCTCATTCACTGTGTTTGTCATTCCGCAAGCACCAAGCCAAATTACTTGACTAGGTGCTCGGTATTTGGCGAATAGGAGGTGTTTGACAAACACCGCATATCTAAAGCCGCCTTTAAATTTACCAAAGCTTTTGTTGCCAAACACAAAGAATATCAGAATGCTAAAAACATTTTCCCGTACATGTAGGCGTTATTATAAATCCACAAAACACTCAAAGCTGTCCGCCCTTTTGGGACAAATTGACAATGAACGATATAATTAAATGTTTAATCCTGAACAAAGGATATGATGCAAGGCAATCGAAATTTTCCGATGAGTTATTATTTTCACAAATAACGCAGAATTTCTTCGGGGTAAATTTCGAAGGGAGTGACTTTGGTAGTGCGCTTAGCAAAGCGATATCCTTCCAAAAGGATAGCGCACGAATTCCGTACAAATCTTTGAATGGTCGTGGAATCATCCCTAGTTGCCAAACACATTTTCTTAGTTTTGGGAATTTCAATTCGAGATAATGCAGAAGGAGGATGAGTTTGTGTTGAGTCCAGAGGCTTTGAGGTTATGAGTGTATGAAAAATCATATAAGATGTTTAAAATATAAATATACTAACAGTAACATTCAAGCTTAAATAAAAAGTTAGATAATATAAATGAAATAAAAAAACTCCAGCGCATAGGAACCGCTATAAAGACTGATTTTCGAAGGAAACTAGAGGTATTATGTAGATTTTAATGCTTGTTTTATCAAACGAGCTCCTTATTCTGATCAATCTGTATCCGAGATCATGAACCACTTTGAGCCTATGAATGCTTCGAAAATTATAGGGTTGAAAGGTTTCCAGAGGTATCACTTGCATGAGTATCAAAATATGAAAATTTAATCGCTATATCTGATGGTACGAAAGTATCTAAAATGCCTACTGCTGGCAACCCTTTGGTAGCACCGCAGTTAAAAGTGAACCAAATCTGCTTCTCGTTGAGGCCAATTCACTCGGTAAATTTAGTTTCGATCCGATGACTGTGTTGGTCGTTCTAAGAGCAGAAACAATTTAAGGGTTACCGCCTACAGAAATTTTAAAATATCGGCACTCAAATATTAGGCGTGTTTTTTTGCTCCCCCTATCTATAACAGAACAATGCTATCCACTACAGACGCATCGGGAACAACAACAACTCCCCTTTTCCATAACAGGAGTTGTTGTTGTTTCCAATGCGTCTGCACTGATTAGGATTGTTCTGTTATGGATAAGGGGACCAAAACAACACGCCTATTAATTGTTTATTCCGCCCTGCCATGAAAAGAGCTTGTATTTTGAGTTACATTTCCTTAACGTTTATATTGATTTTATTTTGATTGCCCCATAACTCAAGGAACAAAAATGGAGTGCAATATACAATTGGATGATGCGTTTTCAATCCTATCAAAGTTTTGCTGAATTTTCAGATCAAACTCATTAAAAATATAAAGAATTTAATATCTCAGGACAATTCAATTCAATAATATTGAATATAAAGCGTTCCAAGCGTCTACATTGCAGTACAACAAAAAATAACTTCTATTTTCGTTTGGTAGCGCATCCTTAAATTTTCCATGATGATTATAATTCGCAGATAGGAGTTTAATCAATTTTAGAAGATTCCCTTAAATATCGAACCTTTTCTTTTAATGGTTCAAAATATTCTAATTAAGATAGGCCGAAAACAGTAATGAAGTCTAATTGACCGTATCAATTTAATGCAATTTTCCATAGCATAAAGAATCTGCGAAACATGTGAAAGTTAATTGACATTTTTGAGAGAAAAGTTGGTGATTTCGCTGCTAGAGAAAAAAGTTGAAAAAGTCACCACATCTGTAGTGGCTCAAAACGGGACGCAAATGATAATTATATTTTTGCATTTTGCACAATAAAATTTATAACAAATTTGAAATAAATTTCAAGGTTTTTTTTGTAAAACTTTAAAATTCGCAATTTGTAGTGGCTGCCAAAGACATTTCCATGCACATCAGTGTCGTTATGATGAATCTATTTCAAATTTAAGGCAAGCGTATAACTCAATTAAGTCATTCTGAAAGAAAATGCAATTATTATATAATCAAACACATAAATTGAACCAGCTCAAACTAAAGCACTGCACGGACAAATTCCTCATAGATTTCCATTACAGATATTTATTATTAGCAATGGTATTGTATTCCACAAAAGGGTGTTCGTTAGGCCGGAGGAGATTGACTTTTACTCCTCCGTCTCAATGATACGTACGGCTCTTGCATTGAAAAGACTAAGCCCTGGTCAATTGTTTGGATTATTTCTGGTGAGTTATTGCGTGTTGACACATATGGTGTCAATTCCTCATGAGCAAGTGCTGAATGCTGGCGCGAAACGGCGAACCCTTAATCAGGATCAAAACCGAACGATTAATTCGGCATCAGGCTTTTGTGCTATATCGCGAAGAGAATCGTGACATATGGACGGGTAAACACTCTGTGACCAGATTCGATTCCTCGCTGATTCCAAATAATTGCCGGGGTGTCTCCGCACTCCCCGTTGCGAAGCAAATTCTAATTAAATGCACTATTACGCCTTGTGTCGGCTATACATTTCAGCTGCAGTGATCCTTATAACGAGAGAATGCGTTTGATTGCCTCCGGACACATTTAAACAAACAGGGAAGTGCTCATCATCATCATGAACTTGATGAGCGTTAATTTGTCAACACATTTCCGTGATGATGTGCGGAAGCTGACCAGGGTGCTCGCTAATTTGTTGGCAGGTCGCTACAATTGCGAATTTCATTACTCACGTACTGTTAAAATAGTGCGTGCTACCCACCTTCTTGAAGAATTAATTTAAAAAATGAGTGAAAATACACCACCTTGGACCAATTACAACAGTTACTTGCACGAGATAGCATATGCGAATAATATGTTGATCTTACGTTCACTTATTTCGCTCAGAGTTTGCTGCATTCCTTGAATAGCTCTTCCATGGAAATCATACGGTAACACCAGTAACTAAGCCTGACAACGTTAATAATGCACTCAGTGCATACGCAAGCAGGCCATTAATTTGTAAGTGTCAACTTCATGATGGATGCACTAGCCATGGAATAGAATCCAACGTCACTAAGTGTATCATGTCAGCAAACAGTTGTATTGCAATGCAAAGTTGATTTCTGCTCTTGATTAGTTTACAATTGGAAGCATTGATTCTGTTGGTTGGCATTGTCCCGCTCAACTTGAGTAGGTACATAATTACGCGATAGGCGATTGATCATTAGCGAAATAATTATCATTAGATTGAGGGGAGAGATGTAGCAGACAAATGTGTGCATAGATTCAACTGCATTCGTACATGCAACTACTGGGGGATTCGATTCGTACATGATAAGTATCTGTAATTGTATTAAATTTAATTCATTTTGTACGACCAATAAATTGGGAATTGTTTCTAATACAGCGGCAGATTTTTTTAGAGGTACGCCTAAAACTTCAACAGATTGCTTATCAGTGCTACGCAGTAATAAAAGTTAGCACAAAAAGGAGGTACTCTTAAGCCGATAATATGATACCTATATTTTTGCATTTCTAATACGGTTTACAAATTGTTTGAGATTAACAAAATGTATTGCCTTTTGCTTCGTTCATTCAAATAGAGCGTAGAGTTTCCATCAGAATGATTAAAATATGTTGCTATTCATCAATATGGCATTCAAAATCATTGGTGCTTATTTTCCTTCGAAAAACCAACTTGTGTTGTACGTGCTCAAGGCACATTAGTTTTACGCAACAATAAACTGATTATCTATAATGACAAATAAATTGCAATTATTTCTTCTTAATTAGAAATACAAATCTCATCATTTCGATCTTGAATATACCATGTGGACTGTCAATTTGCGGTTACCTGCGCTCTAATAAACAAACTATCAGATAATTTTGGGCATTTGAACAATGAATAGCCGTACTTATCGCAGGATAAACAAAAGAATTGAATCCCTAATTATCAAATCGTTCGTAATGGAATTCGAATGACATGAAAATAAACACTGACTACATGCAAGTACATATTTATTTATACATGCTTATTGTTGGCCATTCTGCAATATTCCTTGCTATTGTTCAATTGTTTATAAATGGGTTATTTGATGGAAACGTGTCATATCGTTGTCGAACCAGAAACATTTTGTCATAACATAACAATACACGGAAAATACACAATCGACTATGCAGTTGGAAAAATCTAATTATATGTCGATTTCAAACGATTATTGAGAAAATAATTAGTAGTAATTTATCGATATGATATTTGAATGAAGTATTTTGGGTGATTGTATTTTGGTATGTTTGATTTAAGCATGATCAAACAGATGTTTTTTGAATAGTGTTGTTCATTTTGAACTTAAGATAATCAGTCGTATACTTGTGGGCAGTCTATATCTTTCAAGTATTGATACACAGACGCAGATGAATGCTGGCAAAGTAAGATTTTTAAAGAAATATCACTTTATCTAGTAGGCGCCCAGCGTGGGCTCCCTCTGAAAATAATGCCAAAACAATCAATTATGATCATCCGTATGATCATGGCACTTGCTTCAGTTTTCTTCAGGTTTAAGTTTCGATCTCTCTATGTAAAACGAAGACTTAGAAGCATCTTTATGTATGAAAAAATGTATGAAGTATGCTAAGATATGATAATAGTAAAAAATAATGAAAATATCATGTGTACAAAGAAATGATAATAAGGAAAATTGAAAAATTCTTCCACATTTAAGTAATCTAGATATCTATCATCAATCAGCTATACATCTCGAGCATCTATGATTAATTTAATCCTAATGTTACACAATTTGCAGGACAGCATGTGGACATGCAGTGCAGAGTATAAATTATCAAATTCTAGTTATTAATTTCCTAATAATGGTTTTTACTTGCTTTGTAACGGAGAGCAGAAGTATTTTATGGTAAGATCAGTGTGAAATAAGAAGAATGCCTATTTTATGTGATGTAAGGGCTTTTTTTTTGTTTTGCAATTATTTTGCCAAAACCATGCGATTTTCGGGAAGCAGCAACATATGTGACATTAAATTAAATCATTTTTATCAACGGCACAACGAACTACTTCTTTGGCTAAGTACGCAGGTTTCCAACGAATATATGCGGACTAGCAAGATCATGCTCTACGAATTAGTTCTCATGGACTTTAAAATTGATTTATCAGTTGATAGCTGTCATGCGTAGACTTTCTTTTTGTTCTTACGAATTGTGGTTTCTTAATGATTTAACTCATTTGAAGCTGTATTTACCTATTTTTTTCAGTCGTAGTCTTTTTAACGCTTTTAATTAGGCGTTGCACATTTTTTTGTTCAATTTCATCAGTCTGATAAATGTCACTGTGAAATTCAACTGTCAGATAAAGTTTCGCGGCTCCAAACCGTCTACTTTTGCTGTAAGCAGGATAATGTAGTCAATCATTTCAATATTGAATCAATTGAGCAATAAATATTTATCCAATTTTCAAAACTGGTGATGTTTCCTCCGTCTCCAATTATCGTCTTATCTCTCTTCTCCCTTGTTTCAGTAAAATTCTTCAAAAAAAATGTCTTCTCTAGAATGTATCCCATGATTCATCCTATCATAGCTTCGGAACAGAATGGGTTTGTGAGGGGTAAGTAAACTTTGACTAACTTCATCCACTTTTCAAACACAGTAGCCCCGAAACAAGTGGACATAGTGGACACTGATTTTTCTAAAGCCTTTGATACTGTCAACCATGAGATATTACTGAATAAAGTTAAACAGTATGGTTGTTTCGAGCCACTCCTTTCTTGGTTTTCGTCCTACCTGAGCAACCGTGAGTGCAAAGTTACTATTAACAACTTCTCCTCTTTCCATTTTCATGCTTCTTCTGGTGTTCCACAACGCTCTCTCCTTGGTCCTTTACTTTTCTTGATTTTCATCAATGACCTTCCTCCCATTATCGATTCCCCTTGTCTATTGTATGCTGACAATTTGAAATTGTTCAGGTCAGCTAGCGACTGTAATATTCTCCGGAATAATCTGTGGGCTCTTCTCAATTGGTACAACCGCAATTCTCTGTCCTTAAATGTTAGCAAATGTAAACATATGACCTTTTCTCTCAAATCATTTCCTATTCATTCTCTTATTCATTCTCTATCAAATATATGTCGTCCATTAACCAAATCAGCGACTTGGGTGTGACTTTTGATCCTAAACTAAAATTGCATTTCCATGTCGCGGAAATCACTGCTGAAACCTCCCGAGTCTCTGGATTGGTACCTCGCTCTGCCTCCAAATTTGTTGACATACGCTGTCCAACTTTTTTGAATGTTAGTTCGTTGTGTCCTCGAATATGCTTGTCAAGTGGGGTCTCCACGTTTCCTTAAACTTTCTGAGTCCATCGAGGATGTGTAGCGTAGGTTCACACGCTCTTTAATTTTAATAATATTCCAAGAACATTAGTATTAAAATCGATTTGGCCAAAAAATTTATATTTCCATATATATATATATATATATATATATATATATATATATATATATATATATATATATATATATATATATATATATATATATATATATATATATATATATATATATATATATATAAATATATCATCAAAAAATTCAGCGACTATTTGTTGGGAACGCGCCTTCCGATTAAACTGAAACTTTCAGGATACATTGGTGTATATGCAGTATAGGTCCGGGTTTCACCAAATATTAATAATCTTTACCCCTTTGGCTTCGGCACCCATTTTAGTGATATTTTAGATATGCCTATTATTCTATCCAAAAATATATTTTAAAAATAACTAAGTTTGCGAAATGAATTTTGAACGTGTTCTAAAAAAGATTTGATAAGGTTTTGAAAGTTTTTAACCCTGTGTGTGCGGTGGATGCCTAAAATGAGATCGGGAAAATTTTAAATTTTTTGAATTGCGGTAGCTTTTGACAGAGCTATTGAATGCGATTTTATCACAAAATTTTCAAACCGTAGTGATCTTGTAGTGAAAATAAAAAACAAATACTGCGATCTAAAAAATTTTAAAACCTTTACGAGTGGTTACCCTAAATTTCTGTGTATCCCTATAACTTCCAATGCAGTCATCGGATCAATACGAAATTCGCAGAGTAGATTGACTTTAACGTGAGGCAAATGTGACATATTTTTGGTTTCGGTGCTAGCAAAGGGCTGTCAGCACGAGGCGTTTTTGTTCTTTTCGTACCAATAAATGCTTGCATAAAGTATTCACATCGCGAGCATTTGCAATGAAAATAAGTAGACAATACTAAAATTTTATAAGAATTGGATATTTTTCGGATGGCAGCCCCAAACACATTTCTGTCGCTGTAGCTTTCGATGAAATCATCGAAATTGAATTGCCTTAGGGTCTAATATTACTTAGAGTGTCCTTAAGTAGCTAGTGGTAGAATATACAATCACAATATGCACAAACTCTCTACTGTTCTTCGAACATTAGTGTTTCTAGCGGTTCTAATGCGCTAGGGGTTTTTTTTAAATATAATATCCCTTACTCCTCAAATGTTTCCCGCCTGTCCTTTCTACAAACTCCTTCCCTGGAGTCACGCCGACTATTGCTTGACGAGTGCTTCCTGTTCAAATTGCAACGAGGTATTATATCTGGCTTCACCGATTCGTTCCGATCTCGCAGCTCGTTACGTGGCAATAGGTCTCACTGTTCCGTTCGCGCGTACAAATGTCTATTTCTCTTCTCTCTTTCTCAGAATCCCTAGACATCATAATGTATTGGGCCTTGGATCTCAGCCACATTCGTTCTTTGCCTTTAAACGACTTTTAAAAGTATTTATACTCGACCTAAGCGTTGGGGCATTCGAATGTTGAACTATATTTTCTTTTGATCTCATTGTAAATATCAATCTTTATTTTCAATAATAATTTCATTGCCAGAACTGGAATTTGTATTCTGTTGCTATAAATTTTTGTAAATAAATAAACTATTCTATTCCACCGACTCACACAAATTGAGCATGGGTTAGTTGTTTCCGCTCTCATCCGTCATACGCCAATAGAACCTCTCATAAATAGCTTCATCTTCGAAGTATTAAACCCATCGTTCCAATATTTTCGACTGGTGAGAAATAAGATTGTCCGCTTTTTCTTTACAGATCGAGCAACGATTATCTTACTAAACTCACTTAGAAAACCATATAGTTCCTTTCACAAACTGCACAATTCCCTTTAAGTCAATAAAGGATAACTTAGCCAGACTTCATATGCAGAATGATATTAAAAGAAAATAACTAGCTTTAAAAATTTCGTAATATGTTCTTGAGAAAACTTATTCACAAATGATATTTTACAAATTGTTAGCACCAATTAAAAAACAACACTTGAAACAAAGAAGAAAACTCAAAAACTTTGTTCGAACCCCCATTTTGCTGTGTCTGAAAATATACGAAAATCGTACATATGTTGCTGGAAAATAATTTCTAAAATATAACTTTGAGGCTTATGAGCTATCAGCACCGGCGAACCCTAACAACAATGGCTGGAGCTATTTAGATGCTATCCATTATTATGGTCAACCAAATTGAAACACATGTTATTCTTGTTGTAATGGGAAGATTCTTCCAGTCAGTCATTTTACTTACTATCTAGCACGGATTTATAATTATATCGCATGCACAGTTATGTATAACTCAATAAATCCAGAAAATTTCGAAAATTACCTATAAATCTGCACACAAACATTTCACATTCAATTCAATTAACAATTTCATAGTCTATCATAGATATCCAATATCACATGCAATAATCAATTTGCTCACCATATTATTAGATGCCAACCATAATCGAAATTTATTCAGTTCCAATTGACCTTTGCTCACTACACACGAATCGAAGAACGAAAATCAAATAACATTGCGGATTCGATAACAACAATGTCGTTAGCCATTAAGCTAACCCTTAAAGACAAGTCGACTCCACTTAACGGTAATTCACTTACTTCTTTTTTTTCTTCCCTCGTTCCGCCTTCATCCTTAATTCGATCCGTTTCCAGTGGTGATATATGACAAAAAATGGCTCAGCAATGCTTACAAATTGCCTCCATTACAGATTACTTGGTGCTCGGGGGATGTTCTCCCCTGCTCTTATCTCTTCAATCTTTGTGTGCGCTCTACTCTAAAACAGGACCCTTCGGATTGAAACTGAGTACTGAGAGTGGAAGTGCGGAACTGGCAGGACGGGCATTGAACTAGTAGGGGTACGATAGACGTTGGAGTCGACTACCCAAATGGCATCAAATAACTGTACAACAAATGGAAGCAAAGTGATCATCATTTGGTTGGTGGTTAGGTAAGGGAGAAAGCAGTTTTTATGAGGAAAATATGGAAATCGAATTGCTGAGACTGTTCGGTCTGCAGCTAGACCAGCTGCAGGATGTTGGTATTCAGTTTAGAAAGCTAGTATATTGCGAAAGAGATGAATTTTCATTTGTGACAAGTGAAAAGCATCAACAAAAGTTAAAACCGGAAAGTGGCAAGTACTCTGACTTTAAATTTATTAATTAAGAGCAAAAGATATTGACCAACGACGTATTGACATCCATCTTTCATTGAGCTATTATAACCGGAACGTTTCATTTTCTGAACGATATCCCTCAAGTAGAATACCATTTTACTTCAAATCGTTTTTCTCCGATTCAAAGATGAATATATTTCCGTTTTTCATCCATTTCCAACAATGTAAGGGTTCTAGGCTATGACAGAGCGTACCCTTGGAAATCAAGAAAATCTTCCTAAATCTCAACGTTAAGGATTCTAAAGTACTTCTTTCGATTGAATAAAATTACCATATATGTTTGCATGAAGAGCGGAGAGTCTGACACTCAGACTTTATTTCGTATTCGACGTGAATCAAGCAAATTAATCCAATGATATATTACTAATCCGTATGCTGATTCCGTTATAGCCGATATAATGCCGCTTTGATATGTAGCTGATGGCACTGAGATTAGAAATTATGCAAGGTAATTTTCGAGCATGATTCGTAATTGCTTGCGTGCAATAAATTAGCGGCTATTAGCGAGAAATTAGTTTATGTATTTCGTTGATTTCGGTAAATTAGTAGTCTTACGCTCAAAGTACGAACCAATGTTGGTTTTTAATGATCTAGAAATTTTTGGTGCGGTCTGGATGAAAGGATCGTATATGTTCGTTTGTATCTGCATGCATTTTCCAAGAGTTAATTAGTAAATTTGTAGAAAAAACTACACATTTGTATCTCTAGAAAGAAAATGGACGAAATGATTAGTTATTGATAACTATGGAAAATTTCGATAGCAGTTTTGGCTTTTTTCGATAACAGTTTTGCCTTGAGTTTGACGAATAGCGAAGCCATTCATTCATTTTCTTCGAAATGACGAATTATTTTTATATATCTATGTTTTATTGAACTATTATTGGGTTTCAAGTACCATACGAAATATAATTCAATTTTTCAACAGATATCGACATTTTGAGGTGATTTGCCCTCTTTTGCAATGTTTATCAGTCTGATAATGAGTTCATCTATTTCTTTAAATGAAAAAAAAAACTTTTGTGAAATTTGCTCCCACGTTGGGCGCTAATTAAAAATCAAATTAAATTGAATTAAAATCATTAGTAAAATTAGTATCAAAGCCAAATAAACATAACGATTAGAATGAATTTTATTTCAAAATAATTATGCATAACCGGCGAGCTACAGGGCAGAATTCGCTCAAAATATCACTATCTGTCAATAAATTAAAATAGATCTAGCTTCTAAAGGAAAAATTGGTTGAGGTGCTATTTTATCCAAACTTTTTCAGCAGACCTCGTTCAGCTTTTTTTCTGTTGCCGCTAATTGTTATTATGGTGGGTGGGGCATTTCGCGCGAAGCGGACAGCGAAAAAAAGTCTAGGTTCTGGATTTCGCTCATATTACGCATAATGGTACTTCTAGAAGATAAGAACGTGGGTACACAATTTTTGGTTTCTATGAGGTTTAGTTTCTGAGTTATGGGGTTCTGAAAAATGGATGAAATTGATGGAAGATTTTTTTGGAAGCGGATTCTAGGACTCAAAAAATAATCTAATCTAATCATTGTAAGCCAGAACGCTCAGTTCATTCCAGCGTATTGATATGTACTACACAGAACACCAAAGTAATGTTGCCTCAACGCATGTACCATGATGTGTGCATACATCCTATAACAAGCATGCTTTAGGCGACTGTGTTTAGAATGTTATTTATATGTATGAATACTGTAATGTATTCATTATTTAGCATAGAATGTTATTTGTATGTCTCGTTTCTGGAATGAATTTGTTACTGAGCTCTAGAGTTTAATGTTTGCTGTAGTTTGGAATTCTTTTGATTTGTGTGTTTGCTTGTTTGTGCTTACAGTGCGTAAATTAGTATTCGAATGATTAAAGCAAGATAGTTGTTTTTTCAAGTAAGTAGTGCAAGGGTTATTAGCGCTCGGCATACAAAGTGAGGTTATTTAACGCCAAAATTTAAAGACATGAAGCTGATTTTATAGAAGAGGTATGAACATTTAATATACACACATTCTATTTAATAAACACACAGAATATATTCAATGTCTTAGGGGGCAAATCTAACCCCACCTTGTATGGGTGACGAATTATTTTCAAGTTGTATGCCGCTGGGCAAATTCATTTTGTCTTGGAAATTGATGCGATTTCACCATAGAAAATCTACTGCGGTAGTATTTTTCACCTAGACTATTTGAAGAGAAAAATGTACTTTACACGTTCTTTGACCAGGACCACTAATTTCATTTTATATTTAAAAAAAAATTCTACTTTGAAATAGCTTGCTCTATTTAAACATTAATGAGATTGATGGTGACCATAGTGAGTAGAAAAATCACCGAATCAAACTACTGGAAACCGAATACAACATTTAATATATTTGCTACGCTGAAATATTAAATATACAAAATATGGAAAACATATTTGTGCTTCCCCGAGTCTTAAAGGCACGAGCCACCACTGCATGGAATGACTAATTTCATTATTAAACATCTACCACTCTCTATGCTCAAAATTATCTCCATTGTATTTAGCAGTACACTGAACAACGGTTACTTCCCGGATTCGCGGAAACTGGCCAAGATTGTTCCCACTCATTAAAAGGGCAATAGGAAAGAAGCTAGCAGTTTCCGACCTCTCTCTCTCTCTCTCTCTCTGCTTCCTAATTTGGGGAAGATTTTTGAAAGAATATGGATGGAAATGATAAAAAAAACCATTGTGAGCTTACGTACATAGGTAATTTTGACTTTAGGCGCAAGCACGGCACCCAGCACGCCATCTCATACTTGCATGACCAAGTAATTTCTCGCTTGAATGAGCAAAACATTCCGACGGTAATGTGTGCTCTAGTCTAGACATCGAGAAGGCTGTCGATTTCATCTGGCATGAAGGCCTTCTATTTAAGTTGATCAACTTTGAATTCCCGTAAGAGGTAATAAGACTCACTGCAAGCTATGTGAGCGTCAACGGAGCAGATTCACTCATAAAGCCTGTGACATCAGGAATACCACAAGGTTCTGTCACTGCACCAATTCTATACACGATATTCACCGCTATTCATCCTGTTCCGCGAAAGTGGCATGCCAAATGCAGCTCATGGATGCGCTATTTAATTATGTAGGCTTCCCGTTGAATAGAAGAGATGATTAAGATATAAGATGATTAGATGATTAAGATATAGGTCTAAATTGATTGAGTTAATTATATTTGGTGTAAGTTAGGTCTTAATTGTAGTTTAAGGTAGCTTTTAAGCTAAATATTGCCCAGTTAACCCCAGTATTTGTACAGACTGTGTAGTATTATCAGTGTGTAAGATAAAAAATGTCATAAAAAAACGATAAGAGACAGTAGGCCAAAATAGTATAGCCGCTAGATTTGAAGTTTTTATTGCTAACTCAACTTTAAGCTAGGTTAAGAATGTATAATCAAAACAAAAATAAAAAATCTTCTTCAATTCAATCATTAATGATTTCGATCGGGATGTTTCCTAAATAAGACTTACGGGGAAATTAGGCTTACTGAAATAGCAGTAGAGACCAATTGATTGTGTTGTATATGTGATAAAATGAAAATAATCTGCATTTGAAAATAATCTGCAGTGAAAACATTAAAATTACGCTGATAATTTTTAATGTGAATATGCAAGCCGAAGTTAAACTGCATGAAAAATTCACGCGAGTTCACGTAATCACTACAGTTACTTCAAACTAATGAACCAATTTTATCCAGGAAAAATATTTATATAAATAATTTGTAAAGAAGTTTTTCTATTTTGATACTGTTTCCAAGCAGCTGTCTATTCAAGTCAGAGACTAAAGCTATATGTATCTATAAGCTCAGCTGCTCAATTTACCACACAAATCTATAACTAGCGAAACCACTTTAGACTAATAGTCAACTTATGGCAAAACCGGTGGTCATTATCATCGAATCTAACCTTTATCTAACGTCGTATTATTGCTAACTCACACCCACAACACCCGCTTTAGTCCCCCTTTCAATCGATCCTATTAATTTAAAATTTGCATGGTCTAACCACATACTGCCTATCTGCAGTTGCCCGTTTAACCAGCTCATTACGAACCATTTGCCATATGCTCATTTGAATTTCTACAGCCGTTAGTCAGCCGCACCACTATCAAATGATTGGATTTGTAGTAATTTTTAATTAAATTGAACTTCATCGATAACGTAATGATACTTTTATTACGGCTGGCTTATCCCTTCCGCATACGACCCGCTAATCCACTCGGAAGAATGTTTCGATGGCAAAGATAGCTTCGATAAAAAAAAACCGTTTGCTGTTTGTTTATTCTAGCCTTCTTTACGTACACATTGTAGATTAGAAAACGTTTTTGCTGTTTCAACCGATAAGTTCCATGAGTTTGGAGTAAGTTGACAGTGAGCTGCATGTTCTCCAACGTGTATTATATTGATTAGCATGTTGGCTGTCATTTGGTTGTAATTTAAAACGGTTAAATCGATATCGACGTGTATCTTCGAGATTTGTTCACGTCCCGATGAATTCATCCAGCAGTCTTATCACCTCAAACAATGTTTCGATCGAACTTTAATTAAAATGTTAAAACGTGCGGATTTTATGAATTGGCTTCCGAAACGAAAAGCTTTTCACTTTTAATCTTTGCTGTTTGCTGGAAATTGTGTAGGAGTCTTTTCGATAAGCAAGCAAGGTTGCGAAAACAAACACAGCAGTCTCATATTACATTAGTTAATTTATTTTACACAATTTATGGATTTATCACACATTTCCTTTCATATACATTAAATTACGGAGATTTTGTTAATATTTACAAGTTGTGTACAGAATGTCATATTAGCGAATCTCTCGCCATCTTATTACCCGAATACTACTGCGGCGCGTCCAAGAAACGCTCGATTGCGCGAATGCCGACGTGACTAGAGTCGCTTGCATCCACGTACTCTACAGCAATACCTATACTAATTCCTATCTAAGCTCCGACCAACTAACTCACATTGACCTTTGCTCGTTCCTTAGCTTCTTGCTGGGCTTTCTTCGATCGTTTCCACTTCATCCGACGATTCTGGAACCAGATTTTCACCTGAGTCTCCGAGAGCATTAAACTGCTGGCCACCTCGAATCGCTTCGGTCGCGACAAATATTTGTTTTGCTTGAATTGTTTCTCCAGTTCCAAGAGCTGTTGTGACGTGAAAGCGGTTCGTGGACGTCGTGTTTTCCCAAGGATTGCATGATGCGGATAGGCGGCCAGTTCCGGTATCCGGTGATGAAGCATCCCGGCGCGGGCCAGGAACTCGAAAGGCAGGTGCGAATGAACGAAACTGGGTCCCATCGGGAGCTGTAATTGACAGACCATTGTAATTCTCTGAAATGTACGGGAAACTAGTTAAAATGCTTACTATTACCGGCATCGGTTTTCCCGTCGGATCTAGAGGTCTGTGAAAAGCCGAGCCTCCTTGCGCCAGCAGTTGGTACGGATGGCCGCCGGTGTAGAGTGGAAAGTCTTGTGCTCTAATTGGACTGTGAGGAGGAATAGGTTTCTTGAATTCACTGCTCACATCCAAACGCATATTGATTTGTTGATCTTCGCAGCCGGGACTGATGGGAGGACTAGAACGCGGTGATGATAAAGGCGATTCAGATCTGCAATGAGAGGAATGAGTGTGATGAATGAACGTGCGTAATTATTTAATTTAATTTATTTTAAATAAAGGCCGATGTCTAAAGCTAGATTTTAAAACATGAAAAACAATTTAAGTCGAAATTAAATGCCATAAAAATTCTTTGACTTACAATCTATAATCGTTATCATACATAATCTGAAAGTATTTTCGTCTAATAAACAGCATTTTCGTTCATTGCGCTTTTTGATCAAACAGTGGTGGTTTTGCCCAACACCACTATGGATTTAATTTGGAATTCAATGCCGAAAAACCTCTCTCCATAAGTGCATAATGACAAACAAAGACCAAAATTTAAATTTATTCAGCTATTATTTAGACTTAACATGGCTGTTGGATCTTAACGGAGAATTTTAAACAGATTGTCTTTTCAAAACTTGAACTTGAATTAAAACTTAGGTATACCTAAGATAGTACGAGCTTATGGTGATATTTCAGCACAATGAAAGACAGACAAAATCCTTGTAATTAGTTATTTAACTATTACTTGCACCTAGACTTAGCTTTACTTAACCCTTAGGAGCCCGCAGCTCCAAGCGTGGTCACGGTCGAGAAAGTACGCTGGCTTTAAGTAGCTCTCGGGAGTCTTCCTTCTACCTTCGCTTCGACCTACTTTATCGACCAAGGCTGATGATTTACACACCGTTGCGTTCGCAAAGAAATAGCGAATCAGATTATGGGTTTATTTTTTCTTCTTTTCATTTTTTATTAAAATATGGCATAACAAAAATGAAAAGTTGACGTTTTCAAAAACTATTTTTTTATACTTTTGTTTCTTATATTGATTTAAAAAAATAAAGAAATACTCTTTTCACACCAATAACGCTCTGCTGCATTCTTTTACGCATCGAATGGTATAATTTTTGGAAAGGTGTAGCGAAGTAAAAAAAACCATGATTGCAACGAGTAGGTTCGCGTTTGTCCACATTTTGGTACAAAGAGTCTTCCTGAGAAGATATCACTCATTTGTAAAATACCGAATACTCAAAATCAATTATAATATAGCACTTTTGACAATACAATAGGCCTAAGTTAAAAACTTGAAAATAAATATTAATGGCACTTTTTCGAAAACTTGAAGAAAAAAAAGCAAATGCATAATTATTACATTTTTATTTATTTTATTTATTACATTTATTAGCGAACCGGAATCAAATATCGCCGCCTGTCCGTCTCACGGACCAGCGGACTCCAATGGGTTAAATCTGCCTTAATTCTACTTGAAGCTAGTGCCAAAACCTACATAAATAAGCTTGCTGCTCTATTAGGCGCATTTTCTGCATCTCTATCGAGCTATGGTTAAGTTAATAGCATTGAAAACAACAACAAAATCATGCCTCAGTGATCTTACTTGAGTAAAAGCTCATGGGTTCACAATAGAGTGGGAATTTGCTTGTAGCGGCTGGTGTGACCACTACCTGTAGCGATTTTAACAACTAACTTTCAATTCACTTTCATAGAACTACAGTTTGCTGAAATTTAAGCAGAAAATTTAAATATTAAACTTTAAATACCTGCTGAATTAGCGTTATACCCCATGGATATGTTTAGAAAACATTAAATTGTAAAAATTACTGTAAAATTAGTAAGTTAAGTGAATGCAGCAACCTACATACGAGGGTTGATCAATAAGTAATGATAATGAATATAAACCAAGGTGATTAAACTTAGAATAAATATTTATTTTTCAACATAGTCTCTTAACAAGTTAATACATTTAGTCTATCTATACCCTTAGAAAAAAATGATTTATCTCTACTCTCCCAAAACGCTCCAACAGCGCCATCACTTCGCTATCATCTTCAAATCTCTTACCTCGAAGGTGTTCCTTGAGCCGAGGAAAGAAGTAAAAGTCACTGGATGATGTAAAAAAAAGTTTTCCGAGGAAAGATGTAAAAGTTCGAATCCTATTTTTTAAATTGCAGCCATTGAAACTGCAACCTTGTTAGCCGGTGCGTTATCTTGACGAAACAGAACTCCGGTTTGCAGTTTTCCGCGTCTTTTTTCTTTCATTGCCTCTCGCAATCTTCTTATTTGGTCTGCGTAGTAAGAACCTGATATAGTGGATAGAACCTGATAGAACCTGATATAGTGGATAGTTCCTTCAGCGTCCCAAAAAACTCATGCATAACCATCTCCGCCGAGCTCAACACTTTGAATTCCTTCGGCGTTGGTGAAGAGGGTGGGTTCCACGTTATCGATTGCTGTTTGGTTTTTGGATCAAAATGGTAGATACATGTCTCGTCCATGATCACGAAACGTGACAAAAAAATCTCTTGATCTGCCTGGAACTTTTCGTGATTCACTCTCGAAATGTCGACTCGTTTCTTCTTTTCCCAGTCGGTTAACTTTCTCGGCCCCCAACGCGTAGATACCTTCTTCATATGTAATTCGTGGGCAACGATTCTTTGAACACTGTCATACGAAATTTCTGTGACCTCAGCTACTTGCCTGATGGTCTTTCTTCGACCTACCAACATAACATCTTTGATTTTTTTCACATTGTCTTCAGTGAGGGACGTGCTTGGACGTCCTTCGCGGTGTTCGCCTTCATTGGATGTTCTTCCCAGCTTAAACTCTTTGGCTCAGCGTGCAACGGTGAAATGTGCAGAAGCAGAGTCCCCTACTATTTCCACCATGTCGCCGCGTATGTCTTTGGTAGTCAATTTTTTCAAACAGAGATACTTAGTGACAGCTCTAGTTTCGTTTTTCTACATTTTAATTTTCTCTCATCGACTGTTCGTATTCAAATGAATGTACCTCCGTGGAATCATGCACTATTTATATGTTTTTTTTATGCTGACTTAGTGAGTATATGTGATATTAAACATTTTTTTTTTGGAATTTTATCCGAACTGGAAAAAACCGATTATCATTACTTATTGATCAACCCTCGTACATAGTGTAAATGGTTGTTTTTTTCGTCTCTATTATGGCTTTGTAGCATTGAAAGCAGATATAAGGACACTGTTGAAAAGACTACACTTTTTAATAAACTTTTATCTTTTGTTTCTTTAACTGCAGCCTCATTACGAAGCATTTCACGTAGAGTAGAAAAATGATTTGTTGCAGATCATCTTGAGCCACTTGTTTTGTAGGATTTTTGGGAGTATTGGCGCATATGCTCCAAACTAGTGCTTCATATAGCATCACTGGCTGCAATTCTTGTTTAACGGTAGTGTCTTTTAAGGCAATAAGGACCAGTGGTTCACTGAGGGAAAAAGCACATATACTCTTTTTTTTACGTTACTGAGTTGTTACTTGTCAAATTCGCGTACACATAGCCTACTATCTCTTCATTCATCTTTCTGTTCGCGGAGTATATGATTGTCAAATTTGCCCATAGTCCCATAGTTTTCCCTCACTACTACTAACACTCAAATTCAGGCAAATTGCTTCAATTCTCACTGCCATTTTCATTTCCTTATATCTCTTTCTTCTATGCCTGCCCTTCGTTTTGAAAACGAGCAAAAAGCGTTTGACAAAATTCAACTCTCATTTTTTGCTCTTTTGCGCGGAACCGACCTCACCGATTTTTTTCCGAATTCAATGTGGTCTCGGATAATGGTGTGCATACTTTCAACACCTGACACTCAGAACGAGAATACGGGCACGCAAGTCGTAGAATAAGAACGGAATAGAAGAAACGGACTCAACGGAGAACATGTTTAGAAGGTCACAGAACATGTAGATAGTGGACTAATTATTTCGATCTACTTTTGATTGTGATAAATTTTCGTTTGGACAAAAAGTGGAAAATATCTACTAAAATTTGATTTTTTTAAAGCGCACTTCTGAAAAATAGCATTTTTGATTTGTAAAATGCTATTTTGATTTGCAATTGAAACTATAGAAACGGAAAATATGTTCATTGAAAAGTATGAAATGAGCATCAATTTCAAGCGTTAAAATCTACCAAACTTCTACATTATCAATGCATTATGTATTCAAACTAAAATGATGTTCAATTAAGGCAGGGTGGAGTAAGCAAATTGTGGGCAAATTGTGGAGAAACAATGAGAATAAATTTGGTCAAAATTATATCACAGTTTTAAGATAAAATTTTCCATATGGTGCGGTCAATCGTATAAATAGCTAGTCTAACCTTAAGAGACTGAGATCTGATGAAACGTATCACTTTACAGAACTTTTTTGCGTGAGTCTATTCGATATCGTCTCGTCTCTATATAGTTACTAGATTTACAGTCTCTATATAGTTACTAGATTCAGTTACTGATTTTGATTAATTCCACCCACACGACGCATTAGCAAAGATTCATCACTGAGTTCCATTCAAGCTTCTTGATCACATCTATGATGGTTACAAGCAATCAATAAGAAGAATGCAATCATTCAATAAGATTGCAATCGGTTCAATCTAAATCAGAAAATATTTCCATGGATTAGATAAAAGCATTCATAATCCTGATGCAATTCGTTTCACGTGGCATTCATTTATTTACGTTCGACTTCAGGTAGCACAGCTCAAAACTCACTAGTCATCTCAATAAACTTTTTCTCATAAATAATCGCAAAACATTTTACCTTAGATTCCGATCGCCCTAATCGAACCAATTTGCAAGCCAGAAAAACTTTCGGTGGTTATTTTTCGAAAAAATCGAAATCTGAACCAAGTGCACCAGTAGCCCAATTTGAAGTATTGTGATAACAGCCAATAAAACCGATTACATCGCCAATAATATTTATTCCACATCATTATAACTTAATAGTAGAAGATCGTTTTTTGTCCAAGTAATCAGTCACCAATGAAACGATGCCCATAATCTAATGTCAATCGAAAATCGCTGCAAAATAATAATCGCACTAATTTCAGCTAAGTTTGAAAAATTTACAACCAGTGGCAATATTTATAGGGCAATCAACCGAACAATTTGATAATGTAACAATAAAAATATGGTTTCATGGCATATGGTGCCAGAGGGGGGCATACGTATGGCTTTAAATTTTCACTAAACTTGATGAAATTTTAATTGTGATGTACATTGAACAGTAATTGCTACATAATTTGATTTATAAGTTTATGGCTTGTGGAATTATTGATTGTTTGATTAATGCTATAAATAAGAAAAAAATTGAAGGGAATTATCTTGAAAACAGTAATTTTATTACATTTTTTTTGATTTGGTCGTAGAATTTTGCTAACCGTGTTTGTAAATACAGATTCAAAGGTTATCAAATTTTTATATCTGTTATGATAATTATATTGTGATCGGAAACCTATTTCAATTTACCTTCGATTAACATATAAATCACCTTGATGGTGGATTGTCGCTTAGGGGGCATTTCACGTGAAGCGGACAACGAGAAAAAGTCGAGGTTCTGGATTTCGTTCACATTGTGCATGCATAATAGTACTTCTAGAGGATATGAACTTGTATACATAACTTTTTGGTTCTATGAGGTTTAATTGCCGAGTTATGGGCTTCTGAATATAATTGACGAAATAGATGAAAGCTTTTTTTGGAAGCGGATTCTGAGGTTGAAAACAAATCTAAAAAAACATTAAACATACTTTTTAATTTTGAAATTAGATTTGAAAAACACATTTTTTTTCCTGTGTAAAACCGGAAATACGCGCTTCAAATCGTTATTTGAATAATTTGGACCAGGTTAATTTTGTTTAGCTTTATAGCAAAACAAAGCTTAAAGTATCCCAGTGTGCCAAATTCGGCATTTCGTTGAGAATTCTTTCAGAAAATTGAAGCGAATTCAGAAAAAAGTTTCGGATTCTCAAACTTATTCGTTACGAATTCTTTAAAACCGGTATATGGAAAACGTTACAAAAACGCCGAAAGTGCTCAAACTTTCCCCTCTTTAGCTCCTGAAAAGCTTTCGTACAATGGTTCATTTTTTTTCAAGATTCATTACGAATTCTTTCGGAATTCCTTGTGAATTTTTTGTGAATTCTTTGCGAATTCTTTACGAATTCTTTGCGAATTCTTTACGAATTCTTTACGAATTCTTTGTGAATTTTTTGAAGATTTTGAAGATTTTTGTGCAGGTTTCAAATAGTTCTTTGAGAATGCTTCCAATACTTTTTGGATACATTTTAATAACATTTATTGAATAAAATACTTATAATTTATAATTCCAATAGAAATTTTTTTTTATTTGTTGTTTTATTTCATATTATAAATTTTAAATAACAATTTTTTTCGCCCGTTTGCTAAGCTTGTCTTTGCTGCTATAAAAAAAACCTTTTTTAAAAAAACCTTTTTTAAAAAAACCTTTTTTAAAAAAACCTTCGATCTCGTCCCGTCTTCTTGAAGGAATTTTTTGGCACAGCAGCTTCTGCATACAAAAAAGAGAAGTTACAAGAGAATAACAAATTTGAATAACATTACGAACCTTTAAAACAGACACTGTTAACACCTCAAACAACACAACTTCAAAAAACTTTGTGGGCACTTGCACTTATGCATGAAAAACTGTTGTACGACTAAAGTACTGTTTTAATACTTACGTTACTAGATGAAACATTAACGGCATTAGGTTCGGAATTTGTTGCAAATTCCAATGTATTTCGTAACAAACTCTTAACAATTTCCCCATCACAGATTCGTTCGCACTTTGTTAGGAATTTGTTCGAACTCAGTGAAATTTTTGCAACGAATTCCGATTGATTTTAAATTTGTTTCTTCCAAACTTCAGAAGAGATTCTTAAAAAAATATTCAAATGTTTCTCATAAAATAATGAACAATAATACCCCAGTCAAAAGTTGTATTCATTTCAAGAGCTTTTTATATTTCTATCTCTTTCGCTCACTTTCGGAATAGTCGTATCGTAACCAATTCCGAATTCCGATTTTGACACGCTGGGTATGCTTATTATATCATAATAGTATTGGAATGGGATGGCCAGTACAGTAGTTTAGGCGGTAGGTGAATTTCAATACATAGAAGTCGTATATAAAGTTTGCTGGATATTTTGATTGCGGGATGTTAATTTCGTTGTAGTTTACCGCTGCATATGCTTTTGCTAGCTACAGATGTAAATTGGTTTTTTTTTTAAATTTTGAACTGCTCAGCTAAATCCTTTCACTTACAAATGGTTTAACAGTTGAGCCAAGAAACCTCATATCATTTTCAATTTACATATTGCATTGATTTTAACTTGTGTGGACTGCAATTCGAAATTGACAATTTGTGAATGAATTCAGGCTTGCCATTTCTATGGGAATCTAGTTTTAAGTACTATTCTACTAGATTACCGCAGTAGGAAGCAGAATGATCTCGATAAAGCTATCATAAGTCAAAAGCTATGTAGCTGATAGGGTAGCTATTTCACAGTAGATTTTTTTCTGATTCTGAAATTATCCGATTCATAATTTGCTAGGACTTTATTTTGATATTGCTCCTCATAGCTATGTTAACTAAAAACCTGGAAACTGCAATTCACAATGAGCCTCCGGTTCAAGCCCGAGTCTAATTTTTGAGTGAACAATGCATATCTACTAAAGCTCAAGAAATTGAATTACCTTGTGATAGAGGTATAATATACGAAATTATTATAGAATGTGACCACATATTCCAAATAAACACAAAAACACTACAACATTGTGTTACTAAGTAAATGTAACCCAGAGATAATGGTAGAACAAAAGGGAAGCATATATTCTGACAAAAACCTAGAAAAGTTGAAATATTTGTGATTTACTTTCGGAATCGTAAATTTAGATTTAATTGTAGCAACATTTCAATTGCAGATAAATGCAATCCAGCACAACCGTTCTCCTCTTTATAGCCAAATCGTATGTAAAAGTGTCACTCACTGAGAAAAATCTTTGAATGTTTGTCAATCAAGCATGTTTTTCTTTGTTTCCAGCATCAATATCTCTCAGTGTTTCATTCACACACTTGCCGTGTTTCTTTGCATCAGACATTAATATAAATCGGGATTTGTAATCGTGTAAAATTCGTATTTTTGACGGTCTGGCTACATACAGTGAAACCTTAAAATTTTACCACCTCAGCGTCGCAAAAAATGGCTCCATTTCACAGGTGGTCCGATATTAAAGATTCAAAAAAGAACGATTAAGATATTAGTCCTTATCTTTATTTTTATCAAAGGTTACTGTAAATTATGTTCACATATATTGATAATTAACGTATTTTGGGTATAACAGGAACATGAAGTGCACGTGAATCTTGTACAAATGCCATACTTTTGACAGGAAAACATGTTACGTTCAAAGATTTAATATAATCAAACACATAAACTTGCCGCTTTAAAATCATAAGATGTGCCAGCAAGTCACACTAAAATTTAATTATTAAATTTAATTAATTTGAGGTAAATTCCTTTGGAAAGCTTGGATGTTTCGTATTTGCTTGATTATAGTGATAATCGAATTAATACTCTGCTGACGAACTTCATCTTCAGCGTCGAAATACTCTGATTCAAATTTATAGGCATGTTTTTTTATTCCCCTATCTATAACAGAACAATGCAGACGCATTGGGAATAACAACAACTCCCCCTGTCCATAACAGGAGTTTTTGTTGTTTCCAATGCGTCTGCATTGTTCTGTTATGAATAATGGGAGCAAAAAAACGCGCCTAATATCTGAACTAACAACAGCAGTTATGATTCCTTCAGTTGAAACCGTTTCAAAAAGACATCTTGCCAACTATCCAGGAAAGACTCATTTGGAGCAAATGGACTTCTACCAAATTTTAAATGTCTGGTGGAACATTTGAATTCTCATCTCCTTCGATTCTGCTTTCGATCGTCAGATTTCTGGGGAACCCACATTCAAACAGATCGCAACCAGCAGAGAGCTTCAAATATACAAACTGATTTATTTACCTCTGAAGTACGATCAGCATTTTCTAGAGCACACAGTATGTGATTAATCGTATATATATATATATATATATATATATATATATATATATATATATATATATATATAATCAACTCATTTTTTTTGGTCTCAAAATCGTTTGGTCCGATTAGCAGTACTACTGAACAGATTTTGGTGCATCTAATCTGGTCCACGGTCCGATTCTAGAGGTGCCCGAATACATAGTGAATTTACTTCTAGAGATTGTATGTGTGGCGATATATTTTTCAATTGTTCAGGTGGTCCGATCATACAGTGTCCCAATTAGCAGGTTTTACTGTATATGGAAACTGTTCGTTTGAAAATGTAACATGACCGATATTCGTTGACTAAGTTTAAAATCTAAATACAAAAAAAATTCTTGTATGTACAGACTGCAAGCACACAGAAATAGGGCTTAAGCCCAAATATTTGGGTCAATTACTTGGTAAATGAAAGTTAAAACAGGTTTCAAGGTGATAGTTCCACACTGAAAGAAAAACTCTTGGTTGGTTCAATTATTTTTAATAGTATTGCAACGATTCATTCAAAATCGTTAAACGAACTACGGAAAATAGTTATTTTTATTATGTTAATATAGTTAATTTAACGATATAAAAGTAGTTGGTTCTGGTTGTACAAAAAATATCGCAACGTTCATGAAATCAACTGTTTTAATTGTTTCATAACCACGAAAAATAGCTCAAAACTTCAATGTTTCGAATTATCAACTGTTTTTATGGTACTTAAACTACTTCGCAATAGTTGATTTCAGCAAACGTAATTCAGTGAGCAACGTCTTTGAAATTAGTCTCCGCAAAGTAGAATGGTTTCAACATTTGGACGTTTTTCATGCTCCGAATGAAATTGTTTATCAACCACGCGTCATGGTGCATAAAAGTAATCAACGATTTTCTATAGCCCTAGTTGATGCAAAAACAACTAAAGCAAACTATTGATTTTTCATACTCCTCATACTCATACTCCTATTCTATCATAGAAGTTTCATATACTACATGGCAAAATTATGTTCGGTTTGCTGTTTGATATAATTCATATGCATGTTATGCAGTGAAGCCTTTATATTACGTTGTATGACGCTTTCTTCCACTGTGGTAAACGCAGTGGACTGCGGCAAAGTGCTGTGAAAAAATTTACTGTAAACACAAAACAGCGGCATTGCGGCAGCGGCGCCACAGGGGGAGGCGTGAATGCCGCAGTTGAATTTGGTGAATCACAATGCAGCGGCAATGTCGCTGTCAATGCAACCAAGGCATCAACCAAATTCATTTTGTTTTGTCTTTTGTATTGCTAAATCCTGTTGTACGAGGATTAGGTTGGCTACCTCATACTATATACATAAACTATATTTATATTACATACTATAGTCTTTTCCTATCTCGTACTATGTATATTGTTGGAATACCATTGTTTGTGGTTGCTTACTTTTTTTGCACCACGGACGTTGTTTGTCAACCACGCGTCATGGTGCATAAAAGTAATCAACTACTTTTTTATGGTTGTTTTAACTATAGCCCGTAGTTGACGCAAAAACAACTAAGGAAAATTGTTGATTTTACCAAGATTTTTCTTTCAGTGCAAATATCGGCCAGTTAAAGAAATGTTTTTTTTAATTTCTAGAGATGAGGAAAAGCACACAGAGCACACCACACAATTTTACAATACCGTGCCGTACTCCCAGGGCACTGTTCGCTCCACTACTGTGCATTTTTCAGATGGTTTTTCAGGTGGTTTTTCAAAAGTATGCGGTGTTTTTTTTCGCCTATCTCTAGTAATTTCTGAACATAAGGGTTTTATCAAGTTATATGTTCTTGTAGTTCCTGAAATTCCGTAAATTCGAGTTTTGAGTTGAAAATATCTACACATGCTTCATTTCACTTGCGAATAGTCAACCCCCAATTATGGCCAAATACAGCCCTAATTATGACCGAGTTGCGACTTCTGGTGCTGTACACATAGTTGGTTTCGGGTTTGTGTGTTTGTGGCGAGAATGTATAGGAGTAGACGCTATGTGTTACTACCCTCAAAACCATGACAGCCCCAAACGTCTTGCCATATAACCCTGATAAAAAGATAAGTAAAAGCGAAACGGTACCCATTCTTGACAGCTTCGGTATTTTAACGATACTAGGTTTTGGAAATTTCTATTTTATTGAATTTTTATTTTCTGATTTTAATGTATTGCAAATAAATGCTGCTCGAATTTGAATTCGAGCTCGTGAGCCATATTCTTCAAGAACCGACGCTCTGTCCACCAGGCTGCACGAGCTTATTAGAAAGTTAATGCTATTTACCCTATAGTCCGGGGAAATCTAACATGGTGCTTCGGAAAAATTAGGGGAAAGCTGAATTTTGGTTTGAACGTTGGTACTGGCGTGTTGAGCAAAATGTCAAAAGTCCCCATCGATCCGAGCGCTGCGTCACTTTTTATACGGGGTCAAAGGTCACCAAAAGTGACCTTTCCTAAATATCTCAGTAACGGTCACGTCTTCAGAAAAACAATGTATGACAAATTTGTAGCTTAAAAAATTTCCAACAAAAAAGATTATATAACTTTTTCCCGTAACCATAACCGTTTTTGAGATATATTGATCTAAACATTTGTAACTAACAGCATCCTCTTTCTTAGGGCATGTAAATATTATCCGATTTTGATTACGACTTGGCATGTTTGTGAGTTTGTTTTTCTATGTTTAAGAGGCGCATGAAAAAAACATGTAAATAAACTTAACTACCATGCTCCAGGGTAGATGGAAAAGCGTGCTCCGAAAAGTTTCCCCATCCCCCTTTGCCATGAAATGGTATCCTTGAGCATCCATCCAAAATCTTCAGAAATGGGCTCGTTGCCTACTCTTTGCGCACTGTTAAACAAGATAGGATCACTTTTTATCCTGTAAATTGTCTATTACTGACATCGTGAGACTAGCCCTACACCCAAACCCTACCCCCACCCTACCCACCCCCGCAAACGAACCATCCCGAAATAGCCGGTTTTTTAGTTTTTTTTTCCACACCGTCTTATATCATGAACGATCAGGGCAAGGTCAAGTAATTTCAGGTGCAAATTGGTTTCGAGACGTGCCATGGCCCTTTGGCGCTACGTAGTCATCACAGGATTGGTAAAAAACTGATTATTAGGGGATAGTCTGCAGCGGGCTGAGCCCCTATAATGTCAAGAATGAGCGTTTACAGAATTATGTCATGTTTTTATCTTGGTTTTTCATACTCCTAGCGCCATGATATGTTACAAAACCTATTTTCACCTGCAATGTTGTTGTATTGTTCTGTTTCTTCGTGGAAAATCCCATACCAATGATGCAGCAATACAGTTTATTTCCGAAAAGAGAGTAGCGAGCAGACGTCCCTACAAGTTATATGGCAAAGGGGGGCGGGGGGTGGTGGTAACTTTTCGGAGCACCCTTTTCCACCTACCCTGGAGTATGGTAGATAAGTTTGTTTACTTGTTTTTTTTTATGCGCCTCTTAAACATAAAAAAACAAACTCACAAACTTTCCAAGTCGTAATCAAAATCGGATAATATTTACATGCCCTGAGAAAGAGGATGCTGTTAGTATCAAATGTTTAGATCAAAATATCTCGAAAACGGTTATGATTACAGGAAAAAGTTACATAATCTTTTTTGTTGGAAATTTTTTAAGCTACAAATTCGTCATACATTGTTTTTCTGAAGACGTGACCGTTACTGAGATATTTAGGAAAGGTCACTTTTGGTGACCTTTGACCCCGTATAAAACGTGACGCAGCACTCGGATCGATGGGGACTTTTGACATTTTGTTCAACACACCAGTACCAAGGTTCACACCAAAATTCAGCTTTCCCCTAATTTTTCCGAAGTTTCGCCTTTTTTGTGTAGGATTTCACTGGGCTACTACTTTAATGATATGTGCTGATATTATGCTCATAGTAGTTGAGACTATGTATGTACACAGAAACAAGCCCATAATGATTTTGAATTTGGATTTTTAAGCCATAATTTATAGCTCAGGATACTATGTCGACCATAAATGGTGCGCTATATTACATAGGACTATGCGCTGTGTAATTTTTTTCATTCATGTTTTATTTGAAATGTTTGCGGTCTTGTTTATTTACCAAATAGAAGCCTATTTTATTGGAAGGTCAGCTTTTGTGATTTTCACATTGTCGAATATTTAAAATTTAGTTTGGAGACTAACACATTTATTCGTTCTTCATTCAAACATTTGCAAAATCTAAGCTTGTAAAGTGTCGGCAATCTATGTTTAAATATTTTGATAAAAGATACGTAGACCTAAACAGATTCATATTAAGTTGCACCTTATTAGGGCTAAATACACAATCGTGTGACTTTGACACAATCAAAATCATGCAGTTTTCTTCTAAATTGAAGCCAGTAACTTTCATGGAAACCAGATCTAAGTATGTCAGTATTGTCTTCTTCAAAAATAAAATTAATATTCACGATAATCAGAAATATACCTACAACCTTTATAAGCTTAAAGTGCACACGTTTTCAAGTCTCTTAAATTTGATTCACTACTTTGTTCCAAGCTTTACTAATGACTGATCTATTATGCGTGCTGTTACACATAAGACGTAACTGGAATCTCAAGGGACCTAAAAAATTGTATCACTTATAGAGGCTTTTTATTTACCCAGTTTCCGGAATAGGCAGGTTAACATGACAGTTTTTTTATTTCTAGAGGGCCCCACTATGAGAGGGCGAAATGTACCATTTATCATATAAAGAGGTGGAAAAAGTAGGCTGCTTTTCGTTGCTACTAAAAGCGGCCATAATCGGATAATTGTCTTACTTATACGGGCTATTGAGCTACGAAGTTCCAACTATACAGGTAATCATCGAAAAAAATCTATGAAATCTAATCTCAGTTAACAAGGTTTGAAAATTCCCATTAACAGAGGTATTTCAATGCAAAAGTGTCGGGACTTCATTGTAATTATCAATAACAGAGGTCTCTCACATATCCAGGACCCTCTGAACAAGATTTCACTATAATACCGAAAGTCCAGTAAATCTTACTGCACCAGGTTTTCGAACACGGATCGCTCGAATTTTAGATAGATGACCTTCGTTCAGTCAAATAGTGTCTCTTAGAATGCTAAGTGTAAGTAAAAGCAAGCCATAGAGTATTGAATCGCGATCAAATCCAAGCAATACAGCTTTCGGAATCCAATAGTGTACAAGAAAATGTAACACCTTGAAAATCTGAATAATTTGGCAATGAATCTGATTATTTCACTGATTCATTTCTCAGAACTAAATACATATATGATCTTTCCTGAAAATAGTGGAACAACAACTAAAATATCTTCTCAATCAATTCAGGGCTTATAATAACAAAAATTGACAGACTTCAGCACTCAGCCCCTATTCCAACCACATTCGTTAATTGACCTTGGACACCTATTGAAACATCCACTAAATTCGCAATTACAAACATACCTGGAACCTCTTCCTTCTGGACTAGGTGTAAACTCTCGCTTTTCATGTAACCTCCTCAGAGCCTCATCTTCATCAGCTGATCCTCCATTCGACATACCGTTGTGCATTCTATTCGACATATCAATATCTTTTTGCTCACTATGTTGATTCTTCGCTAAGAGCGCATCGATGCAAAACGATTTTTTCGGCAGCGGCGGCGGGGAATTCTGCGTGAAAGCACTCATAAACCTGCTATTACTGTACAGCGACGAATGATAATTGTCATAAATACTGCCATTCATATGAATTCGATGGTCACTGATTGGGGGCGGCAGTGTCATCAAGGATTGTGTCGAAACGTCGGGCAAAGGACTCATCTTGAAACCGTTCGGTGGCGAGCTCACGGGCGGCGATGCTGAGTTCATTTGACGCGGCGGTGGTGAGAGCGAAGAAGTGTTCGTATCACTTTGGTAATCACTCAAAAGCTGATTAGAATGCGGAACAAAACGAGAAATCTGCGGCGGCACTTGGGCACTGGTCATGTTATCAGAGAACATCCAATCTCGCGGGAACAAACCTTAGCGTCAACGCACTTCGATCACTATATCTCACTCCAAGCAGTCATCTAATTGGAATCTAATCACAGAATTATTGCTCGAATCACACTGGGAATACGCGACAATGCAGTCTCTGCCTCCCAAGACAACATCCAAACAAGTCTAATCCACGAAATCGACTGCTGCCGACGATTTCCTGGCTCACATTGGAAGATTATCGCCCATCCAACCTACCTACTGCCCTCACTCCGCTGCAACTTTCTTATCTGCGCGATAAGCCCGGCTCTGATAAGTCCGCGTCGCCAGCAAATAAGCAGCCGAGTTTCGAATCTGTCCCCCAGTCTCAAACTCGACCGAAGGTGCGGTCTCCATTGTACAAAATGCGATAGCAGAGGCGTGGTCTCGGCCTCGACGCTTGCCTTAATCGGTCATTACGGGGTGCATGAAACACATCAACATGAACGTTAAACGAAAAGGATACGTTTCGCTCGCATTAAGGGGTCGTATCGGGGTGAGATTTTATCTCCTTGCCATTATTTGTATTGCCAGATGTAAATTGCGGTCGTATTCGATGATAAGTGCCCGTTTTTCGGGCAATCAATTTCTTGTCGACTCCATCGTATTGCGGCATGGGAAACACTCGAAAGAGAGTTCTGTTCGTTACCCAACCTGCCACATGATCCGCATCGCTGCCATGCCATTCTCCGCCACGCCAGCCGATCCAAGAAGTTTTTCGCTCTGTAATTGCCATCGCCACACACGTTTCTGTAGAAAATGGTGTCTTCGAAACGGTCCAGTGGCTGAGTCACCTGCGGGTGAGATGGGGAGGTGTCATTCGACATGAGTCGACAGATCGGCTGGGCAGAGTGGGCGCGAATCGGTTTGCCGGGGATAAGTAGGAATATTTTTGGATACCGTATGGCGTTTCTGAGTGCCATTTAATGGCCGAATAAATGGCCTCTTGTGTTTGTGGTTGCATAGTGATGCCACGGCATAGAAGAGAATGTAAGAAGTTTGGTTCCAAGTTTATCTTGTCTTGTTTTTTGCTCATCGAACTCGAGTGTGGGTTCTCGAAATTATGTAGGATGATTTGCCTGATTTCAAGCTGAATCTTTATGTTTTTGTCGTGTGATTAAGGGTAAATTATGGAAAACAGGGCAGATTATTTGCAAAGTTGCAGGTAAATAATGTCAAATCTATATTGAGGAAATTTAGAAAGGTACCTACATATATTGAAAACAGGAATGGTGATGATTTATCTCGATCCATAGTTTGTATTTTTTAACAAAAAACAAAACCTTGTGAATTTCGTTGTGAAATATACTGATGAAAAACTAAGTTCAATAAATTTCTAATCAACAACAAAGAATTTTGAATTTATCGCAGTGCGTACAATGTATATTTATTATTTACACTTTATATCTCTCAAACAAATAAATTAGAAATTAAAATAAAAAAAGAGTACTAAATGGTATATATAATGCCAGGTGATGAATTTTTGATGAAAAATTAGCATAAAGCATTTATATTAAAAATATTTACAGAATGGCATCTATAAAAACAGCAATAATATGTATTACGAGTCATAACGAGTGCTTTTTGATTGTTTGCTTCCATCAATAGTTCCTCCAAACCTTCTTCCGTAGAGTTCTAGAGAGCTGTTGCCAAAATTTTGCGTCAACAATTTGGGTACTTTGTCTTGGTTGCTGTTTCAGATTTGGATCATTCAAATATACCCTCATTCTATTTGAATACTCCACTCAGAAAAATTTCATTTAATAGAATCAAATTTAAATCAAAAGTTGAAACACTTTTAAATAAAAAACGAGTCTTATTTGAATTCCACTTTATTATAAAAATTGTATTTTCATATCAACATTTTTCATCATTGAATGAAAAATCAAACATTAAAACAAACAAGACACACTTTGATACAGCGTTATTGAAATGAGGTGAGATTATTTGAATTAAAAAGAAACGTATATAGCGCCAAATCATATTCGAAAATTTTTGAAAATAAAATTTTTATAATAAAGTGGAATTCATATAAGATTCGTTTTTTATTTAAAAGTGTTTCAACTTTTGATTTAAATTGATTCTAAAAAAATTTTAAGTGGTGAAATTTTTTTGAGTGTCCTTATACGCAAACTACTAGATACATAACAATTCAGATTTCGCTTCTCTCGCAACTGATTTTATCAGCTTTGTTTTCCCTCCGTCCTATTTCTCTTATCTTGTGTCTTTCGTTCGGTTGAAACAAAGAATAAATGTTTAAAAATTAGTTTCTCTTCCGAGCAGTTTTATATTTCTTCTTTTATTTTTTGTCTATAGCTCTATGAGATTCAAATATAATCATATTTCTAAAAACGAGATAAAATTTTCGGCTAAACTCGACTACGTGCCCTCCATACTCTTTGAACAATTTTACAAATTGTGGTAATTTTGTGTTTTTGTGGCCTGTGTTTGTTTTTGAGGGTGTTTTTGCTTGTTTGTTTATCTTGAGTGTGTTACTTTTTCGTGTATTTTTAGTACGTTTTTGTCAGTTCTTCTTTAAATTGTTGGCCCCCTATCACTAGAGGACGAGCAGGGATCAAAAATTGATGAATAACAAACAAAAAATACACGAAAAGAAAACACACTGAAGATAAACAAACAAACATACAAAAACACCCTCAAAAACAAACACACAGCCACAAAAACACAATGGGTAAAATTGTCGAACAATTTGTCGATTTTCCTGCAGTTTTCCTCGTCCAGCCTTTTTTTTTTGCGGTAGGCAGAAGATTGTTTATGCCCTTGGCTCGTGGTTGAACGAAGGGATTTTCAATCGATCGACTCGTTCTTGTTTTATACGAAAAAAATGTTTTAAAAACGATGAGAATCGGAAAAATGCTAAAAAATACGAGACGAAAATACATTCAAACTTATTTCAAAACTTTAAATTTCATTTTTTTTCAATTGCTTGAAATGCTTGAAATGCTACACTTTTATATGTGTAAATTTCAAGTAAAATAGATTTTTGGTTTTTAAAATACAAAAAAGGGGAAGAAGAGGAAGGCAAAGAATAAGGTGAAGAAGAAGAAGACAAAGAATAAGGGGAAGAAGAAGACAAAGAATAAGGGGAACAAGGAGAAGACAAAGAATAAGGGGAACAAGAAGAAGACAAAGAATAAGGTGAAGAAGAAGAAGACAAAGAATAAGGGGAAGAAGAAGACAAAGAATAAGGGGAACAAGGAGAAGACAAAGAATAAGGGGAAAAAGAAGAAGACAAAGAATAAGAGGGAGAAGAATAAGAAGTTTTAAATTTCAATTTTTTGAAAAAGTTGTATGTTTTTCCCTTCAAGACCCTTAAAGCTGGGTACTTTTCCAGATAAAATTTCACATGATATATTATTTGGCTAAAATTTACATTGAAATTTCGCCAATGTCTTCGCCACATCGGATAGTACAAAAAATCAATCTAAAGTTTTTAAACTTTACATTGATTTTTTGCCATTTTACTTATCAACAATCAGAAAAGTCTACATTTTCCTTCATTGTCAAAATTTTCACTTCGAAAAATGGTCAAATTGTATTTTCGCGCGAGTGTTAGTATTAACCTTCAAACATCGAAATTCATACGTTTTCGGTGATCCTATCATTCAGGCCATTTTTTTGCCTGATGTTGTTTATATATAGTGCAATTAAGTCATTTTTTATGATCCATAATTGATATTTGATTCATGATTTGAGTCATGATATTTGATTGTATCAATTTATTTCAGGTATACTACGTTGAGAGTTAATTGAGGACATATCAAGCTTTATTCTATTGACGATGTATCATGTGTTTTATTTTTTGTAGATTTGCTACAAGCTTGAATAAAGCAAGCGAATCCGCGTATTAGTTAAGGTCTGAAGTTCTTAAATCTGCAACATGGGAAAAAATCGGCAGCAATTGCGACAATTTAAATTATTTTCAACCGAACATTTTTTACATGTGAGCTTTCACATCATACTGAATTACGTCATTTGCCATGCCATATACCGCAAACTGATTGGCTGGCGTGAAGTTATGAGGTGACATTACCGCGTCACGTGCAGTGAGATCGGTTTTTCTATTCTTTTATAGTTTCCGGAGGAAAACGCCGGTGTAGAGAGATATCCGAGACCGTCGTTTGTTTGAATCTAACTCGTTTTTTTATAAATAAAATAATGCTGCAAATTCCACGTGATTAAGTGTTATAATCGGACATTACGGAATTGTTATGCTTTGGTTCAAAACCGGTTTTCTCAAATGTCTGCTCACTACGAAAAGGTGATCAAAAACTTTGGTAGTTTCGGAATTGCTAGAAATGATTTTTCAAGAGTTCGGTTGAAAGAAGAAATCTTTAAACCAAAATTATATTCCGACGCCGAAATTAAAGTGAGATACGAATTACCGTCCCAGTGAGGTCAAGATTGCTTACAATCGTCCCCAAGAAGCGGCGTAAATTGTGTAACAAAAGGCAATGGAAAAGGTCCATAGCTTCATATGGCATTATCCGTTACATTGCGGATATTCTGTTCTTATGATGGATGAAAACACATAGCGTCCCCTTTTGGTTTCTTGAAGCAAGTGCAGCTCATTTTCCTAGTGACCAACGCCATTCGCTAACAAAGGCTACAAGATATATTTCTAAGTGACAATCGTTTGTAAACCAAGATGTACAAATGGGTTTGACAATTTGACAACCATATTGTAGAAGATTCGGAAAAAAGTCCGAAACAAGTTAAGTTAAAGTCGTCACGAAGGACGATATTAGGTTAAGGTAAAATTCGCTTGAATAAATTGGGCTGTTTCGAGGGGCCCAGTTATAGTTGTAGAACTGTACATAACGTTGCATAAATATTTTGATAGAGGATTGCTTGGTGGACTTCCAAGATGATATGTAAAACAGGATCCTGTCTTAGTGTGTTGAGTGAAGCAATTGTTTCAACCAAAAAAAATGTTCAAGACATTGAACTGGAGCGTTAATGAGTAGCCGCGGCATTTGATACTCTTTATTATAGCCAACCTGCGCTACCGATTGCTATGCCATTGATGATACTTACAAATGTAGTTATTAAAGCCAAAAATAGCTGGGAAAATATGTTGAGTTTTTGGATTTGCATTTGAATTGTATTTTTTCTTGGAGCAGAAGAATTATGATACTCGGGCTTAAGATTCCACCAAAAACATAACAGCAAAAAGAAGCTCAATGTAGGAAACCTGAGATAATTTAAATACTCACGAAACCCCTGATTTTTCCGCAGAGAACTCGGAAGAAAATTATGACAACGAGGGAAGAAAAAAGCTGATAGTAAAAATGCTCACTCAAGAAGGATATTGCTTCAGTCTGATTGAAGATGAGTAGCTGCTGGATGCAGCCAACAAGTAACTTGTTAGTTGAAAGTCCAAACAACTCCTGTGAAAAAACCGAAACATACATAAGAATTATTTCTCGTGTAAAAACGACGAAACGACGCCTTTTTGCCTGCTGCAGCCGAAATGTGCATAAAATGTGCATAACACTAAGGAGGATAATATTTATCAATAGCCATTGGGTCTATTTTCAATATATAACAACTGTATTATTTAGAGCTTGTATTATCTCTAAGTTCGAACGGATCCCTAGTACCTACCAAGAAATGTCTCAAATTTTCATATATTCCTAAACTGGAAACGGTTCTATATTTTCCAGACATTCAAGAATAATTACAAATTGCTTTGATAAATATTTATCGACGAATGATAGGCTATAAAAAATCGATTCGTTCGAACATTTTTCGAGGACTATTCGTCAATGATACGTTTATAAATATTCAAATTTTCATTAAACAAATTGAATTTCATAGTCACAGCACAAAGATTGCTCCCCCATTTTGGAGTACCTATACACTGGCAATGGAAATAAATTTGCTGTGCACCCAGTGAAACGAAGCATAGAAATCGTTTTCGATACGGATGCCAAAAGTTGATGTCAATGATTGCAAATTAAATGAAAGATTTATCGTTGCTTTTGTTTCGGGTTTGTTTCGAGTGATCAAAAAGTTAGGAACAGTCATAAAACAAACAGGACAGATGGAAGCAAGGGGTTTGCAAAACAGATAAGATTATGTTGAGCGAAAAACGAAATCCATTTTAGAATATACATACATAGTTTCGTGGCATTATAAAGAATCTGACTGCTTTCACATATTTACGCTTTTGAAGAGTTTGTCTCTATATTGTCCATAGAAAAGAAATCGCCTTCAATATTCTTAAATCAATACTCCTAGCATTTTATCCCAAAACCTCATCTATCAAATGCGAACACTTGCCATTTGTTCGGTTATCCTAATCCGAAAAATACATAAAATGAATAAATGATTTCATTAATAATCGGAAGTATTTCTCGCTCATCCTACCGGTACCGACCCAATTTCACACTATCTCGAGCAGTAGACAAAGCCATTTGGCGTTAATGCGGATAATAACCGAGCAATGCGAAAAGGGATAACATGCTGCAATCAAACTTAAATGGATTATTAGTTGGACAAATATTGAGTCAATTTCGGAGGGTAAATCGTTGCGTGCCACGCGTTGTCCTGCTTCCATCCTAGTCTGCGAAATTGGCCCTTAACATACACCGACATTAGATATCACAGACCATAAAACGTAGGGGTGGAGAGTGGATGTATTAAAGTAGAAGAAAAACAAGAAAATATTAATTCTAAATTGAAATAGCTAATGTTCGATAATGTGAGATTTAATTAAAGTTGCATTCATTAATCGAACTGATTTAGCTGAAAATTCGATATCTGCGCGAAATAAAGCAAAAGTGATTTTTCAGTAAATTACACTAAATACAAAGAACCTTGCATGGAGAATATATCAATATTTTCTAGCCAAGCAACTTTCTGCGTTGGAAGACTAAATTGGCGACTGATTATTGAACGGATCATTAGACAACTTTTCGACATGAAACTGGAACTTACTAGAAAGCATAGCAAACAAGAATTGCTCGCTGTGTACTTCGTTTGTGCAGGAAAAAAAGAACTGCACAATGAGGAAATGAAAACCACCCCCCAATTTTATTTCTCCCTTCTATAGATCTCAAGCGAGCCAATTAGCTAATTCAATTTGTGACCATCTCGAGTGGATTATATTTAATGTCGATATACTCGTACGAGGACGAGTAACTGTATGTTAGGTATGGTCAGATGCGTCATTGTGTCTACTTGAAGTTACTACACAAGGAGCAAGTCATGAAATATGTAGCAATCAATATTTCACAATCATTAAAATTTATATGCATTGTGGTATTTAACCGATATCTGTACTGAATTTGAAACTATACTGCAATTAGTTGTGGCTTTTTGCATACAAAAATAGTCAATGCAAAAGGTTGCTGCAAAAATAGCTTAGATATTCATTGTAACTACTTATGAGTAGTTCTTATAGACAAATTAGCTGCTTATAAGCAATTATTTGTAATTGGAAAATCACTCAATAAATTTGCTTTTATCTTTGTAATGTAAATTATTTACAGATTATTCTATTTGCTGATCAGCACCTTCTTACCAAATATATGCATATCAAAATTTAAACGTTATCAATTTGAAACGTCATCTTTCCTCCGCACGTGGCATATTTTAAATGTGTTATCATCTAACAACTATCCTAAATAAATCTTGACTCTCTTGTGCGGTTCCTATCTGAAACAAACAAATAGATTGATAGTAGTATTCGCACTTGCACTTTTCTAAATAAATATGCTTCGAATTTAATCTTCTCAACGGAATAGAGATGAGTGACAAAAGATCATTTAGGTAAATAACAAATCCTGGCATATGTAGACAGAGAATTAGTTAAATTTGAAGTTTTTGTTGTGAGGCTAAATCGTTTTCATTTTGAACGAATGGAATTCATGTTTTCTTCCCAAGAGGCAGTAAGAGATAATATGGAAACAGGTATTTTAAAAAATAGAGTAAAATTAGATTCTGCATCCTCATCGCCAAATCATGAACATACCATACCTTTGTATTTCAGTTATATGTATTTGGGACTGCAGGTTCCGTATTACAAGCTCAATATTTGCATCGTGGGAAGATGAAAATACAGATATAACGATCATTGCCTAAAATAGTCGCGTTTTTGCGCCTCTCTCGAGAACTAGTTAGGCTAATAACATTGAAAACAACAACACTCCTGACCGATTGCTGTTGTGTGGCATTGAAAACAACAGCAATCGGTCAGGAGTATCCTAACTAGCTCACCATAGAGGCCGCAAAAAACGTGACTAATGTATTTTCCTATTCGTGGATTGCTATCCACTTCTGAGGACTCACTCTGTCGTTCTTTTTGCTATTAAAAGCGAGTTAAGCTATAAGAATCGATCATTTAAGACCTGATATAAGTGGAATAAAAATGATGAATAGTAATTGATCGTTTATCACCAATCAAATGTCAATTAGACACAAATCCTTATCGGGTTGGTCACTTCGTTGTACAAACTCTTATCATCAAGAAGCAGCTTAAGCACTGACTGAACTGTAATTTTGTAAGAAATTTCTGGTTATTGATTTCTTTGAAATTGGAATTAAGTCGTAGGTCAGGTACAGTCAATCATGAAAATATAGATTCATCGAAAAAAAAGTTTTTGGTCTTTTAACTTGTGCCAAGTATGCAGCAGAAGCGGAAATTCAAATGTAATTAATTAATTTAATTAATATTTTGTAGCATATCCCTTCGCCTTAATGATTCTCTGCATTTTATTAGGCACTAACCTTTTTGTCAATTCAGGGCTTATTTAATACCATTCTTCTTGAATGCGGGCTTTTAACTGATTTTTGCCTGATATTTTGTATTCGCTGAAGAAATCCTTCAGATGCATCCACATATTCTGGATTAGATTCATATCCAGTGATTGTGATGGCGTTTTCAGTTTTTTTGGCGCATTGTATCATATTCACCCCCGCACTATATTGACGATTATTGTCTTGTTGAAATATAAAACTGTCACTCAAACCCAGGTTTGTGGCAGCATCCTTTAAGTTTCTTTTTGATATGCTTAAATAAACAGTTTTATCCATGAAACCTTCAATAAAATGCAGTTGTTCTGCCGACATACAGCCCCAGGCCATCACGGACCCATTACTATTGTGAGTTTCTTCTTTCAGATTGTTCACCCGGCTTTCTCCACACGCGCTTCTTCCAAGATGACCCAAATAACTCTATTTTGGTCTCATCATTAAACAAAACGTTTTCCCAAATGCTAATCTTTTTGCTCTATTCACTTTGTTCACTCATGATTTCCTCCTTGCAATTGGACCATGTACCCCGGACTTTCTTATGACACGCAGAACTGTCTCTACAATCAAAGGTAAAACCAGTCATGCGTTTGGTTTGGTTACGCGGCGATGCATATGCGCCGAGATAAATCACGCAAAGCATATGTTGCACCCAAACACAACTGTCCGAACTGTGCAAATGTGCAAATTTTTGCTCAATTGTTGCTATGAGCTCTCCGTATGTAAAGTGGAGATGAGATACGACTTGACATATGTTCGCTCATGCACTGTTTGGGCACTATTGTTCACACATGTTTGCGGATGTAAAAAAAAAACTACCTTTTTGTGCTCATTAATCATAGAGATAAAATAGTAAAGTGACGCAACTTGCGCCAAACATCTCGTCTATCACCTTGACCACAGCGTAAGAAGTTAGTTCCTAACCAGCGTGTGGACTCCGTATATGTATACGGTCCACAAAACCCATTGAACTGGCCTGAGATTGTATTGTTGATCAGCCTGGAACATTGGAAGAAATCGCTTAGAACAGTAAGAGGTGCAAGATAAGATTCGACAACTACATACTCAGGCTAGATTTTTCGTTGCTCACATACGGCTCACTCTCGCAAAAACTACCAGGGGTGTGTTCAATGTGCATGCTATAGCTGCTCCAAAAGCATAGCATAGCATCACGTTAGCAAGTGTCAAAATTCGCAGTAGCTAGGTGAAGCAGCTATGGATATTGGACAGACAAGAGCTGCTACGAAGGAAGCCTTTACGCAGGAAATTCAAAAATAATTTTGTTTCAATTTTTTTATTGTAATTTTTGCATTTTCGTGGATCAGTTCAATACTTCCATTGCATTTTGGAAACTGTATAAAATCTAAGAGTTGTCAACATACAGCTGGAAAATCCATTAAAATTTTCCTAACATATTTAAAACGTACCACTTATTTCCGGCTTTTGACGCCATATATGAGAAAAAGAGCAAAAAATAATCATTGAAAATTTGATAATACAAGAATCGGAGCACCCGGCCTTTTACGCTTCATGCTCGCCTTCTAAAAACTCAAGATGAACTGCGCTGTGTACAAGCCAACTTAAAACTCGAGTTGAGTTTAAGTGTTTAAAAGCCCGTATTTAATTTATCCTGTCACTATTTTCAAATTTATTAATAATCTCCTGTGTCACAAAAGCGCAAAAACTTCTTTTCATTTCAATGATTTCAATTTCCAATTGAAAATTACGTTCAAATTGCATGTCAGCTGTGTACGCACGGCCATTTTGCCGTAGCTACTTTCTAGCTATCCTCCAGACTACGAGCAGCGAATAGCTGCTACCTTAGCAGCTATTCCGGAATCTTGGACAGCCCGACTGTCAAATAGCAAGCATCAGAAAGTAGCTATTTCGTGACATTGGACAGCCAGAGCTGCTAAAATAGCAGCTAATAGCTGCTATAGCATGCACATTGAACACACCCCAGCTAACTCTCAGGTTGCTTTGACAGATAATGCGTTGCGTAAATGGAGGCGCAATTTCAAGGTCAAAGCGTTTTTTTTTGGAAAATGGAAGGAATTCACCCACTTATCATTCTATACACTTTGCTTTTACAACAAATTCTATACGTGGTGATCATATGGCATTAAATTCCAAATAAGATAAACGTGCAAGAGGGACCTTTCATTCTTACGTTTTGGACTTTATCACGAAAGCGCGGGCCACAATGCTCCAGCACATTCCATTCCATTCCGATCCAGCACTCTCCAGCTCATGTCCATTCCAGCAAACTGAGCACATAGTCTCTATTCCGTTTAGTGTGCGACAATTTACTTAAAGTTTTCAAATTTAAGTTTTGCGTGATTATTTCAGAATGGATAGCAATTTTCTATAGTTATTTGGAATGCTAATAAGCTTTGTACTCTTAAACAAAAACCACAGCAAACTTTTTTTTAGTATTAATCATAATACTCTTCTGATCCAGAAAAGTTGAAAGTTGTTCAACTCGTCCATTCCATTCCAACCTTATGTGTTCAGTCTCGTACATTTTCTATGCCGCCAACTTTTACGTGTATTCTGGAATGGAATGGATCATTGGGTCCGGCCCTGAGCTTGTACCGCTGATATTCCTGGATTATCCTTTACGCGTCTAAAAATGCGCCGTCCTGCTGTATTGTCCAATATTTTCGGTCGGCTTTTTCTGGTTTTGTTTGCTTCCCTGTAATGTTTTATTATATTTTTCACAGTGCTGTGTGCCATTTCGAGCTCATTATCAATTTCGTGCTGCGAATATATTTTTTTGCACAAGAATATCACAATTTTTTTTCCTCAAGTGCCCTTTCACGTAATTTCGCCATATTTCTACTTTCAAACCTACTTAATTATCGCGTCGAAGTACTGGAGAACATTAAATTCGTCGGCATTTCTCAATTACAAAATATCTTGTTCAAACAACAATTTAATTTGCGACAAAACAAATGTTGTGTGGGAGAAAAATGCGCAGTGGACAATATGTCAGGAATAGAGCTGTTTAATAAGCTTCGTGTTTTACCACTTTGTGGGAAGCTGCATTATCAACTGATGTATACCTACTTATATGCAGGGTAAAAAAAATCAACATAAACCCAAAGAAAAAATATTCGCCAATTTGTGGACATCTTAACAAATGAGTCAGCAAAAATCTAATAAAAACAAAACACATCACATAGGTCTTGCAATTAGTGTTTTTTTTTTTTTTAAATAATTCTGACTGGAATCAACGCGTAATTTTACGACTTATCGATAATTGTGTAAATAATATGACTTATAATTTGCTGACTTGATAGCTATTAAATCGAAAAATGACATCATTTACGCTAAAATGCCCCGGATGTCATCTTTACTTTGATTGCTTACCAAACTTGAGCGTTAAATTAGGTTTCGAGCACTTTCAAACAACTTTGATTTATTGAACGAAGGAATTTCGGAATCGTATGAGTAAGTGTTTTGGTCTGAATGGATTTAGATAAGACTCCGTTGGAAAAATAATGTGGGCAATTAATTACACAGGTAATCCCTGGTAGTTAAATATCAAAATCACAACTTAATCGCCTGTTGATGGATAATTTAATGGTATTTTTACGCCAGTTAGAAGAGTGATTGAGAATAGTGGAATAGAGCTACTGAGGTGAGGTATCATTGTTATTATTTTATTTTATTTTATTCATTAACCAAGGAAGGTACAAGTTACATAAACAATACAAAGCAAAATAGAAAATCGAAAACTTAATATGAGTATATAAAAGTAATACGAAAAAAAAAATTAAATAAATCAAATAATTAACAAATAAATCAATAATAATAAATAAACAACGAATATATAAAACATTGACAAATAGCTTAACATAAGGAGTTGCGGATGGCTTCGAAAAGGGAAGATTTGAAGGATAATTTTGAGACCGTTGGGGAATACAGATTACTTATGCTATTGAATATCCTGCAGCATCTATTAAGGGTTATTTAACACCATTTTATTATTGAGGAACTCAACTCTGATAACGCCTCTAATGACGTCAAATGTGAAGCAGGCCGAAATCATCTTTCTTCTGGATGCAAGTGGCAATAAGTTTAGCTGACCCAGTCGAAACTCATAAGGAGGAAGGGCGCTAAATTCGTAAGGGTTGTATAGATCTCTCAATGCGAAAAGTAAGAATTGCTTTTGTATGGACTCGAGTCTGTTACTGTGGGTCTCAAAAACCGGATTCCAGCAAATGGAAGCTTATTCGAGAATGGGGCGTACAAGTGAGATGTATAAGGATCTTGTGACCCACAGGTTACGAAATTCCTTCGCACGCCTTTTGATGAAGCCTAACTGTTTGTTTGCACGGGAAAGCATTTTATCATAATGCAAGGTGAAGCGGAGTCTCTCATCCAAGATAACACCAAGGTCAACAACGTTTTCAACTCGAGCTAACAAATTATTGCCGAGGAAGTACGTATTGTGTGAGACGGTGTGTTTTCGGGAAAAACTTATAACTTGGCACTTAGCAATGTTGAGAGAGAGCTTGTTTTCATTGCACCAATGATCAAGTGAATCAAGTCTAGATTGGAGAAAGAGTGCATCGGATTTAGATTTAATGATGTGATAGACTTTGAGATCGTCGGCATAAAGTAAATGAGGTATATTTGCTAGGACGTCAGATAGGTCAGAAATGAATATATGAAAAAGAAGTGGACCAAGATGCATAGGCGGGCCGTGGCCTAAAATCTGGCAGGGGCCAGGAACTGAAAGGTTCAAGACATGTGATGATTTTGTTTTTGTTTGTACACGTACTGTTCATACAACTTATATAATTTACTAATACATTATATATTTGAAAGATTTATTCTTTGTTATTTGCTAATGCATAATGTATTATTAAATAAACTTCTTGTATGTGAATACGTAAGAGCTACTACCACATGCATATAATGTGAATGGTAGGTATGAACTACACATGAATTATCAATGACCGCTAAGAAAGAAAGCTTGTATGAATTATACGGGAATAGAATGGAAATAATTAGAAATGTAAGAATATTTTTTCGTTTAGAAGCTAAATATATTGCAAATTATACTTGAAGAAGAGGATAGCTCAGTTTCAAAATATCTTTGAAAAAATTGGAATATATTAAGCTTGGAAGGAAGAAATTGATATCTTGCTTCAAACATTTGTTACCTAGAAAACCTAGAAAAACCGAAAATAATTTGGCAAGATGAAAAGTGCTGTAACTTACTCTTTTTGAGCCATTTGGTTTGCAGGAATATCTTTGTAGCCCTAACTGCGTGTCCGGGGCTAGATGAAACAGCAAAACCTTTGAAACTAGTGCTTTTTGCTGTTTTCCATTTTCGCGATCCTCTGGTAAATGTGAGATTCAGACAGTTGTTTTCTGCGAATGATTTAATTTTTCCCCAAACTACATACAAGTCTTCTCGCTCACTTAGTAGTGTTTCCCCCACAATGCATACTGGATCTGGAGTTCACAACTCGCATGCCATGCAGGGAGGAATGGTGTGATGGTATCACCCTTGATAGGCTTATCCATGTGTACACTGACGGCTCAAAGCTAAACAATAGAGTCGGGAGTGGTATATACTCCCTCCGTCTACCAGACCACTGTAGTGTCTTTCAGGCGGAGGTGGTGGCTATTTATCAGGCAGTCGACTGGCTTCTGTGTAATCGAATATTCGGGGTCAATATTGGTATTTTCACAGATAGCCAAGCGGCTATTATGTCCCTTGCTGGTCCTTGTACAATGTCCAAGATTGTTGTTGAATGCCGTGCATCTCTTAGGGAGATATCGAGACATTCGGTTCAATTGATTTGGGTACCTGGACATAGAGGCTTTCAGGGCAATTGTGAGGCCGATGAGCTAGCAAAGCTTGGAACTTTGCTACCTGAGGTCTCTTGCTCCTTTTCAATAGGTATACCGATGACATCGGTCAAACTGGCCATAAGGCACAAATATCTTGAGGACGTTAAGAACTCCTGGGCAGATGAATCTTCCTGTGTGATAGCAAGGCAGTCCTGGGTATCCATGGATGCGCATCGCACCAGGCAGCTTTTAGGCTTAACTCGAAGCGCCCTTCGTTGCACTGTGGGTGTTCTAACGGGCCACTGCCTTATAGGACGGCATGCACAACGTTTGGGCGTAGAGTTTAATGACTTCTGTCGGAGCTGTGGCTCTGAGGATGAGGAGGAAATCGTCCTTCACCTTATGTGCCAGTGTCCGGCTTTGGCAAGGGGAAGACTGGCGGCACTTGGTGCACCCTTCCTCTCAAACCTGACGGAACTGTACCTGGTAAAGCTAAAGGGGATAGTCCGGTTTCTCAAAGGAAGCAAATGGTTTCCTGACTTTAGTGAGTAGAAGAGAGTCACTAAAATATTGTGGTATCACAACGGGCCTCTCCTGTGCCTATGTGTGCTGGTCGTCAGGCCTCTGGAGATCGGCAGCCACGTTAACCTAACCTTAACCTAACCTAGTAGTGTTCTATTCACAAGATTTATCCCATCCCGAAGAGTTGCATTTTTAGTTTGGAAATATGTGCTTAACATGTTCATTATAGAAAGAACATAGTGAAACATGAAAAGATTTACTACAAATTTAGGATTACTGATTGAATGAAAGATCTCCAATGAATAAACTGAGTCGTTGTATTTTCCCTCATTCATTTCTTCCTCTAAAGCATCTTTCATAGTCCCATAGCTATCGATCACATATTTGCAATTGTGAAATCTCATTGACTATCGAGTTGAGCTTAAACTTCTCATTCCACGCCTTGTGTTTAGACCAACTGCCTCTTCAAGCTGCTTCAACAATTCGTGTTGTGATGGCTTCGAAAAGTGTAGTTTAAGGGATTCGATGGCATTGAAAAAGGATATACACGTTTTGATGGTGAAAAATGTGTCCATCACAACCAGGATAATTTTATGAGCTAGACAGTGTACAAATGTGGCTGCAGGGTGTTTCATCTTAATTTAGATTTGTACACCACTTTTTTGTCCTGACATGACACTAGCACCATCATAAGACTGTCCAACAACAGACAATTCGAGAAGTCCGTAGCTGTCTAACAGGCTCAAAATTATATCTGCTAAATACGAGGCATTTCTAGCTCCTGAACAGTCTACAAAGCTTGAGAACCTTTCTTCGACTGCTAGCTCTTTAGCAAATCTGACAACCACGGAGAGTTGTTCCTTCTGTGGACCCTTGTTGCGTCTGCCATAATGGATATCAATCCGCAATCTTTTATTTCAGCTGTATTGTCCTCGCGAACGAATTCAGCAATTATTTTCATCAATTCATTTTGTGTTTTGTCACTACAGTAGTTCGCAACCTTGTTTTTAAAATTATTTTCAAAAGTTGAATCATGCTTCGCGAATAATGCACAAAATTCCAAAAAAAATCACGGTTATCACTGGCACCACTTTCATCATGTCCTCTGAAAGCACGTCCTTGGCGACTGAGACACGTCGTAAGGTCGATAACCTTCTCCAAATAATTTCGGTTCATCTTCACAATATTCCAAGACTGTTCAAGCACCATATCATTTACTGTCTTCCAAGTACTATTAGAGTTTTCTCATTGTGCATGAATTTTACTATCCGGATAATTTATCCGGATCGCGAAGTTTGGTCGAGCTGAAATTTTGGTGTATTTTTGGCGACAATGAAAACTCTATGGAAAATTTTGCATTGTGATAACTTCACACCGAGTCATCAGATCATCACAAAATTTACAAGACTCATCAATGGGCATAAAAAATAAGTTTCTGTCGTTTTTAAATAATGTCTGGGCAACCTTGTAGCTACCATATGTACTTAAACACATATCTTTCATACGGCTGTTAGAAATGCAAATGGTTGATGAATTTGATACTATATTTATACAATCAGATCTAAACTTGTAAAATTCCCAATCGCACAAAAATCGGACCGAATTATTTATATTTTTATCACCTGGAACTTGCATCCACGGTATCTCGCGATCGGATAAAATTCATAGGATATACTGGTTTTGAGTAGATACAGGTCTGACAAAAGTTTAATCAACATGATAAGAACCATGTGGCGGCTGTGTCACTATGAAAAAACGCTCGGTGAAATTGAAGTGCTATGCCTTTTAACTTCCGATGCAGTTATCAGCTTATAATAAAATTCACGCACATTTAACCTGAGTGTAAACCAAGTAGGTCATAGATAACATAAAAGTGGCAGGGATGCCATTTTTATTCCTATTTTATACCTTGTTGCCTACTATTTTAATACTTAGACTATGTTTTGTGAAAAAACTTAATTTCATAAAACGCCAGTTTATAAAAGTGTTCTTACCTAAATACCTGTATATTGCCTAGTAGGCATGAACAGATAATCTTAGTAAAAAAAGGATGATTAGCAAGGTGCTTTTCGTTTTTTTCTTAACGTTTAACTTGTCGAAATTAAATATTGCCGTCCATTTCTCGAAATAAGTCCCATAACATCGTAATTAATACCGCAAATAACACAGTCTTTATGTTATAAGTAGTGTGTATGCTTTGGTATAGGCTTACAGTACTACACTACTCACCTCTTGCTGTAACCACAAAAACATAAGAGGCGAAAATTTAAGTGTCTGCTGTTGGAAATATTTATTTTTCTGGGAGGGGCCAACCTAGGGTCTGGGGGGGTCCCGGCCCCCCTGGCCCCCCCTGGCCCCCCCTACGGCGCGCCTATGCCAAGATGGCTTCCTTGTGGTACACCAGAGCTAGCAGAGATATTTTTCGATAAGAGTCCTTGAAATTTTACCAGTTGTGTTCGATTTCGAAGGTAGGAAGTCAGCCAGCTAAGCAAAGATCCGGCAAATCCGAATTTCTGGAGTTTTAGAATTAAGGTAAGGTGGTCAACTCTGTCAAAAGCTTTACTAAAGTCTGTATAGACTGCGTCAATTTGGCATCCTTTCTCCATTTTACACAGCACGTCTGAGATTAGGACTGTCAAATTTGTGGTAGTTGAGCGACCTTTTCTAAAACCATGTTGTTGCTCGTTCAGACGGGAGTCAACAAGTGGAGAAAGTTTATCGTACACAATCTTTTCAAAAAGTTTCGGAATTGAAGATAAGATGGCAATGCCCCTATAATTTCCGATACAGCGTCTATCACCATTTTTGAATATGGGTGTGACATATGAAAGTTTCCAGCAAGATGGGAAAACTCTAGACGAAAGTGATCTGTTGAAAAAAATATGAAAGGGAGTTATAAACTGCTCTAAACACTTGCGCAAGAAAGTTGGTGGAAGAAGATCGGGCCCAGGGCCTTTGTTGCAGTCGAGTTCCGAAATAGCTTTACGTATCTCGTTACGTGTAATTTCAAATTGGCCGACAAAATCTGTAGGAGTAGAATGAGAGAAAGCGAGGTGTGAGTTTGATGGGTCTGGTGCATTAAAAATATTCTGGAAACTATCTGCGAATAAATCACAAATCTCATTAGGAGAGGAAGAAGTGATATCATTAAAGAACATCGACGAGGGATAACCAGTGGTTTTTCGCTTCACATTTACAAAATCATAAAATTTTTTCGGGTCGCGGATTATATTTTCGCCCGTTGTCTTAATGTAATTGTCATAAGCCTCGTGAGACTTTGCTGAAAACTGCTTAGCAACTTCGTTATATTCATCCTAAATAGCAGAACTAACGTCGATATTGTTTTTAATCCGCTTATAAAGTTTGTTCCTACGATTTCGCAAATGCCTACGGTCCCTATCAAGCCATGGCTCAGACAACTTTTTCTTTTTTTTTATCTTAGGTACATATCTTTCAACGGCGTCAAAGATTTTGTTATAAAAAGTGGAAATGGCTTCCTCAAGATCTAACGTTGAAAGAGTATTCGTCCAATCTATAGCGTCAAGGTGATTATGAATGCTTTCATAATTAGCATTAAGAAAGTCATATACAATTGAATTATTGTACGCTCTTAAGTAAATAGAATCAGAAATGGGAAGTTCAACTGATAGTGCAGTGTGGTGTAAACTATTTGTAAAAAGATGCTCTGCGTCATTAGTTGGACTTACCACTACTTCGTCATAAGCGTTAGTGAACACTAGATCCAAACAATTACCATTTTGGTTAGGAGTCGGACAAACTTGCTGCAAATCGTTACCATAGAAGGTACTCGTCAGGTTGAGGTCGTTGGAATCTGACAGGTTTACAGGGAGAAGGTAAGTATCAATTTCATTGGGAATAAAATATAGATTGGGGCGATTGAAATCTCCCAAAAATATGACTTTGTCTTTTTCGTTAAGAGATGATACGAAGGAAGATACTGATTCACATAGATGGTTGTATACTGATTCGTCGGATATGGGTGGAATATAAACTACACCAATGTAAATCGACGTATTGTTGAAAGAGATTTGAACAATTAAGTACTGGAACATTACGTTTGGTGTGGTATCGATGCGTCTGCTTGGAAGTGTATTACTCACAGCAATTAAGACACCACCTCCTGGCGTCTGACCTGTAGAGAAGTAGTCGCGATCATCTCTGTAAATAGTCCAGCTGCTGTCGAGAATTTCTTCGTTTGTATGTGAATTATTAATTAATTAATTATCGTAAATGTGTATCCAAACAAATTGAGCATGAAAATAATTGATACTTTTACTGGTTTTTGTGACGCAGTGCTGGCTGTTTGGTTTGCATTCAGGTTCAGCCGAAGGACCACACACTGAGATTTGAGTTCACCAAGCTCTAAATAGTCACCGGAGTTAATCAGGAGTAAAGTGAGTCGTTGAACTAACCACTCCAAATTCGAATTCACATTGATTGTAAATTTGTGAATGAAGCTCTCTATCAATTCAGGCCCGGCGGACGCCTTAGGCCGTGTGGGTAGTACTACCCACCTAGGAAATGAAATCGTGTGTAACTACCCACCCTAAAAGTTCGATCCTATATGTCACATTAATGTAATGAAAAAATTAGTAATTTATTTCTCTATTTGGGGTAAAGTAGAATAAACAAAACATGAAACAAAGACAGAATTTACGAATGTTAATGTCTCAACGTACAATAACGTTTAATCTACGCATCATTCAAATTCAATTCAATTACCACAACTTATCTGAAAAACATTTTTCACAGAGATCTCTCAACAAATAGAAATTAATCTCAAACATTGAATAGAACCCAAACTGAAGCCAGCAAAAAATTAATGGCTTTAATTAAAATCTCGCGGCGCCACATAGCTAAATCGTTAAATAAATTTGTCAAGCTCAAATAAAACGGATTTAACAGCCAGCGCCAAAGGCTCACCTAAACTTTCCGCTCATTCCCTGCAAAGCCTTGTATTCGAGGATTTGTACGTGCTAATGATGGCAAGATGGTCGGAGTAATTTCTATGTGGTTTGGAATAGTAATCCACCAAATAAACAAATCTCAATCCACAATTATTTTGCCACCGTTTAACGGTTGATTTGATTTTCGCTATTTGCCGTAAGCTTTTAGCTCTCAGGTTTCTGCACGTATCTAATTCGAGATGATGTTTGAATTGTTTTTGTTTTGAGGAATTTCCACTTGTGAAATTTCATGTAAAAATATGTACATAAATAAGCTGTTGGATAATTTATGTTGGGATGATTCACGGAAGAGCAAATAAGTAGAAAATCAGAAGAAGCACACTTTTTTTTTAATTACATATATACATATATTAATTGAATTGAACGGGTTATAAAAACTTTGCGACATAATATACTGAGACTAATATTAAAATTATTTTAGAAAATTAAATGTTATGTGATTAGCGGGTTCGCTGCAATGCAGCATGTAACATTAAAATGTGGAACACTCAAATTTCTGATAACAGTGATTTTTAAAGATATTTAAATTGACATTAAATGTGGCTGCAATGCAACGTTAGATGTTCTAACTTCAACGTCCTCCAATCTGTCTTGTGGTGAATATTTGGAGTATTTAGTATGGGGAAATTCATATAGAATAAATTGTTCGCACTTGTTAGTCTGAATGGAGCTTAAAAAGTAATATTAATCATTGGGGTGTAAATATGATTGTTGATCAACACACGCTCTAGGTTTACGGCTTATCAGAAAAACTGTGGTTTATTGATTCAGTAAATATATTAAGCTGTATTACTTATGTTAAAATTTGACTATGTATTTCTATTCTATTTAAAGTACTTCCTTAATTGTTTAGTTTCATCGTGTTTTAGTGTCTGCCAACCTTATCAATAAAGGAAACACTACATTGAACTATAAAAATATCTTCTTATCGGGTTCGCGTTTCATTAAAGAGCAAAATGATTTCAACCGATAAAAAACCACAAAAGAGGTGATTTCTCTGCAAGTTCTTGCTACCCGAAGTCGACTGAAACTCTACAGCAGAAAATAATATTGGCTTATTGATATGATAAATTCATGAAAAATAAACTAAGTGCTCAAAGCAGTTTCGTAATGCTTCTATTCTATTCTATCGTGGTGATTACACTATTTGCACATGATAATTGCAAAATAATTCGTTTTTTTCTATGGGGATCGATTTCCGATAAACGGCACATCGAGTGCATTCTCGTTTGCTCAAGTGTCCCTGTAGTAATTGGCGTTATCACTCAACAAACATACTAATATCGTGATAATTGAAATTCACTCAAATATCTTGATTGAGAAACTATAAAAAAAATATTGCAAGATACTTCTTATCTTTGTTAGCATTCTGATTGAACGTGAACGATTACTTACAAACTGTTCAAGGGAGTTCTATCAAAGAACGATCTGCTGATTCATTGTAAAGCAAAATAGAAAGCATTTTTTTAAGAAAATCTGGGTACAGGAAGAACTATGAGGCAGAGTGGCGATGAAAAACTTAAGCCTTACTTAAGCCTCCAGTCACTTATTGATTTGCTAATGTGTTATTTTCCCAGTAACATAAATTTCAACATTTTTACGATTCAATCTTCGACTATTATTCAAATCTCCCAATCTTCAATCAATATTTATTTTTCGCCCAACAATCCTGAATGTCGACTCATTGACAGCTCATACTTTCGAAAAGATACACGACATAAACTAAATCGACTTAGTGATAAGAAGCGTTGAGAATCCATTTTAATCCGTTAATAGTAATAAGAAATCATATCAACATATAGTTATGTCAAATGTTTGAGACGACGACCTGTACACTTTTGTGAAGATCCTGTGAAGGCAATGTCAATCGAGTTCTGTGTCAACAAGGCTCTTGTGCTGTGACAAAATGAAGGTGCTCAGCAAAAACTGGCAAGTTATCTGTTATTGAGTGGTTTGTTAATTGGCGTTTAATGTTACCAACAGCCAGAAACGGAAGGCTGATAACACATGTCTAAGGAACGCGTTTGCGTTCGAAGTGACATCGAAGCTCAGGTAATATTTTTTCATGTGTCTGCTGCGTGCTGATAAGTTTTGATAGCTTTGTAAATAAAGTCTCAACAGACCGGGCATGAAATATCACCTGGAAATTGATTTAGTGATAGGCTTTCGATTCGGTTTGTTATTTGAACGACTGCTGACATTTTTGATATGCGGAAGCAATTATGTACATAATGGACTTTTCCCTGCAGAACGAGAACGTTGATCTCATAACTAGCAACGCTATCACATGGGTATCACCATTACGGGATTCAATCTTCGTTTTTCTTGCTGCAAGTATGAAAAATTGTGGCAGGACTTGAATACATATATAGCATACTCGCAGTAAAAACCGTAAAACCTGTACCTTAAAGATTCAGTAATTTACTCTCCTTTAATAAATTTATGTAAGCATAAAATATGCCCTCTTTTATTTATCATTGTACCATATTCCCATGTCAGATCTGAACTTTCCTGATTTTCCACACAGCATCCTCATCAGATTTCAACAATCGCAGAGAATAAAACTGACTCTCTTTGATCGACTTGCGCCAATATGAATAAAGATCGTCTTTTTGCAAGTAGCCTTAAGGGCAGACCAACTATTTGCGCGATTGATCGCACCATATTGAAGATGTTTGCTTAAACGGTGAAGCACCAATAGTTTTTGAACAGTTTTTGTTTTATTTTACTCGACGCTGATTGTCGAAAAACAATGACATAATTCTTGTTTGTATACATTAAGTATTATGCCCCGATTAGACATATGGCGAACGTTTCGTTAAGGCATTTGTGAAATTACTTGCCAAAACATTCGCCGAGTGTACAAAGTCTGCACTCAAAAACGGTTTGTTTAAGCGATACATAGTGTAGGTAAGGTAGGTAGTATTTGCTCTGTTCAGTTTGTTTAGAAATATTCGAACAGTGTAGCTCGTACTCATGCATCTTGTCCGGTTTGAAGCATCTTGTCCATGATTTCGTTGGCAAACCAGATCGATTTGTAGGTGATGAAGGTTTATACATTCTCAGTAAATAAACAAATTCATATTACTTGTTTTGTAGTACGTAACATATATTGAATTGTTTCAACATTACAGTAAAACTTTCTCACTGCACCTACACAACTTGATACAACTCTAAATTATTGTGAAACTCAATTGTTCGTTTTAAGTATAAATAGTTGCAATAAACTCTCTGAACGAGTAAGTCTCGTCTTTAATTCATCATACAACTCATGGTTGTAGCGTCTCCGGAATTGCCCTTCTTCACGTATGGGGCCAACAATACACCGCAAGACTTTCTTCTCGAACGCGGCTGAGGTCAGAGTGCCTTTTGCTGGGCACCCAATTCTCAGATCCATACGTGAGTACTGGCAGGACCATGGTCTTGTACAGAAAGAGCTTGGATGTTCGGGTGAGATTTTGGGATTTCAAGAGCCTTGACAGGCTGCAGTAGGCTTTGTTGGATTTGAGCAGCCGCCCACGTATTTTTGCTCCTTGGTGTTATCAGCTGCTACGATTGTCCCAAGGTATTTGAAATATGGCACTACTTCAAATTCATACTCAATTACCCTGAAGGTTTGACCAACTCTAGGTGTTCTTCCTGCAGATGCTGCCACCATGTACTTAGTATGTCCTTCATTTATGTGCAGCCCCATTTTTTGTGTTGTACAGCTAGTTCTGATCTTATAAGTACATATATATCATTTGCGTAAGCCAATATCTGGCAGGACTTCTTGACGATGGTCCCTCTCGCTGATGCGCCAGTCTCGGATTGCTTTCTCTTACGGTAGGCTGAAGAGGAGGTAAGCCAGACCATCCCCTTGTCGGAGCCCATTGAAGATGTTAAACGGTCTGGAAAGCAATCGGGCTATTTTAACTTGGCTTACACAATCGTGTCAGTTTGTTTGGGATGCCGAATTCGATCATAGCCTTATACAGTTCTACTCTGGCTTTATACAGTTCTACTCTGGCCACCTATGATGGCCATAAAGTCTATAAATACACTGAAAAAAATCCACATAGCGCCCAGAGCCATGTAACATAGCGCATTATTTATGGCCCCATACGCCATGTACATAGTACTCTGAGCCATGCAATATAGCTCCCAGCGCCATAATGTCAGAATCTACATAGCGCGTGGTCCCATGTAACATGGCGCAGGATTTATGGTCCCACACGCTATGTACATAGTACCCTGAGCCATGCAGTATAGCTCCCAGCGCCATAATTGCATGGCGCAAAAATTATAGCCCCACACGCCATACTACATAGTGCCATGAGCCATGTAACATGGTTCAAGGCACTACAATTATAACTCGCAGCCATACTGTGTGAGGAAATGTATAAATGACAGCAAGCTTCTTAAGTATAAGAGGGGTATGGGCTTTGATGTCATTTATCCCTCGGGAATTTCGTCAATAGAATTCCATTACCTAACATCAACTGCTCTACCTCCAGGTGCTCAGAACTGAAAAGGCTCGTGGCCTTTTATTGGATGCGAACTGGATCATCTTCAGATACACTGAGAAAATACATGGCGCCAGACGCCATAATTTATAGACTTCTGGCGCCATGTACATAGTCGATTTCGGTCGATTTGTGATAAAATATAGCGCTACACGCCATAGTACATAGGAGCAGACGCTATTCTTATAGCCTTCCACGCCATGTACTATAGTCCTCCACGCCATGTACTATAGTCCTCCACGCCATGTACTATAGTCTCCCACGCCATACAGTATAGTCCGCCACGCCATACAGTATAGTCCTCCACGCCATACAGTATAGTCCTCCACGCCATGTGCTATAGCTCTCCACGCCATGTAATAGAGTCCGTCACGCCATGTACATGGCGTGGAGGACTATAGTACATGGCGTGTAGGCCTATGTACTTTTCGCCATGTATTATGGCGTGTGGCGCTATATTTTATCACAAATCGACCGAAATCGACTATGTACATGGCGCCAGAAGTCTATAAATTATGGCGTCTGGCGCCATGTGTTTTCTCAGTGTAGATCGTACAGTCAAATGTTGAGTTCCAGACATTTTTCCATCGCCTGCCTAAGAGTAAAAATCTGCTCAATTATTGATTTGCCTGTGATGAAGCCACATTGATATTGTCCGATGATGGCTTTAGTGTATATGGCTATCCGCTCTTGCAGGATAGAAGAGAGTATCTTATACGAGGTACTGAACACACTGCACATAGTTACATCTCCCTTCTTGTGTATGGGGCATATTATATGTAATGTGGGCCCTCCATACTTAAGCTGCTCAGTTGGTTTGCCGTCGGCTCCAGGGACTTTGTTAACTTTTAGCCAACTTATGACTCTTCGTACCTCTTCTATGCTTGGTGGAGGCAACATAAGGTCTTCTCCTTGCATTGGTGGAGCCTCCAATTTTCCGTTGTGCTGACCGCTTATTAATTCACTAAAGTGCACTTTCCATCGCTCCGGAATGTCTTCAAGATCGGTGATCAGATAACCCTCTTTGTTTCGGTCTATTTGCTAGAAATTCACTGAAAAAAATCCACATAGCGCCCAGAGCCATGTAACATAGCGCATTATTTATGGCCCCATACGCCATGTACATAGTACTCTGAGCCATGTAATATGGCTCATGGCACTACAATTATAACTCGCAGCCATGAAAAAACAATGCTGTGTAAGGAGATGTATAAATATCAGCAAGCTTCTTGAATATAGATGAGGGTATGATCTTTGATGTTATTAATCCCTCGGGAATTTCTTTGATAGAATTCCATCACCTATCATCAAGTCCTCTATCTCCAAATGCTCCGAACTGAGAAGGTTCGTGGCCGTTTGTTGGATGCAAACTGTATCATCTTCAGATGCACTGAAAAAACACATAGCGCCAGACGCCATAATTTATAGACTTCTGGCGCCATGTACATAGTCGATTTCGATCGATTTGTGATAAAATATAGCGCCACACGCCATAGTACATAGGAGCAGACGCTATGCTTATAGCCCTCCACGCCATATACTATAGTCCTCCACGCTATACAGTATAGTCCTCCACGCCATACAGTATAGTATAAATGGCTTGCTCGTCGGCTCTTGTTTGTTTTATGAAGGGAAGGATTATGATCCTTTTATTGCTGTGCCTGAGTGTTTATGACCGTTTCGTCCTAGCTCGAAGCCGTTCGAAGCGAAGTCGGTTTCATACATCGAGTCAAAGGGATTCGAGAGGGTAGCGAAATCTCATTTACATTTTCGAATTTTTCTCCGGGTCTTCAAACATGTCCTTGCGTGGCCCAGATTGAAATAACTTAACGCACACCAGGCAGTTGCACTGGCCACAACCTGTACCTCAGCCATCGTTCACTGAACTGAACAAAACAACTCACAACTATCGAAAGGTGCATGGTGCAATATCCTAAGTAAACAATTCACCCTATGTCTTGCTGAGTCTTGTCGAATGTTTTGCCAATTCCCCTCACGAGACATTCGTCCCTATGTATAAACGCGGCATTAGAGTTTATATGTACATACTCTGTAGTACAGACTTCGCTAAAAGTTAAAATTTCTAATTTGTATGGCTTACACATTAATAATCAAACTTTAAATAACATTAAGAATGTTTAATTAAAACAAAATAAAAATATAAATTTTATATTTTTTCAACTTTATTTTTCGAAAATCAATCTTGCTAGTGGTACCTATATCCGAAAGCTTTTTGTTTACTTTGTACTGTGTTCTGTTCACTAGAACAAGGCTCATAGCTATACTGGACCAGTACTGCTCTGATTCGCACAAACGTTCTATCTACATTTTTGTAATTTTTGAGTTAACAACGGATTCAAAAACTGCATACTCTATTACATTCCGCAAAATTTGAAAAATCTATCTTTTGTGAAAGTATGTTAAAATCAATATTGCACTGAAAGAAAAATCTTGGTAAAACCAACAATTTTCCTTAGTTGTTTTTGCGTCAACTACGGGCTATAGTTAAAACAACCATAAAAAAGTAGTTGATTACTTTTATGCACCATGACGCGTGGTTGATAAACAACGTCCGTGGTGCAAAAAAAGTAAGCAACCACAAACAATGGTATTGCAACCATTGTTTGTGGTTGCTTACTTTTTTTTCCATACATATTACGAAATATAGGCAGGCGAGGCGTGAATGCCGCAGTTGAATTTGGTGAATCACAATGCACCGACAATGCCGCTGTCAATGCAACCAAGGCACCAACCAAATTCATTTTTTTTTCTTTTGCATTGCTAAATGCTGTTGTGCGAGGATTAGGTTGGCTTATCACAATACACATCAGCCATCGCTTGTCTATTCCACCAGACCATTCAACCTAATTCAAACAGATTTAATTCAACCTAAAGGTGATGCCAACCTATGGTAGGTATCACCGCTAGCGGTGCGGCAAAATTAGATATTTGGCAAATTCTGCCGCTGCCGCAAATTCGGCCGCAGCTATTGTGCGCGTTACCATACAAAACAGTGCATCTAATTTTTTGACTGCGCTTTGCCGCAGCCCAATGATATGCGACAGCGGAAAACGCTGTATTGTGAACAAAATAGCGTCGTACAAGGTAATATAAAGGCTTCACTGCATAACATGCATATGAATTATATCGAACAGCAAACCGAACACAATTTTGCCATGTATCATATGAAACTTCTATGATAGAATAGGAGCATGAGTATGAGGAGTATGAAAAATCAATAGTTTGCCTTAGTTGTTTTTGCATCAACTAGGGCTATAGTTAAAACAACCATAAGAAAATCGTTGATTACTTTTATGCACCATGACGCGTAGTTGATAAACAATTTCATTCGGAGCATGAAAAACGTCCAAATGTTGAAACCATTCTACTTTGCGTAGAATAATTCCAAATTACGTTTGCTGAAATCAACTATTGCGAAGTAGTTTAAGTACCATAAAAACTGTTGATAATTCGAAACGTTGAAGTTTTGAGTGAGTTGATGAATATTTTTCTATTTATCAACTGTTCTTCGTGGTTATGAAACAATTAAAACAGTTGATTTCATGAACGTTGTGATATTTTTTGTATAACCAGAACCAACTACTTTTATATCGTTAAATTAACTATATTAACATAGTAAAAATAACTATTTTCCGTAGTTCGTTTAACGATTTTGAATGAATCGTTGCAATACTATTAAAAATGGTTGAATCAACCAAGAGTTTTTCTTTCAGTGTGAAAAACGAACTCTCCATATATCTCCAGTACAAATCAAAACACGAATCATTGAATATCTCGAAAGTACTAAAATGTAGATAGAACGTTTATGCGAATCAGGGCAGATCACACAGTATATAACACAAACAATAATGTTCCACTTAACAGCATTCGTTTCGTTATCACTTTGGCCCGGTTTACCCTGCGGTAGTAAACAAATATGCAATAATGCAAGTTTACTGTATTTTATTGCATGAATTTTAAATTAAATTAATTTTTTTTCTCTAGCTCCAATATTTGTTAAATGTTAACCCAAGCAGTCTGCCCTACCACTACACCACATCAGCGTAGAAAGCTAATAATATGACGTACTCAATTTATTTATTTACTTACGTGTTCAATTGAAAATAATTTCATATTTCACCTACATTTTTGCGGAAGTGTTTCCGAAAATGGTAAGGAATCTCAACGTAACAAGCCTCCATCAGTTTTCTCATGACCTCATAGCCGTTGTTTGTAACGTCAACACTTGAAGAGTCAGCGGTAGGAGTTTCAACATGATGCACACCTTCGAGCTCATGTCTCATCTCGTCCGCTGTACTAACCGTCTCATAGATACGAGCTCCTTGTGAAGCTGCTGATGTGGTTGACAAACAGATTAAACTCTTCAAGAGGCTAAACACGAGATCTCACTTTAAATTGAAAATCGGCAGTTCGGTAAACAAATCTTCAAACTGCCATTAATGAAATTAAACAATAATCGGTTGTCAGGATGAAAGGTGCCGATGCCGACTTAATCAAACCCACTTTGCGGATTATCCACACTTCAACTCTTCTTGTTTGAGTGTCGTCAAAGCTGAGTGTTTAGCTTGGCGTGTGATATAGCTTGTGTCGAAAATGATATTGGCACGGCAATGGAAAATGTTTGATGCAGCTTGGTACTTAAGTTTATTTGTGGTAAATTTAAGGATTAATGATGTGAACGAACAAGTTTCTTTTCGAGTGTGGAGTTAAAGATATGTTAGAACTATTGAAATATATTTTTAAAATAATAAATTAAATAAGTCGACTTGATTCCGTTTTTTATTCACACACTGTCTGTCATTATGACTAGGAAGCTTTTAACAGGTACATTAGCACCATTGTCGATAGACACTCTTCCCTTCCTATGATACTGTCAACAGCAACTGACCATATTCGAAATATTCGACTCTCGCAGATCGTTCAAGTAAGTTTACTTATTTTTGTGATTGGATGCGGTTACCGCCGACTATCGTTTCAACTCGCTTTGACGTAATTTAACCAGAAGCCACTGCGGATGCTTGTTATCTTCTGGAAATGTACTGTTTGGATAGAATCCGAATCGGGACTGTAGATAATCGGTAGCCGCTTGGGTTGCACAAATAAAACGAAGAGCTCGAAATGAAGTTGCTACAGGTAGTGGACTTCAAAGGAAATAATCTGTTTGGGAAATACACATACCTAACTAAGTGAATTCTACTCTGCACAGACACACTAGAACATGGCAAAAATAGCTAACCGTGATTTCTTGGAATGGATTCTTGCTTTCTTTTTGCATTTTACGCTTTTCAATACATTGTACCAATCAGATGGTCTATACCTGCGATCTTTCTTCTATCGAAAGCTTTTCAAGTTGTTAACTTTTAAAAGCCTATGTTCTAACATGTGACGAATGTTAAACATTGGTCCTCAAGCAGAATCTATAGCCAACAGTTGTTGCTTTTGATAGAAGCGTTCTCAAGCCAGCCATGCATACTGAACCAGAAGTTTGATCTGTAAGAAAAATATTCACATTTGCAACATTAAATAATAAATAGAGAGTCTTCAGATTGCCTTTGTATTAACATCAACAAAAAATTTGAAGTGATGTACTTGAGCATCACTTCAAATTTTTTGTTGATGTTAATACTTTGGCTTCATTATAAATTTATTATTTCAATTACATATTCACCGCAAGTATTGATGAGTGTTTGAATTCATTCATTTCTGCGAGAATTTTTGTGATTTTCTAATCTGATTCCTGCATTAGGTTGTATTTAGACTTAAATTAGCATACACAACCCTTAAAGGACGACTTTGCGCTTTAAAAGTGTAAAAATGTAGCTATTTGTACAAATTCAGACAGATATTAATTGGTTCCAATTTGACGCCCAACGTGGGCTACAATCTTGGCATTTGCTAAAAACTGTCTGTAGGAAGTTATATATGTAAAATTATATCTTTATTTTGATGAAAATTTAGATTAGAGTATGATTTTCGTTAATTTGGTTAATAAATTGACAAACTATAAATATTAAAGTGAATGCATGATTTAGATTTAGGGTCTTTCTAAGAACCAGATAGCATTTCTTTTCATTTTTTAGCCTAGTTACAAAATGAATTTTAAAAAATAGCTATGCATTAGGAAGAACTTCCAAGGTACATACGGTGTCGCCATGGTCCTTTATCACCGCTACTTATATTTTGAAAAATGAATAAATTTATTGATTTTGACTACGAGGAAACATGGACAGTCGTTAAAGTTAAATCGCGTATATTTGATTGAGTCCTCTTTGTATGTGCTACTTGACTCAGAATGGGTTGAGTTTTGTAGAGTGTTTGTCGTAGTTACTGTCAAGTGATTGTCGTAGATATTGTCCAGTGTTAAAATATTGTCAAGACTTACGAGAGAGAATCGAATATAAACGAGATTTTTTTTTATGATTTGTAATGATTTATTAACAAATAAATACTTTTCTAAGTTGCTTCATGCTATAGAAATACATTATCCCAGCGAGAGGGAAAGTTTCTTATTCCAGTATCGTAGAATGAACTTGGTTGCGTCAGGAGCTAATTGCCCACGAACTCCTCCATTCTTGCATCATCTTCGAATCGCTCCTGTAGTTTCTTTAAGCGATTCAAACAAAAGAAAATCGCAGGACGATAGCTCCAGATTGTAGGGAGGATGTTTAACTGATGTCTAGTGTGTGTTGCCAAGTTTTGAATCTGTTAGAGCTGAAGTATAAAGGCTGGCACAGAAAAGAATTACATTTTGAATCGGGTTTTTCATTGATAGTGCATCGCTCACGCAAAAGGACAAAGAGAAAAATGCCTTGACAATCGAAGAACCTTGCCAGCTGAGAGTTGAATCTTGTTTTTCATTGGACTGCCTCTCTTTTTTCTAACACTTTTCGAACCAGAAGTGTAATAATGGACCCACGTTTCCTCACAGGGGGCGATCCGACTTAAAAATGCATCACCTTCTTCAGCAAACTTTGCTCTAAGTGTCCGTAGTATTTGGATTTTTAGTATCCGTCTGGCAAACACTTTACGGAACTCTAGGTCATTCGCAATCCGTACAGACAGCTTTCATAACTTATTCCGATCTTATCTGCAATTCTGGATACTCCGATTCGTCTATCCTCTTCAATAATGTCTCGAACCGTTTGAATATTTTCGCATGAAATGCTGGTCCGACGACGGCAAATCGTATTTCTTTTTTTCCTCTCGTTTCCGGCTTTCCTTGAGCTGTTTATGCCAGGTAACCACACCAGTTCTTAACAGTATTTCGTCCCCAAACTGTTCAGTCATTCTGCGAAAAATTTAAGTCGCTTTGACTCCTTCACGAGTAAAAAAAATATAATCATGCCTTGCTCAACAAAGGGTATACTGACTGAGTAATGACTGAGTATGAAAGGACGGGTGCTCCCTACTCCTAGCAGCCAAGCAGACTAGACGCACAGACCCTGTCCTGCCAACTTTAGTTGCTTAAGAAAAAATTCCCGTTTATATTTGATTCACCTTCTTATAAATTATATAACATTTTGCAAGCTTCAGATGAGTAATATTGGGGGTCTTGTTCTCTCTGTTTGCCACTTTTAACGTGACGAGATATTTTTATCCACAGCCCCTTTATTTCGGCACATGAAGCTAACGTTGTCAGTAAATGCCAACAGCTGTTTTAACTTACTGAAGACGTCTTGCTTCTCAAAAAAGAATAAGGTAACTCAATTTTGTTTTACGAATTCATTACGTTCACCTTCGTCAATTTCTTCTGACTAGAGTGTCAAACATTAAATCTCCTACGTCCGTGTAAAGTTTTAATTTTACTCAAGCAGTTTTAGAGTCGATGAAATAATATTAAAAGTTCAAAGCGAATTTCAAAAGATTTTTCAGAGATTCACTCAGTATTATACACGTTAGCCGAAATAACGAAATTTAAGAATGCGTCAACGAATTCTTGTGAAGTTGACAGAACTTTCAGTGGCTACAAAACCATTTTACCTGCAGAAGTTTTCTGTTCGAAAATTTAAAATATATTATGGTAAAATGTAACCATTGAATACACAATGCACAATAAATAAATTAATTCCGGTGTACATATAATTTTTTTGGGTCTATTTTCAGGGAATATTGTGTCATTTTTTTAGGGAATATTAACGGCGGTATATTTTGACATTTTTTCCGGGAATATTTGGGCGGCCCTGCTGATCAGAAATCGGCGACTCTAAATGCAGCCAGCGCCTGTTTGTTGCAAGCAAGTGACTTCTCCGTGTGCTCATTTATGGTAAGTAACACTGTTTTGACTGATTTGCTTCTTCAATGTACTATAGTCTTCCACGCCATGTATATAGTCATCCACGCCATATACTATAGTCCTTCACACCATGTATTATAGTCCTTCACGCCATGTACTATAGTCCTCCACGCCATTTACTATAGGTCTGTTCCCGTACTACGATTAATTGCAATTAATTGCAATTAATCGTAGTACGGGAACAGACCTTATAGTCCTCCACGCCATGTACTATAGTCCTCTACGCCATACAGTATAGTGCTCCACGCCATGTGTTATAGCTCTCCACGCCATGCACTATAGTTCTCCACGCCATGTAATTTAAGTATCGTATACAGCGGACGTTTAGTCCGCGGACTAAACACCAAATTCCACCTAAATTTTTTAGCCCACGTGCTGTATACACTCGTGGACCGACCTAAATTTAGGTCGGTCCACGATTTCAAGGGACCTGACCTAAATATAGGTCGTGGACTATAATCGTTGTAAACACACGCGACCTAAACATTGATTTTTGCGCGACTATTAATAATAGGTCTGTTCCCGTACCACCATTAATTACAATTAATCGCGATTAATTGCAATGAAGCTGTTCCCGTACTCCGTTTTACTGAAAACTGAAAATTTCCCCTCTCTCAGTAAAATTCAGTAGGGTCTGAGCTACTGAAAAATACTGAAAAGTGTCAAATGGTGTGGTGCGAGTAAATAGTTTCAAATGTGCGCGGCAAGCAACATATTTTTTGCGTAATTTTGCTATGAAGGTCGAATATTTTTGTGGCGATAATTTATCACCGCTCAGGATAACCGTACAATCACTATTGTTCTTCCAAAAACCGAAAACTGACACTTTTGTTTGTCAATTTTCAGGAAATGCAATGAGAGCGTTCCCGTACTTTTCATGAATTTCCCCCACCACATGATTCAGGAAAATTCAGGAAAATTCAGTGACTGAAAGTCCGGGAACAGACCTAATGTATGTATGTTGAATATAAGCTCATAACATTCCCCTTTGACACAAAATCATTGAAATAAGCATGTTTGAGAGACAAATGAAACGATAAATACTGTGCATGAACGAAAATTAAACTAAATGACAGCTGTCACATACAAACGAGGACTAAATTCGACCTAAGCAAATTTTAGGTCGGATTCGTTGTAAACACCTGAGGACTAAAGGTAGAACTATAATGCAATTAAGTGAGCTTTAAGTAGCTTAAGTGACAGTACGGTTGCATAGAAATCAAGCGGCATACCCATAATGTACTTATCTGCCGTTTCGTTAAGTTTCGTTCAATTCGGGCCACTTAAGGTAGAACTATAATGGAATTAAGTGAGCTTTAAGTAGCTTAAGTGACAGTACGGTTGCATTGAAAACAAGCGGCATACCCATAATGTACTTATCTGAATTTTCGTTAAGTTTCGTTCAATTCGGGCCACTTAAGTGGCGTACGACTAGGACCGTACATCAATTAAGTAAATTTGACAAGAGGTTTGTGTAACGACTACGACCAATAAGCCGTAATCACAATACAGCGTTTTTCGCTGCGGCCAACGCAGTGGGCTGCGAGAAGTGCTGTCAAAAAATTAGAATGCACTGTTTTGTATGGTAACGCGCACAATGGCTGCGGCGGAATTTGCGGCAGCGGCGAAATTTGCCAAATTTCTAATTTTGCCGCACCGCTAGCGGTGATACCTACCATAGGTTGGCATCACCACTAGGTTGAATTAACTCTGTTTGAATTAGGTTGAATGGTCTGGTGGAATAGACAAGCGATGGCTGATGAGTATTGTGATAAGCCAACCTAATCCTCGTACAACAGGATTTAGCAATACGAAAGAAAAAAAAAATGATTTTGATTGGTGCCTTGGTTGCATTGACAGCGACATTGTCGCTGCATTGTGATTCACCAAATTCAACTGCGGCTTTCACGCCTCCCCCTGTGGAACGCTGCGTTGGCCGCAGCGAAAAACGCTGTATTGTGATTACGGCAATAGAAGGCACGTAAAATATTTGAATATGTTTTCGTGGATCGCTTGCTATTTTTGCGGGAGGTAGAAGTAATGATCGTTCGTATGCGGTATTGTAGAAGGAATAATCGGTATGTGAAATATTTGAATATTTTAGGTCTGTTCGCGTACTTTCAGTCATTGAATTTTACTGAATTTTCCTGAATCATGTGGTGGGGGACATTCATGAAAAGTAAAAAACGCTCACATTGCATTTCCTGAAAATTGACAAACAAAAGTGTCAGTTGTCGGTTTTCAGGAGAACAATAATGATAATAAAGTCATCCTAAGCGGTGATAAATTATCGTCACAAAAATATTCGTCCTTCATAATATTATAACATTAGGCCAAAAACCGTTTGACAGTTTTCAGTATTTTTAAGTAGCTCAGACCCTACTGAAAAAGTGGAAATTTTCCATTTTCAGTAAAATGGAGTGCAAAAACGGCTTCATTGCAATTAATTGCAATTAATCGTGGTACGCGAACATACATTTCATTGTTAAACGGTTCATTGACAGTTTACAATATAGGAAGTAGTAATTAGATGTCTCGAATATGGTTCTGCGCGACATTGTAAACAGAATAACCGGTATCTAAAATATTTTTTCGTCGATCACATAAATGCTATTTTTACAGGAGGTAGGAATAATGAGTTTGAAACATAATTTCAAAGAGAAAACGCGTTGAACAACATACGAAATAATAAATTATATAGTAGTTTATTTACTTGTATCTTTAAATTACTTACTTTTAAAAATACAAGTACATAAACTACTTAAAATGCCGTCTCACAGCTTTTTTCATTCAAAGAATAACCACACACCATGCTTCAGCTGTCCACTATTGAATATTAAACTTCAGCAGTAAAGACCTTGTTGATTAAATATATTCCGGTCGCATACCAATATTTCTCAAAAAACATTTCTTTCGTACACTTATTTGAATATAAGCACAAATTAAGAGCCTGCACCAAGCCCATCTTTTAGATCTAATAATCTACAGCAAAGTGCTGAGGTTCAGCTCAGCTACAATTTTCTACGATTTCTTGCAACAGAGCTAGCAGGCTATGAAGACAACTATATTTCAATTGCAGCAAAAATCTATTCGAATATATTGCGTAAACGCTCACATCAGTTCATCTCATATGCCTCCAAATTCAAATTCATATTCGCCACTCTGACGGCAGCTTCATGAACCTTCACTTAATTCTATTATGGGCAAATTAACCAATCGACTTCAATTGAGTGAATTTTCGTTCAGTTTCAGCGCTCACTTAAGTTCACTTAATTGCATTATAGTTCTACCTTAAGTTCATTTAGTCTGCGCTTTAGGTCAGGTCACTTTTGGTCCGACCGGTGTAAACCGGCACATAGTCCGCCACGCCATGTACATGGCGTGGAAGACTATAGTACATGGCGTGTAGGCCTATGTACTTTTCGCCATATATTATGGCGTGTGGCGCTATATTTTATCACAATCCCTAAATCGACTATGTAAATGGCGCCAGAAGTCTATAAATTATGGCGTCTGGCGCCATGTGTTTTCTCAGTGTATACCACTCACTTGCCACGTTTGCCTTTTAGTGTGATCGCGCCAATTTCACTAATCAGTTTTCCTCTGTTCTGGCGTCATTCACTTGAATTTCATTTCACGGATCTTTAAACGATTTCGGTATCTATTCCAGGCAGATTAAATGTGGTAGCCTCTTTCGGGGTTTCTGCGTACCTGGGTGACACTTCTTGATACATGGTGGTAGGAAATGGGTTCTAAGCGTTGTTCCAATTAGATGGCGATATGACGATATAACTACGCTCTCAAGACGTCACAAATCCAACAAGTTACTAAAGTCAATGTGGCGGTTTACACCGGTCGGACCAAAAGTGACCTGACCTAAAGCGCGGACTAAATGAACTTATGCTTGAGTTACAATCAATGCAACCAACATTTGCTGCCAAGTTTTGTTGGTGGAACGAGTTACAATCAATGCAACACAACATTTACTGTCATCTGTCACTGGCTATATTAAAGAAATTGCTGTTCGATAATTTGGATCCTTTAAAGTCTCGGAAAGAGATATCAGTGAATATTTGATCCTCTAAAAGCTGCGGAGTATAATGTAAAGCAAAAATGAGACAAAAAAATACAAATTCTGATTGTCATTTACATATGACATTTCCCATTTCCCGGACTCTCATAGGAACAGGTGGAATTGGATATTTTCAAAAATGTTGTTGCCATGCCAAGTTTGAGATATGAGCAAACTCTGCTGCCAAGCAAAGTTGTGTTGCATCATTGTAACTGCTCTCATACGTTCTCATGGGTTCAAACTCATTTTGACGTGCAACAAATGTTGGTTGCATTGATTGTAACTCTAGCTTTAGTCCTCAGATGTTTACAACGAACCCGACCTAAAATTTGCTTAGGTGGAATTTAGTCCTCGTTCGTATATGACAGCTGTCATTTAATTTAATTTTCCTTCATGCACTGTTTTTATCGTTTCATTTGTCTCTCAAACATGTTTATTTCAATGATTTTGTGTCAAAGGGGAATGTTATGAGCTTATATTCAACATACATACATTATTAATAGTCGCGCAAAAATCAATGTTTAGGTCGCGTGTGTTTACAACGATTATAGTCCACGACCTATATTTAGGTCAGGTCGCTTGAAATCGTGGACCGACCTAAATTTAGGTCGGTCCACGAGTGTATACAGCACGTGGACTAAAAAATTTAGGTGGAATTTGGTGTTTAGTCCGCGGACTAAACGTCCGCTGTATACAGTACTAATGCCTCCTAGAAGTACGGGCCGTAATGCAGAATGATGACGTCACTGCAATAGGACAAAATGTCACGAAAAACATACGTAGTCTTATGGGACGTCCGCGGGAAATTGTTAATTGTAAAGGTTGTGGTAAAGTGAGTGAAGTGAAAATAAAGTGAGATCTTCAAAACAGTGCTAGTGAACAGCTAAAACACAAATTAATGCGGTGCGTGCTGTATAATGTGGAAAATTCACTACGAAATGTTTATCGGTTGGTGTTAGGTTATGTGATGGTCCGTGTCGATTTACTGTCGCGGTACAATTAGTTGGTACAAAGTGTACGTTATGACTAAATATTATTATTATAACGCGTCCACGCACAAAAAACTAACTTTTTATTCATATTTTAGCTAAAAAAAACCGCATGTGAAATCTCGGTGTGTGTCGGCACTGCCTCGTGGAAATGTCAAAATCCCTATCGCCATGACGTCACAGCGAGAACGATTACGTATCCTGACGGCCCGTACTTCTAGGAGGCATTGCTAAGGTGGTGGAGCTCTATCAACACACGCTTGATTCGGTGGAGGAATGTCGTCTATAGATGCTAAAGCGGCTTTTTTGGATTTCTCTTAGCGCAAACCAGTTATCCCCAATGATCCCCAATTTCTTAAGCTACTGATGGTCGTAGCGCACGCGTTTCACATTATACCACACTAAACCATGCAAAACAACATGCTTGTCATTTTCCATTTATTCAAAATGTGGTATATTTGCTGCTAGGTATACTAAGCTGAATATGATCCTTTTAAATTCGTCAAAACATGTACCGTGGATTAACGATTGGCTAGCAATATTGATGAACATTTTTGATGGGTATCTGGCATAAACCTGATACTTCTCACTATTTGGATGCTCGCAAATCATGCACACTATCATGTTCCCAGGATATGCCAGCTTATTTCTAAAATCTAAACGGCTACTTGAAAAGTTTCAGTAATCTTTCAACTACGACATCAGCTGAACACTCTTAAACATGGCAAATATTGGAATAGCTCGTGATTATTATGTAAGCCTACTAAAAAAAAACCTGAATATCAAACTATCCACAAATGCGTTGGTGATGATTAAAAACTACGGTTTGATGTTGCAATATTGATGTGCAACCTGAATTCACACATACTCCAGTATTGCTTTTCAGCTATTATTTGCTTTGATACTAATCCTCCAAGTGGCAAAATCCTCCATTTATGGCTCCATTTTAATCGCTTGTTTGATGCGAAAAAAAAGTATTAACCGATTCAATATCCACGACAACGAGTCTCAGTCAATCCACTGCTCTTTATCATGAAATGAGTATCCGATTAAGATCAGATAGACTATTTCAGTCTAGGACCCTATGGATTACGATTTTCGTTGATTACTGTATTAATTTAATTTCATTGCGTATTATCGAAATCCATGTCAACAGCGGTAATTGACAATTTTCGCTAAATATTCTCTACCCCAATACGTTATAGTATGTGTCTATTGTCAATCAATAATGGTCGAGTTTGCACTAGCTTGTATCTTCGTTGACAATTTTAATTACTTGCACGCTGGAATTCGTATTTTCGACATTGATCCCATTGTTTTCGAATAGATGAAAATACTTAGATAGGCGGAGATTAAGGGGAGACTTAGAGGCGATGAAACAGCTTAGTGTTTCTTTATTCGAGGCTAACAGCTGAGCCGAGTAGCATTCATAATTGCAATCATGTTGGCAATTATTAGCTTTCGTTGAGAATGTTATCATACAATTTGGTGTTAGCTGCTGATTAATTCCGTAAACGCTATTAATTATTTCGATATTATCAGACTTCTGGTAATACTTCTTATCACTTGATTACTAGCTAACGCGTTCCAGTTTTTTTTTACGAAAAACTCTAAGTTTCTTCTGATTCCACAGAAGTTATTAGTCTTCGGATTTAGGCAATCGATTAAACTATAAAAAAATATGTTTTCAGTGAGCTATCGTTCTGAAAATAGAATTTTTTATGATAAGTGAAAGATAAGTAAATACTGTTAAATGCACTTTCACAAAAGTGTTTTGTGACTCACGTCAAATGGCACAGAATGAAGTCAGTCTTATTTGGTTCTTGGCAAAAAGAGTGCTAAATTTTGGGCATGTTTTATCATCTAAATTTTATCAGTGGCAACAAAACGACATAATAAACTAATTCCTAAACAGCAGGTAAAAACCAGGTTCAAAACTTCTTCTAACGATTGGGACACACATCGGTGCACCGAGACCGATTCGCAACTTGGCGAATATAGAGTAGTAGTGGCGAAAGATATCTTGTACTGGCCAAAATTTCCTTTCGCAAGTACTACTACCATTCCATTGGAACCATTTACATCAGAAGTGGGGTTCCTCCTGGGATTTATTTACCAGAAAATCCAGTTTTCCACATCGATGCGCGGAAGCAGCTAACCGAACATGCCAGTGATGTCATCTGAACTCTTGGGAGTGCCAGGAATGCAAAAACAGACATTAAGTTTTGGCAATATCGTGTTCCGAAATGGTGAGTTAGGGAGATTGCGAGTTTTCAGTTTCAAAACGATCCGCGTGAGCCACTCTTTCGTTGTTTCGATTGATGTAGGCGATTTTGCTTGCGTGAAGTTGTGAATTAACCCTGACTCCACTATCTCTCTTCGTAGTTTTCAAAGAATAGCGCACTCACTATCGGTCAATTTGCCATCCTTGTTTGATACACCTATCACATCGATGAGAGAAGAAGACGCAATTTGTGCGTTGAAGGAGCAGCCTCAATAAGATATCTCTTGCTGATATTGACACTTTTCGGTACCTTGCGCTCGGGAACACCTATGGGAACACCGGTATCGACTTTTGAAGGTTGTGGTAATTCAATGCTGCTACGGTGTAGTAGCTTCATTAATCCAGCTCTATACGTTCAATTACATTCAATTATACCTATTCAATCAACCTTCTGATTAAAAAAATATCTCCCTTGAGTGCATGCTATCAATCTTGACAATGTCTCTAATTCCATTTGCCACGTACATTCTGGCGTCAATGACGGAACTTATCGAAAGTAAAATGCCAATTAGTAAACATCTGACGATTACAGCTTGTGAAAATGTTCTGTTTAATTTCCAATCAATTACAGTATAATTAAAAGCAACTTATCGATCAATTTAAAATGTATACAAATAGGTTCGCAAATGCACGTCACTGTTTCTGCTATGCTTAATCATCTTGCTAAGGAAGCACTGGACAAATTCGTAATACATTTATCAAATGTTGACCTGTTGACACAAATTAGTACGTTATTACTAACCGAATTTGGATTTTTTTGGATTTGCTTGATCGGAGTGAAATTGAAATTCATTTCGTGAATAAACTGAAATTAGTGTTGAAACTGACAGAGGATGAATAATCGACAGTAAATAACAAACACAAAAATATTAATGGTTAAATACTGGATAATATACGAGTATATGTATGTATGAACCCGCTAAAGTTCTGAAAACATGAAATGTTTTTCTAGATACTTTCAAATGTATTATAGGAAAATTTTCATTTTTTCATTCTAGCATTAACAATGTGGTGCCCTCAATGTTTTTGCATTAATATTGTTCTTTTCATATTTCAGAATAAGATATGCACATACATTAACATTTTCATCCCTACTACTTTATCCTCGCAGAATTTCTATATTTTTTTTAACAAGATTCGAAAAATATGAACTCTTAAGCAGTGGTGTGATACACAATTATCCCCATTTTATTTTTGCTGGATATTATGACTGATTATGAGTAATAGTTATGATGAATATTAAATTAGTAACACTTATGAGTAACATTTGATGATATGATTTTCAATTCAAATTCTAATTGACACAGCGAATTTTGCAAATATTCGGGTAATTCCCGAACAGTAAAGTGACCTCTACACGCCATACTTTTCAACACAGATTCAACTAATTTTCACCATTTTAAATTGTCATTCCTATTTATTCACCTCAAACGTCAACACTCTATTCCATCTACAGCTCTGACACTAGTCGAAGTGCTGTCTGCAAACGCTAGTTTTGTTGACGTCCCTACGGAAAAGAGACTTGTGAAATATCCGCGAACTGTAGGAAAATGGTTTATTTCAAGGACTGGGAAAATTTCGAAATCAATGCTGAAGAAATGTACATGCAAAATCCTAAGAATTGCCGATATACAATGAAATACGTTCACTCGAAGGGTGTTGTGCTTTTAAAGGTTACAGACAACGTTAAGGTATGTTTACTAGTTTCCACAGTTCAGAAAGTCAATTAAGTGATTATTTTTCTTGTAGTGCATTCAATATAAAGCTGAAAACATGCCTGATTTAAAGAAGATCGAAAGGTTCACGAGTAACCTAATGGGACACATGGCGTCGCATGAGTGAACCAGAAATTCTTTTATTCTTTTTTATTGCTTTTAAGTTTCGCTTCATAAAGTGTAAATAGTTAAAATTCATTTAATAAAATGTTGGTTCGAGAATAGAAAGCATGTTATTGTTTTTATGTTTTCATTCCATCGTGTTGCAAATTCCAAGAACGCTATACCGGCCACGAGGTGGCAAAGTAGTCGATGAAACGTCAAATTTGTGAGCATGCCCCGTCCCCAATTTGCAGACTCAAATTTTCCACTTGACAAATTAAGTGTCAAAGTTTTCTTATTGTTCACCTGACGTCTCGACATCTTTTGTGCGAAATTTTCATTCGTGGGTTCGATTTGTGTGAAAATATAAGATAGCGAAGGTGCGATACGAGTACTCGACTATGTGGGACGTGAAATTAGATCAGATTTAAGTCAGCTGAAACACAATTCCAAAATGTTATGGGATGTGCAATATTGCCCCTGGAAAATCTACTCGTGAAGTGTCGCTCATATGTGTCATAAAGTGGCTGCTCGGTTTTCCTTGCTTCGTTTTGCGCGACGTGGAAATTACGCTGAAAAGGAAATCGGAAAGTGATCGCCCCGCGAGGGGTTTTCGTTACGTCGTGCGTATCGTCCTGAATACGGCCATTTAGTGCTTGATAAATAGCAGCGAAATTTGCTTTTACCTATTGCGTCGATTTTTCGTCTATTTTTACGCATTTATTATGGATAGTGAGGGGCTGGGTCGCCGCGAGCCTGATTCTGGCGCTGAAACGGTATACGGCACTCATGATGACAACACCATGGTGATGTCCGAAAAGGTAAAGTAAATAGAAACATTTAACAAAAATCAACGTTGACTTGTCTCAATGCTCATCGCTGCTCTAGCAATACCTATGGTCTGCGCTCGTCATAATGTTTCGCAAGATCATGTGGGAAATATGAATGAAACCGTTGTCTTCCGTTTACTCACTTCCCGGATGATTCATATCAATGAACTGGGCCCCGAGGCTGTTGACCAAAGAAACCAAATGCAAGCACTTGTCGTTACATAAATTAGCAATCGAAGTGCTCGTTTCAAGATATAGCCCGCGACCGTGACTTTTCACCTCGCATCTAAATCCAATTAGCCCGCTGGGTGCTTCTGATTAATTTTATTGAAATCAATAAATTCATCGGTCATTGTTTCATGTTAATACTGCTTCTTGTTGGCGCTTACCTGTGCTCAGCTGCCACATAGGCGAATCTATTTACATTTTTTTCACGGTACCGTGAGCGTTGACCACCAGCTTCGTGACAGTTGTCCATGGTATATCGCGCTATTTTGACGTTGCCGTGAATGCATAACAACAGCTGATCACATTCGAACAGACGTGGGCGAAGCAAGTTTCTCCCCAGTAGGTCGTGGAAGATGTGATTTCAAGATCAATATCGCCTCCGAAAAATTCTTATTTGGTTTGTTGGATAAACAGAGGCGACTTCAAAAGCTAGATTGCCTTGAAATCTGTTACACATTTGGTCTTCATGAAAAGGCTTTGATTAGTAACAAAAATGCTTTGGATTTGATCATGTTTCTTACTGCTCACACATTTTAATAACAACAATTAACTTTCACAAGCTAGTACTTTCAAGCGTTTTGGTGTTTGGATTTAACGTTGTTTGTGCGAAGCCAAAACCTAATCGCTTGCGTGAGTATCTGTAGTAATTATTTATCAGCTTTCATTACTCATTTGCAGTTGAATGCGAAGAATTGACTGTTTTTGCCAATGATCTTATTGAGCGTCTACTTTGATTATTCGAAGCATTTATTTACAAAGTTCAGTTTTGAACAATATCAGGCTTTAATTTTAAATATGCTTGCGTACATACATATGGGTAGAAATTATTAATCTCAAATGAGGTAGTCATGCGCTCTTTAACCTATCCTACCATTTACAAGCTGATGGTCTTATTGTTAATCTGATTGAAAAAGAAGCGATAAACCTTTTTCTTATTATTTTCATTGAAGAGCGCTGTCTACTATTAATATTATTCGCATTCAATTGTGCAAAACGAACGATAAACCTCTTCTCTAATATTTGTTTCATATTAACTGCGTTGAAATACTCTCCACAACTTTAATCGATCTGCTCATAAGTTTTGTGTTAGCTCTGCAAGATTGCTACTCTATGCTGCCACTAGGTTCCTCGTAAAAAGGAATACGTTTGACGAACTTTTTTGCATTTAATTTTTTATTTGCTGCAAACATTCTTTACTTACTTTTATTTCAAAAACTGTTCCTTTGTGGATAATTTTTTAGCTGGTAAATTGCTATTTATAAAACTTCCATTTTAGTTAACATTGTAATGCTGTAAGATGGCGTCTCACACCTCTTCTATGCACACTTTTGAGCAGTTTTTCATAGCTTTATTTTTCCTAAGGCATGTCCGCACATCTTCAGTCGGTTTAATATGCCTGAAATATTTAACTAGTGTGCCAAAGAGATTTATCATCTTTAGACGTTTTATGATATTATAGACACGGTTTAAGATGTCCTTTAAGCCTTGTGAGTACATCTTGCAAATTTAAGATGTATTCCTTATTCCAACACAATGCTTGAGCCTCCTTTTAAGCTGGAGTCTCAGATCTGTCGATATTAAATCATCCTGCTAATATTTGTTCCTTGGTAATGCTAGCCATCATTTTTTTTTTATTTTGGCGCATTCTGAAGGATGATTTGTTTGGTTTGCTCTTTCCCAAAAAAATAAATGATGTACCTGTTAAAGGTTCGTTTCTAAAAAGCTTGAATAGTGCAATGGGTGCAGCATCAGCATCAGCTGCTAGCCATAGCCAAGCATGATTATCCGTCACATTTTGAGTTTTTCTAGATGTGAGAAAGCAAATTATGCAAATCACCCCACACTCGAACACAGTGAATATGGGATAAAGTCTCAATCTAAATTCAACCCTGGACCCTCAATGATCCTGGAAGCAACAAAAAACTCTCGGTACTTTAGTTTCGTTGATCGAGAACGGTAACTAAATGCTAGACCTGATTTTCTACATAAATAAATCATATTTGATATCGTTATCTCTCTTTCAAAAGATATACAAAATATGGAAAAATATATTACAAATATGCAATAAGCAAATTCATACCCAATAATATTTCTCTTCGATGCGTTCATATGTGTTTATGCAACAAAATTAAATGCAAAATAATTTTGATCCGCTTACAAAAACTTTTTATTCGTTTTGCATTCACACGTCATTCACAATTAAAGTTTTTTTAGTTGTAATAATATTGCTGACCAAGTGTAGTGATTATTTAATATGCATAATCAACTTGAATATTAGGTAATGGTAAAGATTATTTCTCTTGTAACGTGACAAGAAAATACAAAGCATAAATTATTCAAGTGGTAGTGGTGTGTTTCTTGTTTAGATCTTAAGCTTTTTCACAGTAATAATATTTTAAAGCAAAAATTCAAATTGACAATAAATTAACCACCAATTCACTTATTTCGACGATTAAACCGTGTGTAAACGGAAATCAATCTTAACTAGCAACATAAATATTTCTTGTTCTTGAGCTGTTGTTCGAAGTTTGTACGGAATGCTTAAAATAGCTAGTCAATGTATTGCAAACAAAAAATTCATGACAATTGCCTAAAACGCCTGAATTTGTATAGAAAATGTATTTACCCGCTAGCTGATATCGTAGCGTGGATAGTGACCCAATCTATCAACCGCGTTCTCTGATTTCTGCATTTAAGTTTTCCCTGCCAGATCCACTCCTGGCTTTTGTTTTGTTTTTGCTTGTCAAAACCTGCATTCAATACTTGGCGGTCTTCCACACGTTTTAATTGCTGGAAAATTTAAATTTTCATAAATTATTCATCTTTTAGAGGTTTCTGCTTCATTGACTATTTCGTTTCGATGCTTTTTTCCCTCAAGGCAGCAAGTATTGCTCAATTAACATAGAATAAAAACAAAGCTAAATGTGTTTGAAATTTACTTTTGCTGTTGCTGCAGTTCAAGGCAGAATGATTAACAGTTTCTTTTTTAAAAAAAAAAGTTGTAGCATTTTTATAGTTCTAAAAATCGTATAACTTTGATATTTAATTTAAATGGAAAATAACTCTAGTCATGAAAACACTGACAAAATTGCTTGAAAATTGTATTGGAAGAAATATAACAAAATTTACATGTTTTGTAGAATATAAAACATCTGTATAAAACACAAAAGATAAATTATGCAAATGTGTGCTGAACATTAAAAGTTTTGAAGAAAAAAAAACGTAGCTTTTTTATGTTTGTGGTGATCGATTTATATTATTTGGTACTCCTATAGGTCGTAAAAGAAATGCTTATTTTTTGACGTGAGCAGAGGCTATCAAAATTCTCGACCGTGTGCAAATTGAATACAAAGTTTTACACTGGATACCTATGAAACACTAGATGCCTTGTATTTTGCCTAAAAATATGCCTCGGTTTGGGCAATCACTCCTTCATTCGAAGCAAATCTCTTACCCTGAGGAATTTTTGGAGTTTCCATTCATGCATTTTGTCATCAATTTGGAGAAAGATTTTTCTTCTTCATATGGGGCCGTTGTTTTGCAACTTCAAACGCACCATTAACGCAATTTTAATGCTTCTTCTCTTCTCGAGATAGTCGATAAATCCGCATCTCAAAATACGGACGCCATAAGCTTGCCAACTAACTGTTACGTTTTTTTGTCGCTTTCGAAGAGGTTCACCGACTGCTCTCCACTGAATGATGAATGTTTTGACTCTGAAGTATAATGGTATAACTATGTTACATCCATTGTGACATACGGATGCAAGTATTGGTTTTTAAACACTATTGAACAATTCCAAATAACGCTCTGAATCATCAACACATTGTTGTTTTTGATCCACTGTAAGCAAATGAGGCTCCTGTTTCGAAAAAAGTTTGCTCATCCCCAAATGTTCGCGCAAAATAGTGCAAATAATGCCTTTCGATATTTTTATGGTGTCCTCTATCTCCTATAACTTTATTTTAGGATTGTCTAAAACAATTTTGTGTATATTTTTTATGTTTAACCATCTCATTTTGGTCTCCAGGGATTTACAATCATTGGTGGCACGTTCAAAGTCAGAAATCCAACGCTCAACAATTTAATGCGATGGATCAGAGTCCGGTCAATCCCTCCTTGGTGTGATAGTCAAGCCAAGTCTTTGTTGTGACGGCATTTTCACCCATCAAAACAAATGATAAATCAAGAGTCAAAACTGTATTGAATCAATGGTTTTGAAAATAAAAAAGTTGATTCACTAAAATAGCTGTCAAATCACAAACTAATAATCAGATCGTCATGAAATTCAGACACATATCGCTAGAAGGTTGGTAAAATGAATATAATAGCTGTGTTTATTGAGTTGCTCCAGGTTGAGATATCTCAGCAAAATGTGTTTAATGAGCAATTCGGCTCCTCTAACTTAGCCGAAGTTGCTCTGGTTAGTGTTTCATGAGCCTGCTCTAAATTAGTCTAGAGTAATTTAGAGCACGATTTCTGCGCTACCTTTTTTGGTAGAGCAAGTTGGAGCAAGCAACCAGCTTTTTGTCAACTCTCACGGAACCGAGATTCATCAAAAATTAGGTCTGTTCGCGTACTTCAGTAAACTGCAGCAGTAACAGAATTTGGTAGATGGCTTCTTTTTGCTGCAAAATTTGGCTTGCAGCAAGAGTACAAAAACGACTTTCTGCGAATCTATTTAAATATATTATAATAGATTCAGGTACGCGAACAGACCTATTGTGACTGAGTTTTTTATTAGTGAATTGACAGTTTGAACTTCTTAAAAGTAATCAACTGCTAATAAAAACAGCTTATAAAAGGTTGGTAAAATAATACGGAATTGTCTGCAGTGTAATTTTTTTTTATTAAACTCCAGTGTAGAAGTTACCTAAGAATGGCCATCATACCTTATAGGCAAATATTTATAGTTCTACAAAAATTACCAATTTAATTATAAGTTAATCTATGGGGCATTCCACGTGAAGCGGACAGGTAAAAAATGTTGATGTTTCCGATTTTGATAATATTTGATTATGTTATACCTATATATACCCTCGATCTAGATACAAAATATTTTTACAATATAAAGTCTGGCTAACGAGCTAGAGGTCCTTAAAGATTTAACTTTTTGGCAGGTATCCGCTATTTAGAATCATTTCATCTAGTATTAAAAAGTTACAATAAAATAAATAAAAAACTTGAATTTATACTTCATTTAATGAGCTTTTGAAATGCATTTTTGGATATTAAAAAAAAAAATTTGTTTTTAAATATATTTATCTAAATTTTTGAAAGTTGAATTTCACTAAGTTCGACCATTAAATTTTTTTTTTCTAAAAACAGCTAATAGTGAATAAATAATCCTTGCTTAGTTTCATAATGGGCGTAGAAGTCGTTAAGGAGCTAGACCAGTTACAGTTTTGAAAAGGAGCGGCCGACGCCTGTTTTGAAACTGTAACTGCTTTAGCTCCTAAACGACTTTTACGCCCATTATGAAACTTAGCAAGAATTATCTATTCACTATTAGCTATTTATAGAAAAAAAATAAACAAAAAATTGTCGAACTTAGTGAAATTCAACTTTCAAAAATTTAAATATATATATTTTCAAAAAAAAAATTTTTCTTTGAATATTCAAAAATGCATTTCAAAAGCTCATTAAATGAAGTATAAATTCAAGTTTTTTATTTATTTTATTGTAACTTTTTAATACTGGATAAAAGGATTCTAAATAGCACACTGAAAGAAAAACTCTTGGTTGATTCAACTATTTTTAATAGTATTGCAACGATTCATTCAAAATCGTTAAATGAACTAAGGAAAATAGTTATTTTTACTATGTTAATATAGTTAATTTAACGATATAAAAGTAGTTGGCTCTGGTTATACAAAAAATATCGCAACGTTCATGAAATCAACTGTTTTGATTGTTTCATAACCACGAAAATTAGTTGATAAATAGAAAATATTCATCAATTCACTCAAAACTTCAACGTTTCGAATTATCAACAGTTTTTATGGTACTTAAACTACTTTGCAATAGTTGATTTCAACAAACGTAATTCAGTGAGCAAAGTCTTTGGAATTATTCTACGCAAAGTAGAATAGTTTCAACATTTGGACGTTTTTCATGCTCCGAATGAAATTGTTTATCAACCACGCGTTATGGTGCATAAAATTAATCAACCATTTTCTTATGGTTGTTTTAACTATAGCCCTAGTTGATGGCAAAACTAAGGAAAACTGTTGATTTTTCATACTCCTCATACTAATACTCCTATTCTATCATAGAAGTTTCATATGATACATGGCAAAATTGTGTTCGGTTTGCTGTTCGATATAATTCATATTCATGTTATGCTGTGAAGCCTTTATATTACGTTGCATGACGCTATTTTGTTCACAATACAGCGTTTTCCGCTGTGGCAAAACAGTGGGCTGCGGCAAAGCGCAGTCAAAAAATTAGAATGCACTGTTTTGTATGGTAACGCGCACAATGGCTGCGGCAGAATTTGCCAAATTTCTAATTTTGCCGCACCGCTAGCGGTGATACCTACCATAGGTTGGCATCACCACTAGGTTGAAGTAAATCTGATTGAATTAGGTTGAATGGTCTGGCCAACCTAATCCTCGTACAACAGGATTTAGCAATAAAAAGAAAAAAAAAATGAATTTGGTTGGTGCCTTGATTGCATTGACAGCGACATTGTCGCTGCATTGTGATACACCAAATTCAACTGCGGCATTCACGCCTCCCCTGCCTATATTTCGTACTATGTATATGGTTGGAATACCATTGTTTGTGGTTGCTTACTTTTTTTGCACCACGGACGTTGTTTATCAACCACGCGTCATGGTGCATAAAAGTAATCAACTATTTTTTTATGGTTGTTTTAACTATAGCCCGTAGTTGACGCAAAAACAACTAAGGAAAATTGTTGATTTTACCAAGATTTTTCTTTCAGTGCACATACCTGCCAAAAAGTTGAATTTTTAAGGACCTCTAGCTCGTTAACCAGACTTTATATTGTAAAAACATTTTGTATCTGGATCAAGGACATATATAGGTATAACATAATTAAATATTACCAAAACCGGAAACATCAACCTTTTTTACCTGTCCGCTTCACATGGAATGCCCCCTATATAAAATTCACTAATTATATTTAAATTTAAATTAGACCTTTTGAGTCAAGATCATAGCTTACGGACTGCATCTATCAAAGAGTATACCAATGAAATGAATTCTAGCCAAAAAAAATATTCTGGATTTTATTATGTTGTGTTTTGGTGCCATTTGGTCCTGCTTTGGTCTTCTTAGCTTTAGATGCATCGTTAATTGATCCAAATTTGGCGTCAGCATATTAAACGCAGCGGTACAAGTGCTATATAAAGTTTCTATAGTAATACAATTTTTATTATACTTCTACACGTCATTTGATTGAATTAGGTCCACTGATTTAACTAATCCCTTCAGAGCTAAGTCAGTGCTACTAATGAAATTATTAATTTTAGTTTTTCTTCGAATAACTAATGACTTTTAATTGTTAGTAAATTTTATGCATATTAAAGCATGCTAAGAAGTATTATATTGTTTTTCATTCTGATTTTGATGTAAACTCCCTTGCGGCTTAGGTTTAATAACTGTATGCACTAGAGTACCAAATATCATCTCAAAAGACGAAAGTTAATGCTAAAATTCTGAAAACCAGTACAGGTGGAAAATTTATCATGTATGCAAGGTTTTATATTTTAGTCTTACTTGTATGCAAATTTATGTAGACATCATAAAAATTTCGACCTTTATCGAAAATATTGATTCCAATATGAAAAGCACTTCTAAAAAAAACCAAATCTTTAGTTTCACTGTAACTAAAAGTACCTCTGTAACAACCAATATGTAGTAACAAGCAATAAAACCAAGTCTATGTGCTTACCAACTTAACACTCCAGATTCGCCAACCTAATTAATTATGACTTATGTTTACGATCATGGTATGTTTTTTGATAACCCATTTTACTTTTCTAGTTTCATTATCAGTTAACGTTTTTTTATATTATTTGATTATATGATATATCCTTTATTTTTTTTTAATTTAGACAAAACCAAAATTACCCAGGAACTTACCAATTCCTGAAGAGTATGAATGGAAATGTACCTCTGAAGTAAGTCTATTCTTACTGGTAGCTTCAAACATAAGATAAGTATGCCTAAATTATTTACATGGGCATTGATGATTAATTGATTTAGTCTTGAAACTTGATTGATATTGGCACAGCATCATTGTAAATGATTCGAAATCGTTTAGACTGCAGCACTTGGGGGAAGTTATTCAAAAGGTTTTTCACACTATCATTTAAATTAGGAAAGTACGCAGATTCTCGAATTTGCCAGAGAATTATTAATGTAAATAAACAATGAAATTTCAAGGTTCAGTCAAACACTGCGAACTTTTCTAATGTAAATAAAAATGTATTTTCAGTACTGGTATGCATGTAAAGTGGGAAAGTATACACATACGTACACAATTCTTATGTAAATATAATTTGATATACTTTGCTGAATATAAACGCGTTGTTTTTAACTACGCAAATACGAAGAAGTTCATTTATGAATAAGTAGGTGCACCAGTATATGAACATCATCAAGTATTCTTAGTTTAGCTTGTTAATTGAAGTTTGAATTCTCGATGAAATTTCCCTGGTTCTTTGCAACCTGTATTCATTGAAACTAAGTCATTATCGAATTAATTTTTTTATTTTCGAATTTCATTCTAGAAAAAAATCCATAAATAAAAGAATGTTTATGTATTTAGGTGGCCTGTTGAAATGGCCAGATAAGATTTTATTATTTTGGTGCTTCAATCAAAGATGAAAGTCTTAGTCCACAATTGGAATTCCTGCAAGATAAATGTGAACAATAGTACAATGTTCCATAACTTATTTTGAACGGAGAAATAGAAAAATCGGAACCGTTCACGTTCCAAGTTGAATACCATGATCCAAAATGATTTAGAAACTTACTCGGTTTCCCCCAAACAGGTAGCTACACATCTTGCAAAGTCTTAGACTCCTGAATGCGTTGATTAAAGTCATTTAAACCCAACGACCACGTAATGTACTTTCCAAATCCCAATAAGTAGTTGATCATCCGGGTGCCTGGCATTTTTTTCGGATTCTCTTTTGCAATTTCATTTATACTTTGACAACATAAAATTGTTGGTTTTATCTAATCAAATTTAGTACTTATATTTCTTTTTGTACTTCTTTTTAAAAAAAATCTTGTTTCTTATACTTGTTAGAGAATCTCTTTCGCCGTAGTATAACATAATAGGCATTGGTCAAATCTCCATTAAAGTTCCTATATCAATTTGCATAGTATGTACGAATATTAGATAAAGTAACACAAACATTTTTAAATGTATAAATAGTGTAAGTTAGAGTTAAGGTAGGTAGGTACTTTCAATGGGACAATAGACCCTTCATACATCATGACGCTCCCGTTCCTTGAAAAAATGCCTGCTAATAAAATATTATTTAAGGCTTATTTCACGTTTATACTGCTATAAGTTAGACATATGGTTATCGGGAAACAGTAGTATTGTTTTCATTCAAACATTTGAATCTGAGAGGATAAATGTCACATACTTTATCTCCGACATTTTTCTTATATTTTACTCAGGTTCAATCTCTTGCGGCCAGTATATATCAAGAGTTCGAGCGCATGATACAGCGATACGATGAAGATGTTGTTAAAACCTTGATGCCACTACTCGTCAATGTGCTCGAATGTTTGGACGCCGCATATCGTGCTAATCAGGAACAAGATGTCGAATTAGAATTACTTCGCGAGGATAACGAACAATTAGTCACTCAGTATGAGCGAGAAAAGAGCGCACGAAAACAAACGGAGCAAAAGGTAGTACTAATGAACAATTTTTCGGACAAAAAAATTTTAATTTATACTAAATTTTAGCTTCTGGAGACTGAAGATGTGGCGGAAGCAGAAAATAAAGAACTGGCCAGTCGTCTCGAATCATTAGAAAGTATTGTAAGAATGCTGGAACTTAAGCACAAGAATAGCTTAGAACATGCCAGTCGATTGGAGGAACGTGAATCGGAATTAAAGAAGGTACGCATTATTTGTTTGCTAAATTTAAAATGGTTTTCATTTCCAACATAACCTGTAAAAATTGCGAATTTCATCCATTTTAAATTCATTATTTGCTATTCATATTTTACAGGAATATAGTAAATTGCACGATCGATACACAGAACTTTTCAAAACGCATGTGGATTATATGGAAAGAACGAAAATGCTGATGGGATCGACACATTCACAAATGAGTTCAGCATCGGAACGTATCGAAGTGAACAGAGCAAGGTTAAATCCCATTGTTCGGTAATGCGTTATTTTTAGATTGTTTTCATTTCTTTCATGTCTTTTAGGTTTTCTTATCAGCGTTTGATTATAGTAGTAATATTGCTGGAAATAAGATAAAATAGTTTGATAAAAGAATGATAAATTAGTGTGATATAAGAAAGTATTATATATTAGACTAAATATCACTAGCTCCAAAAAATAACGATAGTTATATTTCAGAAAACTGTTGAGATTTAAAACCATCCCAATTCAAAATTTGATCAACAATGCAATATTTTTATGCATATGTATGTCTAGAGGAAAAAGCAAGTCAATTAGCGTACATCAGTCATTTTATTGAGTTATCATACAGAGAGGACTCCTTTTTTCCCAAATGTATACTATTTGAAGAATTTGTTTTTGTCGAAGTATGAAACATTTACCCAAAAATCTTTTTGCCATATGAAGAAGATATTTCAAACAGTAGCAACAATTTTTGAAGCGTTTATTTTGCAGCTTAATTATTGTTTATAATAATAATTATCAATTACATGAATAACTTTTATTTGGTGTCGCTACTGCTGTACACAATAATGATCTGGAACAGGGAAACAATATTTTTTTATTAATTTAATGTACGTGAAGAAAATTTCAAATTAATGACAGTTGTGAACATTTACAACAAAAATCACGATTTTGGCCGGTTTTATCGTACCTTCAACTAAAGTTATAAACTATTCGTTTATGAAAATTCATTATTTCACCATCGTCAAGGTATTAAGAAATCATTAACGAATAAAAAGGTTTTTGCAAAATTTGATCAAGCAAAGTAGTCTTTACCAATTCGGGACACCAATTTTGAAAATAGTAGATTGAGAAAACGCTCTTACAGTTCGAACATTGTCTGTGAAGTACTTACGGCTACAAAAAGCCAAATAGCTGAATCTTCTATACCAGGTCAATACAGGATTTCATCCTTTTCAATATGAGCTTCATCTTTATTTGTTTCTGCAATTTTCCTTTCTTGCGCTCTCACTTCTTGTCGCTTGATTCAGTCTTCGTCGTGACTTCATTTGTGCTCAAAATATGTGAAATTACTTCATTGTAAAAGAGAAAGATAAATAAGCTGAAATTTCGACTGCTTGAAATCCGCAATGAAGGTGTTTGAGAGTCATGCGTCACAATGACCCTTTAAAACTTGCATTAATGTCCTATGCATTTTTTGGTTGCAGTCAATGCGTCTCTGCAGGGTTTCAAATCCAAAATGTCTTTAAATGTGGTGGAGTCTCCGTTGACAAATTTACTACAGACATCTCGCTCCAAAGAAGTCCCATGACCTACAAAACACATAACAAAATTATAAACGATTGATCGCGAGCCTTTATGATTTTATATTTACCTACTAAACATTTCTATCATGGCATCCACTTCCATTTTCCCGACAGATCCCACATGATTTCCGTAATAGAAAATAAAAATAGTTGGATATAGACAAGACTATGTAAAAATCCTTAGTGCCTGATTAAGAAAAAATTGATTAGTCGCTTATGCAGAAAATTAGTCGACAAAATAATTAGTAATTTGGATTTAGTTTAGCCTATTTATGAAAGAAAAATCATTTAACAAATTGAAAGGAGAACAGCCTAACTAAAGTAATATATTTAAAGCACGCATTGACTAGCATTTTAGAAGTGTAGTATATAGCCCCAGTTTTTAGGATAGATAAATCGATACACAATTATCAAAAGAAATCATTGCAAACTTTTCTTTTTACTAACTTAGATCATCAGGTCCTGTTTCATATGGTTTCGCATCGCTAGAAAACTCTGCGATGCTCGACACGGAAACGATCTGTAGCGTTGGTAGCGGGTCGGATGATTCCGGTCCGCCGTCATTACAAAACGAGCTCGATAACGTGCAAACAATGGAACGTTCCGCCGAAACAGACACTTTACAGCACATAAATCAAGCAACCTCGCCTCAAAGTGAAACGAGCCCCGTTGTGCCAAATCCACCGATGGGTAAGAAACATTTTCATTTTAACAATCGCACCAATGAATTTGTCACTAATTGATACGATTACCTTTTCCTTATCTTTTTATATGAAACTACTCTACCTAACAACGTAATTTCCAAAAACCAAAAAAACAAACATCACTAAACTTCTTCAATGTTGAAATTACTGGCAATGTGATTAGCTGGTCGAACAACAACTAAAAAAGAACAACGCTCGGCTAACACATTGTATCAAGAACTTTCATTTCAAGATAATGAAGAAAGTGAAGAGCATGAGGTTACAGGTAAATGTCATTTATTGAGTTTGTTAAATATTGACAATTATTATTATTTGAAGAGTTTATAAATATCTTTTGCATGTAGTGAATTTAATAGATGATTTATAATTTTTTTTTTCTTTAATTAATAACTTAATTTTGATGTCTAACATGTCATATTTTGTGTGTTTAGGGAGCTGGGTGCATCCTGGTGAATATGCATCTTCAGGTATGTGTCAAAAACAATTTCCTAACTCTAACATGATTGGAAGATTGAAAGTGGTTGTGTGACTTATTTTGAAAACGTATAGAGATTTATCTAGCATTCGAAATCAATACATTTCAATTTTCCAATGAACTGCATTCCAATTCCCTTTCAAATAACAATCTAATATTTCATGTTCACTAAATAATTGAAACTTGTCATTAATGCCGCTATTTTCGGAAATGAAAAATTACAGCAAATGATAATTATTTCGGTAAGTAAACTTATGTAATTGGCTGTCGTTTGTTGTCCATGCAAAGTATCGTCCTCATTTCATTTTGAAAAAGCCAGTAAGACAATTTTTCATCATTCTGCGTATTGAAACTTGGGTAGTTATCTCGTGACTTTTTTTGAAATAGAGCGGAAAATGCTATGTACGAATAGATTTGGCCAGCGGTAAAAGCCAAACACAAAATAATACATCTAAGTTGAACTATTTATCTTGGTCAGATACCTACAAATGTCTCTGTCACCTTTACTCCAAATTATCATACCTTAACAAAGGGTGTGGATAGAGACATAAAACTCGATAGCTCAAATATAAAGAAATATATCTTTCAGCCTTTTTTTTAAATTCCGCGCAACAAAGAGGCGTGGGTGCTTTAGCGAGCGCAAATTCGAATTCTGGGTAATTAACAAGTTTCGTTTTATATAGCACTGATTCGCAGATCAAAGAGAAACGAACTACTACAAAATTGAAATATAGTATTTTCTAACCCGTATTTCAATGTTTTTGAAAATTCGACTCGGAAAGGAGAAAAAACAGAAGAAAGCATGTCGCTTAGTCTTAGGAGTGGGAAAAGCTCGGGCTTTGAAACTTGGAAGGTAGATTCAGCTTTGAAAAGAATAGAAAATGCATTGGAAATATTTTTCACAACGGCTGTAAAGATTGATCAAAAGAAGAATTATGATTTGAGCGATGGAGAGTGAAGAGGAAAATGTACGCAAAAACCGCACTTTTGACTTGAATCGGTGAAGCAATTAAACGCTCATTCTCAAAAATTGCTACACGTCTGATCGACTTGATGATTACAGTTTCACCCTTCGTGCCATACAAATGAACCAATGATAGAACTTTTTCGTTTAGCGGGACTTTTTGACCTTGCTAACTGGATTAAAACCAGTTCCTTTTTAAGTTAGTAAACCCACGAAGCACTCTCAAGCTTCATTTATCAAATTTTGCACCCATCATTTCATTGTTATTCGGTTTGTCTGTTTTCGCAGACTGTTTTGACATACTGATTCATTAATTTTATTATATTACAGGAATGGGCAAAGAAGTTGAAAATCTCATTATGGAAAATAATGAGCTCTTAGCTACAAAGTAAGTAATATAATATTAAGATCATTTACAATCTCTACACATAATATGTCTTATGTTACAGGAACGCTCTTAACATTGTCAAAGACGACCTGATTGTAAAAGTCGATGAATTAACTGGCGAGATAGAAATCTTGCGTGAAGAACTGAATGCTATGTCACAATCAAGAAATAAATTGCGACAGAAGGTTAGCGAATTGGAAGATGAATTGAAAAAGACCAAAGAACAAGTTAAACAGCAAAGTAATTTCACTTTTCCGCTTAATTATCATTTTTTAAATAATAACTTATGTTGATTTAGATGATTCAGAACAAGAAAACCAAAGTGATATACCGATGGCGCAAAGAAAGCGATTCACAAGAGTTGAAATGGCAATGGTGCTTATGGAGAGAAACCAGGTATATAAAGCTGAATTTGAAATCGTTCGAACTTTTCAAATTGAATATTAAGCAAGTTACGAGACAAAAATATGTGCTAAACACTTTTAATTTTGTGCTTAATACAGTATAAGGAGCGTTTGATGGAACTTCAAGAAGCGGTTCGTTTGACTGAAATCTTACGCGCTACCAGGACAGTTGAGTTAACAAAAAGTTCAAAACAAGGCATTTGGAAATACTTCAGCAACCTCTTCAGGTATACTTTTATTGAAACCATACTTTTTGTATAGTTATTCACAGTTAAATTCCTTTCATTCAATTTAGCTCTTCAAATCGCCCGCAACGAGATGGATCTACCGCAGCGATGCGTTATAATAGCTCCGGAAACTATCACGGCTCGCCAGTACATTCGGAAGGTCGGGGAAGTAACTTTAGTGGTGGGAACTCAACTGGTGTATCGAATGCGCTAGTTTTAGCGAAGGACTACAGTGAAGAGAGCACTTCAGAAAGAGTCAATGCTCGAAGACGCGAACAATACCGGCAACTTCGAGCTCATGTTCAGAAAGAAGATGGTCGATTGCATGCGTATGGTTGGAGCCTACCTGTAACAAAAGCCAGCCAAGAGCAACATCAAAAACATACGGGTGGTTTCCCAGTGCCAGTGCCTGTATTTTGTAACCCTTTAGCCGAAGGCGGGCCAAACATGAAAGTGTTTTGTGCAGCAGGAGTTAACTTGAAAGGAGGTTACACAAAAGATGGAAGTTGTATAGTAGGTCAACATCTATTCTATTCAAAACCCACGGCTAAAATAACCGAAATAACTTCACCAACTGGTGATAATGCTGGTTCGGAAGCAATAGATCGGCAAATGCCATTATCACTGGACAGTCCCGATCCGGAGGCAGAACTAAGCTCTTTAGTTTGGATTTGTCGTAGTACACATGCGGCTAGCACAGTAACCGTTGTTGATGCCAATGAAGCATCAACAATTCTGGATGCGTTTCCTGTTTGTCAAACACACTTGCTATGTGTTGCGTCTGTGATTGGTGCTTTAGAAAAAGATTATGCTCTGTTGGAGAATAGTGAGGCTATTAAAGCAGGTGAAATGCTTGAGAAGCCTGGCGAAGGCCCTGATGATTTCGGGCGAGTGGAATACATAAGAATCAAGCAATCGGCAGATATAAAAAGAGGCGATTTTAATGAAAATACAGAAACCAAAGAAAATGGAGGAGCAGAGAAAGAAACAAACACATCGCAAATTGGTGTACAGGTGGCTGAAGAAAGCAATGCAAACGTAAACGGTGAACTGGTAAGTAAAAAAATATATATTTTGAACTATGGAATTTGAACAAAAAAAAATAATTGTATATTTTAAGCCCGTGACAGCTGAAGAGGCGAAACCAACATCAAATTCACCCACGCATTCATCACCAGAAAACAAAAGAAACTCAAATAATAATATGCAACAGCATTTAGAATTCTCGAGACCAGTCAATCCGATTCTCGGGACACGGAATCGTGCCAACGAGCCAAGACTGTCTTCAGTCGGTCCTACGATGTGGCTAGGTGCACAAAATGGTATGCTCTACGTTCATAGTTCAGTGTCTCGATGGCATGAGTGCCTTCATAAGGTAGATTTGATTGATTCTACAATACTCTTTGCTAAATCTTATCTTTTTCATCAGGTTCAACTACCCGAGCCAGTTTTATCTATAGTTCATGTTGAATCTCGAGTTGTCGTAGCTTTGGCTAATGCAAAGCTAGCAGTGTTTCGGCGTCAAACCGACGGTCAATGGGACTTGAATAGCTATCATCTGGTAACATTGGGTGAACCAAAACATGCGATTCGTTGTTTATGTGTGGTCGCGGATAGAATTTGGGCGGCTTACAGAAATAAAATTTTCGTTATTGATCCGATTTCGTTAAATATTGTGCATACTATCGAAGCACATCCACGAAAAGAGAGTCAAGTCAAGCAATTAGTAACAACAGGTTTGGGTGTTTGGGTTTCGATACGGTGAGTGATTTGTTATCCCATAAATGCTTGACAGTCTATCATACGTATTGTATATTTTAGACTGGACTCAACTCTTCGACTATATCATGCAACCAACTTTGAGCACATCCAAGATGTAGATATAGAACCATACGTTTCTAAAATGCTTGGAACTGGAAAGCTAGGATTTTCCTTTGTTCGAATTACCGCTTTAATGGTCTCTTGTAATCGTTTATGGATTGGTAAGATTGATTTTTCTAGTTCTAGTATTTCAATAAAATTCATTTCATATGTATAGGTACAGGAAACGGTGTTATTATATCTGTGCCATTAACTGATGCTTCTGGCGGTACAGGTAATGCAACATCATCACCATAAAAGTGTATCATTAATTGATGTTTTATCTACAGTTAACCCAAGTACGTTTATTCCCCGCTGCTGTATGGCAAATGCTCAATTATCATTTCATGGCCACCGCGACGCTGTAAAATATTTCGTGTCAGTACCAATGTCACAACCCCGTGATCATCCACTCCAGATACATGTTAATAATAAGAAACGTGATATGCTAGTCATGTCTGGGGGCGAAGGATACATAGATTTTAGACTGGGTAAGTTTTGACTTCGTCGTCACGATCTTCGGCTCCACTAAAACGCCTATATTCTTAACGCTTCTCTGTTCATTGGTGTTCACAATTTTCGTGCTCGTCTTATCTTCTTAGAATAATAGTGTTTAAAAGTCACATATTCCATACTGCAATGCAAAAAAAAAAAGTTAAAAGTCTTCTTAATTTCACACTTAAATTATAGAATTTGAACGTTTTTAATTTAATTCCATATTTTTCTCGGTTTTCTTTTATTGTCGATTTCATTTCCATTTAGAAGAGCATGTAGATGATGCGTGCGATGACGCGACTCAATTGATAGTTTGGCGAAATTATCAAACGTAAGAATCATGAACAATTTTTATTTCAATTATTTGTATGGTTGTTTCCTTGAATTTATCGAAATCACCTCAGAACATATTGAATATATTAATACGCCCTATTCCAATAAATTAATAAAATAATTTTGTCATTGATTACTTGCAAAAGGAAGATAGTATTAACACCACTAAAGTTTTAAAAGCGTCATATTCGAAATCTCTATGTTCTGAGTGTAAACGTAGCAATTTTGTAATAATTTCATACATTTTACACAGTAGCGTCACAAGTTTTCTGCATGCAAATCTTCATTTAATTTTTATATTCAAAAGTATTATGCCATAATTGAATATTCTGTCAACTAGCTGAGTTGAACAGGTGCATTAAATTCTTTCTACTAAATTAATCTAGCATAAGCAAATTTACGAAAACTAATCTCTTAAATATCTAGCCTGTAAATATATCCTGTGCAATTCATAAATTGGTTGAAATGCTTTCCGATCCATTTCCTACCAATCCGATAATTTAGAAATACAGGCAATACTCCACTTCCTATTAACTTTGTTTAGGTGATAGTGGATGGTGAGCATGAAAATGACTTTTAATCTGATCAGTATTTATTTCAAATTTTCTGGCACTATGAACGAGTGTGTATTCATCGATAAGGCCGGCTGCAAAATGAGACGTAAGTCCGCCAGATGGCGCAGGGTAACTCACGGTAAATTTATGGAAACAACTGAATTGTATAGACCCGCGCATATTAGAGTACAGTGTCCAAGGTATAATCACGGTGAACTGGCGAATTGCTGGCTTTATATGTGTTGTAGTCCCAGTGTATTTGAATTGCAGTTTCTGATAGACAAAAATTTATTTTGTTTAGTAAACAACATGAACATAAACCTCTTAAAATATTTCGTGAAATTTTCATCATCAAATCCTTAGTTAAAGCGAATTGTCCACGAGTTAGTCTTTTTTCATGATCTTTTCCAGCGTTAGATTTGCTTTTTTCATCACAGCAATGAAATATACCGTTTCAAAGGCAGGTCTGCTTTCAAAGACAAGCCAATATTGAGTTCAAATCAATTCGTGGAATATAAGATACTAGATACTAGAAAAAATTCTCCATTTTTATCATAGCTCAAGTTCGGGACTAAAACTGCTACGAATATTTTGGTGTGGCTCACTCTACAACACCTCACAAATTTGTGTTCATTTTGCCACCCTCTTAGTGATTGCTTTCGAAACGAATTTTGGACTGTGCTGCTTACGATAATATGGTCGACACTATATTTTAGCTTATTGCTTCCACGAACGAAGTAGATACAATAATTGTCTTTGAAGACTTCAATCGTCCGAATATCAGGTTTCAAAACGATGTAATTGATTACTACTGGTCAACCTGGTCAACCTTCTCGATGCCATTGATTTCCACTTTATCAGCTCACTTTATGTTGATGATTTGCAGCAGGGGATACTATAGACATGTACCCCTTCAGCGTTAGATTGAGACCGACTTGTTTGTTTCTTCTTCAAAATAACCTTTCAAATTGTGACACATATGTACCAAGGATAGAAAAAAAAACACAAAAAAAACTCCAAAAGACATGGTTAGATAATAACTCGAGACAGTTAATGACATGAAAAGGTTTTTGATTTCGTAATATTAAACGAAAAACGACTCGTTATCTCGCTTCTATATTCAGAAGAACCTCTATATCTTCCGTACCTCAGGAAATTTCTTATTTATTCGCAGATTATCTGTAGGATACTTTCTGCTCTTCTGTAACCCCAACAACGTCATCGACGAAATTGTTCTATTCAGTCGCTAATGCTATCAATGAACTAAACACCAAACAGGTCCTAGTCCTGACCAAATCCCTCCTTAGTTCGGGCTCCGGTGTATCAATCAATTAATTTTACCTCTGTTCAAAATTTTCAACAAATTACTGTCATTAGTCGACTTTCCATCCTTTCGGAAATTTTAACTCACGCCTATTTTCAAAAGGGGTGACAAACGATCAGTTGGCAACTATTGAGGCATCGTCAGTAATCAATCCCCAATCTTTTTAAGCGTTTAAGCCACTCTAGAGGTCGAAAAAGTATGCATTTTGGGGATTTTTTTCCAGAAAAACTACAAAATAAATCGAGATTACAAAAAAAGATGTTTATCATACATATCAATGGCTGTATACATTAATTTTTTGAAGCGATTAAGTTGAAAATGGCAGCAGTGTAGCGTGTTTGCGATGATGTCTCCGTTTTTCCAGGGACCACGACCGGCCACACAGTCCTTTAATTTTTGAATTCTGAGGAGCCAATAAATTTTTTTCCAAGAGAAGTACGTAGGATTTTTTCGGTATATTGATTTTCAGCCAAATTATGCACTTCTAAACTGAAAATTTTGCCTAAAAAATAGTCAGAAAATTGTTTATAACGAATGAACTATGCAATATAAACAAAAAAAACCTACGTACTTCTATAGACAATATATTTGTCAAGATATATTCAACATTTTAAGTGAATCGGTTGAAAATTGTCTGAGCTATGTTTCCGGCCAACTTGAAAAATGCAGTTTTGAGATAAACGCGTTTGAAGTTTTGAGTAGTAGAAAATCATCAATAATTTTGCAATACCTTTAATCTGCGAACCCTGCACCATACACTTGGTCTTCCAGATTATCGCCCTGTTCTTGCATTTCTTTTCTGCTTAATCTTAGAGTGATCCTTGCCTTTTTTTACCCCTTCAGACAGGGATCTCTCTGCAAGCTTTATGCGCTGTTTGTCAATCTTCAGGCACATTTCGTAGCTGTTCGGGCCGATTTCTAAGTCCATTGCCTCCATCGTGTGCAAAATTGAAAAAAAAAGACGTCATTGTACACATAAACCGAAATATCTGTAGCTACATCGAAGATTGTTTTACCACTCGAAATGGATTTCGGGGCCAATATCCACACAGTATAAGTGTTGTGTGTAACCGCCGATGCATCAAGTTCGAAGATCTTCAGTGGACAGTTCTTCATAGACTGGTTTGATAGCTTCATAGACTTCAATTGGAAGATCTGCTTATATTTGTACTCAGCCAAAGTATTTGTAGCTTTATCCAGTTGCCGTGAGCACCATGAGTCCACTCCAATAGGATATTTGTCGCCAAGCGGCCTTGTACTAAAATTCGAAAACCGAGTACTTAAAGATTTTCCCGGTGATAATCTATTGGGACATCATTTTTGAGGTCCCACGGGACCATTAGAAAAAGAAAATGAAGAAAGTTGTTTTCGAAAATTCTAGAGTGGTCTAACCGCTTAAGAACCTTGTTTGCGATAAACTAATTTATATAATCGACACTCTTCCTAACGACCAACAAAATGGGTTCCGAAAAGGCAGGTCAACTACCACCAAACTCATATCCTAATTTTTGACGTCCTCGATGAGATGAAAGAAACCAAGTTTATGCGATCTATACAGTTTTCAGCAAGACCTTCGGCGGACTTGATTTTGGCACACATATTATTTCGGTATAGCTGGCTTCCTTTTCATTTGCTTCAAATCTTATCATTCTTAAAAATAATATTCATGTTTTTTGGCGTGCCATAAGGCAGTCATTTGGTTCTCCTGCTTTTTAATATATTCATCCCCGATCTATCTAGGATTTTAATGATGTTCCATATCTCTTCTACGGTGATGAGTTGAAAATGTACCACACTATCGAAACGCAACCTCACATAGCTTTTCTCTTATCGAAGCTTCAATCTATTAAACAGTATTACGATCTGAATAAAGTTAATGTTAACGTTCGAAAGAATAAAATCAGAGCTTACTGAACTTAATAGGCTGGAATATATCATAGACCTCGGTGTAATTCTAGGCAACAAAATGCGCTTCAACCTGCAATAAGACAACATAATCACATTTAATAATCAAACAAGGCGTACTAGACACATAAATCTTCTTAAGGAAAACCAGCACTACACAGTCTACGAGCATAATGAACCCATAAGTGCTATTGTCGAACATTCAACATTATGAGTTATCACTATTCTTTTGGTATTTCTATGTCCACCTTCAAAAATAATTTTACAACGGCCCTATTAGCATAACAATCCTTTTATTTCTCATACTAATAAACCTGAATAGAAAGCAATGTTTTGATATAATTTTGAGATTGATTGGTTGTTTAAATATATTGTAAATATTAGATAATCTATTATGTATGATGCCTTGCTTGGCAAATAAATAAGCAAATTGAGTCCCCAAAATCTTTTTGATGTGTCTATCAACCACCTATTCAAAAAATCTTGGAGAAATTAATTACTTTTCCTTCATATTTTTTGTCGTACCCTCCGTGATTGCGTGATTTTGATTGCGTTAAGTCATTGTAACCCTGCGACGTTGATCCTGATGCAAAAAATATGTTTATATCTCACACTCTAGAAAGCTCTAAATAATAGATTGTCTGAATTTAATTAGGATATTAATTATTTCATTACATGCACTTCTATTTATTTGCATTGTAGCTTTCTCCTCAAGGAAAAGGATAATAAAGCATTAATTTCATGTATAAACTATTTATCCTAACACCGAAACGAGTAACTAATACAGGGAAATAGTATTGTAAATATGTAAAAATATCGGATTTAGTTTTAATCTTCTAAAAGCATGACAGTTTTATATATTTTTATTCACTTATTTGCATTTTGTTTCTGTATTCTTTCAGGGGACAATGATATGGAGCGTAGTATACATTTAGAGGCAAACCAAACAATTGAAAACCGCGGAGATAAAAGTTACCTAATTGTCTGGCATGTAACTCAACCTTAGAGTGTAAACACCAATTTAAAAAAAAAACTCATCATTCATTCACTCGTAATCTAACTGAAGAATTCTAATACCATACCGGAAAAACTCTTAAAGAGTACTTACATGCCACTTGCACGCCATTAATTTAATATGCTAAAAGTGCTAAGTGAAATATGCTTATAGATACTGCAAGGAAATCTGATTGAAAATCGAACGTCGATATATAATTTTAATGAAAAAATCTATTCTGACGATAGAATTGTTTGATACACAGAGGCGACATGTAAAATCAAATACAAACAATATCAGCGAATGAAATTATTTGAACAGTTTAAATCTGCAGAAACTTTCAATTGTAAAATGTTACATAATATATAGTGAAAATTTTTTCTAGAAATAAGCTACAGTAATATCCTAAGTCTCGTCTCTATTTGTTTCGAAGTTATTTATTTTTATGGAATGTTTCCTGTTTTGTACATTATATTTCGGAAACTCGTTATTAGCCCGGTCTTTGGAAGTTTTTAATTTTTGTTTTTGTGTTCGACCGAAAAGTTTATCATGCTTAGCTTTAAGAAGATAGTAAAGACAAATATATAAAATTAAATTATTTATTAAATTTTTTAAGTTAAAAGAATTTCGTTGTTTTTATTTTTGTTTCAATTTTTCGATTTTCTCCTTCAAACTATATTGTAGTGCTGTAAGTTTATATATTCATGTGCATGTAGAAATTTCGTAATATGAACAGTTTTATTTTGAATGTCTAAAATATCAGCTTAGATATTTTATCTAGTTCGCATCGTTTAAAATAATAATGAACAGTTTCGAAGTTCTAAATGCATATTATGAACACAAAAATAAAAGATTTGAGTATAAAATATTGAAATAACAATAGTTTGATATAATCGGGTTGTTTGTTTCGGATTTTAGTTTCAGAAGAATTGAAAGTATATTGACAAAGATGGTTCCAAGTTTGGAAATGGAAATGGAGTCCCCTTATTCAATGTCAAATTTTGCTTTGTACTGTTTGATGAATCGTACATAGAAGACGGAACTATATTAATTAGCTCAGTTACAATGTATATACACATGGTTTTTTGTTTGCTGAAAAAGAGGTCCTGCACTCGTGAATCGCTACGTTTTTGAAAAGGCAAAACAGTTTCCTCGTGAATTTTACAGTCTTTTACTATAATTAAAATTTGGAAAACGTTATGCATAAAACGTTAAACGTTCGTATGCATAAAACTTATAATTCAATAATTAATACGCTGTTTCTCTTGATTAACTAGTTCATACTAAACTGCCTCAATTCGCCAAGCACTATTTATCTCGAAAAGTAATTTCAAGATGTTCGGTGAATTCTCGAAAATACTTGTCTTAGTTTCTCGATCGATAGTTGTTCTATTTTTGCTTGGTTATTCATATATACATGGCTCTGGATCCTTCTAGATGATACGAAAGCATCTTGATGCAGTGAATGTATATCTTCAATATTAGTTAGATTGTCTACTTACAGAATTATCACTGAATTTCTTTTCAGCACCTAACTACGTCAACAGTGCCAGCAATGCAATTAATTTTTGTCTGAAAATATTTTTATTTACTTCACAGCTCTCCACTGATAGCAGTGCATACTGTAGACTTAGGTTACTCACATTTTAAAGCCTGAATTTAATACCTATTCTATTTTTATTTGCTGAATTTTGAGGTCTCATTCAATAAATTATTTTATTTCTTCGACGATATGGCTTACAAGTTAGTATTATCACCCAGTCTTGTAGTGGTCAGGATCGTTTTATCTAACTTAAACTTATGGCATCTTAAAAATAGCTAAAATTGATATTAAACTCTTGATTTAACGAGTTCCAAATTTTCCAAATTAAAGTAATTATAGAGATCGAAATATTTTTTGCAAAACATTTCCCATATTGATGTCATGAATTTCATGACTTAATTTTAAAATTTTGTAGATCATTTGGTTTTTGTGTCCAACATTGAAAGTATTCTTCCTTCAACAAACTCCACACTAGCTGATAATCTTTCGACAAGTTTTTAATTTCACTGTAGGTCATATCGGAAAGTTGTTGTTTATTTAATCCATGTAACGGCTGTAACTTTGCAGATGCTATCGCAAGAAATTCGTTTAGCAGCCATCTTTTGGATAGTCGTAGAGCACCAGCTATTGTATTTCTTTTAGACTTTGTCACACCTTGTCGTTTCCCGGCTACAGCTACCTCAAGCTGTCTGGAATATAAAAAAAAAAACAATTTAAAGGTGGTAATACAATTAATTAAAATCAAATAATAAAAGAATGCGTATGGAATTTAGAAACTGTTTACAAGCAAACTAAGGAAAGTTAGATTTATTTGATTAAATTGAAATAGATTAAGTGCAAATAGCTCATTACAGAAAGAAATGTGAGGTCTTGGCGATAAGTAACAACTTTCATAATTGTTCAACAGCATCAATTCGAAGACTTACTTTTCTTTTACATCACACCATACAATGCTTGCTGGTGATGGATTATTTCCCACTGATTGTGCATACTGAAATACAGATCCAGGGGAGCACAGTCGAATAGTGGGTTTTTTCATCTGAAATATTTCGTGCTTGATTTTTTTTGATGACCACCGCCCGTATATTGCTCGTTGCAAGGATTTTTTGTTGACGCATCCACAAAAGGTGAATGTCTCTAAGTAAACTGGTTTATCCAAAAACACAAAAAGCAAACTACCTTGTACTCCCAATATATTCCAACGAGACAATTTATCGCTACAAGAAACCGATAATGTTCTTATGCCACGACCCGGTTTCGTACGAATCATACCTTCTTCTTGGGACATCAAATCCGCGTTCTCATCGGCTAACAGTAGTTTTGCTCCTGTGAAATTATCAGCAATTTCTTCAGTTTCTAGCTTTGGTATTTTGGAGGCAGGCTCGCAATATTCACCATTATCATCACCACTATCGATATTTGATACAATTGTAGCATCACCACAGGGGGCGTGTGTACTGAAGAAGTGAAAGCTTATTTCATTTTTGACTTGGTATTTTTGGGTGTCGTTGTTATAAGTTAAGCAGCTGTCATTTGTTTGTTCATTCATTTGTGAATATAGATATCTTAGAAAACCTCTCCGTGCCATAACCTCGGCATGAGAATCATTTAGGATGTATCCATTTGGACATAACTGGTCTTGCCCAATGCACTTTGTTCCGGTGCCCAATGAAACCACATCCAGCGTACAGGACTTATTGTTGTACTTAATAATGCAGGATAGCACTGTCCATTCTTTTTGGATTGGCTTGCCCGTTCCAGGAAGAGAGTTGAATTTTTCGATGCATATTTTGAAAAAGTCATCGGGTGAGGGGAATGCCGTCGTTTCACTCCGTTCAGAATTTGACATGTTCGTTTCGCCAGGAAATAAGTATCATTTCTTGGATGCTCTTGCACAAATATCTCATCAATTGATAATCCATAAATCAATGGGTACGGGAATGATTGGTTGCTCTGAAATGTATAATTAAAATTTTGTTGCTAGTTTAGGTTAATATACCAAGTATTAGAGCACATAAAGGGCTCAATGACGAAGTTCGAACATATCAAAAATAAATTTCATGATAAATTCGTTGTCCTTTAGAAGCTGGATATATTTTCATTTCTTAACAGATATCAATATTCTGAGGGTAATTCACCCTCTTCAAATCAATGATCCAAGAGTACTAATAAAGCACATCCATGCGAAAGATATCCTGCATCCCAGAGCACTTCAAGCTAAAGAAGGAGGAAAAAACTGTACAGAAAACAAAACAGTAATGAACTAGTTAAAATAAATAATCAAATATATCTAGCTTTCAAAGAAAAATTGGTCTTTAAATCAAAATTCTAGGTTTAGGAAGCTAGAAAAAAAATCGGATCAGATCAAATCAAGCAGATATGATTTATTACGGCATATTCGCGCTACAGGGATGGCGTTGACCAGGACGCTCGGGGCTTAAAGGTGACTAATTCAATGGATATGGACTGGTGGAAATGTTTGTTGAAGGAGACCAGGGCCGGACCCTGGTTGTAGCACCGTTGTTAATGATAATAATTTTTAAGAATCTTTAGGAGCAATTAAGCATTTTTGGTATTTTTAAGCTGTAGAGGAAGAGGATTTGAACAGGACGACAGACTTCTAAAGCAGCGCCCTAACGATCATTTAAACAACTCAATTGAATGCCCAACAAAAATGCTGTCATTTAACGTTGGTCCAAAAATCTCTGTATACAATTTATAAACTGAAGTCTGTACATAATTGCATTAATAGACAGTCATGAATCAATATTCATAGTAAATTTATCAGCAGAATAGAAGAGTATACAAATTTGGATGTTTATTGCTTACCTTATGAGGAATTTATTAAGAAGAACGATTTTCTGCGATTTCAGCCTCCTTTGCCGACACTTGTTGCCAATGACACTTGTCATGTTGATTCAAATGCCGACCTTACAGCCACGCCTAAAATTTATTTGACACTACGTAGGTATGAATAAGCAGCACTTGCCATTGCATTGTCGGTCATGAAAAAAATCATAAAGATTATTATTCTTAAGCAACTAAGACGTTGAACTCATTGACTCCGCACAAAATAGATACGAATTATGAAATTGTGCAGATGCACTTTTGTCACTCGCTAAATAATTAATACGCTGAATCTATCTAGTCTATTATGTTGTCACTTGCAATCAGCTGCAGCTTCAGAGCATTGTCGATTGACAGTTGAATTTAGTTTGAAAAGTAGACGGTATTTCACTGCTAAATTAAATTAAATAAAGGCATTGCAAATCTCTGTGTAAATAATTCGAAATGAACATGACACCGAGGACGCCGCTTCGCTCTCGAGCAGGCAATATAAGACCCAACTCAACGCCTCAATTGAGCTTGAGTCGGGAACTGAAACAGGTCCTGAATGAAAGGAATCTCCTATCTGCTAAATCAAGAAAAAAAGGTGATTGCATTTCTTAACTGATGAAAATCAACAATAGGCTAATAATTTTCAATCTATAGTTTGTTCAATGCTAGATAACATGTCTCCACAAGAGCGAAATGAAGTTGACAAAAGACATTCTTTGCGTCTGCAAGCTATTGAAGAAATCCTTACTTCGGAAAAGTCCTATTTAAAGCAGCTTGAGACCTTGATGGAATATTTTGTCGTTCCTTTAAAACAGAGAGCAATTATTGATACCGCAACACATACAACGCTATTTGGACAAATCGAAATAATTTACAATTTGAACGGGGAGTTGTTAAAGGAGCTTGAAGCTGATCTGAATAACGTTGCGAATGCTTTCTTAAAACTAGCACCATTTTTCAAACTCTATTCTGTATATGCTTTTGATTACAAGAACGCGCTTTTGATTTTGCAAGATCTGACTAGTAAAAATCCGGTTTTTCGAAAATTCATTCAGGATGCTGAATCCCGGCCAGAAGTGCAAATAAAACTGAACGCACTGATGATTGTCCCGATACAACGGGTCCCGAGGTATCGGTTACTGTTGCAACAAGTTTTGCTGTACACTAGCCCTGTCGATCCAGATTTTAAATTATTGAAAGGTAATGCAAATGATTGAATTTTGAAAGCACCAGTTCATGTGTAATTGCGATAACAATTTTGGCTAATGATTTATACATTTTAGAGTCGATCAGGGAGGTAGAAAGTACCGCGTCGCACATCAATTCAGTTATTGAAGACCAAGAGGGCACCCAAATACTTCTCAATCTTCAAAACTCTCTTGTAAATCGATTGCCAAACATTGTTAAACCCAGTAGGAAAGTAATCAAAGAAGGCGTGCTGCATAAAGTCGCCCGCAACGGATCGCAAATTAAGAGATATTGTATTCTGATGTCAGATATCTTTATGTATTGTAAAATCCTAAAGGTAGCAAAATGTCCCTCACTGTATTTTCGGCGTCATTTCGAAATTTGCTTTACTTTCAGGATCGTTCAAAAAACACACATGTTGAGAATTCGTTGCAATGCTGTTGCATATTTCCTTTAAAAAAATGCAAAGTGTACGATCTGTTTCCGGGAAATTTCAAAATTAGTTGTCAGGGTGATGGAGTAATTCTATGCACCACAGATCGACATTTAGGACAAAATTGGGTGTCATCAGTGCGTGAGGCAATCGAGTTACATATTCAGTGCAGGAAGACTTTGCGCAAAGAGTCCAGTAAGCGAACGCCAATGCGGTAAGTAATTTTTATATGGCTTTACAATAATATTAGGGGAATTATAAGGAGCGTTGTCATTCTAATCCACAATTCCAAAACGTTTTGAAAAATTTGATTTCGATAGACTTTCTCCACTTGTTTATTCTCGTTTGCCCCAGCATGAAAATGGTTTCAAATAGGTCATTTTCCACAAAAAACTTAGCTGTGTCGAATGTTATTTAAAGCCATTCACACAAACTTGTTCAATAGAGCAGAAGTAAAGATTCGAATGGTAATATCTTAGCTAACTTAGTTCTTGCGTTGATAATCAGATCACATTTGCTTTGAAAATAATCGTGCTATCTGCCAGCTTTTTTTCGGCATGATTCTCAATGTCGATATTTGCAAAAAAAATTTTGGTAATTTTTTTTTATGAGATGCAAACAAACGTTCGCTAAACAAATATTAAAATTTTTCGGTGTGTACAGCTATGGAATTTACCTTTATTCTTCAATTGCCTACCTTGCCAACTCCCCGCGATATCATTTTTTCAAACATCCTCAGTAGTAAATAAGAACAAAAGTTTTTCGTCTTTTATGTTTATTTATCCACTTAATTTAAATATAAACTTATCTTGATACCTAGTATATACATAAATACAACTAAATTATACATTTGTATTCAATATTAAAAGAAGTCGGCTGCTTTGTGCCGTTTGGCTGGTATCTTCAGTAAATTATCTGTTAGATTGATGTCCTCAGACTGCTCTGCAGCTTCGACTCTAACTTGAGAGGAAGGCCTTCGTACTAACGGTGTTGGATTTTTCGAAGACAATCCTGGAGTCACAGAGCCGCGATTCAGAGTACGTGGTGTTATGATAGATGAACGTAAACCTAATCTATCAGCAGCCAACCGTTGAGCAGCAGGTGAAAGCGAAGCTAGACGATCCGTCGATGCCCGTCCACTATATGTCAGCGGAGTATTTTTCCTAGCTGCTTCTAGTGTTTTCCTTTTTTGTGCACGCATCCTTTCCCCTGCCTTCTCTGCTAGCTCCAATGCGATAACTTCTCTCCTAGATGTCTCGTTGATGCGGAAACAAGGACCAGTCATGGGTCGGACCGGCGTATCACTTCCGTCCAGTCGAAATGGTGTGTCATCAATTTCACCCCAGGTCATAAAAGGAGTGGATGTGACGCCGGGTGCTGGAGAAGGTGTTTTCACAAAATCGAACGGCGCCCTACCGTTTGCATTGTTTTGCAGAATATTCCCGTCAACACCAACTTTTCCAATAAGAGTTTTTGCTTGAGTCCTGGCTAGTTCGGTGATCGTCAGTTTGTTTTGGTTGTCGTTGAAGGGGTTGTGTACCAATCTTGTGTTTACGTGTGCTATTTCGCGTTCGAGCTTTCGCATTTCGATTTTCTCAGCAACCGTCAGATCTACACCATCCGGGATAAACATGATTGAGTTACGCATCGTGCCATTCGCTAACATCGGTAAATTATTATTTTCACCACTTTCAATCATGTTCGAAGGCTTCACTTTATATAATTCAGTTAGTTTCTGCTCCAGTTTGGCTTTGGCGCTCTCAATTATGTTTTGAAAACTATCGTTGTCTTCACTCGTGCAGGAACTCAGAAATGAGTCAAGATTGGGATATTTGTCAACGTTTATATCATCCTCGGCTTTTGAAATTTGAGACGCTGCATCCTTTGGAGTGAAAGCAGCTTGTTTGTTGGTCACATTTCTTGTCGGTGTTTCGAAAGTTGTTGGGCTTTTGCCGCTGGCGTTGATAGCGCGAACATGATTGCCATACCCAAGAAAAGCATCCGTTTCCTTACGAATTGCAATATCATCGCTAGCATCCAAAAATTCGTTCTGTGCTCGAAGTTTATCCAAATCCGGGAAAAAATCTCTTTGTATGATTTTCTCCATAGCCGCAACATACTGCTCCTCGGGAAGTACGATTTGTCCCGATTTCTTCACTTTTCGACGTTCTGGAAGGGCAGGAACTTTAAACGCAATTTTTTCTACCAACGCCTTATTTATAATTTCTGGAGTTTTTTGTGTAGCCGGAGTACCCATTTTATGATAAGATTCGTATATTTTTCACGGCACAAGATAAAAGCGCACGGCAAGCTGCCTGAACCACGAATGCATGCGAACGATTCGTGTTTGACGACAAATGTCAGCCTGTTTGCAGGGCTGCCAAATGAGTACTGATTATGTACAAAATACACAAACGCCTAAAGAAGTAGTACGATTCTCATGTCGGAATGAAAAATTTCAACTTTTGTAACGTTTTTTTTGGTGAGTTTTTCGGTGCTTGCAGTTGAAGTAAAATTGCGCGCGATGTATCAGCGTCAAATGTTAGTGGCAGCGATCAATGTTGAAAATGAAAATTTCCAACTCTGTGTAGTAGCCGAGTTTTTAAAAATATCAGTAATAGATGCAGAACTTAATAAATTAGTGAAAAAATTATAGATAAATAAGGAAGGAGGTGGTTTTGGCATCTCTGTCAAATTGCTTGAATTGTACAAGGCACCTATTTCTGTGATCTAATCTTTGATTTAGAAAACAGTAGATTTTTGGCGATATATACTAAATGTTCCAAAAATAAACAACGAAAGGGGTAAATTTGCTGTTGATTCGCTTCGTGTTTTCTTTTGAAAGCATAGTTGTATATTCCAATATTAAATTAAAAGATCGTCATCATCAGCGCTACAATCGGGTCTGTCTCACGGTCTCCCATCGCATCGCAAGCCGATGCTATCCAAATAGACACCCCTAAGCTCCGAGTATTCTGGTCAGCGCAAACAAGGTTCTTCCGCTGTCGTCTACAGTAAAATCTGCCTCAAGGGGTTTTCCGAGCAGATTCCTCTTCACTAATACACAAGCTAGGTGCCTTGCCCACCGGAGTCTACCAAGCTTTATTTTCGTTATTACATCTGCTTCAAGGTAAATAGCGTTCAACTCATGATTGTAGCGTCTCCGGAATTACCCTTCTTCACATATGGGGCCAACGATTCGCCGCAAGACCATAAACCCCCAAAGAGGTCAGAGTGCCAATTTGCTGAGTTTGTACTACCTACACAATCGTGTCAGTTTATTTTGGGTGCCCAAAAAGATTTGAGCATAATTTTAATTGAAAATAACAGTGCTTTTAATTAAAAATAACAAAAATAAAGAATTTGTTTTTTTTTTAAATAAAAAAATTATTGAGTGCTTTTAAGGATGATGAAAAAATTTAATTGAATTTATTTATTTAAATACTCGTTTGTTATTTATCATACTTGTTTATTTCGTTGCAGCAAAAAGGACGTGAACAATTTCGATGCAGATTGCATTTTGAGCCCTACTAAACGAAAATGTGTAAGTTGACGCATAAAATATTTTTTTCTTCACATATTTCATGTGCATCCCTATAATTTACAGGACTACGAAACAGTTTTCCGCTGTAAAAACGCTGGATCAGATTCAGAAAGCGATGATGAAAGTACCTTTTGTTTCAATTTCAAATCAATAACATCGAAACAAAAAACTACAGCGGTCAACCAATTACCCGAACCAACGCCATCTATAAACACCGTTTCCGATCATGTATTTAAAGTCCCTCAAACACCACCTAGTCGAAAGACAGCATTAATTAGCTCCAAATATGACTCAAGATCTATATCAAACAGATCTGGTGACTCGAGTTCGATTAAATCGGATGACTATGATCCGACGTATGGATTTGTTAATCGGTTTTCCGATACTAAATCATATTTTCGTACGCATAATGTTGATTCCATTCCGAACTCCATAAATCCAACTGAACTTTTACTTGGAGCTGAAAGTACTCCCGTGGTAGATACTTTATTTCCGCTTAGACAAGGATCGGGAAAATGTGAAACGAGTTGGCTACATAAACGTTCGTTTGAAGACAAAGAAAACACTACCAATTTCGAAGAGCAAACATTCCCGAAAAAACGAGTTAAATTCGAGGATCAAATTGACAGCGTAAAATCTGATGAAATGTGGAATATGAGACGTGGAGAAAAACCCGATGGATTTAGCTTCCCGAAAGTCAGTGCTAATGTGGATAATCGAACTTCATTAACACAACGTATCATTGATTTCTTCGCAAGTATGTTTTAAGTTATTTTTTAACTCATTTATGTTAGAAGTAAAATGTTTATTTTAGTTTATTTTTGAATCTTTTTGCTTACTTTTTATATAAAACGTTTGGATTTATTTTTATGTTTGGAGCATGGAAGAAATAAAAGCATTTAGCTTGTTACGCTCGTAAACTATTAACTTTATCCATAAATGTACTTATTGCATCTTCGCATAATTCGTTCGCCCAGTGCCCATCTTTCTTAAAATGCGAACCTATTATTACTCCGTTGGCTTGTTGATAAAACTGATCTATATTCGAAGTGGTTACGCCAGATCCGATTAGAATAGGTGTATGGATCTTGCGGTAGATCGCATCTAAATCGTCTAGATCAGCTGCCTCGCCTGTCGCGGAGCCTACATAAATGTTTGGACATAATCAAAAACACGAAAAAAGTACAGAGATGGAAATCAAAGACCTGTTAAAATTACACCGTCAGTCATGAAGAATTCGGCCGCTTTGGCAGTCTCCAGTAAGCTAACGTCTGATGTGATGGAATGCGAACTATGTTTCTTCTTAATGTCAGAAAATATGAGAACATTTCCTGCATCGATATTCCGCCGATATCGTTGAATTTTACCAGCACATGCATCAGTGAACCCTTCGTCAGCAACATGCCCGAAGACATAACCTTCGGCTCTAATAAAATCTAAATTTGCTGCTTTAGCAACGGCAAGAGCTTCCATGTTAGCACTAGCTAAAATCTGAAATGATTTGTTCGGAAAACGAACATCAGATGAAACCAAAACTGACAGGCCATGTTGGTATTTAGTAGATAAATTTCTGCTTAAATTCGGTTGATGATAGGGAATCGTGTAATAATTCTTCAGAAAAAGTGTATATCTTGAAAGTATTTCATGGTAACGGACTCCGGTCTAAAATATCTGGAGTGCTACTAGGTTCATATACAAATCCACGCACTCTGCGCTCAAAAACTAACAAAATTACTTATACATGTACGTAATTTTAATGTCCATGCATTTGAAATTTTGCTATATTGCATCAAAAAATCAATTCAGCATCGAAACTCTCAAAATTAGCTCGCAATATATATGAAGAGAAGACTTGTGAAGTCATAGATAAAAGCGTCTTAAAAATAATGCTCCCAATTTTTTAATAATCTCAGAGCATCATAGAGCATTTCTTGCTTCAAACCACATTTTGAATAAAAAATAAATTAGCAGCATGGAAGTAAAGACAAATATAATTCGCTTCACATACCTGAATACCACACCGTAGTCTACTACCATTCAGAACATTCTTCACTTCTGTCGCCAGTTGTGTCATGGATGCTACAATTTCTGGTCCAAGATCTTTGCTCTGCACGTAAGGCACATCATGCATGTTTTCAATGAGAACAGCATCCTGTTGAAAATATATAGAACGATATAATCTATTAAATACCTGGTTGGTCTACAGCAAATTACAAGTTTATGTTTCGTATAAATATCAGCTTCATGGCGCACTTGTTCAATTGTCTTATTGAAATCCCCACTATATTTTGGTGTACCTGTCAGAAATGAAATTTGTTGAATTGTAAAATTAAAACACTAGTTAATATATTACCCGGCAAAGCTTGCGCATGGATCATACCGATCACTACGCATTTACTTTTACCGAATATTTTATGAAATCGGTTCATAATGGAAAAAGCAGATCAGTCGCGAACAGTGGCTGTCCCATCTGGTATTTCTAGGTTACTTTTATTCAGTCTTTCGAGCACATCAAGCAGCTGATATTGTAAACAATAACATTTTTGTTTGGAACGGCTCACATACATAATTGGTGATAGAATGATGAATTGGAGCTATGGAAAGCACGGTTACTATGAGAGCATAATGCATGCATAAAAGTGTCTGTGGCTTCAAACTCTAATTTTCGTAATTAAGATAATTAAACTTAACGTTTTGACACTTCAATGCTGCTTTGTACCGGAAAATAGTAGAATATAGGTAACCTGAATTCCTTCTAAAAGTGCTCTTAATACTAACTTATTCGTTATACGAATAATTTATAATCCACTTTTGCTGAGACTACCATTAATTTTTGCGTAAAAGTAATAATTCTAGAACTGCCACTTACTATTTAAATAAAAAATGTGTCACAGGAATGATAAAGTAAGGAAATTATGAATGAAAACACAATTAATTTTCGCAGATAATGCTTAAATAATGCTAACTTTACCCAAGTGCACAAAGTTATCCTGGTCCAAGGGTTTCTTCAACTCCAGATCTGTCCTTGAATAATTTGAATACATGTTAACATAAATAAGCTTGCTTTTACGTTCCTTCCTTTTATGTTCCTTATCTTTTGTTTTACCCGTTTTTATATTTTCCCCCGGTACATAACTCCCCCTATTCCACATTACATCCCTATTACATTTTCCAAGTCATATGTGATTAGAAACAGAAGGTCATTGTTGTTCAACATTAGTTATACGTTTTCGATGGCTGCTGCTTTAAGGCATTTTGTCAACCTTTGTTCCTTGGGAAAGTGTTCGTTTGCTTAAAAAAGGATATGATTTTATGTTTAAAAAAGTCTCAGATAATGCAGCACTACAATCGAACTGAAAGCTCATGATACCACAATGATATACAAACTGTAAGTCAATGATATACAAACTGTAAGGCTAAATTTTCTTTTATAACCTTTATTTTAATTTCTTGACAGATATTCATATTTCGAGGAGAATCTGCCTTCTTCAATGCCAGGATAGCTTCCGACAGCATCATTCCCTCAGATGCAATTGAGTATGGAGTGAAACAACGCCAATGAAATAATGTTTCTCCTACACCTGGTGTCATGAAATACAGAACAATGAAAGAAATCCAGCACATAAACCTCAAGTGTCTGAATCTCACCATTTGAAAGTCTGCGATATTATATTGCTCATTAAAAGTCAGATATGTAAGTGTTTAGCATCCTGTATCCCTAACGTTTTCATTAGTACAAAATGAACTTTTGTTTTTCTTTCTTTCTTTCTTTTCGACAGGACTGCACTAGTGAAAGAGTTCGAGACTGGGGTGTTCGAAAATCGTCACCACATCAGACAAAATAAAAATTGGAATTCGAATGCATCGACATCTTGGCACTACGGAGCGCAACACTTGTAGGTAAGTTATTTTTAATGTTTCTCGGGCGTTATTTATAATAGTATTTTCGATGCAACATTTAAGCACTTATTAGGACCCTTTTATTTATTGTCAAACATAATTCGATCCAGAGTATAATATATTTGACGTCGTTTTTTTTTATTTTAAATGAAATAAAAAAAAATACTCAACTGCCCTGATAAATTTGGATAGTCATTGGATAGTTTTCTCCATATGAAGCTTTCGCAGCAAAAGTAACTATTCCTATCAGGTCTCTGGTCCCTTTTAATACTAATGGTCCACCTGAATCACCTGCACAAATATTCCCATCTATTTTCTCAGCTTTGGCGCAAAAAAATTGTTTCATGCTTTACCAGATCGTCGAACCAAAGAGAATATTGAATTTTATTCAACACCCTTACCTCCAAATAGTACAGATATTGAGAAAGCTGCGTTGGTTCTACTTTGCCGCACCCACTCACGGCAGCTTCACGACCCGCGATATTAGATCAATTATGTTCTCTAATGAGCGTTGTTACATTTACTATTTCTTCCAGTTTAATATCTTTATTCACTTTGATTAGACTTAGATCGATCTTTTCGAAAAAAAATTATGAGGTATGATCGAGAGTACACTTACCCTACCGTAGTGTGGTAGGGATTCTTATGATCCGTCGCGGTAGTAAAGTAGTATATCCTTTGCCCATTCCGGGATGTAATAACAATGAGCTACAGTTGATATCCACAGTTTATGTATGATTGTCCCACTACAGGCGTTTCCATTTCGTCGAATCTCAGCCTGATACGGAAGATCACCAATAGCGGCTGCAGCACTAATTTTAAATTTAATGGAGCTATCAAATAGTCTAGTGTCAGGATATCGTTCACATTTTTCCCCGTCGTAAGACACAGTGAAAAGGACCGGGAGTGACAATAATGTAACGACAAAGTACGTCTGATTCGTTGTTTGCAAACACTTTTGGAATTTAATAAATAGTTCGCCAATAGAAATTTTCGGATTAGTTACTTATAGTGTGTGTGGGCAATAAATTTCATTTTTTGTTATGAATCTCTTGTTTGCATGTATCGATACGGGCTGCAGTAAATTTGTTGGACCATGAAACAAACGTTAATTAAATTGGAATTGTTTTTTGCGGGATGATTAAAATTGAAAAAGAATTTTATTTACATTGAAAATTTTTATTTGACAAAGTGGTTTCGAAAGTATGCACTGATTCTCTCCAGATACCAGCACACAGTGCATACTTGACTGATGTAACCACTTGCAGTTGGAAATCATTAATTTTTATTTACGCTAGTTGTGACAAATTTTAACATCTCCGACTTGTATCCATCGAAATAATTTACTCATAAAGGTTATTGATTTCGGAGACGCTACAACCATGAGTTGTACGCTATCTATCTAGAAGCAGATATAATTACGAAAATAAAGCTCGGTAGACTCCTGTGGGCAGGACACCTAGATCGAATGAGCGAAGAGGATCTAGCTTGGATAAACCTTTGCAGCAAATTTTACGGCAGAAGACAGCGTGGGAGACCTTGCTTGCGTTGAAGGAATGGCGTTGACCAGGACGCTTGGAGTTTAGGGGTGCCCATTTGGATGACATGGGCTCACGATAGGGTCCGATGGAAAATATTGTTGACGGAAGCCAGGACCGGACCCCGGCTGTAGCGCCGATGATGATGATGTGTTTCTGTTCAATTGGCGATTGCTCATTTTTTTAAAATCTTGCACTGTCATGAAATTCAATTATCGTTATTAAAAATGGGGACTCTTATGTGGCAGTGCTAAGAGGAATTCCACTTTCCACTAGAAAGCACATTAACGTTGAATAATAGGAACATTTGCGACAACGTAAACTCATCAAAGTAACCTGACAACGTGTTATTACTTTTTGCTAGCAGGCTTCAGCGCGCTGCGACATTAATGTAAAACAAACTGTTAGATATTGTAAAATACATCATCATCTCCATCATCGCTGTTGTGGCAGCACAAGTCGATTCCTTGGCATCTATAGTTGTTATCATAAAACCATCTAGATTTTGCAACCCAGCTCACTGACTCGGAACTACTAATAGTGGTCTAGTATCTGTTTCAATTGCGTCCATCCATCCTTATTTTAGTTTCCCAGCTGGGAATTTTTTTGGTGATATATCCTTCAATGTTCTTGGGTTGTCGGTGGACCTTCATCATCGACGTGGCCTGCGTGGACAGGTGGGCAGAGGACACATCTTTGACATTTCATTACAAAATATGTTCGAAGAATATTTCGATTCAGAGGATGGAAAATCAGTTGACATCATTAATTCTTTACTCATCCGATTTTATATTTCCTGGCTGTGAGGCTGATAGGGAAATTTCGTGGAATTTCTTACTGCATCCAATTTTTTCAATTTATTTGACTTAGCGAAAATTTAGATATGTACCTTAAGGTCCAGAATGCAAAGGACCTCAAAATGAAACAATACGACAATGCTTAGAAAACTAATATAATATGATACTAAAAATCTGGGACATAGTGGTGTATTTGTAGGAGGAAATAAAATATCTAGGAATCCATCTGGGACAGTCATCTCCACAAAACTGACCTGGCACAGTCAGTCATCTTCACAAAACTACATTGAAGACAACTCAGGCACTTTGGACAAATGCTTGAATGCAATTGGGGACAGTGTTCAATACTCTCGGCATATAAACAAATTCTATCTGGAATAGCAATGTGGGCCTTCAAAGGTCACCGTCCTTGGACTGACTCTAAAATCACCATAAAGCAATAAATATTACCTTTTTATTGCGTTCAACCAATTGGGCAGATTGGTTTTTTGCTCCATGTTCTTGTCTTGGCGCTAATGAAAGCTATTTTAGTTTCGAATTCAGCTGCTCGGCTATCTTATTTCTTTCAACGAAAAGCTGCCAGATAACGGAAGCACGACATATTTGTTTTGCTTTCCTTACTTGGTCACCATAGCAATTTAGAAATCTATAGTTTGAGAAAAGTAACCAATGCTTTTCAAATAAATCGCCTTAAGGCTATTTTGTACACACAAACAATTTCGATTGAGTTGTTCGTTTGATCAGAATGGGAAATCTGTGCATACATGATGTCGGAATGGCTTGAACATCAAGAGGAGCGCAACGGTCGTACTCTAAATGAATTGCTAATGTACTATCTTTAGAAAAATAGGTAGAAACTACTAGTTGACTCAGCTAAATTTTTCTCAGGGTTATCTTCAGGTTTGTGGAGTCAAAGTCGTGGGTCTGATTACTTAAAGCCCTGATTAGTCATGATTATCTCAAAACATTGTCAATTTTTTTGTTGTTGTTGAAAAAAAGCACTTCACATTGTTTTGGGCATTGTGGAGCATTTTGTGCAGGTATAGCTTAAAATATAACCATTTTCTAACATTTGTGTGGTAAATTTCAGCATTTATCCGAAGCCCAAATACAAGAAAGCGCTCCGGTTGGCCCGCAAATTTGAAATACAAATCAAACAGCAGACTTTGAAAAAAGATATGAATAAAATCAAAATGTTCGCTAGAAAATCATTTAAAGATATCATCGAAACAAGGAATTCAAAAATCTTGATTCATTTTTTGACTTCTTCCCCGAGAATCTAGGGACTGGAAGTAAAAACAGGGGAAGTGATCTCACTAAACTTAAAAGGACAATATATCGCGGGAGATGGGGTGTGCATAGAATGGCTGATTATTACTTGATATTGAAGAGAAACGAATGTTGTGTCGAAAACTAATCATCCGCATTTAATAGCTAAACACAAATAATTTTTCATAAAAATCTGTAAATATAAACGTTTTAGATAAAAATGAATCCTGATGAACTATAAAAAACGAAAGCTATATTATCATTCAAAAGCTCGTGTAGTGTAGTGAATAGAGTACTGGCTCCTAGTGTGTGAGGTTCCTCGTTTGAATCCACGTGCGGACGGAGGTCAAGAATCGAACATTGGCTTAATCTAGCTCTGAGTAGGAACCTTAGCCAGTCCAAGGGCCAAGTAGGGTTCGAAACTAATTATTTTACAATCGAAAAAATTTCGATAATGAAAATGGAGTTTTACAAAGTTGGGATCCTAGAATTCCAATATGCGTTGTTGTGGGATACTTTTTGGTGTGTTGTAACACTAATAAAGTTTATTGAATTTATTTTCTTGGATCTATTTTTACAATCGCTCTAGATTTTATAATGTGTCTGTTTAACACCATTGGCGAGCTAAACAGACATTAAAATTATATTTAAATAGAGAACAATAGTTTTGTCTAATATCTGATCATATTCTAGATTCACCTCATAGCTTATTATAATTAACTGAATTAAACTGATTAGATCCATCTGTAACGAAACAAATCCGTGCATATGATGATTCTTCACGAAGTCGAATAGTGATTTCTTTTAAAGGGAAGAAAACGTTTTTCATTATACTCGTAAATGTTTTGTTTCTGATGGCAGGACATCGGGAGCAATTGTATCTCTGATCCAAGTTCTATAGTATGACACATTCGTGAAGGCAATGGCATCGTTTTTTCCGCACGAATTTTTTGTACCAAAGCTGATCACTCCGATTAGATCCATAGTTCCTTTTAATACTAACGGTCCACCTGAGTCACCAAAGCAAGCATTTCCGGTTACGTTCCTAGCTCTGGCACAAAAAATTGCATCAGTTTTCACTCTATCGCCATACCACCAAACGCAATCATCTTTGCTCATAATTATTATCTCTAAATAGTGTAAATATGGAGTCGGTACCGTTTCTTTTATTGGACCCCACCCACTCACAATAGCTTTACGGCGTGCGATATCTGATAAGTTATATTCTTTAATGAGCGCCGGGAACACCTGCACTATGTCGTTCATTTTGATGTCCATATTCACTTTCATCAAGGTGAGATCATGTTGGTTGTAATCTTTGTGAGGGATGATCAAGATCACACGTCTGCAGTAATAACTACGATATGCATCCTGCTTATCTGTTAAACGATAATAAACTAGAACATCCTTTGCCCATTGCGGGATGTGAAAACAATGAGCTGCAGTTAATATCCACCGTTTATGTATTATAACACCTCCACATGATCTTCCATTTCCCCGAACCTCAGCCTGATACGGAATATCACCAATAACGGCTGCAGTCCCATCACTAATTTTAGAATCAAATCGTCTGAAGTCAGGATGTTGTGGACATTTTTCCCCGCCGTAAGACAAAGTGAGAAGGACTCGGAGTGACAATAATGTAATAAAAAAGTACATCTGACTCGTTATGTACAAACACTTTTGGAATTAATAAATATTTTAGCAACATAATTTTTCGCACTACTTATTTATAGTGTGTGTGGGCTACAAATTTCATTTCATGCTATGCATCGTATTGTTTGAATTTCGATATGGGCTGCTGCAAATCTTTTGGACCATGAAATAAACGTTCATTGATTGTAAAATAAATGAAATTTTTTTCTGTTTACATAATTGACGTACATTTAAAATCATAGGACACTGTCATAAAATTTAATAATGATGATCACAAATGGAGAATTATATGTAAGCTATACTTCAGAAGCTATTATAAAGGGATTATCGCAACCATATACCATCGATTTTGGCTGGTTTTCCTGTGATAGATTTTCGCGCATCTTCACAAAAGCTTGTACGTATTTTGCACCTTTCTCGAAAATTTCTAATGGAGGGCTGTGTGGTTCTTAGCTCGTTGAACGCTATGTTCTCATCGAATGCCTGAATTTGCTCGTTGGCTATTTTGCGTTACTATTTTCTTCTTCTTTCGATGATACAGTTTCTTCGCCAGTCGCAAGAGGTTATTTTATCCATTCTCTCCATCGCTCAATCAGTATGTACGATCCGCGTGTATCATCGCTTCATCAAACATATCGTCCTGGTGCTTAATTGTTATAAGGGAAAGTACAATCGTTATCAATTTGAATCACGCTATATATATTAAGTTATAGTTTTGTCTTAATTGTATGTGTCCAGAGAAAACTCTACAAAAAACTCGTATCTTCTCGATTAAATACTGTTGTTTTTGATTTGTGATTTTAAGTTCTCTTTGAACTTCATTATGTTATTTGCCGAATTTTGCCAAGTTCGGTAATAAATTGTAAACGCGATAGCCTGCTGTATTGAGTCTCCGTTCGTGGAATCGCAAGGGGTAGGTTTCTAGCAGTCCTGGTTTTCCGGTTAGTTATCTTTAACACAGTGCGGAGGGTATTAGAACATTTTAAATTGCCACTTATGCCCTCTCAAAATTAATTAGGATCTAACGATCCCGTTCGGGTGTATACAGTAACTGTTGGTTGCATTCCAAATATTATTTTAATTTCTTTCGAAATAAATCCCCCAAACAGCTCGATGTTTTGTTTCGATGTCTGACTTCATAAAATAACTCCGTATGTGAAACTTGATAGTATATATAAGCATTAAAAATCTTTAATTTATTACTGATTTCCACAAACTCATATTTTCTTCAAGCTGCTATCATTGGTGCGAATTTATGTCTTATGTGGTTTATGTGGTGTATTTATGACATTTCGTCATTCAGAATCTATCCAAGTTATTTTATTGATTCAGCATTTTCCAGACAGGCTTCGTCGATCTAAATACAGGGATTTATTATTATTTTTGGAATTAATTTTTGCGGGATGATTAAAATTGAAAAAAAAATTTACTTACATTGAACATTTTATTTTGACAAAGTGGTTTCGAAAGTATGCACTGATTCTCATCAGACACCAGCACACAGGGATTTATTATTAATTTTGTTTTACTGCTGGCACACTCAAAAAAATTTTGGATGAATTTTACCCTTACAATAGTAGGAAACTGGTTTCCTACTATTATAGATGTAAATTTACAAAAGTGCGTACAAAGAATATTTTCCGTCTTAAATGTGTAATTTTTTTTACGACCAAATTGTGTAATTTTACCCTAAAAAAACGTAAATTTTGGACGAACACGCATGAAATTTATGTAGCAAAAGCTACTTTTTACGAGTCTTTTAGGATAATATTTAGGACACCATTTATTCGTGAATATCCTTAAAATTGTTTATAAAAACTATAATAAAGATTGTTTTATCAAACAAATCACATCAAAAACTATTTCGTGCAATTTTAGGAAGCATACAGTACTTAAGCAGGAATTTCAGCAAGCCTCTAGCTAAGTTTCAATTTCAATAAAATTGCAATTGGAAAAATTTTATGATCCAAAAGCCACACACTTAAGATAGGGAAGTGCTATAACATACACTACTACTCCAAAATTAAATATCATTATCAAAAGACTGTAAATAGATCACTTTAAATGTGGAATATAAAAACTAGTTGCAATTTCTTTAAGTTTATAATTTATTTTAATTTTCTATATACACATATGTACATTAATTTATAACACTTATAGCTACACCTAATTAGCTTATAGCTACACTTCTAATTCGCTTATAGCTACACTTCTACACTTATTATACGAAAAGAAAAGACTACACTTTGCACTTAACTGCTGCTATTCAAATGTAAGCAACGATCGCGAAATATCAAACTCGTGCAGTCACAATGTTACATCAATAATAAGTGAAATTCGAACAAATGATACAATTTTACAGCTTTTGTGTAGATGTGAGCAGCGAAGTAGTCAATTTACACTCTTTTTGCCAAGGTTTACAAAACACTATTTATTATTCAGTTGATATGATGTAAAAGCAAGAAATGCACATCTAATGTGTAAAAAACATTGTGATTCGTTATTTTAAACAGAAAAATGAATATTATTATCATAGAATTAATTTTAGACCCACTTTTTAGAGTGCATATAACTTAGTATTGTTCCACATCTCTATTAATTTTATGCTCCAGAGATGATTTGTCCTTTCCAAAATATGAAAGAAGTTGTGTCATCAGCAAATAAAACCAATTTGCCAGAAAGTTTGCGATGTTGGATGCAGGATAAATAGCCCTGGTCCAAGAATTGATTGCTGCGGGATACCTAAATTGATTAAACATTCCCTTTTGATGCACTGTGATTGATTTGTCACATTAAATAACCTTATTACCGATTTGAACTTCTTGCAAATGCCATATTTTTGGAGACGTTTGGGTCAAAATTCTATGGTCAATAGTGTGGAAAGCCTTCTTGAGATCGACAAAGATAGCTGCTACATAGTTATCTTTTTCAAATGAGTTTTTAATAAATTGGAGCGAATCTAATGTGGTCGCTATTCGATTACTGTGTTTTTGGAAAGCATATTGAAGTTAGTTCTTCTTCTCGATTCGCGTTGGTTTGTTTCACTACATCGTATTTTAGGAGATGTCTCCCTTAATCCTATGCATTACCAAACTAAATACGCTGAATTTTGTTACTAAATAAACTTTTATTTTTTTTCATCAGTTTCAACTGTGTTTACAGTGGTTGCGTTTATTTTTGCTAAACTGCCTGGAAATTACTTCGCCGTAAAATCGAGATGGTTTTTACTTATGTATCTTATATATTTATATTATATTTCTTACTTATGAAGGTCAGAAAATGGGATATTTGTATTCACTCCCTAAATGTCTCGTTGAGTCGAGATAAATCATAACGTCTTGTAAGTGCTGGAATCTATTCGGTGTTGGTATCGCTCGATAACATGAACTCTCGACTAATTGCGAATACTCTCATCATTAGAAAACTTAATTTCCCCATATGTTTCGTTTCTTGGCTTCTCTAGACTTCATTTTTTCCGTTCTTTATGCATCGGGGTTGTTCCATTACTATATACAGATCTTATTGTTTGTTGGAACCGTAGAGTAGAATGCATTGCCCGTTTACGTACATTTAAAATCATAGGACACTGTCAGAAAATCTAATAATGATGATCAAAAATGAATTTGAATCAGATTCATAGGGTAGCTTGATTTTTACGAGAAGCATTTGTGGCAGTGCTGGTAAAGTGTTAGAAGCACTGATTATTTTCTTCATTTGTGTTACAGAAGATGCTGTTTTCAAAGATTTGAAAGCTAAGCAACCGATAATAAATATAAGTAACAAGTGTTTGACTTTCCTAAATTTTGAAATTCATAAAAGTAGCAACCCTGGAAACTATTCTACCCTATTAGCTTAAATGCATTAGTGAGATCAAAGAGGTGCATTGCCTTCGAAACAGGTTGGAGCGCGTGTGGTAAAATATGCATTCAAAATCTGCACGATTCCTCTACTGTTCATCGAATATTAGTATTTCTAGCGGTTCTGTTGCGCTAGCGTGTTCGATGTCAATTCAATTTAATAAATCTTACTGTTAAATCTCTCTTCTTCATGGCAGAACATCAAGAGCGATTTTGTTTCTAATCCACTTTGAATGAAAGCCATTGGATTGTTGCACACATACCTCGTAGGAAAGCTCAATATTCCGATTAAATCTTTGGTTCCTTTTAAGGGGTTACCCCCACTTGTAGCGCAATAAAATAGGTCATTTTCCTGAATTTTTTTTGACAAAACTACGAAATGTTTTTAAAAAACTGTTATATTTTCTTAAAGTACATACTTTGAGCATCTTTCAGTAATTTTTTTATTGAAAAATATTACATGATTTAATTACAAATGGCCGTCAAAACAATGGAATTTTAATTTTCACCTTTTGCGGTGACCAAAACTGTGTCGAACTGGATCATCTGAAACAAAAAATAGCGATGGCCTTAGTTAAATAACAGTATAAACTAGTGTTTGATCGAAGGATTTAAAACAATATCCATTTTTCACAAAATGGCGGACAGTCAAAGTTAATATTTCGATTTTCACTTAAAAAAATGGTCGTCTTTTGGCTATAAAACGGCCATTTTTTATTTAAAAAAAAATCGAACGATCAAATACTACATTTTAATGTATTTAATAAGCCTGTTAAGTTACAAAAAGATCGGTTCAGTAGTTTTCGAGTAATTTTGGTCACCGACTTCAAAGATGTCATTTCGAGAAAAACGTTTTATAAGTATAAGTAACGGTTGTATACGCAACAGTTTCTTCTCTTTCAACGCTCATATCTCGGTTAATTCTGTTTGGATCGACTTGAAATTTGAAGGACGTATTCTCAGACAGCTATACTTAAAAAAAATGCAACAAAAAAAAAACGAAAAACTTAAAAGTTACAAGTGGGGGTAACCCCTTAATTTCAATGGTCAACCAGCTGCTTTTTTACTATCAGCTTGAGCGCAAAAAAGTGCATCTGTTTTCAACACTTGCGTTGCGAAGCCACCGCTCGCATTGATTTTTACTCATAATCTTTATCGTTAGACAGCGTAATTATTAAGTAGGCTGCTTTGGCGCTACTCTACCCCACTAACTCAGGACAGCTTCACGGCCTTCAATGCCAGATATTTTAAATTGTCTTTATTCACTTTAATCAGAATTAGATTGTTTATGCCTTTCTTGTAATTTTTATGAGGGATGATCCAGAATACACGTCAACAAAATATAATACGATATGCATCCTTACGATCCGTTAAGTGGTAGTAAGCCACCAAATCCCTTGCTCATTCTATTTTGACTTCTTCCCCAAGAATCTAGGCACTGCAAGTAAAAACAGGGGAAGATCTCACTAAACTTAAAAGGACAATTTATCGCGGAAAATGGAATGCGCATAGGATAGCTGATTATAACTGGATGTTAAAGAGAAGCGAATGTTGTGTCTAAAGCTAATCATCTGCATTTAATAGTTCAACACAAACAAAAAACAAATCCAAAAATAGTTTTCACGAAATTCAGTAAATATAAACGTTTTACATAAAAATGAATCTTGATGAACTATAAAAAACCAAACCTGTATTATCATTCAAAAGCTCGTGTAGTGTAGTGAATAGAGTACTGGCTCCTAGTGTGTGAGGTTCCTCGCTCGAATTCATGTTCGGACGGGCTAAGTCCAAGGGCTAAGTAAGGTTTTAAACTAATTATTTTGCAATCGAAAAAATTTCGATAATGCAAATGGAGCTTTACAAGCTCGGGATCCTAAAATTCCAATATACGTTTTTGTGGGATACTTTTTGGTGTGTTGTAACACTAATAAAGGTTATTGAATTTATTTTCTTGGATCTTTTTTTTGCAATCGCTCTAGATTATAGTGTGCTCTAGATATAATGTGTGTGTTGGACACCATTGGCGAGCTAAACAGAAATTAAAATTATATTTAAATAGAAAACAATCGTTTTGTCTAATATCTGATCATATTCAAGATTCACCTCATAGCTTATTAAAGATTAAACTTATAATTAACAGAATTAAATAGATTGGATCCAGATTAGACTATAACAAAACATATCGAAGCATATGCTGATTCTTCACGAAGTTGAACAGTGATTTCTTTTAATATCCTCATAAATGTCTTGTTTCTCATGGCAGGACATCAGGAGCAATCGTATCTCTGATCCAAGTCCTATAGTATGTTACATTCATAAAGCCAGTGGCATCGTTTCGTCCGCACGATTTTTTTTTACCAAACACCACAACTCCGATTAGATCCCTAGTTCCTTTTAATACTAATGGTCCACCTGAATCACCACCACAAATATTTCCGGTTGCGTTCTTAGCTCTGGCACAAAAAATTGCATCAGTTTCCACATAAGAGCCAAACCATCGATAGCAAGCATTTTTGCTGATAACCATCATTTCTAAATAATTCAAATATTGAGTAGGCACCGTTTGTTTTATGAAACCCCACCCACTCGCAACAGCTTTACGGCCTACGATATCAGATAATTTATATTCTCTAATGAGCGCCGGGAACACCTGCACTATGTCGTTCATTTTGATGTCTTTATTCACTTTCATCAGGGTTAGATCATTTAGGTCGTAATCTTTATGAGGGATGATCAAGAGCACTCGTCTGCAATAATAACTACGATATGGATCCTCCCGATCTGTTAAACGATAATACACTAGTACATCCTTTGCCCATTCCGGGATGTGAAAACAATGGGCTGCAGTTAATATCCACCGTTTGTGTATTATTATACCACTACATTTTTTCCCATTTCCCCGAACCTCAGCCTGATACGGAATATCACCAATAGCGGCTGTAATCCCACCACTAATTTTAGATTTAATGGAGCTGTCAAACAGTCTAGTGTCAGGATGTCGTGGACATTTTTCCCCGCCGTAAGACAAAGTGAGAAGGACTCGGAGTGACAATAATGTAATAAAAAAGTACATCTGACTCGTTGTGTACAAACACTTTTGGAATTTAATAAATATTTTAGCAACAGAATTTTTCGCACTACTTATTTATAGTGTGTGTGGGCTATAAATTTCATTTTATGCTATGCATCGTATTGTTTGAATTTCGATATGGGCCATGAAATAAACGTTAATTGATTGTAAAATAAATGGAATTTTTTTTTTCTGTTTACATAATTGACGTACATTTAAAATTATAGGACACTGTCATAAAATTTAATAATGATGATCAAAAATGGAGAATCATATGTAAGCTATACTTCAGAAGCTATTATAAAGGAAGTATCGCAACCATCTACCATCGATTTTGGCTGGTTTTCCTGTGATAGATTTTCGCACATCTTTACAAAAGCTTGTACGTTATTTTGCACCTTTCTCGAAAATTTCTAATGGAGGGCTGTTTGGCCTTTAGCTCGTTGAACGCTATGTTCTCATCGAATGCTTGAATTTGCTCGTTGGCTATTTTGCGTTACTATTTTCTTCTTTCGATGATACAGTTTCTTCGCCAGTCGCAAGAGGTTATTTTATCCATTCTCTCCATCGCTCAATCAGTATGTACGGTCCGCGTGTATCACCGCTTCATCAAACATATCGTCCTAGTACTTAATTGTTATAAGCGAAAGTACAATCGTTAACAATTTGAATCACGCTATATATATTAAGTTATAGTTTTGTCTTAACTGACATGTGTCCAGAGAAAAGTCTACAAAAAACTCGTATCTTCTCGATTAAATACTGTTGTTTTTGATTTGTGATTTTAAGTTCTCTTTGAACTCCATTTTGTTATTCGTCAATTTTACCGAGTTCGGCAATGAATTGTAAACGCTATAGCCTGCTGTATTGAGTCTCCTTTCAATCTATCCATTCATGGAATCGCAAGAGATAGGTTTCTAGCAGTCCTGGTTTTCCGGTTATGGTTTCTAGCAGTCCTGGTTTTCCGGTTATGGTTTCTAGCAGTCCCGGTTTCCGGTTAGGTTCTGAGGGCTTCAACAAAGTGCAGGGGGTACTAGGCCATTTCAAATTGTTGCTTAGGATATCAGTTATGCCCTCTCAAAATTAATTAGGATCTAACGATCCCGTTCGGGTGTATACAGTAACTGGTGGTTGCATTCCAAATATTATTGTAATTTCTTTCGAAATAAGTCCCCCAACCAACTAGATGTTTTGTTTCGATGTCAGACTTCATAAAATAACTCCGTATGTGAAACTTGATAGTATATATAAGCGTTAAAAATCCTTAATTTATTACTGATTTCTACAAACTCATATTTTCTTCAAGCTGCTATCATTGGTGCGAATTTATGTCTTATGTGGTCTATGTGGTGTATTTATGACATTTCCTCATCCAGAATCTATCCAAGCTATTTCACTGATTCAACTTTTTCCAGCCAGGCTCCGTCGATCTAAATACAGGGATTTATTATTAGTTTTGTAATACTGCTGGCATATGACTTAATATTGTTCCAATTGTCTATTAATTTTATGTTCCAGAGATGGTTTGTCCTTTCCAGAATATGAAAGAAGTTGTATCATCAGCAAAGAAAACCAATTTGCCCGAAAGTTTGCGATATTGGATACTGTTCACATGCAGGATAAATAGCACTGGTCGAAGAATTGATTGCTGCGGGATACCTATATTGATTAAACATTCCCTACTGATGCACTGTGATTGTTTTGTCACATTAAATAACCTTATCATCGATTTAAACTTCTTGCAAATGCCATATTTTTGGAGACGTTTGGGTCGAAATTCTATGGTCAATAGTGTGGAAAGCCTTCTTGAGATTGACAAAGATAGCTGCTACATAGTTATCTTTATCAAATGAGTTTTTAATAAATTGGAGCGAATCTAATGTGGTCGCTATTGGATTACTGTGTTTCTGGAAAGCGTGCTGAATTTAGTTCTTCTTCTCGATTTGCGTTAGTTTGCTTCCCTACATCGTATTTTAGGAGATATCTCCCTTAATCCTATGCATTACCAAACTAAACACGCTGAATTTTGTTACTAAATAAACTTTTATTTTTATATCAGTTTCAACTGTGTTTTCTGTGGTTGCGTTTATTTTTGCTAAACTGCCTCGAAATTACTTCGCCGTAAAATCGAGATGGTTTTTACTTATGTATCTTATATATTTATTACTTATGAAGGTCTGAAAATTGGATATTTGTATTCACTTCCTAAACGTCTCGAAGAGTCGAGATAAATCATAACGTCTTGTAAGTGCTGGAATCTATTCGGTGTTGGTATCGCTCGATAACATGAACTCTCGACTAATTTCGAATATTCTCATCATTAGAAAACTTAATTTGCCACTTAACTGCTCTAACTTGCTCGACTTTCTTTTTGCCTCTCAATTGCTCTAACTTGCTTTGCTCGTGTTTTTTTTTGAAAGCTGCTCTATTTTAACTTGCCTTACGGCCGTTTTTCAGAGGCTTATTTAAAATAGAAGGAATAAATGAATCGTTTTGAAAGTGATCATGTTTATTCATTACATATTAAAATACAAGAATCTGATTTTATTTAATTTTTTTTTTCAAAATGGCCGCCGTGATAACCAATCTCCTGAGACCCTCGCGGCGAACGGCATCAATCGGCAGGATTTTTTAGCATCAGTTACAACAATTTGAAATCAAAAAAATGGGTTGGAGTATTAAACATGTATCTTCTAGTTAAACCAAGAAAAGTGAAAAGTTGTCAAAAAATCGTAAATTAGCACGCCTCATAAAAAAAGTACGATTTTTGACCCTTTTTTCGACAGTTTTTGGGTCGAAAATGCTAAATTTTGAAAAATGTTTTGGTATTATTGAGGTTCAACTAGAAGCTTATACTGTCAAGAAAAAAACGTCTGCCAGGTTTCATAAGAATCGGCTGAGAACTTTTTGAGTTATCTTGCCCGCCAATTTAAAAAAAGGTGTTTCGAGAAAAACGCGTAGTTTTGACACACAGAAACTCTATGTTTACAGCGACTTACCTACTAATCAGCGATTGCAGGCCCGTCCAGAAGTCCTTCAGCACGTTTATTTTTTAGATGTTAATTTAACTATTTATGCAAAAAAGGATACTCTGCTCTTTTTTCCGAGTCATTAAACACAGCTATTATTTTCATCATAAAGTGTGTTCGAAGAATATTTCGACTTCGAGGATGAAATCTCAGTTGACAGCATTGGTTTTTCAACGATAATCGTCCGACTTTATTTTTCCTGCCTGTCAAAATTTGGATAATTTGTGAAATTTGTCACTGCAGCCAATTGTTTCAGTTGACATAGCTTTCCAAAAGGAGCATAATGAGAAATCCAGTAATCCTACAAGAATTCATACTCTATTGTTGATTCACATGCATCACTGGTATCATATTCTACTTTGCATACAAAAAATGCAGTTATTGTAGACTTTCAGGCCGTGCCTAATGTTTTCCACAGATGCACTGATTTTAAATTTGCACTAAACAAGTTCCTAGCTTTTTTCCAGTCTCGTTCGACTGCACTTCATTCAAAAATACATTGAACATGTTATGCACTATTTCATTCTTAAATATTTACACGTATTTACTTTCATTTTGAGGATGAAAAATAACAGGACATTTTTTTCAGAAAATTTTATTTCATATCAACTACATATTTGGCAAATTTAAAAAAAAATAGGAAATCGGTTAAGCTATAATGATTATTTTCTAGCAAACTTCAAAGGGTAAAATAAAATTTAAGCCATCTGAAGATTATCAAACGTTGATCTTAGTTCTTTGTCTTATATCTTTGTTTTTTCTTTCTTTCTTCTTTTATATCTTTGTTTCAAACAATAGCTTTGCTCACAGTCATTTTTACTGCAATCACAGCTTGTGACTTAACTACGTTAAAAAACACACTTTAAATGCTTCAAATCGATAACCTGCGACTTCACCATTTCCGTTGCAGATAAGTTTTCGTTTATCCATAATTTGTTCAAGACTTATCAGCCTCTTCCATAAACAGTTTACCTTAATTACCGAAAAGAAAAATCGAAGCCCACCAAGTGATTATAGGAGGCTATTTAATATGGTAAAATTTTTGGAAATTTTAAACCCTATATATGCGCTAGGTACTTAAAAAGAGATAAGGAAAATTTGAAGATTTTCAAATTGCGATAACTTAAGACAGAGCCTTCAAATCAATATAACACTTACAGGACATTGATATTACTCAGTTGTTAATTTATGTTATTTTTTATGGGCATATTTGACAACCCTTTAGCTACGGCAGGCACTGAAAGCGAAAAACTTCAAATTATCGACTCTCCTGAAAAATTGTCGCTTTTTACAAAAACAAGCAACTCATATATAAATCTTATGCTTTGTCTGCATTGCCAAAGTAAAACTTTTGAAATTTTATATCGGGCAAGAACGGTAGCCCTTCCCCAAATCATCTATATATTTAGCATCAGAAACATCTGTTCACGAGAACTCACGACTCGATAATCAGATGCAACTGAAATTCACGGAATGTATTGGTTTTGAGTAGTAGCAATTTTGAAATATGGGCCAATCTGTGCCAGTGGTGCTATCTTGAGAAATTACTTTTAAAAAAACTGCTTTTTGCCCTTTGAATTATGATTCAGTCACCAGATTTTGATGAAATTCGCATAGTAGCTGAACCTTGCCCTAAGTCACGATTGGTAGTTGTTGAAAAATTAGGCTGGAGCTGCAAGCTATGTAATTTTGGTGTCTTGAATTTTGAAAATTTACTCAGCAAAATAAATATTTTTGCTCTATAACTTCCAGTGCAGTAATGATATCGAAACGAAATTTATTTGGTAAATGGAACTTACTGTAGGCAATATTCAGTAGGAATCTGATTGAAAAAATATCACAAGGTTGCTAGCTATGATTGTTTTTGTATTTTATTTTTATTTTTAAATTTTTCAAATTGTAATGGTTTTATAGTGACAATAAACAACAAATATTAAGATTTCGAAAATGTTAAAACTTTTCCTAGTGGTAACCCTGAATTTCTTTATACTCCTATAACTGGCAAGTGCATACTGGCAAAGAGTTGACAGCACGAGGCGGTTTTGCTAGTTTTGTATCAATAAATGCTTACATTAGGTATTCATATCGCGAACATTTAATATGTAAATAAGTGACTAATGTTTAAATTTTCTAAGCTTTTAAAATTTTTCGAATGACAAATTCAAAGACCTTTCTGTCCCTGTAACTTTCGATGAAATCATCGAATGAAAATGAGATTCATAGGGTAGCTTGATTTTGACGAGAAGCATCTGTGGCAGTGCTGGTAAAGTGTTACAAGCACTGAATATTTTCGTCATTTGTGTTACAGAAGATGCTGTTTTCAAAGATTTGAAAGATAAGCAACCGATAATAAATAAAAGTAACAAGTGTTTGTCTTTCCTATATTTTGAAATTCATAAAAGTACCAACCCTGGAAACTATTCCACCCTATTAGCTTAAATGCATTAGTGAGATCAAAGAAGTACATTGCCTTCGAAACAAGTTGGAACGCGTTTGGTAAAATATGCACTCAAAATCTGCACGATTCCTCTACTGTTCATCGAATATTAGTATTTCTGGCGGTTCTGTTGCGCTAGCGTTTTTTATTTCAATTCAATTTAATAAATCTTACTGTTAAATCTCTTTTTTTCATGGCAGAACATCAAGAGCTCTGGTTCCTTTTAATATCCATGGTCCACCTGAATCACCTATACAACCAGCTGCTTTTTTACTATCAGCTCGAGCGCAAAAGAGTGCATTGATTTTTACTCATAATCTTTATTGTTCGACAGCATCAATATTAATTCCCGGCCTTCAATGCCAGATATGTTTATTCACTTTCTTGTAATTTGTGTGAGGAATAATCCAAAACACACGTCGTCAAATATACTACGATATGCATCCTTACGATCAGTTAAGCGGTAGTAAGCCAGCAAATCCCTTGCTCATTCACTGAAAGAAAAACCTTGGTAAAATCAACAATTTTCCTTAGTTGTTTTTGCGTCAACTACGGGCTATAGTTAAAACAACCATAAAAAAATAGTTGATTACTTTTATGCACCATGACGCGTGGTTGACAAACAACGTCCGTGGTGCAAAAAAAGTAAGCAACCACAAACAATGGTATTCCAACAATATACATAGTACGAGATAGGAAAAGACTATAGTATGTAATATACATGAATCAAGGAAATAAGATTACGACAATAGGTTTTCGCTGTTCGGCGCTGCATCTTATTTCGTCACGTACCGGAGACCGGCGAATCAGGGAAAAATAGTCTGAATTGAAAAATAGTCTGTCTGAATTTTATTGAATTTTTCTTTTCATTGTATAAGATATGTAAAAGACAAATTTAGAGAATATTTTTTTATTGTTTTACGTTAAATTCTTGACAAGATGAATAGTTACGGTATAATTTAGATGTAAGACAAACTTAATCACAGATAGGAACTTAAATATTAATTTATAATTACAGGTGCATATTAATATAATCCGCAGAAGTATTGTCAAGCAATATTTATTAAAATTTTGTTTATATTAGAATTAAAAAAGTCATAACTGATTAATAAAATATAAAAAATGTTTCAGTTTTAAATTTCTTTTAATTTTCGTTTTTTGGACTTATCATAATCCTGTATTTCATTGTTTAATTTACGAATTCTGAAACACATTCGACTCCTAAAAAATAGTTTTTTTGCTGCAACATCGCAATCTACGTCCCTTGCCATATCCAGCATCCTTTTAATATAATTTGTCCTAAAGTCCAAGGAGTCGCCGTTAACGGTTGTAAATATTAAATCCAAAGCCGTTATGTGCGCCATAAAAGCTTCTGTTGGCTTCGATAGACCTCCTTCTGAAACATGATTTATCCATGTATACGAAGGGTCCACTGCTGTGTCCACTCGGCAGTCGGGTACTTTAGTTTTCAGCTTGTGGCAAATATATCCCGCTAAATATAATGAATTACAGCATAAAAGAGGTAACATACACTTCAAGCAGTTTCAATTGCTCCATTTCAGATCAGCAATTTAAGTGCCCGTCTGCCTAGACTTGCAACATCCAATAAACTCATTAACAGAAACATTTGGACACAACCGAAAACAGTACTCTTCATTCACCTAAAAACCAGTTATTTCGGGATAATTTCTAGGCGTGTTTGCATCTTATTTCGTCATAAGTAGGCGTGGTCACGCTCATGTCGCAACTTTTAGTACTTGATCCATGTGTAATATATATATAGTTTATGTATATAGTATGTGGTAGCCAACCTAATCCTCGTACAACAGGATTTAGCAATACAAAAGACAAAACAAAATGAATTTGGTTGATGCCTTGGTTGCATTGACAGCGAAATTGTCGCTGCATTGTGATTCACCAAATTCAACTGCGGCATTCACGCCTCCCCCTGTGGCGCAGCTGCCACAATGCCGCTGTTTTGTGTTTACAGTAAATTTTTTCACAGCACTTTGCCGCAGTCCACTGCGTTTACCACAGTGGAAGAAAGCGTCATACAACGTAATATAAAGGCTTCACTGCATAACATGCATATGAATTATATCGAACAGCAAACCGAACATAATTTTGCCATGTAGTATATGAAACTTCTATGATAGAATAGGAGTATGAGTATGAGGAGTATGAAAAATCAATAGTTTGCCTTAGTTGTTTTTGCATCAACTAGGACTATAGTTAAAACAACCATAAGAAAATCGTTGATTACTTTTATGCACCATGACGCGTGGTTGATAAACAATTTCATTCGGAGCATGAAAAATGTCCAAATGTTGAAACCATTCTACTTTGCGTAGAATAATTTCAAAGACGTTGCTCACTGAATTACGTTTGCTGAAATCAACTATTGCGAAGTAGTTTAAGTACCATAAAAACTGTTGATAATTCGAAACGTTGAAGTTTTGAGTGAATTGATGAATATTTTTCTATTTATCAACTAATTTTCGTGGTTATGAAACAATTAAAACAGTTGATTTCATGAACGTTGAGATATTTTTTGCATAACTAGAACCAACTACTTTTATATCGTTAAATTAACTATATTAACATAATAAAAATAACTATTTTCCGTAGTTCGTTTAACTATTTTGAATGAATCGTTGCAATACTATTAAAAATAGTTGAACCAACCAAGAGTTTTTCTTTCAGTGTTCCATTTTGATATCTTCCCCGAGAATCTAGGCACTGCGATTAAAAACAGGGGAAGCGATCTCACTAAACTTAAAAGAACAATTGTATCGAGGGGGGTGGAGTGCGCATAGGACGGCTGATTATTACTGAATGTTGAATAGAAACGAATGTTGTGTCCAAAACTAATTATCCGCATTTAATAGCTCAACACAAATAATTTTTGTCATTTTACATATAAATGGATCCCGATGAACTATAAAAAACCAAAGCTCTATTATGACTCAAAAGCTCGTGTAGTGTAGTGAATATAGTACTGTCTTCTAATGTGTGAGGTTCCTCTATCGAATCCACGTTCGGACAGAGGTCACGAATCGAACATTGGCTTAACTTAGCTCTGAGTAGGCACCTTAGCCAGTCCACGGGTGAAGTAGTGTTTGAGACTAATTATTTTACAATCGAAAAAATTTCGATAATGAAAATGGAGCTTTGCGAAGTCGGGATCCTAGAATTCCAATATACTATAATATAAAATTGTGGGATACTTTTTGGTGTGTTGTAACACTAATAAAGTTTATTGAATTTATTTTCTTTGATCTTTTTTTTTTGCAATCGCTCTAGATTTTATAATGTGTGTTTTGAACACCATTGGCGAGCTGAACAGAAATTAAAATTATATTTAAATAGAGAACAATAGTTTTGTCATATTCAAAATTCATCTCATAGCTTATTAAAGATTAACCTTATAATTAACAGAATTAAATTGATTGGATCCTGATTAGACTATAACAAAACATATCGAGGCATATGATGATTCTTCACGAAGTCGAACAGTGATTTCTTTTACAGGAAAGAAAACTACTTTTATTATCCTTGTAAATATCTTGTTTCTCATGGCAGGACATCAGGAGCAATCGTATCTCTGATCCAAGTCCTATAGTATGACACATTCATGAAGGCAGCGGCATCGTTTCTTCCGCACGCTTTTTTTTTAGTAAAGACCGCAATTCCGATTAGATCCCTAGTTCCTTTTAATACTAATGGTCCACCTGAATCACCACCACAAATATTTCCGGTTGCTTTCTTAGCTCTGGCACAAAAAATTGCTTTAGTTTTCACATGAGAGCCAAACCATCGATAGCAAGCATCTTGGCTGATAACCATCATTTCTAAATAATTCAAATATTGAGTAGGCACCGTTTGTTTTATGAAACCCCACCCACTCGCAACAGCTTTACGGCCTACGATATCAGATAATTTGTATTCTCTAATGAGCGCCGGGAACACCTGCACTATGTCGTTCATTTTGATGTCTTTATTCACTTTCATCAGGGTTAGATCATGTGGGTTGTAATCTTTGTGAGGGATGATCAAAAGCACACGTCTGCAATAATAACTACGATATGGATCCTCCCGATCTGTTAAACGATAATACACTAGTACATCCTTTGCCCATTCCGGGATGTGAAAACAATGAGCTGCAGTTAATATCCACCGTTTGTGTATTATTATACCACCACATTTTTCTCCATTTCCCCGAACCTCAGCCTGATACGGAATATCACCAATAGCGGCTGTAATCCCACCACTAATTTTAGATTTAATGGAGCTGTCAAACAGTCTAGTGTCAGGATGTCGTGGACATTTTTCCCCGCCGTAAGACAAAGTGAGAAGGACTCGGAGTGACAATAATGTAATAAAAAAGTACATCTGACTCGTTGTGTACAAACACTTTTGGAATTTAATAAATATTTTAGCAACAGAATTTTTCGCACTACTTATTTATAGTTTGTGCGGGCTATAAATTTCATTTTATGCTATGCATCGTATTGTTTGAATTTCGATATGGGCTGCAGCAAATCTTTTGGACCATGAAATAAACATCAAATGATTGTAAAATAAATGAAATTATTTTTCTCTTTACATAATTGACATACATTTGAAATCATAGAACACTGTCAAAAATTTAATAATTATGATCAAAAATGGAAAATCATATGTACTATACTTCAGAAGCTATTATAAAAAGAGAGTATCGCAACCATCTGCCATCAATTTTGGATGGTTTTCCTGTGATAGATTTTCGCACACCTTTACAAAAGCTTGTACGTTATTTTGCATCTTTCCCGCAAATTTCTAATGGGGGGCTCCGTGGCTCTTAGCTCGTTGAACACTATATTTTCATCGAATGCTTGAATTTGCTCTTTGGCTATTTCGCGTTACTATTTTCTTCTTCTTTTGTTGAAACAGTTTCTTCGCCAGTCGCAAGAGATTGTTTTTTTTGCCTCCTTCCTTCCATTTTCTCCATCGCTCAATCAGTATGCACGGTCCATGTGTATCATCGCTTCATCAAACAAATCGTCCTAGTACTTAATTGTTGTAAGGAAAAGTACAATGGTTATCAATTTGAATTACACTTTATATATTAAGTTATAGTTTTGTATTAATTGACATGTGTCCAGAGAAAAGTTTACAAAAAAACTCTGGTGTCTTCTCGACTAAGCACCATAGTTTTTGATTTATGATTTTAAGCTCTCTTTGAACTCCATTATGTTCTTCGTCAATTTTACCGAGTTCGGCAGTGAATTGTAAATGTGATAGCCTGCTGTGTTAAGTGTCCTTTCAATCTATCCGTTCATCGAGTCGCAAAAGATAGGTTGAAGCCAGCCAATTGCTGAAGCCAGCAAATACCTTGCTCATTCCGGGATGTGAAAACAATGGGCTGCAGTTAATATCCACCGTTTGTGTATTATAACACCACATGATTTTCCATTTCCGCGAATCTCAGCCTGATACGGAAGATCACCAATAGCGGCTGCAGTCAGACAACGCACCGGTTCAAAAGAACCTAAAGACAACGCACCGGTTCACAAGGCTGCAGCTGCGATGGCAGCAATTCAAGAAACAGGATTCGAGGTGCCTGGACATCCGCCCTATTCGCGAGATCTAGCTCACAGTCATGAACGGCTTACAGTGACTTCTACCTCTATCCTCGGCTCAAAGAACGCCTTCGGTGTAAGAAATTTGAAGATGATAGCGAAGTGATGGCCGCTGTTGGGGCGTTTTGGCAGAGTAGAGATAAATCATTTTTTTCTAAGGGTATCTTGGGTTTGGAAAAAAAGATGGACTAAATGTGTTAACCTGTTAGTTTTATCACCTTGGTTTATATTGATTATCATTCCTTTTGGATCAACCCTCGTATTGATATATGAAATAAAGAAGCGTTTCCTTGTCACCCTATTATTCAAGGTCGAAGTTTGTCGTAACAGGCTCATCTTTGTGTGCCAAATGTTATTAATTTGTGGTCATGGTTCCCTTCTTGTCTAAAAATCAGCATAGACAATGTATATCGTCTCTAAAGAAAATCGAACGACCAAACCCTACATTTTTATGTATTAAATAAGCCTGCCAAGTTTCAAAAAGATCGGTTCAGTAGTTTTCGAGTAATTTGGGTCACCGACTTCAAAAATGTCTTTTCGAGAAAAACCCGTTTAAAGTTTCAATTTCAGTTTACACGGAGGGAACAATTTTTTTCAACTTGCATAGAACCATCTACTCCGCGGTCATATAATAGCTTTTCCGCCGTCAATGCCGCCTCCAAAAATGCAATTTGCTGTTGCCTTCTCAGCATTCTGTCTTCCCGAGTGTTCTCGACCGCAACAATAGTTAGAAACCGCAGAGAGGGTCGAGCGCGGTAGACGGCAGATTAGCCGGTTGTATAAGTAACGGTTTCTTCTCTTTCAACGCTCATATTTCGGACAATTTTGTTCGGATCGACTTGAAATTTGAAGGACGTATTCTCAGCTAGTTATACTTAAAAAAAATGCAGCAAAAAATAAAAGAAAAATTTCAAAGTTACAAGTGGGGGTAACCCCTTAAGAGCTTGGTTAATTCAGACAGCGCGATGCGTGTCCATAACCGGATTCGAACAGGGGACTCCACGCTGTAGGAAAGAATACAGTACACGAATTTCCAATAGGACAAAGAATATGAAGATTGGAATTTGAACGTAACGGAATATTTTCTCTGAAATTATGAACCTTCGTAAAGAAATGAATGGTGTTTAATGCTACAAAAAAAATTCAATTCTATCCTGATTGCTGTACAGCAAAGATTGCGGAAAAACATTTACTGATTTTTCTTTATTACTAATGTTCGAAGAACATTAGTATTAAACTCGTTTCGCCGAAAATTCATATTTCTTTACATATATATATATATATATATATATATATATATATATATATATATATATATATATATATATATATATATATATATATATATATATATATATATATATATATATATATGTATATATATATATATATATATATATATATATATATATATATATATATATATATCAGCAAAATGATTTTCCGAGATAATCTCTGGAGTGGCCGATCCGATTGAGCTGAAATTTTCGGAGAACGTAGATGTACATAGCAAGTAGGTCCATGACTTTCTCAAATTCAGATATCCTAAACCTTTTGGCGGCGGCGAGCGTTTTAGTGAATTTTGAGGTACTCCTATATTTCCAATCAGTGTAAATTTTTGTTAAAGAAAAGTATTGGGAATGAAAACTAATTATGTTCTCAGCTTGACTATGATAAAGAATTGGAAATTTTGAGCCGTATGCGGGTGCAGGGTGCCTAAAAGTAGGCAAGGATTTTTTTTCAAATTTTGATTTGTCATTACTTGTAAGAAAAACAATGGATCATCGTGAAAATTACAGAGCGTATTGATGTTGACTAAAATTAAGCACATATAGATTTTCAACATAAAGCGGGTAACCCTGTAGCTGTGGCAGGCTTCTGAAAAAAAATCCTTCAAATCATTGACCTTCCTGAAAAATTTTTGATTTTTGACAAAAATTTCAAATCTTTGATAAATTTTATTCTTTGTCCTTCATGTCAAGATAAAATTTTCAAAATTCCGATTTGCACAAGAACGGCAACCCATCACCAAATTACCTCTGTTTTCAGCACTCGAAAGTTCTGTTCACGAGAACTGACGACCGGATAATCCGATCATAATGAAATTTACAGGACATGTTGGTATTAGCTAGGACCAGGTCTGATAGAAGTGATTTTGAAATGGATTCAGCCATCAGATTTTAACAAAATTCACAAAGTACTTAGATGTTACTTTCTGTAACATTTGGTGAAAATTTGGTTGAAAAATTAGTATAGGGCTGGCAGCTGTGGTGATTTTTGTCTCATAAATCTTGCAAATTTGCTCAGCAAAATAAAGCTTTTTTCACTATAACTTCCGGTCCAGTGTAGAAATCAAAACGAAGTTCATGCAGTAAATGGACCTTACTGCAAGGTAAATGTCGTAGGAATTTCGTACAAAAATCATGAAAGGGCTGCCAGGTATTACGATTTTTGTAATTTTGTGGAATTTCTTTACTGAGCGATTATGTCATTAGATTTGCAAATGGGAATGATCCTGCAATGAAAATTAACAACAAATATTAACGCTTTAAAAATTTTAGAAGTTTTGAGGGTGGTAACCCTAAAATTCTTTTCACCCGTATACCTTCCAGCGCACTGATTCAATCGAAACGAAATTTACTGTTTGGATTTAACTTAACGTGAAGCAAATTTGGTATACTTTTTGTTTTGCTGCTGACACAGGGTAACCAGCATTAGCCATTTTCGTAAATATTGCACCAACAGATGCTTCAAATTACGTACTCATATGCAAAGCATTTGCGTTAAATTAAGAAACCAATTTTTCAATTTTCCGAGTTTTGAACATTTTTCGGATGGCAGGCTCAAACAACGTTTAACCGCTGAAACTTTTGATGAAATCCTCCGATGAGAACGAAATTCAAAGGATAAGTTGATTTAAGTATGAGCTTGTTAAGGTAAACTTATTGCTGCTTCATTGGGAAAGTGTTGCCAGCACTGAACATTTTCATCATTTGCGTTATAGTTGAGTTTTGTTGCTTGGAATAAGGAATGGTTGCAATCGCACGGATAACGCTGGAGAAAAATCTTCGTTATCCGGCACTAATTCTATCCATCGCAACTGCAGCCTTGTGAGCCGATGCGTTATTTTGAAGAAACAGAGCTCCAGCTCGCAGTTTGTCGTGTGTTTTCTCCTTCATTGCATCTCGCAATCTTCTATTTGGTTAGCTTAGTAAGAACCTGATATAGTGGCTCCTTTTTCCAAATATTCCATCACAATAATTTCTTCAGCGTCCCAAAAACTCATGCCATAACCTTTCCTGCCGAATTTGACACTTTGAATTTCTTCGGCGTCAATGGAGAGGGTCGCTTTCAGGTCATCGATTTCATTTTGGTTTTTGGATCAAAATGGTGGATTCAAGTCTTGTCCATGGTCACAAAACGTGACAAAAAATTCTCCTGATCAACCTGGAACTTTTTGGGAACATTCTCGGTACCCAACGAGCAGAGACCTTCTTCATATGTATTTTTTTGGCAAAGATTTTGATTTTTCGAACACTACCATATGAGATCCCTGTGACCTCAGCTACATGCCTGAGGACCGTGTATGCCTCTGGGAGACAATGTCACCGTGTATGCCTCTGGGAGACAATTTTTTTCAATCAGAGGTACTTAATGTTAGCTTTAATTTCGTTTTTCCCCATTTTGATGTTCTCTCTTCGACTGTTCGTATTCAAATGAATGTAGCTCCCCTTAGAACTGTGTTATACTGGAGCTAGTGCTTTCGGCACTTTGAGTCCCTGGTCGTAGCCTATTTATATGTTTTTTTATGTTTAGTGAGTATATGTAGTAGTAAAAAAAAATTTTTTTTTTGAATTTTATGCGAACTGGAATATTAACAGCAACCGATTATCATTACTTATTGATCAACCCTCATATAAATATACATATTGTTTTCACACTGAACCATGTTTATTTCAATTAAATAAGAGAGCATTATTTAGCATTATAATTTTACAAGATCTAGCATTATTTAGCATTAAATAAAATTGAATCTAGCAGTATTAAAAAAAAAAATGGCTGCACTGGAATTATATATGCTTCTAGGTAGACACAACTCGTGATTGTAGCGTCTGCGAAATCGTCCTTCACATATGGGGCGAGTGAATCTCTGCAAGAATTTTCTCTCGAACGCAGTAATTGCGAGTATATTATAAGTTAATACTAATAGAACATTATCATGACATTTAACTCTAATTCGGCAGGTAATTCTTTAACGCTGAGATGTAAATGTTTAAATCGTAGCCGGCTACAGCAAGTCTCCGTAAACTGCAACCCTCAATTTCCTACTCTATTGTGAATCCATGCGCTTGAATTCAAATGATTGTTTTTTAGTCCGACTCAATTCTTAAACGGATTGAGTTTTGGGAATTAAGGAGAAGGATTCAAGTACTGTGGGCAATGATAGAGGATACACAACCCGGTATTAAGAATGGCATTTTTGGGTTTGTTATTCTGTAAAAAGGTATAATGAGTTGCTTCTCAAAATATTAATGTATTTCACAGAATCCATGATTTCATAAAAGAAAAGGAAATTTCTGACTGCTGCGGTGGAAAAACACCTCCAAACCATTACAGAGCTTTCGCCGTGCTTAAATGTAGGTAAACTGTTTTTTCTGTGAAGGCCTATTATTTCTTTGTGGGAAAGAACTACCCTTTTCCAGCAGCCCATATCCTTTTCTGGTTCTATGTCATATCGTTAACGAAGATCGATTTTTGTTCCTTGGCTATTTTTCTATTCCAAGTTCTTTTTTATGCGTTTCAGCTAACCACTAAATTGTAAAGTTCTTTTAATTGTAAACTGTTCTTTTAAGAATACCTCCTATTTTACGTAGAGAAAAGCCTGGTTGCCTCCAGGATATAACATGTCTTCTTTCCTCGTTCGACAGCTTAGATTATTTCCGACGCATTTTGAAACTACAATTTTGCTATCGAATTTGTTGTCACGACTGATCAAAATGTTGAGTATTTTACTGCACATTCGGAATTCGCACAAAAACAAAAACACTGAAACCAAACGCTAAACTCCTCATCTGTTGAGTTATTCCAGTCCGCACCAGTGTACGGATACGAATTTTATGCCGTCAAAAATGGAAATTGTGTTTTTTTTTGTTACAACCAAGAAGTGTTTTTGGTTCCCTAAGAATCGTTACACATTTCACCATTCTATATCTAATAATTTTCACGTTATTCGGTTTTTTGGGGTGGACGAATTCGGATTTTTGGCACTGTACCTATAATAGATTCCAAAGAATATCCCACCAAGAACTAATCTCTTCAAAACTATTGTAATAAATGGAGTGCAAATATTTTTGCTTTATAATATTTCGATCAAATTACGTTTCGGTATTTTTCTAATGTAATCTATGGAATATTGTTTTAATTTTATTTACTAAAATTGAATGGGCTATAATAACTGAAATCAGCTCACAGAAACGAATAAAAATCTGGGTAGGTTACCCCACTATTTATCGAATTCGATCAACTAAAACTGCCCTCCACCATTCGTGCATGCATGAGATCTGATCGCCTTTCAGACGAAAATGGCATGTGTACACACATCCATATATGTATGAGTCACGTTTCATGTACAATTCAGGAATTATTCCAACACAAGTAGGAGAATCCTATTTCACACGAAATTTTATGTATTTTTAAATTTTCCGGTCAAATGAACGGAGCTCTTACCTGCTCGACCGGATTCATGTGGTCCTTCCTTTCACGACAGGGGTGGATATAGAAATTGCCTGTTTATGTGCTATGCTGTCTTTCGAAACCTTTTAAATGAGTGTCTGATGATTTGGTGTGAATTTTCTGGGAAGTACAAAGTATGTTGTACTACACAGTTATGGTTATAAGTAACTTTAGCAGTTCCAACGATCACAAGCATTAACACTCAATTTTTGATTGCGCTTCTAATTTTCTGCTAAATAAGAAACAATACATAGTATCAATAACTTCCCTTTCGATTGATAATAATATTTGCCTTTCATCATATTTTGATAGAAATGAAATAATTACAAATATCACCACAATAACATTGTTCAACATTTATTCGTAGTCACATTGCTATTCCGTATCATAATTAGAGATGGGCAAAAGCGCTCATAGCTCACCACTCACTTTTACAGTGCAGCGCCTGAAAAAAGCAAAGCATAGTCTGCGAACGAAAGCTCTGGTTTGACTAAACTTAGTGAAATGTGCAGCGAAAAGTATACTGAGAGTACGGCGCAACACTGTAAAAAAGAGTCATGAGTGGTGAGCTAAGAGCTATTTTGCCCATCTCTAATCATAATCAACCTTGAAGTACGTGAGCTAAAGATTTTTCACCGCTGCTATTAACGACATCAATGTGCACGAGTTTAGCGGAGACGAACTTTTTTCAGCAGCTGTCGGCTGCTTACATTCGGAACGGCAGAGCCGGCAAAAGCTAGCAACAGCTCGTAGTTTTCGCATAAATGATTTAAAGTGGTGTTTCGTGATGAACGGAGCTGATTTCTAAAATGGATTGCGAGATTTTGATCGACTGTGTTAAGGAACGGCCAGCGATTTGGGACATTACCAACAAAAATCATCACAATCGCCATATTCTGGACAAGCTCTGGGACGAGATAAGGAAAAAAGTTGGAAGCTCAAGTAAGTAAATATATCTTATACACTTACGTACATGCATACAATACAAAAGCAATCTTTTGTGCACGCTCTATAAATAACGCTGGCTCTGAGTTGATTTCTTTGTAATATTTCATGGTTTCCGCTGCATAAAAACTTGTCGCAATTTTTGCTTCCCTGCGTCGGATGCTTCCTGCTGCTAGGGTTCATAGAAAACAACATAGAAGTAGCTGCTGAGCAGATTTCGACCCTGGAAACTCAGCGTTGTCGCCAAATATTCTCGACGATGCAAATTATATCAGTCTGCTTAACTGAGCTTGCGTAACATTAGCGAGTTATCGCTCGTTCGCTCTTCGTTTCACCTTGAAACTTTCAATTGGCTGTCGCGAATTTTTCAAACGATGTACCATTAGAAGTTCAAACTTTCCCTACAACCATGGGATTTCGCGGCAGTCTACTTCACTTAGAAACCTGTTTCTATCAACCTGTTTGCAGGTTAGACCAAATGTACTGTTGTTAATTGCGTTCCACGCTCTATGTACATCAATTTCTCATCATGAGAATGAATGCCAAGTTGCCTGGACTATCTTTTACATCTTTTAAATTCGTGGTTTGCTCCGTCTAGTCTAATACATAGCAAGATTTATTTAGATCGTCGTTCCAATCTATTGAACAATTAATATTTATTTCCGACATGTTCAGAGGAAGCAATATGGCCTATGAAGAGATTTTATTATTCTATATTGGGAATTGTGACGAGCTTTTCTGAATCAGCATGGTTGACGTAGACACTAACTGCTTATCGATTAAACTCACGCAGCAACCTATATAGATACAGTGAATGCAAAAAAATGTGAATACACGAAGAGATATGCAACAAAAACTCCCAATATCGTTAATTATATATATCATACCTACACGAAATATAAAAATTAGATGTTTACACGATATCATTTCTATAAATTCAACTTAAAAACATTTCATGTTTAATTTTCTAGCGATGTAATTCTATCAATCCTTTAAAAATGTGCCCAAAAAGTATGCATACATCTGAAATTATCTATTCCATTTCTATCAATTTTACTTTAGACTGTTGTAGTTTACCTGTTTGGTTTTTTTTTGCATTTTCCCCCAGGCTTTCTTACGGCACATAGTATCCTTGCGCTAGAGTCCACAAGCTTTCTTGTATCTTGTGAAGTTATGACATTCCATTCCCTTGTAAGAGCAGTGTTGAGATCAGTTTTCCTTTTTGTTTGTGTCAGTTTCCTTTTTTTTTGTCTCACCTTTCGTTTAAAAAATCATACGAGTGCTCTATTAGATTTACATCTGGAATTTGGAGAGGAGCTATCATTTCTTTTTCTTATTCGATTGAAGAGGATACACAACGTAGTGTTCAACGTCCAGAGCTTGGGTTCATTATCTTGCATGAACACAAAATCATCTCTATTGTTCATTTTTTTCTGAACTTTCAATTGGATTTTCTTTTAAATAATTAATCCACTTGACATGGTCCATAATCCTGTCAATGAAAACCAATTTTTCTACACCATTCCAACTCACGCAGAGGAAAATGAAGTTTTCTTATGTTGACTGTTTTTCTTCTCAAGCAAATAATGCACCTCGCCTTAAAAATTGAGATGCCTGGAAAATAATTGTAGTTGTTTGAAAATTGCCGAACTTTACCCAACATATTACTTAACTTTTTTTGTTTGGAACTCGTATCCCTAAATACCAAAAGAAAAACAATGAAATGCAGTGTCTCCTCCTTATTTGGATGTAAGTATGTAATTCAAATTGATAGGAGCTTATGTCATAAATTATTTTCCGAAACATCAAAATTAACAATCAATATGTACTCGATGTAAAATATTTTTGAAATCAGGCCTCGGTCAACAAATTTGGCTTGGACACCACATTTCTACCATACTGCGCTTCGTAGCATCAACGCCCTATCTGACTTTTTTTTGACAACCCCGGATTTGAAAATTTCATAAAAATTTGACAAACCTATCTTTTTTACAAGTAAGCTAAAATCAATAGTGAAAAATGCCCTCTCCATATATCTGCAGCATATAGAAAAACACAAAAGTCTAAATAACTCAACAGTTACTAAAATGCATATAGGGCCTTTATGCTACATAGGGCAATATATAACTACTAAAGTAAATAATATATGTAAACTAATCCAACAAATACATTTAATATTAAATACATGAAAAAATCGCAACAATATAGAATAATCAAGAATAATTAATTATTCTCTTAGCTCAATAATCCTCTACACTCGAAATATTTGTTTATTTTTTCCTTAAATTCAAACAAAAATCGAAAAAGCCATAAAATAAATCCATTCTTTATTTTAGAAGACAAATGCCGTAAAAAATGGAAATATCTGAAAGATCGTTTCCGAGCAGAATTGCGTAAGGAACGACTTTTCATACGATCGGGCAAAACAGATACACTTGATTTCAAAACGAAATTCGCATATTTCGAGCAAATGTCCTTTATGCGTACACAAATGTGGATTGGAAAAGTCGAAGATCAAATATGCGAGTATCCAGTGATCGATGATACACAATTGGGCTATGTGGATGCGGCGGACGACGACGATGATTATGACGACAGCTATCATATGGACCAGACTGATGATAACCAATTGCTAATGAATTCAGCCAATGCAACCAATAATACACAGTATCGATTGATTGGTACCGAACCTGCAATATGTGCTGGTCAAGTTGACGATAAGGTTCCAAAAGTCACGTTGAAAATTCATCGGAAAGTGAATAAGAGGAAAATCGCGAAACGATTCCTTCAAATCGAGGAACGAAAAGCAGAATTATTAGAAAAAATTGAAACCGAGCGAAATCAGCCAAAAGATTCGGATGATTTGTTGTTCTTCAAAAGTCTTCTTGGATTCATGGATACATTTACGCCTGCTCAAAATCTACGAGTTCGTAATAAAATTCAGGCTGTGATTTTTGATGAAATTAATGCTAGTGCTACTTATTACCCCAATATCAATGAAAAATTTCACATATAACAGAAAGTAAATGTCGGTTTTATGTGTAATTCTAATTCAGATAGTTTTCAGTTGATCACAACATTACGAGGTAAAAGTCAATTATATTGCAACGTGAAGCAGCAACTAACTCGCAGTGAATTTTTATACGTAATATTATAATTGTAACGTTATTTGACTTTTCTAGTTACGGAGCATAACAGCTAAATTCTACAAAAATGAAATCTGGGAAAGACTATTTATGAATTAATTAAGTCTAATCTTTTGTAAACTATGTAAATAGCGTAGAAGTCACCAGCCTAATTTTTATTTGTTAGTTTCAAATGTTTAAAATATATTTGAAATAAAAGACACAAACTTTACACAATTTTTTATGCTATTGTTTGTAGTACATTTAAATTACTAAAAAAATAGACGCGTAGTTTGTCCTGGCTATTGGGTTGCATTTTTGGTGCGCAGCCCGCGAATCCCGGTTGTTCACAACCCTTTTCTGGCTTTTACTATTCAACAAATCCTTTAGTTGAATAGTGATTCTGCTTTCGGAGGCTTATTCCGTAAAACGATCGAGTTTCCTGTATCAATTATTCTGTGCTTTGATAAGCTTTAGAGACGATATACGTTGTCTATGCTGATTTATAGACACAAATCAACAACCTTTATAGTCAATACTGTTGTTGTGAAGAGCGGCAAGCATATTTCCAAATTGTGGCAGAATAATGGAGCCTTTGTGCATCCTGCCAAACATATAGCTAAATCGTCCAGGCTCCCGGGTTTTATACTCAGATCTTCTAAGTATTTTACAGATATATCCACCTGCGTACACTTGTTTTTCTCGTTTGCCCGCAGTATCCTCGGATACTGTTGTCAAATATGGTGTCCGCATTTTAAATACGTAATTGATGCGGTTGAATCTGTTCAACGAAGGTTTACTCGCTTTCTTCTTTTCAAATTCAACTTGACTTACAGTGGGTATATAAATTATTGGTGTACCATAAGTTGTTCATTTCTAACGGATTTGAGGAATCTGTTAGTCATTTACGCTTTCTTAGTATTTCGACCACGGTTTCCCTTTCATCTTTTTACTCAGAACTGAAATATGAATCACCAAACTCATTTTTTTTCTTCAATAAAACTGTTAAACTACAACGCGAAAACAACTACAAATATTTTATTCTTTCAAATTCGGGTTTGACATGACAAATACAGTTACAATTGTCAAACAAGTCATTTACAGGAGCACCACTTCACAATTTACACCCCATACTGACATCAATATGGCAATTAATGAGTCACGTCGATGCAGTTACACAATCGGGATTTTCAATCGACGTGATGTGACGATTGTCGACACGACGTACGTCGACACGTCATTCGTAATCTCATCTAATTGCAGTAAAAAATTTAATTACTTTTTAAACTGGTTTCACTACTTCATTTCAATTAACATCTCTCTGGCTGGTTTAGAAAAATAACGCATGCTTATTTGAATTGTTTTATTTCAAAAAGAATTTCTCGCACATGTTGTTTCATTTCTATTTTACATTAACATTTCAGTTGCTCTATATATCATCAATACACATAACAATCAATGATGGATTCAGATTTTTCTCTCTGCAGCAGACCGAGTACAGAATGATTACAAATTATTGATTCATTTTCGGTACTATTATATCTATCAAATCTTATAGCCAATTAACATTAAATATTTATTTATCATTCATATCATAATCCCTTAAAAATATCAAATTTAGTACACACTCTAATTACATTTTTATACAGGTTTTTGTCGTTTTTCCAATTATTTTTTTTTACATTTTTCAATAGATATTAGTTTTAAAATTCATCGTTTTTTTCATCTAAATTTTGTTATTGAACACATGTTCGAATAAAATGGAAAGTTATTTTTAATTTTTATACGATTACATTTTTATTGAAAAGAAAGTATTTCTTTCATTTTTTAATAAGGGTTTTTAACATTTTTTTTTGTTCATGCCGATTTAAAAAAAATTAAAATTCAATTTACATTATTCGATGGCAGTTAATGAGAGGGAGAGAGAGAGAGAGAGAAAGGTATCGAATTCATGTAGAAAAATGGCTAGTCATTGTTTTTTTTCCTATAATGATGGTATTGCTTTTGATATTAGATTAGTTTTTGAAAAAGTCAAATCATTCTGCATCTTTCGAATGGCAGCATACCATGCCAAACTAAAGTGCTGCTGAAGGGGAGCTGAATGACAAACGCATGTTTACCCTTTGAGGCATAACAATCGTGGATGTGCTCCTTCAACAACTTCCACAGTTTTGCAACGGTACATTTAAATTCTACGGACTAAAATCGGAAGCGGATAATCTACTGCAAAATTCATGTTCATTTAAGTATAACATTGCAAAGAGAAATAACTTGAAATCTGACTCTGAGATACATATGCTAATTGATGACATTCAGTTTGGATAAATTCCACAGGCAATAGTTTAAATATTTTGTTTATGTTTTGAGAGAACTAGCATACACTAATGATGTCTTAATGTAATAAATAATAATTTACTAATGTTATTTTCATTCCGTCCATTTGTGTTCTAACTTGAAAAGTTATGTTAAAACATTTTAACGATAAATTCTTGTTTCTTAATATATTATTTTTTGTATGGGTTTTTATCACAATTTATTTTCTTAGAAAATTAAATATTTCAATAATTCGACTATTAAGTTAGAAATAAAACTATAAGATTAAATTAAAATCGGCAAATTTTAATATTTTTTTCTTGCTTGTTAACAATTATTTTCGCTTGTTAACTTAAAAACTTTTGAACAATAATATTTTTAAAATGTGTTGAATTATGCACTAATGTGAAAAATTAAACATTTTTTTTTTGCTTGACGATTTATGGAGTTTCACAGCATATTATCGAAATAAAATCCAAGCAGTTAAGATGTACTTGATTGGTGTCTGCATATTGTATGTATGTAGAAATTTTATGTGCGGCGATGTTGTTACGGAGAAGTTTGTGCTAACTTGGAATTGTTCTCCTGATGATAATATATATTTAGCATTTGCGATTATTGTTGGCACCGCTTAGGATTCTGCAATGCTGCATATCAGCACGCCGCTGACGTCCACCTTTACTATTTATCTCGCGAACTTTATTACCACGCTTCATAGAACCGCGGGATAATACTTGCCGTGATTTCTTCTCATGGATCTGTTGATTTTATTTTGTTGAAATATTGAATATGTTTATTAAAAAATTGACAAATAAAACAGTTTTGAAGGCACATCGGCTTAGTAATTATGAACACTCTGATGAAAAAATGATGAAGGAATCTAGGAATGATTTTGAGGTTTGCTTGTTTGAAGGATGAAAGAGATATTTTGTAAACAGAAGGACGAACAGTTTCAAATTTGGGCAAGTCGACCAATTTGAAAATTATCTTATTATTAATAAAATATACATATATGTATCAAAATTATTATCTGTCTGCATATATGTATTAAAATATTCGTAAATACATATGTTTTAATGTAGATTTAAATGTGCATATTCCTATCAACCACTTTAGTGCTTATCACACTGTCACAATACATTGCCAAGCAATTATGTCTATGCAAACAATTAATTAACAATCAAGACACAAGCAACCTGTCGTACATCCGTGCCACCGACCATACCATGAAATCGAACGTGTCAAGTTCAGATCGAATCGCGGAAGTCGAAAGCACGAAGATCAGCACGAGCCCTTTGCATGCCGAATTCCAGGAAAGCATATCGGCCTTTAGATGGCTCAACTCAATTCGAGTTTTTAGAAGTCGGGGGTGCATCGGGCGTTGATTCGACTCATAGAAACGATTAATCAGTTCGGAGTTCAAAGCATGTAATTAGTTTCCGGGAATAATCGTCGAATGAAGATGTGGGACGATCGTGTGAATACGTGAATAAGAACGTGAGTACGGATTAATTAGTTTTCGGGAATAGTGGCCGTATGAAAATATGAGTAATGTGTAGTGTAGTTTTTCCTGGAATGTTTTTCCCCAATTAGTGCAGTGAAAAGAAAAAGTGATACGTTTTCACCAATAATGGCCGTGTGGGGATGTGAATGTGGAGTATTCCATTTCATTCCATTATTACATGGAATGTGTATTCCAAATTCCTGCAGTGAATGTCGCAAAATAACAAAGGAAAAAACCGCAATACAGCCGTCTTAAGTAAAGGTAAGTCTTATGTTTAAATATTGCATTAAATGGGCAGACATGCGGATGAAGAATGACCATCGTGTGAGTAGTAAAATGAGACGACCATCATATCGTCTCATAAAATTTTGGCGGGAAATGTCAAATGTCATTCACGATGACTTGCAGACGAGAAGTTAAGCTTGGAATTTTTTATTATTTATATGGAGGATTTGATGAGGAAGTTTGGGCAAAATTCTATGAAAGTAAGGAATAAAGGATTGGTTTGTAAGGAATGACTTGAGATTTATATGAATGTTTGCAGGCATTGTTGTGCAATTGAATGAAAATACTATAATGTCCTTGAAATGTGCCGAGAGAAAGTGTTTTTCTAGAGAGAGAGAGAGAGAGAGAGGTGTAGTTTTGAGGACGGATCCAAACAAAAGATAGGTAATTGTTTGATAAAAAATGCTTTTGATAACTACTCATTCAATGACTGTGTAAATGCATGGAATAAGTCAATGAGCTTAATCTGCAAATACAATCTTTCAATAAGTATGTAAGCCAGACCGATGAAAAAGTCTCTATGGTTACAGGAAATTCGAATTTAAGACGATAGGAAATACATATTAGTGGAAAATTACCGTTTGTGTAATTTAGTACGGTAAATGTATTTCAACTTTAATTTGATATTACTAATTAGAAGCTGAATATTTGGTTGACATGCAAGCTTTTTCATACATTGGCATTGGTTTTGGGTGTTTTGTAATTCATTTAAAGAAATAAGTATGCTGATATTCCAAGTAAATGAACTTGGGTCAAATTATGTTAGTATCCGGACACCTTGAGTCGGACACCGAGACATATTTCATCTTCAGTTTAGTATTTTTGAATTGGAAACCTAAGCTTAGGTTTAAACATAAGCTTTTCCATTAATTGGATGTGGTTTCGATCCTTTTTTTCGGGTTTTACTTCAATAAAATGAGTTCAAGTAAATGAGCAAAAGTCACATATTTCGGTTATTAGTACCATATTTCGGACACCACAAGTCAGTGTTCGGGCAACTTTGAACTAGTATTCGGACAAAGCTCTAATTGCTAACTAAAATAGTGGTTAGTCCATTTTACTGGAATTTAGGAATGAAATCTCCTTTAAAGCTATTTCGTTGCGCGTGGACACAAAATTGAACTTGACCAATCACTAAAATCCATAGTTTTAGTGTTTGGACAGGTGGTATATTTTATTTTAAAGAGTGTAAATAGCTATCATGCCAGCATAATTTTCTTTTACAGTTTATAAGAACTAATGATAATCTTATCGAGTAACCAATATGTGCAATAGCATATTTGACTGTTTTTTTAAGTATTCGGACGCTCTTGTCCGGATACTGAAAAACTGCTCAAAAACGGTTCTAGTCTCCGGACACTAAAAATTTCCAAAAATATTTCTATAAAATATGCTTTCGAAGGTAGGGACTTTACACACATGGTCTTTATTCATGCAGAAAAAAATTCCAGAAATTTAACTATAGAAAGGGAATAACTTACGTTTAGAAATTTCGCTTACCACTAGCAAAAATTACGTGAGACACGACTATGACAATGAACATGCAAACTTCAAATGGTTAGCGCGTTCTAGGCTGGCTGCTGATTGTTTATTTGCTCTCAAATCGAAAGGCAGATAAGAATTAGTCAAAAAGGAAAAAATATCAGAATGTTAACTTTAGGTCTGTTCCCGTACTACGATTAATTGCGATTAATCGCGATTAATTGCACTGAAGCTGTTCCCGTACTCCGTTTTACTCTTTCAGTAAATTTCAGTAGGGTCTGAGCTACTGAAAAATACTGAAAAGTGTCAAACGGAGTAAATATTTTCAAATGTGCGCGGCACGCAACATATTTTTTGCGTAATGTTGCTATGAAGGTCGAATATTTTTGTGGCGATAATTTATTACCGCTTAGGATGACTTTATAATCACTGTTGTTCCCCCAAAAACCGAAAACTGACAATTTCGGTTGTCAATTTGCATGAAATACGATGAGAGCGTTCCCGTACTTTTCATGAAATTCCCCACCACATGATTCAGGAAAATTCAGTAAAATTCAGTTACTGAAAGTACGGGAACAGACCTTTTATTTCCTAGAAAGTGAACATTTGACTCGGATTGACCGGATAACTAGCACTGTCCGGAAAACTAGTGCAGTTACCCTACCTACGCATTTTTTGTTTGGATAAGTTTTATGGAAAACGAGCTTTATGTTCGCCAAAATTGCGTTGGGATTGAGTCGAGAATAAGCTAGGGCATTGTCTCCACCCCATGTTATATGCTCTTTTGTTTTCGGGATAAACGTCTATTTCCCTAACTTATTTTTTTTTGTATCCGAAAGGAATACTTCTAAACCATACAAATTAGAGTATTTCGGTGGCAGAAAACAAGATTATCTATATCAGGATTATGCTGAATACAGGGTGCCTTTGCTAACTTTTATGGTTTAGCGGATTACAAATTTCGCTTTAGTGGGTTAAAAGGGAAAAAAGGAATTGCGAAAGAAGTGTTCTTGATTATATTTTTACTGAAGTATCCTGCTATGCGAGGGTAGTTTCGACGAGTGAATTGCATACTGCCTTGCTAAGCATAAACGTTCTATCTGCATTTTTCTCAATTTTGGGTTAATACCAGATTTGGGAGCTACATACTCTATTACATCATACAACAAAATTTGAAAAACCTATTTTTTGTGAAAGTATATTAAAAGCAATATTGAAAAATGTACTCTCCAAATACATATCTCCTGTACAAATCAAAACACATATCATTGAATATCTCGAAAGTGCTAAAATGTAGATAGAACGTTTACCGATAAAAGTCTACATACTCCTCCACTTTGAAGAGTTTTTGAATGATTGCGTCAATAAATATACATTAAGGAATAGAAATCGTTTTCAACCGGTTTAATGAATACGTTAATCCTACAAAACGAAAAAAGTTTTCATTATTTTCCATTATAAAACTAAAAACAGAAACTAGTACAAAACTCTACATATATTTATGAAAGGTCGGACATTTTATATTTACATACATTTACGAAAGGGGGACGTAATTAAGTGCTTGAAGTCGACAAATATGCATTTTAAGTGCGGAATCCAAGGAAATGCTTAGTCATTTTAGAAAGTTTAGATAGTTTTTTTTGTATATTACTATTAAAATTGTTTGGAAACGGAAAAAAATATAGCCAGAAATAAGGAAATTAATTGTGAAGTATCATTCTGAAGGGAAGCCATTAAGAAAAAGTCGAAATTTCGCTACCAAAAGTTACGCTACAGTCCCGATGATAATAAGAAATTTAAAAAAAACCAGGATCTTTCATTTCCAAGACTAGCATAGATCGTCCAACAGTGTTCAGCGATAGAGAAGGATCGTATATAGCGCGCAAAATAAAAGTAAATCCCCATTTCTCTGCAACTGAAATTGCTGCCGTTATTAAAATAAAATCTTTCGATCACGATCACTATTCCCAAAGTACTAAAAAGTTATACATTAGCGAAGAGAATCGAAAAAAGAGTCTAAAATTTGCGATATCACATAAAAATCGTGGAAAAGACTTCTGGTCGAAGATTATATAGGTACAGCAAAAAAAGTAAATTTAATAAGTATCTTTAGAAACGATGGGCGCATACAAGTGTGGAGAAAACAATACGACTTATGAGAACAGAAATCTTGCACCAGCGGTAGAAAATTGTAATTTAGTGCCGTAAAAGTAGGCTTAAATGCGTTGTATCTCTCCCAAGAAGATAACGATCCAAAGCATACAGCGTTCAATGCAAGATTATGGCTTCTTCATAATACTCCAGAACAATAGCATACTCCACCCTAATCTCCAGACATGAATCCCATAGAATATATCTGTGATGAATAAAAAAGATAAACAGGCTATACTTGAAGCATGGAATCTAATCGATGAATCATCTACAGAAAAAGTAGTAAATTCCATGCCCAAAAGAATGCAAGCTGTAATATTGGCAAAGGGCAATGCAACATCCTTTTAAAGCAAATTCTTTGATGTCGATTTTAAAGTTTGTATGTAGACTTTTGTCACATAATTTTCCGAAAATTCCTGAAGAAACTTTGTTATTTTGGTGATTATTTTATGCACCCAATAAACTTGTTGAAAAACGAGGCTAAATTATTTTAATAGATTTAAAACAAAAAATTTGGAAAACTATTTTCAACATATTTTTCTGCCGACGAAAAACTATCATCAATTTAATAAGTCATCGCTAAAGTTAAATCACTTAGTTTTAGAGTCCGAACAACTATCAGATACAAAGTGTGATGCAAATTCTCATTTCAATACAATTTATCTACAATTGTGTAAAACAAAGAATTAACATTGAATATGGTTGGATATTTTTTTTAACGAATCTTGGCTTATTAACGTACCATTTGATAATATTAACATTATTTTACACTAGCACAAAGCTGTTGATTCTTACACAAATAAAATATATGTTATGAAAGAGGATATAGCTCGAAAGCATTAAAAATTAATTTATAACGTGGACGTTATTATTAAGAAACATAAAGGAACTTCATATTATTGTGAAAATAAAATATATAAAATCGTGAAAATAAAGATAAAAAATACTTTTCGATAGTATTCTAGGATATAATTGATTGTTTTCTATTACATTTCGAACAAAAAAACAAATGAAGGAAAATGAACAATTCATCAGAGTGTGTTCGCATGCAAACTGTTAATCATAACACAAAAATATTCAAGTACAACTTGCCTTCTGAGCGTCCCTAATCAAAGCAATTTCCTTGGACTGCTTCTGAGTAAGTGTTTGTATACGTTCTGCACGCCTTGTTACAACCACACGAGCAGTCTAAAATAAACGTACATATTTTCTTATTATCTAAAGATTTACAAAATATATTTTTTTCACAGAAATAAGTTTTTTTTTTGTGTTTCAGTGCTGTATTATTGTGGTCTGAATTAGTACTGATGAATCAAATTTGAAAAATGGGGTATGGAAGGAAGTAATCAAATATGATGAATGAATAGTTCATGTAATAGATGCGTGGAATGTCGTATGTGCGTTAAATAAATTCTGTCATAAATTCTGAAAATAATTTTCCATGATCAACATCATCGTTACTTACACGAACAGAATCCTGTTCGTCAGCGGGATGTGGTAACATTTCAGCAACTTCTTGCATAAGTTCCGGTTGCAGAATACTTTGCAAATTGAACTGACTAAGACTTGTGCTGTCGTCGATTTGATTAATCGATGATCGGATCCTGTGATAGACTGACATACTGCAAAAATCTCAAGGATAAACATTTGCTAATTAGGATAGTCGTTTAGCACTTACCTTGGATGTTCAATCAGTAAATTCTCAAATGGCGATGTTACCATATCGATGGGTCCAGTTGATGTGAAACATGGCGGTGGGGTGACCAGCCACGACTCACCCATACACGAAGCCGCACTGATACCATATTGGGAAATCCCTTGAGCCAAAGAGGGAATTCCATCGGAGTTTATGCTGAGAGCGCTCCCGCTACTACCTACGCGACGATGCCGAGATGAACTAGGTCGTTGCTTTTTTATCTCGACGAACGGAACTTCTTCTTCCGAATCAGTTCGTGGTAGACTTTCTTCCTCTAAAAAAAAATAAAAATTATCAACTTACATCAAAACAATTGAGTGATGAAACTTACCTTCTTCTTTATCTACGATTAACCAATCGTCGTCTTGATCGCCTGCTAGGATTTCACTCGATACAACTTTTAGCTTTATATCGTCGGCCGAATCTTGGCCTTCGGAAGGATTTAAATTGTTTGCTGCAGTTTCTTCTGTGCTTCTTGTATCTGTATCTCCACTAGAGTTTCCAAATAGATAAGCGGCCAAGCTGCTAAACATTATACGGTTGGACCGAAACGCTTCTTGACTGTTTTTTTCTCTTCCTTGATTGTGCTTTTTTTTTTGTCTAACTGAATATTATTTTATAGCTCTTGAAACAGTCGATAGGTTTTTTTTCGAATCTTCTTAATATAAGAATAGAACGATCGAAAATACAGCAAATCTTTGGTATTTTATTCTTGTATGAAAATATTAATTTGCTTTCGTTTAGTTCTTCTCAACTTTTAGTTTTGAAAATGAGATCAATAAATATTTAGATTGCTTAAAAATTATCTCTCTTGCTTTGTTCCACTTGCTGTTACTTTCAGTGATTTTTTTTCTCTATATTATTCAGTCTTTGATGTTTTGTTATTGATGTTCTCAGGACGCGTATCAATCTAACAGAAATTATCTATGTACAACCACTAGACTTATTAGTATTTATGTTGGATAGAGAATAAATACAGCCGTTGACAGGTTTCTGAAAAGATTAAGATAAAAATATTAATAGAGTGTATGTTTCATTAAGTTTAATTTGAATTGACTTTTTTTTAAAACATTTTTAAGAGAGTAAAAATGATATACATATTTGAGTTTCCGAAAATTGCTGAAATGTTATATTTAGCAGTAAAGCGATAGGGACAAATCAGATTTTTTTTTTAATTTTCAAGTTTTCACATGATTTCAAACATACATCAAACTATACCCTGAAGATACGAATTTCCAAAAAATCAAGGGAAAAAGTTATCTTAAGGTTTTTTTTTGCTGGGGACTTATAATGTTTTCCAGATTACTGAATCACCTTGTGGTACATCCAAGTTTTGGCTTAGTATGAATGCAAGCATCAACAGATCATGTGCCTACAAAGTTAATTGCCCATCAGCGTATCACCATTCTCTTGGTATGATTGAAATTTTTCCACAATGTAATATCATCATTACCCAAGGCCTGTAAAAGGTAAACGCTGATGAATGTATATGGTGATGGTAGCGAGGTAACAATGCCACAATCAACAGAGTACTGCATTTAGCCGTCAGTGCTTTGCTGATCTTTTATAAACTTTCAACGGAATAGACTAGACCGGTGGCTTTAGAGACTTGTAACATACATATTTATTCGTATGTAGCATGCAATTAGATGGTGCACTGAATATTAAATTTAATTCAAATGTGAAAAGAGTCGAGGCTTCTGCAATTGAGAATATCGAAAACCAAGTACTCTTTCGTTTGATGCAAAACTGAACTTTTAAATGCAATAGCCAACTTGATGAAAAATGCGAGGAAATAATTGAAAATTGCTGTATGAAAGCTATTCCTGTTCTGCGTGCTGTACTGTATTTGAAGTAACACAGGTCTCATCGCCTTGTAGATTCAGTTTGCAGTATGGTTTTTAGGCTAAAAAAGGTATGTTGGATTTCTTATCCTAAACAGAGGGCACAATCTTTTAAATAAAAATGTATCTTAAATGAAGGAATAATCGCTTAGCTAAGATTTATTTGGGAACAATTGAAAACAATCGTTGAATTATCATAAAGATTTTAGTTTTTTGCTCGGTAGAAAGTAAAATTATAAAACACAAAATTTACAAACTTAAATAAAAAAATCAGAAATATGTTTTAAAGTTAAGTTGGCACTTATTACTGTAATAATTTACGCCTCTATGCAAGCATATTTCTACATATTGTTCAAACAAAATCAAATAATTAATAAAAAAAAATATATCATGAGACAACGGTTCTATTTACTTCAATTATATTCAATTAATTGATTACAATGCACTAAATGACACACGCGATTCAGTTAAACTTATCGTTGGAGCTTTTCGTGAAATTAGAATGATAATTATATTTGCAGTCAATGATCGAAAGAACAAAATCTTGTTCTATGTGCTTGGTTGTTGGTGAAGTCTTTTTTGGAACGAAAATAAATAACGTAGCTCAGTAAGTTATGATTTCAATCTTTGAAGATTAGAGAAGAAGGAAGATATATATGTATATATGTATGTATGTACTTAGGCACTTGTATAATAAATGGCCTATGTATTTAGAAGACAAATATTATTATTTTTAACTTTTCTGGAGCACGTGATCAGTACGATGTCTTAAGTATAATTGTAGCAAATGAAATTTTTGGTTGACCCCAATGTGTCTGGTTCGAGCATGCATAGCATGTGTGGGATTCGATTTTGTTAGACAAGGTGAAAATCGCAGTAGCTACATTTAGAATCAAGTGTTTAAAGCAAAACATATGTTTGAAAGTTGTAAGTACAGATGTCGTTATTCTTGGAGACATTTTGTTTTCTTGATTTTTGGACTTTCTCTAGTTTAATAATATTTTGTCTTTATTTACGCGTAGTACATGATGTGATGATTTTTTTCATTTGTTTTTCCCTTATTTTTTTTAGATATGAATATGTAATTGCAGAGCAAAAGTTAATTGAATTTATATTTATGCCATTATAAATAAATTATGGTGCCTGATTAGCCCAGTCGTATCACTAAAGATCTCCAGAACTGAAAATGTGGCTTGACTGAGCTACTACACTATTTTAAATTGATCTCGATTCGCAATCCCTCAAAAAAGACAATTAATTACTCCTCACAGAGCACATCATTTCGACATTTACAATCAGCTTGCGTATCTCATATTTCATGAACTACATAATTTTTCAGGCCATTTACAAAGAGTGCACGAGCTATTATGCGTATATTGGCTTCCGCACTTTGATTGTAGCCTCTTGAAATCAGCTGTCGACTATTGTTACTATTATCAGTATCAGTCTCTTGACTAGACTAGACGTTTAAGTATAATAAGGACAGAAATAGTTCATTCGATTACCTTTTGATTATTGTCTGGGCGACAAAGCTTAATGGAAAGCCAATTAACTAGAGTGGTCAGCAAATGGGTCAGTGAATATAATTTACATTTATTCGATAGGCATTTTATAGTAATGTGAGTGGCAAACATGATAACGAACCAGCTCTAAAGAATGCACACTTTGCATTGAGATTATTATGCGTATACATATTTTTTTAACGATTCTTTCGTTAAGTAAAGAATAGAAAACAAAACTCTGTGCTTTTTGAACCAAGCGATTATTTGTTTCCATATGCGCTTTATAGCTTGTAATAGCACTCTTATTTATGAGGAATTTAAAGTCAAAGTTTTGGGATTCGAAACCAAGCATCAAAATCGCCAAAAACTAAGTCTCAAAATTTATAAACCTATTTTCTGCTCAATATCAAAAGATCTGTTTTTAGACTGATTCTAAACTAATTTGAAAATGATAGCATCTTTGTTCCATCAAAAATTTATTCAGACGTAAGAAGAAACATAGTTCTAAAACCAACTTTATACCTTTTAAAGAGATGTTGAGTTTCTTTCCCGTACACCAACAACCTTTCATTAATCTAGCTTTTGACATAGGTCGCACTAGTTGGTCAGCGCTTTCAATACGTTACTAAGCATTTTCAATACTGTTTCAACACTTTCTCTCATCGCTGTCACACGCGCGGAACAAAAATGATAAGCGCTTCAATAATTTTGACATTGACCTATATATTAGCGACAAACTCAAAAGAGTAATTTTATTTATTGTTTGAAAAATAGCAAACACATGTGTTGCGAATCATAAAAAGATAATCTAAAATGAATTTGAAGTCTAATCTAATTCGAAAAAAACTCCATCTTTATTTTACAAACAGTTCTTCCGCAATAAGCTCCTAGATTAAAATAAAATAAAACGGTTATATTTTCTTCTTTTTGGCATCTTCCGAACGCTGGCCGGAGCGATGACAGTCTGAAAGTTGATGTTGCAGGGTCTTACCGTACTTTGCCTAACGGCAAGATTATATGCATCGGAGTCTCACAAGGCTCCAGGCTGGTTGAACCATTGACACTCTACAAAAACATTTGCACAACCATTTGCACACATTGCACAACCTAAAATACCGAGCGTCTGCTCGTTGGATGCGTTGCAAGTAGAATCTCCAAATTTTGAGCTTAAAAGTGGCTCTCGTAGCTTTCTTCGGTCTAGAACTGTCATGATAATGAATAATTTTATTATGGGGCAGTTTTTGATGAGAGCACGCTTTTACGAATTCGTTGTAGTGGGTAAAGAACACCAATAACAATTTTGTCCTGTCTTATCAGCTCATGATTCACTATATTTTACTGATGTCTAATGATGGACAAAATGACTCATTAAAGTGAGCCAGCTTAGTTATACTTACTCTTATTACTGAGACCCATTTTCAGAGTCATCAAAAGAGCTATTATTAGCTGGTACTGCAGTTCCACTTGGCAAAGTTCTACTTCTACAGCTCAAAGCCGGACAGCAAACCAATTTGTGACAACATAGTCTATCAATGATTCATCATACATATCAGCCCACCCAATCTAAGCTAGTCCATCTGCGCATTAATATCAAGTCAACTCAACGAGGTCAATGGTATATTTGTGTCGGCATGCCATGCCATGTAAAATTAACTAGCAAAACTGTGTCGACGGGATTGTGCAGGCCAATCTAACACAAGGACGAGAACACTTCATCAATTTCCCAATATGTTACTGTTGCTCACCAGTCCACAGTATAATTTGATGTCAAAAACGAATTCACAGAGTTGATGACGTGACGATAGTGCCATTAAGAGCAGCTTAGAGCTCACCCAAGCTGTGCTCGAAGGTACGTGCAAGGTCCATCAGCCAGAAATTCCATTCTAACTTCGTAACTCAGCTGAGTGAATGAATGGTTTTTTTTTATTGAATCACTCCATTACTATTGATCACACCAAATATGGAGTTGAATACTCCATTTCGGCACCGACGGTTCTAACACATCAAGCCTTAAAAAACCTGGTTTACATTTTGGAATATTGAAATCCATCCCCTTTTTATCACCAGTTAGTAGATTTCTGGCTTACTTCTTTTGGTTCCTGGGCAGGTTTCGGCAGCAGTTCTTTGGCACACGTAAAGTAACGTCACAAGACGATAATTTCGTCCAAGTAGGTACTACTTTGCTAGGTTTAAATATATAGAAACGTACACCTTTTCACGACGGGCATCTTTTTTTCATCACGTACTGAAATTTTCTAAGTTCAAGATTAGCAAACACATCGCTTTGCTATAGCTCGACATTTGTCTCCAAGGCGTCAGTCATATTGTTGCTGATTCTGACTTGTACCTTTCGGTTCATACTGGCATATGCTTGTTTGAAGTCCACGAAAAGCTAGTGGACGTCAATTTCAACCTTCCAACATTTCATTAGTTAATCATTAGTCGATCGTCCAGATCTAAAGCCTGCTTAGTATTTCCAATGTAATTGAGGCTTTTTACACGACATCCCAAATTGGGATTTGGAGTACACCGGAATTTGTGAGCTTTCGGCTGATTTCCATGTAAGTGTGCACAGACTGAACTTGATTTGCGAATACCGGTTTTGTACTTAGTGTTTCTATGTGTGTGTGTGTGCCGGATAAAATTGTATGGGTACACGAGATTCGGATTAAAACCGGTTTAAAATCTCGATTTCGTGTAATCATACAAATTTATTCGGCGGGCTGGCTTAAAAACACATAGATTGTAATTTGCTTTCAATAGGGCGTGTTCAAAAGGGAAATTTCCAATATTGTTGCTTCTGGCGGCCACTGTTGCAAATTTCCCTGTTTGCACACGCTTTAACGAAGTAAACAGCGAATTTCAGAAGCCGCCATATTGGAAATTTCCTTACATGTATACGCTCCCATTAACTGAACTGCAATTGCCAGAAGCCGCCATATTGGAAATTTCCCTGTTTGTACAAGCTCCTGCGAAATGAACAGCGTTCTTCAGAAGTTGCCACATTGGAAATTTCCTTGCATGAGAACGCCCATACGAAATGAACACAAATCATCAGAAGCCGGTGGTGGAACTCTTCTTGCATGTACATACATACTCACACGATATGAACAGCAGTCGTCAGAAGCCACCATATTGAAAATCTTCGTGTGCGTACACAGAACTATCGTGTACACACAAATACAATGATATTTAGCGAAAGCTCAACGAACCGGGTAGATTCCAAATCCAAATTTAAGATGTCGCGTAAAAAGACTCGTTGTCAGTGTTTATTTTAATTTTATTTTCTAGTATTTTCGTCAATATTTTATAGGACTTTTTTCACATCGTAGTCTAACTCCGTCTTGTGATCTCAGATGTGTTTGATCACTTTGTGGATTTCACTTTGGGAGGCATTTTTTTAAAAGTACTCCTAAATCGAGCAGTTTTTTTTAGCCCTTAAGGTACTATTCAAAAAGTAGCTTAACGGACTAATTTTACGGGTGTACAAAACAACGGTAACATTGCCAGTTAATTACTAGTTTGTTAGTATCCCACCAAGTAGGAGATTTGGTCAGCTTTAAGTCCCAACCACTCACAAATATTGGATATGTTTTTAAAACTTTTGGCGTCAACCGCATAGAATAAAATTAAAGAATGTTTCAGGACAGATGAGATGCCATTTATATATAAAAGAAATAGTAAAGGTCCTAAATGGCTTCTTTGAGGAACGCCAGATATGACATTAATTTCTGATGACAGAATGCCGCGGAAAAATACACATTGGGTACGGCATCACAAATAAAAAGCTATCAAGCTAATAAAAGTTGAGGAAGGTTGAATAATCTTGTCTGGCTTCTTATCACAGATAAGACTTCTTTCAGCGTTGGAAGAGCAATTGGTGCTTCATCCTAGACGTCTATTGGCTCTGATACTACTGAGTCATGTGCAAGATTAAGTTTTTTGAAATAACAAGCTCATCCTTCCTTAATCTGTCTATTCTGGCCGATTATATTGCCGATTTCGTCTGTACCGAATATTGTCTTGTGTTGATATCAGCAACTTAGGCTTTTCATTGCTATGTAAGCTTGTCTAGTTTAATTGCTCACTAAGTTTTCAACAACGCTTTTCAATTGCTCCTTATAATATGTTTCTCACATCGAATGATCTTATTCGCTAGTCGTTGAGTGTTTTCATATTTGTTTTTCTTCGTCCTTCTTCGTTTTTCTTCTTTCCCTTGGAGAAACTGTCTTATTACCTGATTTTCATTGTTCAACGTATCCTAGTTTTGTGGTTACCGGACCGATTCTCGTACAATGAAATAAATTTAAAATTAATTTTTGTTTTTTTTTAACGACCAAATCAAAATAAAAAACAACAAATGTCCAAAATATTCCATTCTAATGTTAGAAATAAATATAACTGCGGAGCGTTACTTAATTTTCATTCTCATCAATTATCGTGTAAGAAATATTTAAAGGTGTGATGTACATACATATGTAGACACATTTTTGATATTTTGCCAAACACATTACGTTAAAGTCAAAAACGTCTGAAATATGCACATAAAACTATCAGCGCAAGCACTGAAAAATATGACTTGCAAAATTAGAATGACAACTTGGATGAAGAACTGATTGATTATTGGAATATTAGAATCTTTTTAATTAAGTAACGCGAAATAATTATTGTCTTTGATTTTATATGTACGCTATGTGAATGATGAGAACTAACTCAGATTTTATTTCGAAGTCTCTTCTCAATTCATATTGAATTAATGCATTCAAAGTCCTCAATTAATCATTCATAACAAGGGTAGAAACAGAAGTTTCGGTCCGGAGCAGAAACTGAACTCTCAATTAACAACCTCATCAACTGAAGCAACTGAGTATTCTGTTCCCATCAAAAAATCAATTCAGTCTCCGCCGAACTCGTTTCAAAGCAATGCGCATCAAGAAGCTTCTCAAATGCATTCTGATTGCATCGATCAGATGACATGGTCAAGGTCGAATATGTGTAGACAGTCATTAAGCTTGAATAATTCCAAAGCTCTAGGTACCACATCAAATCTATTCTTGGATATGCATAGAAGATAAAAATCAAATCACTGTAGGTGTAGTATGTATGTATAAACAATATCAAGAAGTAACGCGCTGCACATGAAACTCATACAAGCATGTAACGACCTGTTGCTCTCGAAAATAAATCTAACTGAAAATGACTTGACCGAATTAAATTAAATTTGGTATTCAAAGAAGCTTCAGAATATGATCTGACCGCCCAAACACAAGAATCATTTGTAAAGACTTGAATTTAAAATGCTTTTATTTAGTTTACGGACGTTGAAGTGGACTTTGAAATGGAATTGCTTTTAGACAAATGCGATTCGAATGTAATGATGAGAAACGGGATTCGCTCCAATATTAACGAAATGGATAAATTTAGATTACATGTATTTGTAAGGAATAGCGTTTGAATGAAGATCGTGCGAAACGCACTGGAAATATTTGTTAGATCATGTATAAAAGGTGAAAAAATATATTCTTCTTATCGATAGATATGCGATTTCAGAGGTTCAAAAAGAATTATAAATGAAGCCTACGTTGCATAAGACTCAAATAGGATTAAATCAATTTTCCTAAATAATTGTACAAACAAATTACTGAAAGAAGTTAACGAAAGTCACTGAAAAGAAAAACTTTAAACACATTTACCTACCACAATTTTTGCATAAAATAATGAGATCCGTTGGTACAAGTTATAGTTGCTAAAATTAAATAATTTCACCAAGTTAGCTAAACAAACAGTCTACACCGATTATAAAAACAAATAAACAAATTCTAAGCACAATTCGCGAATGAATATTAAAACTAGCTATTCGTGTTGACTTCAGATCACAAATTGGCAAATTAAAAATGCATATTACACTCACGATACGCTGCAATTTGTGCAGTTGTAAAATTGCTCTTGTTGCGAAATTGTTTATAAACTGTCCTTGGTTTCAAGCTTTCGTCAATTCGCGTCTTAATCCACTCGAAATTTGCAGTCACTGAATGTCAAGGCACAACTGTTGAACACTTCAGAAAATTTACAATGAAAGCTTTTTTTGCTAGAGAAGCTTTTTCCGAAACAAAGAAGATAAGACGAAGAGCCCGAAAAATACGTTAGAACAAACAAAGAAAGCAGCGTACAGATCTTATGAAAATTCACATCGACCGATACGATCACTGTTATAATCCCCTACTACTACTCGTGAGATAAGCAGCGATTAATTCGGATCCTCAAACGAAACGAACTTTCTGGACAATGAAAGCTTCTTCCAAGCATGTATCTAATCCTAGGCCTAAACTTATCTGATGTTTTAATTGAACGCAAGATTTTGAAGAAAATTTTCTTCGCACGTTTGAAAGAAGACAAAAAAAAATTCATTCGGAGCTTTCTTCGTAATATCGAAAACATAGCAAACTGCAAAGTCGAGATATGTTGTTATTGTGCAGTATCGGCGCGTGTATGGGCTTTTTGTTTTTGTTTTGAAAATCTAGAAGCAAACAAGAGTCCATTTTTGACGCATGTGTGACGTTCTAAGATAGCCCACGGTTGCAGATACTATCGCCACACTGAGATTTCAGAACGAATGACCGAAACAAAAGCGAAATTTGTTTGGGTTCAGTAAATACGAGCTGCCATCTAATTTATAAGTATTTTATTTGGTAGACTTCCAGTTGAATTGACAATGCTCGTAGAACTCGATTAATGTTTATTCCATCAGACCATATATTATACTTGTTTCAATTGAATCTGTTTCAATTCAAATGAATTCAAATTCAGATAACAAAACAGAAGCAGACACTGAGACTGTGCAGTGACGACGCCCGTGTGTCTAAACATTAGCGGAGTGCTTTGATAAATCTGAATGGCAGTAGGTACAGTATGAATCATTCGTGTTCGTACAGGGCGAAGTTTTTGAAATGTGATATTTCCATTTTTCCAATAAATTTGCAGGCATGTTTATTTCAAGCGTGCTATTCGGAACCGTCCACTTATAAAAATCAGAATATGACAGTTGTTTTACGCTATTAGTGGTATTACGCTATATCTACACAGTATTCTGATAGTGTTATCAGTACCACTTTATGGCCAAAATTGGGGTAAATATTTTTTTTAATGTAAAATAGAGCATATCTAAGGGAACGACAGATAGAAATCATTGGAAAATATATTTATTTAATTTAAAAAGAGTTCTGCTTGCCAGTACTGGATAGCTCGAATCTCTCGACAACTTATACTTTTACCAGGATAACGATCCTAAGCAACTACCCGACAATTTTAACCGTCGCCGAATTTGAATCCTACGGAACACGATCGAAAGTGCTGGTAGAGAATTAAAGTTAGTAAAGTATAAATGTCGCAGATGTTACGCTGAAAAATAAACAGTACGAATGTAAATGGGATTTAAGGTTGTTTGCACTATGTTTATAAAACATAGTTACAAAGGCCATATGAATAATTAGTTTTTGCTTCATAGCGAAAGGGCTCATACATAATGAGATTTTCTACATTACAAATAGTTCGATTCCTATGCACATAACCTCAGTTTCTGTGCATATAGTCTCGGCGCATATCCTGATAGTGGCCTAGGTAATACTAAACATTGAATAAGCTGATTTAGTCTAGAGACTAAAGCATCGGCAAATGAGATCTGTTGTCCTTAATTCTAATCTTATGTCGAGCAGGCTTTTAAATGTTTAAACCGCGAAAGTTTTTGGCGAAAAGAAAATACAGAGTTGCGTAAGTGGCATTTAAAACCAAAAGCTAAACGTGGAGAAAGTAATGTAATGGTTTGGAGAGGAAAGGCAGCCGCGGGTGTAGTAAATACTCATTTTAATGGAAGCATATTGTATTGCTACTAATACCTGCTCACATTGCGACCTTATCTAAGATCATTTGACGTTTAGAGCTCGGAATGGCCTAATTCTTTAAAACAAAAAGCACACTGATTTGTTTCTTGAGGAGTAGATCTTTTAAAACGAAACGAAACCGCTGTGTTCATCAGCATAACCACCTTACCTCAATCCAATGAAACATCTATGGGATGGATTTGTGGCAAAAGTTAGAAAGTATAAATTCAGCAACAAGAAGAGGTTGAAAAATTCTTTGCTGAGTGTAACAGAAGTCTTTTTGAGCCCAGGAAATCGGAGAGAGCTGAACAATTATTTATTTACTTATTTATTTATTATTGTCTAAATCAACAGATACAAATCCAGTTACAGACTAGACAAAGAATAAACTTATATAAAAGAAAAAACACAAGAAAATAATGAAAATAAGATAACGTACAACACTTCAAAAAGTAAAGAACAAAGAAAAAAAAAGACAATAAATTCAAACTAAACAGAGTATATAAAAGGCGGTAAATTAAATTTAAATCATAAATTCAATAAAGAAATTAAATTTGAAAATCAGTAACTTAATTAATTTATTTCGTAAGAAAAAAGTCAATATTCAGGAAATTATGTTGTCTAGGTAAGCACAAAAGTGGGGAGTAAAAATATGTTTGAGTACGAGCAAAGGGTACGTTGAGGATAAATGAAGTCCTGGTAAAACGTACCGGGTCACAAACAGAAAACTGCGCACTGTGGATATATGTAACAGAACCATTAACAATTTTGTGCAGGAGGCATTTGTCAAGATACACTCCGCGTGACAGGAGGGTAGGGATTTCAAGGATGGAAAGACGCATACTATACTCACTGTAGGGAATGCGGAATTTGAGGAATAACGAGCGAGTAAATCTGCGTTGCACAACGAAACGAAAATGAGGACACCAAATTTGACAATAATATTCGAGGACACTATGCACGAAGGAGATGTACAGGCGTACGTACCCACGAGGAAATATCAGTGAAAGAATGAAGCTGAACAAAAGCGAGGCCTTGGAGATGACACGCAAAATATGAACATAATAAATGAAATAATGAACAGGACTGGGAAAGAACCAGGGATGGAATAGAAAAACATGATGTGGGATAATTTACATTTAAAAGACATCTGGAAGCATTTAGCAAAATTATGGTTAATACAATTGACAGAGCACCAGTTACCCAGGGCAGACAAGTCGTCCTGCAGCTAGGAGCAGTCATCTACTGATTCAATCAACCTGAATATTTTCAGATCGTCAGCGTACAAAAGACACATGGAGTTGAAGTGGGAAGGAAGACCATTTATAAACAGGAGGAAAAAGAGAGGACCAATAATCAAGCCTTGCGGAACACCACAAGTAGGATAGAAAGGGGAAGAAGAACAAGCGTTAACCGTTACAAAACAAGTTATGAGGAAAACCACCAACGGAGCTGAACCGAAATATTGAAATCATCGAGCTTTGAGAGGATGATTTCATGGTTCACAGAATCAAAAACCTTGGCAAAGTCTGTATATAATACGTCCTCTTTCTTTTGCTGGTCGATGGCGGAGGCAACAGTATCGATGAACGAAAGTAAGTTAGAAACTAATTAGCTAATTAATACAATTAGTAAAATTCATACATTTGGTACCATTAACAAGTGATGGATTCAATTAGGTCGAGTGACTGTCATTTGCAGCGTCAATCGCTGAGACTCAATATTGTCGTTTTATTGTATTTTCGCCTGATGGTTAGTTTCACTGGTGATATCGGTGTACCTATGGAAAAAGGTAATCAGGCCGTGCCAGTTCGACGGCTACATAGTTTCCCTGAATACACCTATGTCCAGGTACCCAAGTCATTTGAACTGCTGGACATCTCGACATTTTTTTAAGATATGTATGAAATTGATATTTCCTTAAGAAATGCATGAAACAATATAGACGCTAAATAAGGGCCAGCAAGTGAATTTATAGCCACTTGAATATCTGTGAAAATACCAATATTAACTTCGCATATTTGATTATACAAAAAGTCGATAGCCTGCAAGGTAGTCAACATCTCATAGATTTAATCCATCCTAGTATATGCCGCTGCCGAGTTTCGGTTCACTTTTGAGCCATCTGTATAAATATGAATAAGCCTATTCTCAAGGGTAACACTATCATACAATCATCCCTATAAAAAATGCAAGTTCAATCCAATAAAGTGCCCCGAGTCAGCAGTCAACGTTTATTAAAAAAGGAACTCTCTTGGATAAAATTCTAGCATGACCAATCTCTGATCTAGTCTTTGCCGATATGCATTGCCATTAGCAAGATAAACTTGTTGTAAAATTAGTGGATTTGTTGGTAACCGATGAAGCAACATGAAACATGCTTTAGCAGAGGTGTGCAGGCGGTCCCTGTCTCCGAAAGTGCGGCTAGTCTTCACACTTCTTCAAACATCAGTTGTATATGCTCAACCACCTTGGTATAAAGCGATGCAAAAATGCGAGGCTGCAAACCTCAGCCTACTCCTATGGCTCTTTTGTTGCAATAAATTGCACCTTAAGGGCTTCTGTTGTCTTTCCACTGCGTTTTGTTTCATAGGAGCTTTAAAATGAGAATAAGTTCCAAATATTCAACTGCCTGACTGAAGTCAATGGATTACTCTGTTCAAATTGATGCACTTTGTACTTTCTTTAAAATATGACTGGTTCTATTACACTGGGATACAACGTGAATTTATGGCAAGAGAATGATTTAATCTCTTCGAAGCCATAAACAGATACTTTTCTGACACTGCTATGTATATGTCGACCGCATAAACAACCATTTCACAGCCGGCATGGTCGAGCACCCCTTGAAGAGTATTTACCGTAATGTTCCACTACAAGGAAGATATGACACCACTTTGAGGTTTTACCGTGTTGATTCAAAACGCAAGGGATGCTTCTCACTTTGTTATCACTCTGTTCTTGAGAATCTTACGACTGCTGTCGCCTCATACCTGCTGTTATAAAACACAATAGCCTTGTATATTGAAATGACGTCACAACTATTTCCTTTCTTATTGATTCGTGACAAACGGCCGTTCATAAATTTGGAACGCCAACCGTAAGTTATTTTTCTCCTTAGAGGCCTCTAATTTGAACCTCTTAGTTGAAAATTTCTAATTGCAGATCGAAGCAGTTGTCACTCTTGCGTGGCGAATTTAACCGCCGCGTAGCAATCGTTCCAAGCTGCTCGATTCAATAATAAAATGAAAAAAGGCAAGTTTGTAGTTATAACAGTCTAGCTGGTCGCCTAAAAGCTTTGCCTTACCGAGATCGACTGTGCTTTATTCCACGAATCCTTCTGTATATATATCATACATTTTAGTTGAAATGATAAATGTATGGATTGGTTCGAATTTCAAATAATTAATTATTTTTCTCGCGGGTTTACGATTTACTCGCTTAGAGAGGTTGTCGCTGTAATCGACAAATGCAATTTGTTGTTGACATTTGTCAGTTTTTGATATTTAGTCAGTGATCGTGCACAACAGTATAACCAGGACCGACTTAGAGTGACTTGGCTTGAAATGAAACTTCAAAGTAGGTTTTTGGTGTAACTGGATTAAAGTGGATTAACCGAATAAAATGCAGCTAGTTCAATTAAAGTGACGTATATCGCACCGTAACGTCACATATACGAATAGAACTCAAGTGGGCTTCACATTTTTCAATCCTCAATCGCTCGATCTGCGTCTTTTAACGCCCAAGTCGATCCAATCCAGTAAAATTTTGTGATCGGATCGACTTATCTCAAATCAATCCACTGCTCGTATACAACGTGGTTTGACTAATCCTAAGCCAGTTTGAAACCACGTTATAAACGAGGCTAATAACTATGAAGGTTAACTTAAGAACCCTTAGGAACAATATATTTTTTCAATTCTATTTGTCCAATGATGTTAAGTGTAGTTTCAACAGACTTGCCTTTGGTGCAAACATGCTGTCACTGCGAGATTAACGCAAGATCAAATGATTTTTTAAAATAGTAACCAGTAAGTTTTTCTTAATTTTTGAATAAAACAGATTTTATATTAATTTGTTTAAAAATATCAGGCGATTAATTTTATAATTTTAAAATGTTCTATTATAATGTACAAACAATATTAAAGAATCCTCAGATGTATGAAGACTTTAGTAACTAAGTGTATATATACTAGGCAATAGATGGGTACGAAGTGCAATTAAATACCATTTCATAATAGCTGTAATTTTCTAGCGGATCGTTTGAATGCTGCACGTACGTGCCTATGTGTAGTTAATTTTAATGTTTCAATAGAAAGCATACATGATGTCATAATGCTCATACGATAGTTTTTATGAGTTTTGTTTTGAAAACAATAATTACAGCTGATGAAATTACTCCCAATGCTTTCGAAATGATTAGACTCATATGCCACGGTCTACATATAGCAGTGAATTACTAACCAGCTTAGTAGCACAACATACGAGTATGTACATAGATTACTAACACTGATTTCACATGTGTTAGCGATGTGGTTACTTCGATGTCTATGAAAATTTACTTTAAAGCATAGTACTGAGTTCGATTTCACGTGAAATTTTCATACAAAATTTCGCGCGAAATCTGTTTCGGCGAAAATTTCGCTTGAAAATAAGCAAGTTTGGTACTGTGTTCTTCGCATGAAAAGTTGCTTTGAAGTTGCTTTCGCTTTGAAAACATAGATGGCACTGAAACATGTTGTCAATCATTTTACGCCAATTTAGTTTGTGCAGTTCATTCTTTCGAGCGAAAAAGTGACATTTAGTGTTTCAATTTGAAAATTGAGCAGTGCAAATGACTTTCCAATAAGAAAATCGATCGAAAAGTGAAATTCTTGACATTTTATCCGTCAAGAATGAGCAGTGTCTCTGCTTTTCTCCGTTGTCAAAATTTTCGCTCGAAAGAATGACCAGATAATGGAAACATGTCAAAATTTCACGTGAACTCGAACTCAGTACCAGCCTTAAGGTGCGAATAGATAGCATCAGAAGTTACTACAGTGAATGAGGTACCTGTAAGTGTGTAGTTCGAGTGAAGATCTACGAATCAAAATGCTAACAGCATCTAACGGCTTATTTAAATGAGGCGAACGCATGATATAACGCACAATTGTCGAATTAGATTCATGTGCTTATGAATTCAAAAACATGAAGGTAAAATGATACTGAGTGTATATATGTACTTACTCCCTCAGAATCAATTAATCCGTGACCAAAAAGATCCAGATAATATTGCACGATATTGGTTCATTGGACTTGTTCACAATTCTCTAATAGCATGAAGTTCGTACGTTTGAATTGAAAGCTCTTGTGCAATTTGTAGGGTTCGATGCATTCTTCAGTATGTCTATTCCTCTTCTGCTTTTAAATCCATTTTTTCGAGTTAAGGGCATTAAGTATTACGCTGACAATGTTACTGTCAATTACTAAGATGGAGATGATTTTAGACACAGTAAAGAATAGTGCAATCCAAGAAACTTTTCAATGGAAAATAGGATAGATGCTTGATAATTGGCTGCTAGGACATCGATAAGATGACGATAAGACCCAAAGATAAGACATCGGAATGTTAGAAATAAAAAATTTAGATATTTCGGTACCTAATAAGTTTTAATTTAAACAATTGACAATTAACAATGGATTGATGTTCGCTTACCTTCCATCACTTCTACTATTCTATTTAACAGAGTTCTAAAAAAAAATCTTTAAAAGAATTTCGCAGAAGAAAATTCCATGTCGCTTGAATTGCACCCCTTTGTTCGTTCAGCACCTGGTACTGCTTTCAGCCACGGTAAAAAGCACGTGACAATTGACCCCAGACATTTTCAATTATATTAAGATTTGGCGATCGCAAAGGCTATTATAACATGTTGATGTTATGCCCAGCGAAATATTCCCTTAAGATGTTCGCGGTATGTCAGTAGAAAGTCTTCATCAGAAATTCTGGCTCCATTTTGCTGGATCTCCTCATTTATAATTTTAATATAACCCCTCATTTTCATTCGATTCGAAATAAATCAAATTTCTTTTTTTTCCTTTATACTCAATTCTGGCTGAAACCATAATTCCACCACCTCTCAATTGACGTCCGATTTTTATCAAAGGATATTATCTCAAATTGTGGAAATAATGCGACCAGTTATCAGGTCCATTCAGGCAGAAATGTTTTTCGTGGGTAAAAATTAATTCTCACCATCGCTTTTACCATTTAATGTGTTCACGGGAGCAAACCAGATTCTCTCTTTTTTTTGTCTGCCAGTTAGCTGATGTAATTTTTTTCCACTTCTTAAATTTTAGTCACCCCTTTTATAGTTCTTTGTACGTTCCAAATTTTTGTTTTAACTCCAGCTTCCACAGTGATTTGACTTGCATTGTTGGTTGAATTGGATGCCATTCTTGAAATTGTACGTTCTTCTCGTTGACGAAAGCACGTGATCGGCCTGAGGAGCTCTGAGGAAATTCATCATTATTTTAGCGATTGTTGGCTACACTTTTATGGTTTTTTTTCTTCAAATTTTAGATTTTTATTAATTTTCACAAGAACTCATTTAAAAACTGTCTTCACATGTTTTATTTCAAGAATCCATGCTATTTGCTATTTTTTCGATACCAACTCACCTAAGGAAACTTTAAATCTGCAAAATTTTCAAATCATTCGTATGTTTTTTTAAAAGCCAATTATTAAGAATCTTTGAAAATTTCATGAATGAGTAATTTAGGAATACTTTTATCCATTGAAACTTCAATAACCTTTCATTAGTTCAATAATTAGAGTTTCTGAAAATTGAGGAGTGTCTCATCATTTTGCAGCGGAGTATGGATAATTTGATGAAGGGTTAGTGCAACTGGAGGGAGAATAGCTTTAAATTTTAAAACTGAAAGGGCATAATATATATATATATATATATATATATATATATATATATATATATATATATATATATATTTATATATATATATATATTTTTATATATATATATATATATATATATATATATATATATATATATATATATATATATATATATATATATATATATATATATATATATATATATATATATATATATATATATATTTTTATATATATATATATATATATATATATATATATATATTTATATATATATATATATATTTTTATATATATATATATATATATATATATATATATATATATTATTAGATTTTTTGTCTTAAAAAAGTGAAAAATTGAAAAAAAGATTCGATGGTTTGAAGTATTTCCTCACGTAGATGCCGTAGTGAAAAGGTTGCTCCACATCAGTAAAAAATTACTCAGGCTTATTCCTTGTAAGCACTGACGTATCTTGTAAATTTTTGAACGATCTGGTAACTTTCTGAGACGTTATAACAACCCTAGCTTTCATAAAAATTCTTAAAAAAAAAATTTCTAAAATTTCTAAAGCGTTAGCGTAACCAAGCTAAACATATTTTTGTGAATTTCGTTGTGTATATTTTTTTTCTAATGTCATTTTTTCATAGAAACATACCTAAAAAATCGCTAAAATGTTCAAATATAACTAGATTTTGTCTCAAGAGGTCGATTTTGAGCCAAGATTTAGTTATATATAAATATACATTCTTAAAAATTCAGCTCGATCCCTCACTGAATCTTATCTACATTCCCTGAATGCTCCTACGCTACTCACTAGCTTATACACGACACGATATTCCTATTTTTCGTCTAAGAAACCAAAAAAACAAACTGATAAACAGTCTTACACTACAGACCAGTGCTGCCATATTAGGGAATATAGCCCTAGATTTAGGGATATTTTAAAAACTTCAGGGGACAAACAGGGGAAAAAATAGTCAGGGTTTTGTTTAGGGCATTCTGAAATTTGATAATACATTTTTCCGGAACGGATGTTTCAATAAATAATAATCTCGCAATATGTCATGTTGATCTTTTACTGATATAAGAAAAGAAAAAGATGATTGGGGGAAAGTTTCAGCTCACATTAAAGAAGTTTGCTCCATGTGACGGCAGTCTTACACCTATAAAAATTTACATTTAAATAACCTGGTTTTTGAGAATGCCGAAAAATTTCCCGGTAATGACGTCACCATGGCTACTTAGGGTAATTTTAGGGATAAATAGAAAATGTTTGGGGGTAAGGCGCAGTGCATATCTGGCAGCACTGCTACATACTGACCAAGTGATCTGCAAAATCTCCTTGGCTAAGTACTTCATTCTTCCATTTTTTTTCTTATCTAAAAACCAAATTTTCCAGAAATTACATATGCCAGTGTTTTCTCTCTTTGGTTATTTTAAATATATGTACCTATACATCCATGCTCATAAACAATACCGTTTGGCCTTGGAACAGGTAACGTCAATAGAACTCAAAAATAAATATTGAATCAGAATGCATTCCGAATACATACTAACCGACACGAATTGTTAATACAGTAGCAAGCACTTCATTATATTCACAGATATGTATAGGGAATGACATCAAAATCTAATATAATCTTATCAGACTTGAAACAAGAACGATTGGTTGTCGTATCCAAAACTCGTATTTTATCACGATATACATAGAATAAACAAAGGAAGATATAAATCTTGCTCCAATAAAATTATTTTTTTGCGAATTATTCATTTATATCTTTTTATGCAATTATTATGCATCCGTAAATGGAATTGCCGTAGACGCGTGTTATATCATTAGTCTTTTGAGTAGGTGATTCACGATAAACTTAATTTGAAAATCAAATACTCTAGACAGAACTAATTAATATTTATATAATTTGCTATGGAAAATAAACAAAGATTGGAATTGAACAGATGTTTTGGAAAAAAATAGTGTGAAATGAAATGATGCTGTCTGAAGAACACTAAGGTCATTGTAATTAATATATTTTAGTCTGATCCAGTTAATTTTAGTTGGTAAAATTTGCTAAATAATAAATTTAATGCTCAGAAAACAAATCTATACAGATAGAGCTTCAATTGTACATACATATGTACATATATTAAATGTTTCCATTCATGTTTTCAAAACAAATAGTCTTTTGAAGTATTCAACATCCGCTTTGGAAAAATCTTGTTGGATTGCGTCAATGGCTATGTTCCCAAACCACCGAGGAGGGTATTTGTGGCAATTCACAGAATTTTTCACTCCATTACAAGCGTAAACATGTATGTACATGTGTTAGGGTATATCCACATGTTCAAGAGGGTAGAGACAAAACAAACCTCCAACATTTGATGTGCATCCACATTCCACACATTGGTGTACGCTCAACTAATGCATTATGCAGCGATACTACTTTTCATGGATCAGTGCCAACCGTTTGAAGAGAATTAAAATATGTAGTACCTATGTACATGTAGGTACAATGTTTTTTACATTGCGGAATTGATATGATAATTCTTTGAAATAAATATATTCTCTTCCTGAAAACTAGCGATTTTCATTAAGTAAGAAAAATATTTACTTCCATTGCCTAGTATTCTTTAACACCTTCAATATCATAACAATCTACTGCAATGACGATGCATAGACTTATGCCGCAATTACACGCTCGACAAATGTTGGCGGGCTGAGAGTGTGAATGGTCACCTCGTCGATTCACCCCTATTTTTTCCACATGCAAAAACATGGAGGATGTAATTTTCCAAGTTGCTCGACGAAAAGTTCGGGGAGAGTGTAATTTCGGCATTAGAAGTATGCACTTGAAAATTATTTTGCCATCAGAAAGCGAGAAGATGGTTATGATTTTTTCCGACCGGCCCCAAACAGGGTAAACCTTCTTCTACACAGTAGCTACGTATACAAACAGGATTGAGGTATGGATTTGGAATGGAATCGAAATTTTCTAAAAGTCAAAGTAGGTTTCCAGTGTGATTGGACCGATTCGACTGAATCCAAATCAAGCCGATATGACTAATCTCAATCCTGTTTCAAATCACAATCTATACGTAGCTAGTGATGACTGGAAGCCGTTGCAAGGATTGCTTAAGCCCATTAAAATGTATGCCGATTAAACAGTTTCCCACAAGTCTGCTCGACGCATGAAAAAAATATACTTCAGACAGAATAACGTTTGAAATTTACCAAGGGCTTATCGTTTTCACTTCTGGTAAGGGATTTTTCGAGCTGAAATTCTGTCTGAGGGAATAATGCACGCATAGAATGTGTGCATGAGTTGTTTGTTGTGCGCGTCTGACAATTTTTTTTCGAAATGAATATACCTATAGGGAATTATGCATGTATGGTATTAAATGTACCATGAACTAACTACATGGTTTATGGGTAGGGTACCATCCAGTTCCTAAAAATCTGTTCAGATACCGAAACAAAGCAATAGGAGTCTTTAAAGCAGCTATAGTACTCGTTACAATCATGAAATTGTTTAGTCACTTTGATGTTTGAAACTAGATGATAAGAGTCGTGATTCCGGTTGAAGATATGACATGATAGGCGTTATAACCGTCAATGATATCGTATACACCGAACGTTTAGTCCGCGGACTAAACACCAAATTCCACCTAAATTTTTTAGTCCACGTGGTGTATACACTCGCGGACCGACCTAAATTTAGGTCGGGCCACGATTTCAAGCGACCTGACCTAAATATAGGTCGTGGACTATAATCTTGTAAACACACGCGACCTAAACATTGATTTTTGCGCGACTATTAATAAAACACAAAATCATTGAAATAAACATGTTTGAGAGACAAATGAAACGATAAGTACAGTGCATGAACGAAAATTAAACTAAATGACAGCTGTCACATACAAACGAGGACTAAACTAGACCTAAGCGAATTTTAGGTCAGGTTGGTTGTAAACACTTGAGGACTAAATTCATTTAGTCCGCGCTTTAGGTCAGGTCACTTTTGGTCCGACCGCTGTAAACCTGCACAATAATTGAGGGATGGTTTTTCAGTTTGACTGCAGCGATGTGGGCGCAATAATTGATAATAAGCTACATTAGTTAATTGATAATAAGCTACAAATTGATAATAAGCTACATTAGATCAAAAATTTGCTCTTACGGCACGTTACCACAAATCAAAATGTATCTTTCCTACAAACAAAATTGTTCTTATTCTTTAGCTGTTTATGAACTCTCTCGTATATATGCACTAGTCAAAACAAAAGGCAATACTGTGATAATGTGCCAATGATTATTTCATTGAGTTATGCACTAACTTTCACCGATTTAAAAATAAATTGATTAAAAAAAATAAAAGTTTTTATGAATAACACCATAAAGTTTTGGTTAACGCGAATAAATTAATTGTGAAACTGAAACAATGCAGTGACACCTGCGCAGAAAAATTAAGGACGCTGGTCGAAAAAAAATTAGATGAGCGCGATTAAAGGGGCAAATGAAAAACCAGTGCTCGAAAAACCACAGCAAACCTGAAGAATAATGACGGAAAATTTTCACTAAAGAAACCTTGAAGAGCGCCAAACAATACGTCATAGGTATAATCAGAGCTATTTAGGCAAATGCTCTTTTTGTGGATGAGAGCAAATGGTTGAAACTCAGAAGACCCCTGGAATTAAAAAATTGCAGTCCTCGGATTCCAAAAATTTACAGGAAGGGTCAAATGTGATGGTTTGATGGAAGTTATGTCTGCTAATGGAGTTTCTTGTTGGAACCGAAGATTGTCCAATCGTTCATATCTTCAATTTCTTTGCACAAAAACTCAGTTTGCATCCGTCTGTTACGCCAAAGTGTATGGAAGGTAAGTCGGTAAATTTCTTCCATTATGGGAAAAAAACACTTTGACCTTGAAATACGCCTCCATTTACGCAATGCAATATTCGTCAAAGCGACCTGAAAGAGTTTTGGATTTTATGCCAGTAGTGAGCAACGAATAATCTAGCCTGAGTATGTAGTTGTCGAATCTTATCTTGGATCTCTTTCTGTTCCATGCGATTCGACGAAACTTTCTAAGACTATAATCGTATACATATACGGAGTTTACACGCTAGTTAGGAACTAACTCCATTCGAACTCCCTTCCCTCCCTTTAAGAAGTTCGTTCCTAATCAGCGTGTAAACTCCGTATACGAGGCGTGGCAAATAAATAACGAGAATTATTTTTTTGTGTTTCAGTTGGCAGCACTGACGCAATGATTGAGACATGTGTTTAAAGGTTATAATATACCAGGTTATCACCGTACAAAGTTTCAGATCGATTCCTATTACATTTTGGTGACAGTGTTTTTTTGAAATTAGTGTTTTAGCGATCTGTTTTGAAAAATGAGTGATTGAAATTTCGAACAAAGAACAATGATCAAGTTTTTGGTTAAACCAGGTGAAAAACCAGAAAAAATCTTCAGAAAACTTCGTCCATTGTATGGGAGTGACTCTTTATTCAGGATTGGGCGCCCCAATCGTGGCAACCACAAACGCGAATACCGAGCGTTTGAGAGTATTAATTTCTTCTGATCGGCGGTTCACCCTCAGGATGCTGTCTTGCGAGCTAGGAACAAACAAAGAAAGCATTCGAACAATACTACATGAAAATTTGCACCAGCGTAAACTGTGTGCAAAAATGGTTCCGAAAAATTTGTCAGTTGATCAAATTTGCAGTGATTTGAGCGTATTGACAATGAGAGGCGAGATTGTCATAGGAGATGAGTCTTGGTTGTTTAAGTATGATCCTGAGACGCAAAGGCAGAGCATGTAATGGATGGAGGAGGGGAATGTGTGACCGACAAAAGATCGAATGTCAAAATCATGAATCAAATCAATGATCATATGTTTTTTCGATATCGAAGGTTTGATCCATAAAGGATTCGTTCCAGTGGGCTAGAATGTTACGTAGTTTTTTACATTACCGTACTGGAGCGTCTGAGGCAGAGAATCTTCAGAGTTCATCTCATTTTTGGCTCAATAAAGATGGATTTTGCACCACGACAACGCCCCATGTCATTCTTCATTGGTTGTGCGTGAGTTTCTGACCAAAAAACAAATCTCTGTACTACTCCATCCACCTTACAGCCCTAATCTCGCTCTTTGTGGCTTTTTTTTTTGTTCCCCAAACTGAAAAACCATCTCAAGGGGCATCATTTTGAGGACGTACAGGCCATTCAAACGGCTACTACCGATGTTTTGACGAGTTTTACTTCTGAGGACTATGTCAAATGTTTTGGCAGCTGAGAGAAACGCTGGCGCAAGTGTGTTGCTCTTGATGGAGGTTACTGTCAAGTGGCATAAAGCTGTTTTGATATTGTTTTCAATAAATATACTTTTTAATGATAAGTTCTCGTTATTTATTTGCTACACCTTGTATGTATACGGACCAAAAATTCAATGATCTAACCTGAGATAAAATTCGACGACTACATACTCAGGCTAGATTATTTGTTGCTCAAATACGGCTCACTACTCGCAAAAATACCCATACTCTCTGGGGCTGCTTTGAAATATATTGCACTGCGTAAATGGAGGGGCAATTTCAAGGTCAAAATGGTTTTTTCCAAAATGGAAGGAGCTACCCACATATCTTCTCGTCACTTTGGTTACGCTCTCCATTGATCGTAACGGCGTTGTCAGCTTCATTTTCGAAGAAAAATAGGCCAATGATACCACGACACCCAACTGTAACTCTTGGAGGATGCTTGGTTTCTCTACGACAAAGTTTGCATTTTTCGAGCCCCAAATGCGACATTTTTGCTTGTTTACATAGCCACCAAAATGGAAAGGCGCATTATCAGACAACATAGTTTTTCGCGCATATTCGAAATTATCTTGGAGCAGCTCTTGGGGCCAAAACAAGAAGTGACATGGTTGTTAGCCTTCAATTTCTGAGTCAACTGGATGAAGAAGTTGAAATATTTGTACATAATCCTCCTAAGGGTAGTATAGCTAATGTCCTGTTACTTCGATCTGCATTGAGCTTATGTTTTGCGATTGGTTCGCACACTTTCTGCCGCAGCGGTAATATCATCGGGTGAGTGTATTCTACGTGCACAGAGCCCGCGTTTGTTGTCCACCAGCAAGCCTGTTTCATGAAATTTTGCCGCAAGTGTATGTTTTCCCTTCTAGTCTACAATATCATAGACAACGTATATCGCCTCTGACGCTTTTCAAGCAGAGAATATTTGATGCGAGAAACTAGTTCATTTTGCGGAATCAGCATCCGAAAGCAGTATCAAATGCAATTATTTTTGTGAGCTAATTATTTAAAGTTAATTAATATTTAATACTCTCAATAAGAACATACTTTCGTTGGATAAAAGTCGCAGTTGATAAAATTTATCATAACTAACGTAAATAAAAATTAATATTCTCCCGCTGCATGTGATCAGATATATTGAGTCTTGACTAAGTAGTGCTCGGAGTCGCAGTTGGCCCCACGAAAGGTTCGCACAACTAAAATACTGGAGGCCCACCTTTTCTGCATCAGAATATGATCAATCTGATTAAAGGTGCGGCCGTCATGGGCATCCCCGGACGGCCGCACCTTTAATCAAATTGACCCTACACTTCTCTCTGTGTTATAATTCCATCCGAATTTCATACAATAGCTCTGAAAGAAATCCACACAGTGCTTATTCTTGTATAACATAGCGCGGTATTTGTGGTCGTTAAAATGATGCACCTGGTAGCCTGAGCTATAAAATATAGCTGCAAGAGATATAGGGAAAATTGGTTGGTGTTTCGTGGCGAAAATTTCCATGTTATGGGATTTTCTGCTATATGGATAGTCATGCGTTTAGTCTCAATACCTGTACACAACACATAGTATCGACTCCTTTGCATATATTCTCGGAGAGCATTGGCTGTTAGAGCCAGCGATCCTTATTTCGAATTCAGTTTAGGGCAGCTGGAAATTTTTGCTTCTTATCAGGACCTAAAATAATGGCGTTGAGAGCTATATTACATGGCTTTGAAAACTGCACATATGCATACATACATAGTACACACTCCCATCAATATAGTTCTTACTCCTATAAATTTTTCGCTAGCATTATGGTGCCGAAATCAGCATGTACAGAGCACCGCACATATATAAGTTATGGTCCCTGCTGCTATGGTTTTTAAGAATATCTATATTTAAGTATATCACTATTGGATGGAGATAAATGGCTAAAAACTTAATTACTTGAAGCGAACGAAAAGATACAGAATAATGTGTGTTTTAATACAAAATATGAGACCAAATCCACTGGCTGCGTACTAAATAGAACAGAAAAACGATCGCCCTCTTCTGGTAAGAAGATAAGGATGTCAATTTATTTTGATTCTAAATTAGAACAAGTGGTTGATTACAATTTTTTCGACACGTGTCACTATTCCTCGACGTTTAGCGCAAACAGCTTTTTATTGTTAGAGCATGCCAAAATTTCGATCAACTAAGCTCAAAGTACACACAATAGACGTTTGACAAAATTGAATGAGCTGTTTGATCAAGCATACAACCTTGATAAGTTCACTGCCTTTAATATTTTCGTAGCATTAGGACACGTTACTTTATTAATAGACACCATATGAATTTCAACTAGTAAAGAATATGTATCTTTGCCAAAACTATTATGAAATATTACGAAATTGAAAGTAAGATATTATGAAATATATATTGATATGAAAGCAGAACTTTAGAGAGCATGAAGCATCAGAATGTCTGTTACTCACCCGAAATAGTAGACCAAAATCTCTAATTGAGGAGATTGTAAACATTTCACAATTATCTAGCGAAAAATATACCAGCTGGCGATAATCCACGCAAAAACAATTCAAACAGTAAATACACTCCGTTGTGTTTTTTTTTTTCTATTTTTACTTTATTGCCGTCTTGACATTGTACCTTGGATTTCTATCGATTCAGTATTTTCAGAACACGGACAGTAATCTATCTCCGGCGAAGTCGGTGAAGTTCACTTCACATACGAACGTAGATACATACGTATGTATTTTTGCAAATATATTGGAGCATGCTGGTATGATTATTGACGAAAAAAATTTAGTATTTTAGTGATACCGATTCCATCATAGCTATTATAATCGGATTTAATTCGAGAGAGAAGAAAAAAAAAATTTCGATCGAATCGAAAAACACAATTTTTTTTTAAGAGCTTTTGATATCAGTAACGATTCGAATATATGTACGTATTTCTTGCATGCTCTGTTATTTTCGTGTCGTTTTTTTTTCTATGAGCCTCAGGCTATTGAACTTCCACAAATGCTGTGAGGAAAAAAATGAAAACAACATGACTACGCTGTTTTTATAGATTCGATGGTTGGTACCAGAATAGATGTATTTGATATGTATAAAACCGATGAATATACATACATGCATTGTTGATATTGGTTATCACACTATCTTTACTGTTGTCATAGATATCGAAGTGAAGTATCTACGTTTAGGTAAGAGCACATATAGGGTTATTTACTTTTCGTAAAACAATATACAGTGAAATCTCTCTTAAGCGGACACCCACGGGACCGAAAAAATTGTCTGTTAAAGAGGAGTGTCCGCTCAAAAGGAATTTTTAGTAGCAGTTAACTCCTCGAAAAAAACGGTTTACTTTTGTATACAAATGTGTTTATTTATTATAACTAAGTAACAAAAATGTATTTCTTTCCAAAAAAAAAAATCAGTTCAAAATCAACAAAAACATGTAAAGGCAAATTAAACATTAGCAACCATGGACTTGTATGTACATATACATAAATTATTTTGGAGAAAAAAACTCATTTAATGTGGATTGACGAACCATTTTACGAATTCCAGCATCTTGATAGTGGGATTTTAGATTTGACAAAAGATTCTATGCATAATAGTTCCCTTGATTTCTCGCAAAATTTTGCAATTTATGTAAAATTTTGCTCGCTTCGCTATATGTCCCAACATCTGGAACTAGTGGTTCTTCGTCTGACTCATCTGAAACTTGTAATTCCTCGATGGCGTCTGCGTGTTCCTCTACATCTTCACAAGACAATTCACTTTCAATTCCGAAATAGGTTTCGATGCTTGAATTGTTTAAAATTTCTGGTGCAAGTGCGTTACCTATTTCAGCCAGTACAGCTAGTGGTATATCGTCTTCTGCAGAAAACTGTTCAGAACAAGAATTCTCAGTATTGCCTTGAAAGATGCCTGCTTTGCGGAAACAGTTACGAATTGTGTCCTTTGTAACACTTTCCCAAGCATTTTTTATGAAATATATCGCATCTAGCAGGTTTATGCTTTTTGCAAGATCATGTGCCGAACTAGCAGTGTCTATATTCAGCAAAATTTGCTTCACTATTTGCATCCTGTAAAAAACTTTCAGCGATTTTATAACACCTTCGTCTAATGGCTGGCAGACTAATGTGCAGTTCGGGAGTAGAAAAATTAGCTTAATATTTTTAAATTGTAAATGTGTCGGATGTGATGCGGCATTGTCCAAAAACAAAAATATGTTTCTATTTTCTCGTCCCATTTTTCGATCTAAAATCTTAAGCCAATTTGTCATTATTTCACCAGTCATCCATGCTTTGCTGTTGGACAAATAGGATACTGGCAAATCATTGATGCTAATGTTTTTAAATGGTCTTGGTCTGGCCCATTTACCGATTACAAGAATCTTTTCCTTTTCACCAGCCATATTCGCACAAAGTAGTATCGTTATTCTTTCCTTCGATAACTTTCCCCCGAAACAAGATGCTGGAATTCGTAAAATTTTTAAGCGTTAAGGTTTTGTTAGGCAATGCGCGGAAGAACAATCCCGTTTCATCGGCATTGTATATATCTCGGGCTGAATAGCCCTGAATAATCGATGGAAGCCTTTGTAAAAATGATTCGACATCGACAGGATTAACGCTAGATGCTTCTCCTGAAATTGCCTTAAAGCTAATATTGTGTCGAGTACGGAACTGTTCTAGCCACCCTGCAGATGCAGAAAAGGTTTCCAAGCCAAGGTTCGTAGCAATTTGTTTTGCTTTATCGCGAACTATTGGTCCTAAAAAGCAAAATCAGAGAAATCGCTGTAAGCTATGGAATTCATTGTACCTGACAAAGGAATTCCTTTGTTTCTACCTTTGAGGAACCATTCATAGCATCTTTTGTCGATTTGTAACCCGTCATCTTTTAAAAAACTCCTCTTTTCATTGATGTTACAATTTGAGTGAAATTTTTCTTCTAAACTACCTCGATTCTTTAAAATATCTGCAGCCTGAGTTTTTCCGATTTTAAACATTTTTGAAAGTTCGCGGACACTAAGTTTTTGTCTTTTGTAAACGTTTATTATTTCAACTTTTTCTGTTAGTGTCAACCGATTCCGTTTCGTCGTCATTTTATACTAACAAAACGCAAATACTACACTGTATACTAGTTAACACAACACCGTGAGCAATTTACTAAGCTACTGATATGAAAAGCAATGTGCTTCGTGCTTCGTTCGTTGTTGTAAGCAACTGCAAACTTCAACAAATGCACACAGAAGCATTTTTGCTGACTTTTGGATTGACTTTGCTGCGTATATTGATTGCATCATCTTCTTGGTGTCCGTTCAAGAGAGGTTTTAGCTATAGAAATTATTCTACGGGCACCGTCCGCGTCCGTTCAAGAGAGGTGTCCGTTCAAGATGCTAAAGAGGTGTCCGTTCAAGGGACTCAAAAAAATGTACGTTTAAGAGGGGCGTCCGCTTAAGAGAGGTGTCCGTTAGGTGAGGTTTCACTGTAATTAGCTTTTTCCACAACGATATATGTAGTTCAAAAGTAATTTAGATTTTGCTGACAAGCATTTTATGCTAAACCGTATGAAACCTAAACTAATGACAAAGACGTTTTTGTTTTAATTAATTGGAGCGACAATCTTGAGTTGAATTTTGCGTGATATTTTGTATTATTTCCTTCTTTTCAATGCCAAAAGCCATCCAAGCATAATAATATCATGGCGATAAATTGGTACATATTACTATACTGCCTTACTAAGCATAAAGGTTCGATCTGCATTTTTCTCATTTTTGAGTTAACACCGGATTCGAAAACTATATCAATATTGAAAAATGCACTCTTCATAAGACCTCCTGTACAAATCAAAACACAAATCAGTGAATATCTCGAAAGTACTAAAATGTAGATAAAACCTTTATGGGCCATTCAGACAAGCGTCCATGCGTCCATGCGATCTAGCGTGTTTTGCTTACACGAGTCAATTTGTTTTTTTTTTTTTTTTTTTTTTTTTTTTGTTTATATAGGCGGGTCTAAATGCTGATTCATGTACAATCGATTTTATAATGATTTCTTTCGCTCAGTGGCATGTGTGGATGATTCGTTGGTGATCATTTCAATATATGTTTTGTGGATGATTATTTTATTATATGTTTTGTGGATGATTATTTTATTATATGATGATGTGGATAATATTTTTTTTGCATCCTTACGTGCAGGACTATTACGAAAAAATTACAATGCATACGAATATCTAAACACAACCAATTTTATATGAAGGTATATATAGTCATATGGATAAATATATACAATTGCTACCAATTTATTTGTTTGGGAGGAAGAAAAAAATGGGGAATAATTGAGGAATGGGAACTAGTAATGTTTTAAAATTGATCACGGAGATGTTTTCAAATATTAATTATTATAATTCAGATAGTATGAAAATAAAAAAAAAACCATCGTTGCAAGCGTGTAATATCCATCCATGGATCAAGTACTAAAGGTTACGACATGAGCATGACCACACCTATTCGTGACGAAATAGAATGCAAACACGCCTACAAAACATCCAAAATTAGCCGGTTTTTAGGTGAATGAAGAGTTCTGTTTTTGGTTGTGTCCAAATCTATCTGTTAATGAGAATGTTAATGAGTTTATTGGATGTTACAAGCCTAGGCAGACGGGCAATTAAATTGCTGATTTGAAATGGAGAAATTGAAAGTACTTGAAGTGTGTGTTGCCTCTTTTATGCTCTAATTAATTAAGTTAGAGTACAAAAGACGCAAGATTGACATTTAAATTCTTTAAATGTATGAATTTTTACAATGAAATTATTATAAGTTCGCATAGTTTGATTGTGAGCTCATTCAAGGATAAACGACTAAAGTTCAAGTATCATTAAGCGATTTTTAAATGAATATTAATTTTGCCTAGTAACGATGTTTAGTTAGAACTACCGTATGATAGACAGCACTTAAATGATCATTTATGACAAATAATCATTTAGGCAGTGCTGTTATACAATGAAAAGAAAAAAGCAATACAATTCATACACTCGACTATTTTTCCATAATTCGCCGGTCTCCGGTATGTGACGAAATAGGATGCAGCGCCAAACAGCGACCGCCCATTGTCGTAATCTTGTTTCCTTGATTCATGATATCCATCCTCATATCATCTCGAAATGACAAAGAGCGAAAGTAAAACAATTAAGTCAATGGTATATCAATTACCGTATCCGACTACTTTCGCCTTAGCCCCGCCTTCAAAAAACTGGATTTGAGTTGACTTGACTCGTTTAATCTAAAAACGCATGGACGCATGGACGCTTATCTAAATGGCCCATTACGGGCCATTCAGACAGGCGTCCATGCGTCCACGCGTCCATGCGATCTAGTGAGTTTTGCTTACACGAGTCAATTTGATTTTGTTTATATAGGCGGGTCTAAAGCGAAGGAGATGGAGTATGCTGATTCATGTACAGTAGATTTTATCATGATTTCTTTCGCTCAGTGGCATGTGTGGATGATTCGTTGGTGATCATTTAAATATATGTTTTGTGGATGATTATTTTATTGTATGATGATGTGGATAATATTTTTTTTGCATCCTTACGTGCATGACTATTATGAAAAAATTAGAATGCATACGAATATCTAGACACAAACAATTTTATATGAAGGTATATATAGTCATATGGATAAATATATACAATTGTCTGCTACTAATTTATTTGTTTGGAAGGAAGAAAAAAATAGGGAAAAATTGAGGAATGGGAATTAGTAATGTTTTGAAATTGATCACGACGATGTTTTCAAATATTAATTATTATAATTATTATAATTCAAATAATATGAAAATAAAAAAAAACCATCGTTGCAAGCGTGTAATATCCATCCTCTTATCCATCCATCCACTTATCAACTCGAAATGACAAAGAGCGAAAGTAAAACAATTGTCAATGGTATATCAATCACCGTATCCGACCACTTTCGCCTTAGCCCCGCCTTCAAAAAACTGGATTTGAGTTGACTTGACTCGTGTAATCTAAAAACGCATGGACGCGTGGAAGCATGGACGCTCGTCTGAATAGCCCATTATGCTTAGTATGGCATTATACTGCACGTACGTCTGTTAATAGTATTACATATAAGTGAATCCATCAACACAAGAACACAATCAGCTTGAACTTGAATTCGGCAGCACTGACTTCTAACACTTCATCTCTTTTAAAATTCATTACGTCATAAAATAAAGAAAAAACGATCAGCTGACAAAAATAAAATGAAAACATACCTACCATTGCCGAAAGCTTTCATCGTTGATTTACGAGCATGGCAATGTGTAGTAGGCGGGCTTGAAATAAACTTATGAAGTAATCAGCTGTTCGATAGAAGTAGAAAAACAATTTTACAAGTAACCAAGCGAACGAAACAAGATAGATCGCGTCAAGTTTTATTAGTGTCTGGAGTATAAAACGAAAAAAAATGAAAAAAGTCGACTAGGCACTCAACATGTGTCTCTAATTGAATAGAACTCGACAATGCATTAAAGCATCATGTTGACCTTCCCACGTAGAAAACGGTGTGTAAAGAAGAATTAATGCAATTAAAATATCATTTTCACAATTGATACTTAAAACAAGAAATTGAAAGTTAAATCGGCCGCTTTGACATTGATATGCTTGTTAAAAGTAATAAAGTCCAATTACACGTATGTATGTATGCTTTTTATATAGTATAGGTACTCGTATGTGAATTTATAGAAATATTCAATATACCGATGCCAACATAATGATCAAATTTCGGCTACAGCAACTTCACTGTGAATAGTAGTATTAATTCAGTGTCAAGGTTATATTACGCGTATGCTTAATTAAAACAAAAACTTTGTATTGCTCTAATCCCTCAATTCAACATTTTGATGTTTTTTTGTTCGTTCTTTATCGAATTTTTCCCACTTAGGAACTGATTAAGTTTGACCGACAAAACCACCAAAGCTTTATCGATATAAAAGCAAATACAATTCAATGGCTTAATAGTCATGTGTTCTGCAAGCAATCCTGGAAATGGTTTTATAGTTGCTTTTTGTAAAAAACGAACATGTTTCACAAATGTAATCGATGGAAATAAATAGGACATAAACTGTAAAACCGAATTCTACGAGAAAACTATTGAAGTATTCGAATTTCGCTCAACTTTTGAGTGTTGAAATAATTCAAAATAAGCTGCTCCGAATGTTAAAAAATTCAAATCACTTTTAATATGACCGAAGATATTGAAGTTACTCTGAAAATTAATGGAATATTTCATTCTTCAATAAAGGAGGTACCTGGTACCAGCTATCGCTTAAGGGGGAAAATACATGTAACTGCTAAAAAAAATCGATTTTTTTTATTACATCAAAATGTTTGAAATGCTCTTAAAATATACCAAAAAAAGTTTTGAAGCGATATTCGTATTAGTTCTCGAGTTATAGTCTGTTATAGGCAGCGCGGCGTTCCTCAGGTCGGTGGAGCTTTAAAACTTTAAAACGCGTTTTTGTCAAAGTAGTACTTTTTCAACTGCCGTACAAAATATCTCAAAAAACGTTGAGCCGATCCGGCTCAAATTTATACTACATCTACAAAAGAGTATTATCTCCCCGTTGAACCTAAATGTTATTGTAATTTCAGAAAAATAGTTTGTTTATTATTGTTTAAAGCGTGATTTTTTTGAAAAATAATCGATTTTTTTTTTGTTTAATTTAAAATTAATGTAAAAATTTAATTTTTTTTTTAAATTTTATTGGTTCACCTATGATTTATATATTTCATTAGCATAGTTTTTTCTCTCTGAATGTTGCAAGTTCCCCGGAAAAGGCGTTAAGTTGTACGAGGCAGTTTTTGATGTGTTTTTTTTATTCGCTCGCATCGCCGCCATTTTGTGTTGAAAAATTATTAAAAAAATATTTTCATTTACTGTGAGAAATGTACTTTAAGGATTTAATATTAAACATTTTCTGAATGAACAATATATATATTTTAAATCAACCTGAAATTAGCAATTTTTTTTCGATTTTACATGTATTTGCCCCCGTAAATCATGAAAAAGATTTGTAGTTTACTTAATAGTCAATAAAGAAGCACACAAATTACGACTAGCGACGATATTTAATAAACTAAGATTATACAATGTTGTACACAGCAAAGATCGCGTTCAAAAGAAGAAGAGCAAGAAATTTGACAGTCGTCCAGGTGCTGGATCTCGTAGTGATCTCAGCGCTACTCGATTTGTCGTGGCGAGTACTCCAACTACGGCTGCTACAAATTTTTCCACCAGCTAGTGCCATCTTTTGAAAGAATGGATGTCAAGTTTCATATGTATCGGCGTCAATTAGTTTGTGCTGCTTGCGTAAGCGACCAACTTTTGGTGTTTTACTAAAATGGATAATGTCGAATTTCGTGCACTGATTAAACACTTCGATTTGAGAAAGAGAACAGTGAAGCTGTTTACATTCTTGCCGAAGCATTTGGGTATGAATAAGCTGCACGCACGATATGTGCCACGTTTGCTCACAGTGGACCAAAAACTAAAACGTGTTGATGATTCGGAGCGCTGTTTGGCACTGTTACGGTGTGATCGAAAGGATATTTTTCGTCGATCAAAAATGGAGCCACTACTACACTCCAAAGTTAAACAAAAAACAGTCAGTAGAGTCGTAGGAAGCGGGCTAACGCCGACCAAAGCGCCTAAAATGTTGGTCACAGGAGACTATTATGTTGAATTTGGACCGTTTGAATTAAGGAATCCAGAAAAACCGGCCTCATATGGGAAAGAAAAAATGCTCTTTCATCACGACAACGCACAGTTCAGAGTAAGCAACCGTAAAACTGAATGATTTTCGCTACGAATTGGTTCCCCATCCACTATATTCTCCAGATTTGGCTTCCAGCGACTATTGGCTATTTTAAACTTGAACAGATGGCTCCAGAAAAGGAGGTTTTTGTCAGGTGATGAAGCTAAAACGGAAACTGAGGTCTATTTTGAAAGACTTTCTTCAGAGCGAAAGGCATCAAAATTTTGCAAAACCGTTAGACCAAGTGCGTCAATCCAGATAGAAAACATACTGAAGAACAAAATCAAAGAAGAATTGTTTTTTTTTTCTTCTTCGTAGGTACCTTCTTTATTAAAGCATGTAGTAATAGCTGATGTTTTACTTGGCTTCATTTATTCTTGTTTTCTGTTGTCAGAACTAGATTCTGTTGTCTTTAAAAGCTTAGTTTTAGATTATTTAGATGGAGTATAAAATTTAAAAGATTGTAGCACAGCTTGTCTATTCGACTTTGTATAGTACCACCGAGTTTATAGTGTGTGCTAACTCTGGTTTGAATTTAGTCTTCGACAATCAACTATTATGACGTCAGTAAATAAGTGACCTAGCAGTGAATAAGTGAACCGAGTCCAATAGTAGTAATAAAACGAATCATGGATTTAATAGTTCCGCACTCGTATAAGATGGTTTTGATTAAAGTCTTCAACAACTTTAGCTCTGAGACTTGCAGCTTATAGGAGAGACCCGTGGCGTGCGTAAGCTTTGACAGCGAAAGGATGTATGCTCATGTATGCTTATTCTGGAAAAATTATATTGCATTTACCCCACATTAGTCTTTTTCTATATCTTCACCGAAAATTAAGGAAAGTGAGTGCCAAATTTGGGTGTTCATCCAATCTATTTGAAAGTCCTGTGCGCGATAATGGTAGGGGTACAACTTTATTTGACGGCCGATGGCAAACGTCACATTGATGAAATGAAGAGGATGCTTACTTTGATGTGTTATTCCGCATAGATGACGTTTTGTTGAGAGAGAGAGAAGTTTCTTCAATGCAAGCCACAATTCAAGCGCAACTTGAAATACGACTTTATGGTGGATTTATTTCATACTTCGTTACTTGTACTGCTCATGTGGGTCTTATTGTGAGTTCGACAAAAACTAAGTTCCGAAATTTCATCAGAATTGATTTACAGAGTCAAAATAAAGGAGAAAGGTGTACTGCATTTGCGAGCCCAGTTTCTCTTGAAGGGCTTTTGTTTGTATTTTCAGGCCTTTATCAGTTTCTATGTTCCGAATGCACCACGGATTCCTGAAAACTCCTCTCAGAGCGAGAACAAAGTAGTGAAATGCCTCTGTAGTTCTCACATTGCAAGTTTGCCTCCCTTTTTATAGATAGGGCATATAAGGCTTTGACACCACTCTTGTGACATTCGTTCTTGGTACCATATTTTTTCGACCGTTTCGTGGATGATATTATTGGTGCTTCTATCGATTCCTAACGTTTTGCTGCTTTTCTGGGTTGTTTTTCTAGCTCAAATTCTTGCTGGAGGTTGACCTGGAGTTTCCTCTTCCAAAATGACCGAGGCCAATTTTTCTTCGAAGCTATGAGCAGTAATAATGAGCTCCTATCCTGATTTTTTGTCCTCGCTGAACGCTCCATTTTTGACTTTACAGAGGCTTGACTTCGCCCGGAAGGTTTTCCGGAAACTTTTCACTACTTTGTACACTTGTCTCATTTATTTGCTCGTGAGGTTGTCGTCAATTTTTTTTTCAGTTCATTGTCATAATATTTTCTCTTGTTGCAGAATAAGTAAGATAACAATTTAAACACCTGGGCTTAATACTATTCAGATATCCAACAACGAATTTATGGAGAAACCAAATTGAGAAGTTATGCAGATTCAATTGAAATTTATATAATTTTAAATCTCAACTTTCTAAGAGTAAACTGAAGTTGACACAATCTACTGTCATATATATTGCATGAAAAATTAACCATTAAGGCTAATTTTTTTTCGTGTTTAAAAATTCAATAAGTCCTCTACCTTGACTTAGTGTTACAAATTCAAACCCGCAATTCATTCCTTTCGATCAAAACACAAAGGAATCGATAAAAGTAAGTCCCGTGACAGCAACAAACAAATATGACTCTTAATCCAATTTTCCCCATCTTTTTACACGGAAGTACATATAATATGCGCATAATCGTGATGGGGAAAGAAGTAAGCAATAAGCATATATTCTATTTTGTACATAGGGAAGTGAGTGTATTGGTTGAATGGAGAAATTTATCAATATTAGAAATTTAATTGTTGGTTTCGTAGCAAAAATTTACTATGTTCCAAAAAGTTAGCATAATTCTATGCATATATCCGAAAACAAAAATTTAGCATATTCAGAATAAGCAAACTTTAGATATGAATTGTTTATTTTAGGCTAGTAAATGACCCAGTCGTCATCTGATACTTTCCTAGAGAATAGAGAAGTGCGAAATCGTTTTTAGGCTAATACAATTTAAGCAAATTAAATGTTATTTTGTTTGATCTGTAGCATTTCCTTAAGAACAGTCCGAAACTATTTTTATAATGCTTGTATTTTATCTATTTATCCACAAACAATATCGAATAAAACAGATAGTTAGAAAATGCATTGGGAGGAAAGCTACAGCCCAAAGTAGACAGTTAAACATTTCAGATGCCAGTTGATTTTTTTTTTTGATCGGAGATACTGCAGTATAGAAGACATTTAACCTTAGGAGCCAATGTTTATGAAACACATACGAACAAGTGTACAATGATATTTCGCCTCGTAAATATTTCATTCTTTTTCTTATACCTGTCAGTTCATTTCTAGAGAAGCCCTGCGCAGAACGAACATAATAGAAATTCGATGAGAGTCTGTATGTATAAGTTGATTTTATACAACGATGAAAGACTACAATTGAGGCAAGCTGAAATATACTGATTACGCTTTTAGCCTAATATAGGAAAAGCAGACAGAGAAGCATAGTGACATAAGGTTTATTTTGTACCTACACATTTTTTCATTTGGGTAGGATCTAATACTTAACTAAAGGCAATTTAATAGGTTATCGACCCTAAAGGCTAAGCATTTCCTTATCATTTTTCGTGTGTCATCGGCAAATAAATAAAGGTTCTTGATAAACGGATGGAATACCAGTAATGTTAGCATGTAGACTATAGAAGACTATATTTAGAAAATGTGTGATTCTTAGTTAAAATGAACTGTAAAGTAATATTTCAATCAGAGTAAACCAGAAAAAGAATGAAAAAAAAATCAATAAAAGCACTAAGATTGTAGCTATAAAAATTAAACGCATCTCAACAGGGATATGCTAGAAAAACATGAATGAAAAAATTAACTAAATTGCTAAATCGCATAAAAACTGTTATACGCTGTTATTTATAAAAATGTTGACCCAATGTGATAAAAATCCACACTGTCACATAATGATCTATCACTTCTGAAATTGTGCAATTTCAGCAGCAGAAAAAATTAAAAATATCTCTGTTGGAGGTACATACAATTCATATAGCGATGACACTCACGGCATTCTGCCAAAAAAAAAAACTAAATCTTCATTCAAACTGTGCGCAAATATGTTTATAGATAATGCTTTGGTCGTCATATATTAGAAAAATGTTCTATTTTAGGAGCTTAAATTCAATGTCAAACGAAAATTTCCTGTCACCTGTTTCTATAATCTTCCGTTTCTTTATTGAATTATTGCCAGAAAATTTTTCATATTATGTCGAAAATTTCGCAAAATTTTTAAACTGTTTTGGATGTTCGTAGTGTTGGTTGCGTTAGTGTCAAAATCTTTTAGCTCATATTATAAAAAATATACATGGTAATATATCAATATGAGATTAAAATAATTTTAAAACTAAGTTTCGCGATTATAGATACTATGTAAATTATGCAGTTTGAGAAGCCGATTGGATAGAACACGGACTTCTGGTATATGTGGTCCATGGTTCAATTCCAGGGATGGTCACACACCGAGCTTCGAGTTTAACCTACTTCCGAACAGGTGTAGAGTTAGTCGAGGAACTTATCACTCCACATTCTTATGCATTTACTTTAAATGGAGTTTCTACCAGCTCCATCCTTCAGACCCGACAAGTGTTTTAGCGGAACTACTTAACTTTTTTTTATTATAATTGTCTCATAAATTATTGAATGGAGACGAATTCATAAAACAAGTGTGCATGTATGGTATATTCTGTTTTCGTAATAAAGCTGATCGCCAGGCTCGAACAATTCGGTGAGTAAACGGAAAAGCCACGAAAATTTTGTCAACAATAATACAAATATTTCTCCCCGGCCTGTTAAGAAAAAAAATCTAACTTCTGACCAGTTGCAAATACTTGAGCAATGGGCTACATACCTGTACTTCAAGGGAATGTGGAGCAACTAGAAAGGAAATCAGACCGCGATTCAATGTAGGCAAATTAATCAAAAGGGTGATACAAATGCAGTTAACCACTTTTACTGATGATTACCAAATTATAATCGGGAGACGAGTCAGCTTTATTTATTTATTTATTTAGAATCCATTTAACAGATATATATCCAATTGTAAAATGGAATATATATATATATATATATATATATATATATATATATATATATATATATATATATATATATATATATATATAAAAAACAAAAAATTAAAAGTCATATGTATGAAAATTCAATAATCCAAATATGATAAGCAACGAAAATAATACAATAAATTAGATTCAGAAATAGAAACAGAAAAATAATAATAATAGAATAATAAGAGTTAAAATGAATAAATAGTAAGTAATCCTAAAATAGTGAAGATGAAAAATAATTATAGCAAATAAGAAAAGAAAATAGAAACATGAGGAAAATTATAAGCGAATAGGCTCTGAAAATGTTTGAAAAATATGCCTCCTAAAAACTAAGGAAAGGTACGGAAAAAGAACCATATTGATGCTCATTATGATTCCTTAGCATTCTCAGTATTCGTGAATGAATAAATACTTCAGTACGCGCAAAAAGGATGGTGAAAAAAGACTGGAATCTGATAGGTCGGTCAGAGACCCGCACGAATTCGGAAACAGGAATATTGATAGAACAAAGGCCAACAAAAATGTTGTACAAGAAACATTCATCAAGGAACAATCTGCGGACGTGCAACGGGGAAAGGTTTAAAAAATTTTGTCGTTCATTGTAAGGACAATAGGGGAAACGAAACTTACACAGAAGACAACGAGTAAACTTACGACGGACAGACTGGACTGCATCTGACAAGTACACAAAATGAGGAGACCACACTTGCGAGCAGTATTCTAGTATGCTACGTACTAACGACGTGAACAGACGAACAAAAGTTGAGATATTAAGAACAACGACGAACGAATCCTGCCACTCTTGACGCTTTCGATGAAATTATTTGAACATGCAGATCAAATTTCAGACGAGGATCAAAGATAACGCCAAGGTTTCTTATGTTGGTCTACATGCAGCAACATAATACTGGAGAGGGTACAATAAAAGTGAATAGGAATTGGTTTGTTAGTAAAGGGCATAGCTATATATTCAGGACTAGTAAGGGAAAGAGAGTTAGCAGTACCCCGATCACTCAAAGCAGCAAGGTCTGATGGAAGAAGCAGGCAGTCTTGATAAGAAGAAATAGTACGTAGAAGCTTCAGGTCATTCACGTAGAGGAGGGAAACGGAATTGAAACAACTGGGAAGATCATTGATGAACAATACGAATAGGATCGGCCCGAGGATGGAACCTTGGGGAACACCAGATGTAGGATGAAAAGGGGAAGAAACGCAACCATTGAACACAACACGAAAAGTACGGTAAAAAAGTAAAAAAAAAAGTAGAAACTTTAAAGTTGGAAATATTTTATTCAGATATTTTAGTTGCTACACTGAAAGAACTACAGTCAAACCTGTTTTCGTGCAGTTGTTTTTAGGGCGATTTATTTTTCTGCGATGTTTTGTTTTGTGCGATTATTTAACAAATACGTTGTAAAAATTATTTATGAAGTTTCTCAATTTTTTGTGCTATTTTTATTATGCGGTCCCTATGTACCGTACAAAAACAGGTTTGACTGTATTTGATTTTATATGATACTTAACTTTTTGCATGTGAACATGCATGCTTCGTTTATTACGCCCTGCATATGTTGCTATTATTATGCAAATATAGGTATATGTTTTACTCATAAAGGTTATTGATTTGTGATCACGGTTCCCTTCTTGTCTATAATCGCATAGACAACGTATATCGTCTCTAAAGCTTATCAAAGCAGAGAATAATTGATACGGAAAACTCGATCGTTTTGCGGAATAAGCCTCCGAAAGCAGAATCAAATTGGAATGTTTTTTGCGGGATGATTAAAATTGAAAAAAAATTTATTTATCTTGAAAATTTTTATTTGACAAAGTGGTTTCGAAAGCCTGCACTGATTCTCATCAGACACCAGCACACAGTGCATACACCAGCACACAGTACATACTTCGAGTTTCCCGTATCAATTATTCTCTGCTTTGATAAGCTTTAGAGATGATATACGTTGTCTATGCGATTATAGACTGATGAGAATCAGTGCATGCTTTCGAAACCACTTTGTCAAATAAAAATTTTCAAGATAAATAAAAAAATTTTCAATTTTGCCCATAAAATTTACATTGAAGGGGATGGTAGTAATTTTTCGTCCACTAAACGTCAAATCCAAGTAGTTTCCCTCCAATTTGACGTTTAGCGAGAAATGGCGGATATGCTGCTTTAACATGCTTTGTGCGCGAGAGAATTGAAGGGGCTAATGGTGGAAAGTTATACCGTCGATGTCATCTCCACTTCTACTATACTAAAATTCTCTGAATAAAAATGATTCGGACGCATGGACACATGTCCAAACAGCCCTTTCAAGTTTGGCTCTTATTTACACGTGTATCTGAACCCATCGTCTGCTAGTTGTCTGCTCATGATGCCACATGGTAATAACTTGTCTTGCAGATTTCTGACCCAACAACTATTGTTGATCATCCTTGATTCATGTTTCTGACCGGCTAGCTCTTGCATCCAGGTAAAGAAACCATTTTTTTCCCGGTCATTTCATTTTAACATAAATATCGTAGCAGGTAATATGCTCTGCACAGGGAGGTAAGCATATCAAAGTGTATTATTTACATATAGTATTGTCTTATCTTTCGAGGCAAAGGAAAAACCTATCCGGCTACTTCTGGAGTTCGTAGTACTTCACTGACGAGTTTCAAAGTTCTTTTTTACAATTTTGACTAGTCATCGTTCAAGCTAATGGATTCCATACACGGATAAACATGTTTGCAAATGTGAGGTGTATATTTAAGAGTAAGTCAACAACAAATGCATAGGTTCGCACGCCACGTCTGCGAACATTAGAGCCCATAACAGAGTTTTCACAGGAGGGTACGAATTTTTTCTCAAATGTGTTTTTGGCAAAGAAAAACATAAGATTAAGATTAAAATGCATATTTGGATACTTACTATGAAAATTTTCTATAATTAGTTGCTGCTAAATAATATTTTCTTGTAGTATATCTAATTTTTAGACCACGAAGTGTTTGTCATAATCACTTCGGTGAGCCCACGTATCTTTTTTCACGGTGAGCCCACGTTTTTTTCACGTATCTTTCCAATTATGATCTTTAATTTTGCATACTCTTTCATTTATCCTTGTTATACCACACATATTTTAGGGTTTTTTTTTCTTAAGATGGCCGCAGATCAAATTTTCGATGTCGTGAAATGTAAATCAAATACGGGAGGAATAAGACGCGATAAAATAAATCATTCGCCACAACCAGAGTCTAGACCAAAATGTATGATAAATAGAATCCGAACCAGTTAAAAAATACAGACTACACAGAATCTATTCAAATCGCATATCGATGCAAAGAAAAAACTCGCATAACAAGCTGTTCATGTCATACAAAAAAAGTGAAGTTCAATTCATTGTTGTTTTGCTCGTTTTTCGATAACGTCTTCCGTTCAATTGTTTTGCTTTGCATTGAATCGAGAGTAGTTGCTCATTTGGTTTGAAATTGAATCGAAAATTTTAACTCAATTAATTAAAGTGCTATTTCATTTGTGATCAAGAGCAATCCCTATTGGTATTTATTTATGTGCTTACATACATATGTAAGCAAAGTTGTCTCGCTGCAATCCATTTGTAGTTTTGAGGGGTGAAGGTAGAGAAGAATTTTCAAAATCGAAACTTTTACGAATGTGTGTGTAATGACCACTTTCACGTATCACTATGTTTAGTTTCACCTAAAAATCGCAAATTAATTTAAGTAATTTTTACTAATGTTCGAAGAACAATAGTATTAAACTCATTTCGCCGAAAATTCATATTTCTTTATATATATATATATATATATATATATATATATATATATGTATATATATATATATATATATATATATATATATATATATATATATATATATATACATATATATAAATATATATATATATATATATATATATATATATATATATATATACATATATATAAATATATATATATATATATATATATATATATATATATATACATACATATAAATATATATATATATATATATATATATATATACATATATATATATATATATCAGCAAAATGATTAAGGGAGATAATCTCTGGAGTGGCCGATCCGATTGAGCTGAAATTTTTGGAGAACGTTGATGTATATAGTAAGTAGGTCCATGACTTTCTCAAATTCAGATATCCTAAACCTTTTGGCGGCGGTGAGCGTTTTAGTGAATTTTGAGGAACTCCTATATTTCCAAGCAGTGTAAATTTTTGTTAAAGAAAAGTATTGGGAATAAAAACTAATTATGTTCTAAGCTTGCCTATGATAAAGAATTGGAAATTTTGAGCCGTGTGTGGGTGCAGTGTGCCTAAAAGTAGGCAAGGATTTTTTTTCAAATTTTGATTTGTCATTACTTGTAAGAAAAACAATGGATCATCGTGAAAATTACAGAGCGTATTGATGTTGACTAAAATTTGGCACATATAGATTTTCAGCATAAAGCGGGTAACCAACCCTGTAGCTGTGGCAGGCTGCTGAGAACGGCAACTCATCACCGAATTACCTATATTTTCAGCACTCGAAAGTTCACGAGAACTGACGACCGGATAATCCGATCATAATGAAATTTACAGGACATGTTGGTATTAGCTAGGACCGAGTCTGATAGAAGTGATTTTGAAATGCGGGCAACCCTGTGGCAGTGGTACCATCTTGAAAAATAACTGAGAAAAAAACATCTTTTTGGCCTATAACTTCCGATTCCGCCATCAGATTTTAACAAAATTTACACAGTACTTGGATGTTACTTTATGTAACATTTGGTGAAAATTTGGTTGAAAAATTAGTATAGGGCTGGCAGCTGTGGTGATTTTTGTCTCATAAATCTTGCAAATTTGCTCAGTAAAATAAAGCTTTTTTCCCTATAACTTCCGGTCCAGTATAGAAATCAAAACGAAGTTCATGCAGTAAATGGACCTTAATGTAGACCAAATGTCGTAGGAATTTCGTACAAAAATCATGAAAGGACTGCCAGCTATGACCATTCTTGTAATTTTGTGAAATTTTTTTTACTGAGCGATTATGTCATTAGATTTGCAATTGAGAATAATCCTGCAATGAAAATTAACAACAAATATTAACGTTTTAAAAATTTGAAAAGTTTTGAGGGTGGTAGCCCTAAAATTCTTTTCACCCGTATACCTTCCAGCGCAGTGATGCAATCGAAACGAAATTTACTGTTTGGGTTTAACTTAACGTGAAGCAGATTTGGTATATTTTTTGTTTTGCTGCTGACACAGGCTAACCAGCATTAGCCATTTTCGTAAATATTGCACCAACAGATGCTTCAAATTACGTACTCATATGCAAACCATTTGCGATAAAAATAAGAAACCAATTTTTAAATTTTCCGAGTTTTGAACATTTTTCGGATGGCAGCCTCAAACAACGTTTAACCGCTGAAACTTTCGATGAAATCCTCCGATGAGAATGAAATTCAAAGGATGAATTGATTTAAGTATGAGCTTTTTAAGGTAAACTTATTGCTGCTTCATTGGAAAAGTAGGGATAAGGAATGGTTTTACAAAAAAATGTATAACGTCTTCCCACATTTTTTTGTCACTCAAAGACAATTTCTTCGAAAATTAGTTTTCTAGCGGTTCTAATGCGCTAGACTTTTTTTTTAATTATATTCATTCGGATTAAATTTATTTATTTATTTACTATCCAAGTAAGGCATAAATATAGTACATATATAAATAGAAAAACGAAAAAAACTACAAATGAATACAACACTAATAATGATAATAAAACAAAAAAGAGTAAAGTACAAACAAATAATGCGTAAATAAATAAATAGCTAAGTAAATAAATACATTTGAAATATCTAATAAATAAATAACAATAAAATAAATGAATAATAATTAGAAAACAATCATTACAAAAATCTCAAAAAAAATTACGGGGTACAAATGGCTTTCATAAGGCAGGATTTGAAGGATAGTTTGGGATGGTTTGGGAATAAAGGTTTGCTAAAGTCATTGAAAATCCTGTTTACCGGCTCGTTAGCTGCATACATTGTGGAATGTGGATATTCCTTTAACAAACGATTGGACCTTGTGTTCCTTAATGGGATATTTATCACCATTGAACTCTAATAACGCCTCTAATGACGCCAAATGTGGCCGATATTACCATTTTTCTGGATGCAAATGGAGTTAAGTTTCAATGAATCAGTCTAACCTCATAAGGGGGTAAATTTTTGAAGTTGTAAGGGTTGTATAGTTCTCTTAGGGCAAAAAGTAAAAATTGTTTTTGTACAGACTCGAGTATGTTACTGTGGATTACAAAAGCGGGGCTCCAGATAATATAGGCGTATTCAAGAAGAGGGCGTACCAGTGCAGTGTATAATGATGTTGTGGCCCACAAGTTTTTAAATTCCTTGGCTCGTTGCTCAATAAAGCCGAGCTGCTTATTCGCACCTCGCGTTTACGGCTAAAACTTATAATTTGGCACTTATCAATATTAAGCGAGTGCTTGTTAATATTGCACCACTGAACAAGTATGCATATAGTAGGTGAGGTATGATTGACTGGTCGTCAGAGAGATCGGAGATGAAAATGTTAAAGAGAAGTGAACAAATATGGCTACCTTGTGTTACGCCAGATAAAACCCCTTGAAATTTTACAAATCGGATTCGATTGTGGAGGTGGGAACTTAGCCAGCTAAGTAAAGATCCGGCAAGTCCGAATTCGTCAAGCTTTAGGATCAAGATAGAATGTTCAACTCTGTTAAAGGATTTGCTAAAGTTTGTGTAGACCGCGTCAATTTGATAGCCTTTCGCCATTTTAAACAGAACGTCCGAAACTAGAATTGTCAAGTTTGTGATAGTTGAGCAACCTTTTCTAAAGCCATGCTGTTGCTCGTTCAGACGGGAATCAATAAGTGGAGAAAGTTAATTGTAAACAATCTTTTCAAAAGTTTTGGAATCGAAGATAAAATGGCAATGTCCCTATAGTTTTCGATGCATCGTCTGTCGCCATTTTTAAAAATTGGTACCACAAATGATAGTTTCCAACAGCATCGGAAACCACCAGATGAAATTTACCTTTCAAAGAATATATGCAGGGGTGTTATCCAGGCGGCCAAGGCCCGACGTCGGGCTGTTGTGCCACGTTGATGATGTTATTAGCTACTCAACACACTTACGCAGGTCGGTGGAAGAAGATACAATTGTTAAAATCGAGTTCCAAGATAGCTTTACGTATTTCTTCACGTGATATTTTAATTTGGCTGACAAAAGCGGTTGGAACTGATTCAGAAGGGGAAAGGTTTGAGTTAGATGAGCCTGGTGCATTGAAAATGGACATTGTCTGCGAAAAAATTGCAAATATCCTTAGGAGAAGAAGACGTGATATTATTATGGGACATTGACGAAGGATAACCGGTCATTTTCCGCTTCATATTTACAAAATCAAAGAATTGTATCGGATCGTGGATTATGCTTTCACCGGTTTTCTTAATGTAATTGGCATAAGCATCGCGACACTCCGTCAAGAATTGCTTAGCAATTTCATTATATGCTTCCTGAATAGTAGGATTAATATCGATATTTTCCTTTATTCGCTTGTAAAGTTTATTCCTACGATTTCGCAAATGCCTAAGTTTCCTCATGGTTCAGACACCTTTTTTTTTTAAACTTACGTACATATCTTTTAACGGCGTCAAATATTTTCTCGTAAAAAGTGAAAATAGCTTCCTCAAGATCTAACACTGAAAGAGTATTCGTCCAATCTATAGAGTCAAGTGCATGGTGAATACTTTCGTAGTCAGCATCAAGAAAGTCATATACAATTGAATTATTGTACGTTTTTAAGTAAATAGAATCAGGAGTGGGAAGTTCACCTGATAGTGCAGTGTAAACTATTGGAAATAAGATGCTCTGCGTCAGCAGTTGGACTTACCACTACTTCGTCGTAGGGGTTTGCAAAGACAATATCCTACCAATGACCATTTTGGTTGGAAGTTGGAGAGACTTGCTGCAAATCGTTGCCATAGAAAATACTCGCAAGGTTGAAGTCGTTGGATTCTGAAAGGTTTACAGGGAGCAGGAATGCGTCATTTTCATCGGGGATAAAACATAATTTGGGACGATTGAAACCCCTTAGGAATATTATTTTGTCTTTTTCGGTTAGAGACGTTGTAATGGAAGATACTAACTAATTCACAAAAATCGTATATCGATTCGTCCGATCTAGGTGGGATATAGACCAAACTAATATAGACGACATTGTTATTCAAAGAAACACGAATAACTGTATTCATTTAAGAAATTATTAATACTTAATTTTAATCGATATTATCTTTTATATCAATTTATGAGCTGATCTCACAGAGTCTCGGTGTATTCCACTTAGTAGGAAGATTGATGCAAAAGTCAGTCACCCTGCTCCTCAAGTCTACTTGCTGTAACCTTTTCTTGTCTCACAACATAAATCAAAAGCAAATACAGTGACTATAGTTCTAAGTGTTGCACTTTCGATTTCGTTTTAACGAGTTTAATTCTTGTTATGAGAAAAAAAAGGTTTTTCAAAAAAAAAAATGTAAAACACCTGTGATTTTTTTAAGCCTTATTCTAAAGTACGCGTGAAACTAAATTTTGATAAGTTTCAATTATCTTATTCTTTGATATGAAAATTTTGACAGTGGAGACAACTGTAGAATCTACTACAAGGAAATAATGATATCACAATAACATGGTGGATTACTTTCTCTTAAATTTACTTTATTTAGGACATTCACCTAAAAATCAACATTATGCACACAACAAATTCGTAAAAGATCAATAAATTAAATTTTTACCACGAGTTTGATTGTTAAACCTAAAAGAGACCAACAATATCTTATCGGTATCTTGGTTAATACCTTTTGTTTACATGCTAGCCGCAAGTGCCACAAAAAGTGCCATGATTCAACTTTCAATTTTCAAATTTTCAATCAAAGATCATCGCCATTCAACCTATGTATAGCATATTTTGCATAGATTAAAGAATCTTTCTAGTCCCAAAGAACACGTATAACATAAAATTATATTCTGACAAAGTGGTTTTGTCGGAAGTGCATTAAGAAAAAATATAGGTTGGTAGGTTTTTCATGTGGAAAATCTTTGCTGGTAGAGTTTATCGCCAAATGTAACATTGAAACACGTACACGGTTTTTGAATGTGACCAATTAAAATTTCACTATACTAATATTTTGCTTTTGCTTTTAATAATAGCCTATTCTGCACAGACTGGTATTTCATGTTATTCGTTAGTCTGATAATCTATGCTGTGTTAACTACTGCCAACACAACGACTCGTAGTTTTTTCACTAAGTTGCATCTCGCACCGGACGACGACGTCGACGAGACGAATTAGAGGCCAAGAACAAGGTTACTTGACGTGGCCTATTGTTTGAAAAGATGCCATCAACTCCCGGAACCACGTTCAACACGAACGTTCTTCAGATGCTTTATCTCCAACCACCAGAGTTTGCACATGCTCTCTCGGCACTTAAGTGGAAGAATATAATGCGAAGCAGTGTCCACAATAAAATCAATCCCCAGATCCTTCTCCTTCAAATCGAAGACCTTGAACGTTACATCCACCTGCCTTGGTATTAGCCAGAACTAGATAGCAAGGAGCGAGTAAGAACCGATTTTGCACAGTTCGCCACTAGAAATAGCATCGTGCACCCCTAGAACTTAGTTCTATCACATCATCCATTGCGTGGCCAAATGAATATTATAATCAATTAAACACACTCAGCATTCTAATATTAGTTGTGGGCTTAGTCATATAACCTCGCCGAGTAAAACTGCAGAAGGAAAAGCTTTCACAAACTCAAAACTCACCTCGCTCGATTGTAATGTTGATTTTCACTGCTGCTTCTGCTTCGCAACAATTTACTTATGTGTCCGATTATATAATGTTAACAAACTTTTGGCCGCCGTCTTATAAAACTGCAACCGATCGAATCACGAATTCTGAGCCGAAAAATCTCACAAGAAAAAATACGTCAACGAACGCACTATTTTTCAAATTTATCGATTTTTCGTAAGTTTTTCCGAAATGGAAATTTCACTGTTGCAGATTTTCTTTCTTTTCGAAGAAAGGGTTTCGTAACGAGGTAGCCACTCTGTTCCAATCGAACGTATAGACGACAAGTGTTTTTTTTACTTGTTACTATAATAAGCTCAGAAATTTGAAGTTATTGCAGAAACTTTTTCTAGGTTTCAAAAAATTTTTATTCGTACTAGAGAAAGAAAAGTAATTTCTTTTTCTATGTTGTTATATACTTATGTATGTACAGAAGTATTTTACTTATTAACAATATAAACAGACAGAAACTTAGCCAAACTTGTTTGTGGGGCGCGCTCTCAGCTGACTGATGTTTGTACACAAAAGTTCTGCTAGGCAAGCCTCGAATCGAAAACACAAACGCAGCCTGGTCGAATCGAATCAGGCCAGGTCGCGCTTGGGCCAGCTGAGCGAAATAACCGACATCGACGCGAGTATATATGTAAATACAGTGATGTGGGTAACTAATTGTTCATACAGCAAAAGTTAAACAAAGGAATAATAACCAAAAGAGCCAAACAACTGAACAAGTGATTGAATAGTTCAAATTAAAATTTACTTACTATCCGCAGAATTTTAGAAAAACCAATTAGCGATTTCCGATCGAATGAACCAACAATGGCGGTTAGCTTCACTTGTCTCGATTGTCAATTATTATGAGCCGTAAGGACTTTTTGTTAGTTATATAGAAACCATACAGCACCCTACGATCGATTCAAACTCGAGTTGCGCAAACCGCTTCCTAATAAGTTTCGTTTGCTAATTATTTTTCAAACGTTCTTATGTTCCGTTTCGTGTGCAGATATGTATGTATGTATGTCTCATTTGTAATATATTCATTTGATTCAATCTCATCATATTATGTATAATCTGTTCCATATAATTATGTCTTCACTTAGCAGCCATATTAAATAATTTTTATTTATCGCAGCAGTACAAAAGTATCTATCAGATACTGTTGAACGTACTCAAACTTGAAATATGTATGTACGACATGCATTGCATGTATCTTTACGATACCATTGAATCTACGATACAAGCACAGCTAGTGCATAGTGTTTGTCGTGTTTATGGTGCGATAAGCGATTTGTTGAGGTTGAACATATGCGCAGAGCATGTAGAATGAAACGAGAAATACATAGCTGAATGTGGAATCTTTCGAACAAAGAAGATGTTGTATATAGGTGACCCCTAGGTGTTTGGTGTTACCAGAGGATTTAAGTAAAGAGCGGAATAAAGAGCAAGAAGAAAATATAGTTTCAGGACTTTGTTTTTGTTTTTTTTTCAGGTTTGGAGTGAACATTTTGATCTTCCTTTGGAGTGAAAGTTTTGACAAAGGGAAAAAGCGGAGACTGCTCATAACTGGCAGATAAAATGCTTGCTATTTCAATTATTTTGATATTCTGATTGTGTAGAAGACTCTGGCACAATTAAATTTTCAAACGATTTACAACCTAGATCAACTTTACTATTTACTATCACTAATATCAACTTTAAGGGGGAGCTTACACATCCAACCATGTGCTTAAACCGTTTTTTTTTTAGAACGCAGTAGTAAAGTGGAAGAATGCGAGTTCGTTGATTTGTATTTTCACTTCACTCCCGCCTTCTAAAAAGCTGGATTAAACGCAGAGAATGGGCTCATATGTGAAATAACTAATCTCTCAGATGATGTCACGTGTTTTTTTTTTGCACCAATCAGTGAGATCGAAGGGCAGTGGATTGAGTCTCCTAGTGGCTTCCTCTCTACTTTATTTAATCTCTCTCAGATGAATTGCGCCCGATCGTGTTAGTATTTAGGACTTTCAAAATTCCATTGTTTTTTGTTTATATTTCCTTTTTTATACCTAAAATAGCATGTGTAATATTAGCCTTTATTTACTATAACTAGATGGATATAAATAGATAGCTTCCTCGCGGTGCATCCTGGGTTACGCTAAATGAACAGCGGCTAAACATGCAGAAAGTTGTGGAGATATGACAAAGGGACCAGCTCCATGGGCTTTCAGCTCTTCCTCTACCCCGGTTTCAGGTGTTTCCGGAGCTTTGGAATTGGAGTCAAACTTCAGAGATGAATATTGACTCAATTCATAGAACACTCAATAGGATAGTTAAGGCAGTGCATGGACTTGATAGAATGACTCCAAGTGATATACTATACAGACAAACAAATAAATTCAATGTAAGGGATATTATATTTATGGAAAAGCTAAGATAATATATAAAATACTCAATAACAATATAAAATCTTCCATATTTCCAATGAGACACTGTGATTACCACAGCTATCACACAAGATTTAAAGATAATCTCAGGCTTGATATCTCTAGAATGAATAGAAAACATAAAGATCCTATTAGATTAGCTATGGAAATCTTTAACAATTTACCTAACTCTTTGAAGAATGCTAGATCTTTTCCCGTCTTTAAAAGGCTGCTGAAGAATCACATTAGAACCATGTAAAGTAAATCTCGTACTATTTACTACTAGTTTTTTTCCTGATTGCTGAGTATTTTTTTAAATTTAATAAACATTTCTTTTTGCATCCCTAATACCAGCACTCCGTTGCTGTCTGGGAGCAGTCTTTCTCGTTTTGTTTTCTTCTTAAAAATCATTTAATTTATCCTTTTATATTATAAAAGAGCTTCTTCTTCTTTGCATGTTTTTTTTTTATTTTTCATCTTTTCCACTAACTTCACATATCTATCTTACTTTCTTTATTCTCCATTTATCCTATTTATGTTTTCTTTTTAATTATTATATAATTTAATTTCAATTTAAATGTGTCGAGAGTGTGGTTTGTGATTCCTTTCCTATCCTATTCCCTTTCGGGGGATGATAATAATTTCAATTGCTTGTTTCTTGACTAAGCGGCTTACTGCTGCTAGGAAGAAGAGGCTCTGCAATAAAGCTGACCCCATTGTGTTATTGTAAAAAAAAAAGCTCTGGGAAAGTCTGACCTTGAGAAAGCCAAGAAGCCTGTTTGTGTCCAATGCGATGGAAAGGGTATGACGAATGAGCCAACCCGTCCGTCGCCAGGTGCTACCTCCGATGCCGCCTCTTCTTCAGTCATGCAACGCTCCTTCGCCAAATCTCGGGCTTACGGAACTAGAAGAGCAGCCTTCAAGATTCTGAGGAAGTTTGACAACGTCCCCCCTGACACAATGTCTGACAAGGACCAAAAGTCCCTTCAATGGACAAAAAACAGACTGGGGGGCATCCGCTCCCTCTAAACCCTGCAGATTTAGCTCAGAAACGACAGAGGTCGGCTGAGCAGAAGAATCAGGGCAGGCAGGAATGCGAAAAGCAAAAGCTAATGGCAGCCCCTACAGGGCTAACTCGGCCATTTAATGAAATGGCCAAAGAGTGCCTTGTCTGGGCTGTTATTGATGCCAACAAAGGAGATGATATCATCTCCTTCGAAAACTCGCTCAAGATAAGGCAGGCTTTATTCAGAGTCTGCTGCAAGCAGCAGAAGGCCAGCTGGAGTCCTCCACCTATGGTGGTACAAGGGAATCAGGCTGGTTGCGTGCGGAGACCAACGATCGGCCGATTTCTACAAGCGGGCAATATCCGAGCTGGGGGAACTCTGGCCAGGTGCTGAAATTAAGGTGGTGCTTAAGGATGAAATCCCCAGTCGGCCAATATGCAGGACACGGATTCCTTGTTTTCATTCGGATCCAGTGGAAGTCCTGGACAAAGGGTTGCCAAGACTGGCGAGCCGGTAGACAATCGGCGGGAGGCCCTTTTCATCATTGGGCATTGTCAGGTACGGGGTCGAAACATTGATCCTACGTATCTACCGAAGCGGCAGGCCAAAGAGCTCTGTTTTCGGAGATCTGATAACCGTGAAGCCTGACCTAAAGCAGGTGGCTCAAATGGCAGGGGAGCCACTTGAAAAGGGGTCTGTTGCCTGTCTGAGGGTGACATCCGATAAAGAATCGAATGTTGAAACCGGGTTCGCGGGCTACGCACCAATGGATACAGACTGATAGCACCTGGTGGCTTAAACAAGCCTCGTGTCTGTATTCTTGCCAAGAAAACCATTAATGTCCTCGTACTACACAATTTCTGTGACAAAGATAACATGGCTGTTGCAGTGGAAATCGATCAGATATCATGCTGGTTTGTTTCTTGCTACATGGCACACGATCACGGCACTAGCCCTCCCTGTGACATTGTCAAGGGTGCTGTGGCTGGGGGCTAATTCTAATGCGCATATTGAAGTATGGGGTAGCTCCAACACAAATGGCCGTGGTGAGGAACTTGTTGACTTCATCCTTGTCCACGACCTTTTCATCGCCAATGCTGGTAGTGAACCAACCTTCCTTACCTCAAGTCGCAGGGAGGCTCTTGACGTTACCTTCGTCAGTGGGTGGCACTCAAATTTTCTCCGTGACTAGAGGGCTCTACATGAGTGCTCTTTCTCTGACCATAGGTATATATCGTTCAACGTGGCTGGCCGCAGCTCTGCTGAGCAGGTAGCATTTATTAACAGAAAAAGGACGGACTGGAAGTTATTTGAAGTTCTGGTCCGATCCTCACTGGAAAATGCTATAAGAGCATTGACTGCTACCATGAATTAGATCAGGCGGTTGACACTCTCAGTAGTTCTCTCAACTCCAACAACCTTCCACAGCCAGGAGGAATCCAAGTCCCTCTGGTGGAATATGGAGATCAGCACCCCGCGAAGAGAGTGTAGGAATTGGGGATTACAGCCTCGTATTGTTGCTTGGCTTTATACTGCTGTGGTTGAGTCAATTCTATTGTTTGGGGTAGCATTCTGGTGGCAGGCTGCTCTAAAGGCTACCTACAAACGGCAGCTTGAAAAAGTGCAGAGGATGGCTGCACTGCTGGTAACTGGAGTGCTCCGCTCCACCCCTGCAAAGGCACTTTTCGTGCTGCTTCATTGGCTACCAACCAATCTACTTATCTTACGGCAAGCCAATCTTGCTGCTGTGAGACTGAATTGCATCTCAGCATGGAATAAACAGAAGTCGGCCATGCGAGGATTTTGGTCGAGGGAGTTCCGGCTCCAGCGGGTGTTGACTACATCGCTCCGCAATGCCTACTAGACTTGGAGTTCACAGCTCGCATTCCTGGTAGGGATGAATGGCGTGATGGCGCCACCCTCGGAAGTGGGCTTATCCATGAGTATACCAACGGCTCAAAGCTAAACAATAAAGTCAGGGGTGGTGTATACTTGGATGAACTGAATCTCAAGCTATCCCTCCGTCTACCAGACCACTGTAGTGTCTTTCAGGCAGAGGTTGTGGTTATTTTCAGGCAATCGACTGGCTTCTGTGTAATTGAATATTCGGGGTTAATATTGGTATTTTCACAGATAGCCAAGCGGCTATTAAGTCCCTTGCTGGCGCTTGTACATTGTCCATTATTGTTGCTGAATGCCGTGCATCTCTTAGGGAGATATCGAGACGCTCGGTTGTTCAATTGATTTGGGTACCAGGACATTGGGGTTTTCAGGGCAACTGTGAGGCCGATGAGCTAGCAAGGCTTGGAACCTTGTTACCGGAGGTCTCTTGCTCCTTCTCAATAGGTATACCCATGGCATAGGTCAAACTGGCCATCAGGCACAAATATCTTGAGGACGCTAGGAAGTCCTGGGCAGATGAATCATCCTGCGCGATAGTAAGGCTGACCTGGGTATCAATGGATGCGCATCGCACCAGGCCGCTTTTAGGCTTAACTCGAAGTGCTCTGTGGTATACTGTGGGCGCTCTGACGGGCAACTGCTTCATAGGGCGGCATGCTCAACGATTGGGTGCAGGATTTAACGATTTCTGTCGGAGTTGTGGCTCTGAGGACGAGGAGGAATCCGTCCTCCATCTCATGTGCCAGTGCCTGGCTTTGGCAAGGAGAAGGTTGGCGGCACTTGGTGCATCCTTTCTCTCAAACCCAACGGAACTGTCCCTGGCCAATTTAAAGGGGATAGACCGGTTTGCCAAAGCAAGCAGATGGTTTCCTGATTTCAGTGAGTAGGAGAGAGTCACTAATTTATTGTGGCATCACAACGGGCCTCTCTTGTGCCTATGTGTATCGGTCGTCAGGTCTCTGTAGATCGGCAGCCACTTCAACCTACCTACCTACTATAATATGGTATATAATAAGCTGATATATAATATTTCAGATTATTGCACCCGGTGCAAATGGCCTAAAGTAAAGCCTTCAACCAGGAGCGAAAGGAGAGTACACAATAGGTCTGTTTCCGTACTTTCAGCAAACTGCAGCAGTAACAGAATTTGGCAGCTGGCTTCTTTTTGCTGCAAAATTTGGCTTGCATTTGGCTTGCAGCAAAAGTACGGAAACGACTTGCTGCGAATCTATTTTAATATATTATAATAGATTCAAGTACGGAAACAGACCTAATGTTTTGTTGCAATTGCATGGACCCAATGGAAATGCTCGGTATGCACGTCTCCCAAATGAATGCTGGAAAACTTGTTTTCCTGATGACAAAATAGAATCAATAGTTAAGTATATAGTACAAATACATAGAATGAAAAAATAAAAGAAAATTACGCAAGAGAAAGGGATGCGGAACCAACTGATTTAATAGAGTTTCGCAATTTTATTGGCTTGCTCTATTTGGACCTCTTTTGCATTGTACCCGACGGAGGGTTATGAGAATTAAGAACTTTGCGTATTAAGTTGATGTGTATAAAATGCTCCCTCGCTAAATTGCTGTACAGTACTGTCGAAAACTCTAAAGCGGCGTTTAGAAAATATGACATTTCATTTTTCTCATTCGATTGGCTAACTTGGCTTGTTGTGACATTTGTCTTTGAACACGTGCGCTTCTAAGCAGCCCAAAGTGCCGCTCACTGTTGTGATTGACGATTTTGTAATTTAAACGACAGTAATTTACTAAAAAGTGAAACATGGGTCGTCAAAACAGATCGCGAAAACGTCGCGATGCCATGAATCGAGTAAAGCGTGAGCGAAATGCTAAAAAAGAGCTGCAGCGGCTGAAGAACATGCTAGGAATTATGGACGACAAGGAAATGAAAGATCTATCCGAAGTGGCGACTTTCAAAACAGCGCGAGAAATCAAAAAGGCAAGTAAAAGAGCTTTAGTAAGTCTTTTTGGCCAGAATAATGTATTGAATTTGCGCAGGATAAGCAAAAGAAGGACGAAGAGGAAGTTTTGAAGGAATTGGAGGACATGCACGACAAAGGCGAGAATATTGAAGTTGTGAATCCATCCACTGGGAAAGTTCACATATATAATACGAAAACATTGAAGGATCAACATGGATCGCGGCCTGCGTGGTTCAAGAATCGTAAATCGGAGAAAAAGGCCAGGAAAAAGTTACATTCTCAAAAGAGACACTTCAAACAAGCTTGGACTGTTACAAACATACCCCTCTAGTGATTTTGAATTCCAGTTTTAGTGATAATAAGATGACCCATTGAAATAAGAACTGTTTAAACCTTGTTTTGCGTTTGATATTATTCAGAAATGGCGAGAGGTGTACTTGACTTTAGAAAAGTTGCATGGTTTTTAAATAAGCTTATTTTTCACATCTGTCGAATTGGGATTTCGGCAAATGTTGGATGCGCACTGGGCATTTTCCAGGCGTCCAAAAAACTATCGCCTTCTTGAATTATACAATACACATTGAAAGAATGTGGAACAATTATGTTAATTGTGCCTACAAATAAGCAGCCTGTTGATATAAGTCGTTCACATTTATTTCAGGCGCAAACCATCTTGCATTTGCTATTGGCATTTGCATCATGCAGCTTTTGAACACTGCTTTTGAAATAGACCAAATAACAGCAAGTGTCAAACAAGTGTCATAATCAGGTGTTTCTTGTGTGAGCTCAAATGGCGTAGTTCGATAACAAGTAATTTTCAATTGATTTCTTTGTTGTTAGTCCGAATTGAAGCACCAACACTTGAGTTGAGATACAGTCTATGATGGAGAAAATACCGCTTAAGCGGGCGGAACTATCCGTGAAAAAGTTCAATGAGGTAGCGATTCCCCATCACTTGGGGCTCTTGAAAAACCACAAGAGTAACATCGAAAAGAGCCTTGCACTGGACGATTGGGTCAAAGTAAAAAAAGAAGAAATTAACGCAATGCGGGTCGTGAAGCAATTGAAGAATCTTTTGTTGGAAATGGATGTGCTACGGGGGAAAATTAATGATAATGAACTGGCAAAATTTGACAGTATGATAAAACCTGGAAGACTAAAGGCCTTGGATGCGATAAAGGAATATATGGGTATGTATATGATGGAATCTATTATTTTCTGGTCGTAAAGAATGTTATACCTAATTCCTTTTTATTATAACTGCCCGTAAGATGTGGATATATTGTCCCCGACGAGTAATTCATGGCTTTCAGGACATGGTTGACATTACTTTTTTAATGTGTTTCCTGTAATACATACACTTCTACATTTAATATGCACGAAGCGATATAATATGGACATAAAATGCTTAGAACATTTTATCCGGATATCACATTTTTTGCACGTTCCTTTATTCTTATTCAACATAGAGGACCCATGTGCATGATAGTGCATTCTAATATGACCTTTTATATCCAAAGGATAAAATCAAAAATCATTTAAACTGTCAAATTCCACATGAATTCGTCTTTTGCAGACTTACAATTTCACAGCTCTTCAGCGAAAGATCGAATAAACGCATCAGCCTACGACGATGACATTAGTGCAGCTGAAGTACAAAGTGATTTGCCACAAATCCAAGCTAATTTCCAGTCACAACAACATCAAATCCAAGCTCGACAGGCATGTCTCGAGGAATTCGAAAGCTTGCATCGAGAGGTAGTGGATCTTCACAATATGTTCACATCTTTTGGAGACATTGTGCACGAACAGACGGAGCAGGTAAATGTGATTGCAGACAATGCAGAAGAAGCATTGGAAAATGTCGTGGAAGGAGAGTCACAGCTAAGAGTTGCATTGAAGTATCAAAGAGCTGTGTATCCCGTCATGGGAGCCTTACTGGGATCGGCTGTTGGTGGTCCTATTGGTCTACTGGTGGGGTTGAAAGCGGGCGGTCTGGCAGCAATTAGTTGTGGCATTTTAGGCTTTACCGGTGGTAGTATTCTTAAAAAGACTCAAATTGAGAATGGTATTATGGAAGAGAAGAAAGAAGAATGACACTGGTGTATTATTCAGTAAATTGATGTTAAAGGAGATTTAAATAATGGGGCTAAAGTCATTTGTGCATCATTATATCTACAAATTATATATTGAAATCAAATATGTGTAGAATTGAGATATAAGAAGTAAAGTTTCCATTAGACAATATAATATCAAATACTTTATTGGAAAATGAAAGAGATTGAACTCGAATAGTAGTCAAGATTTGGCAAGACCTCCGATTGATAATTACCTATAAATGAAATTGAAATAGTTGCATTCGAATTTGTGTTCATATGCTAGATATAATTTACAGAAAAGTAAACTTTATACAAATTAATAAACAAATAGATTTTTTTTTAAAACAAATAATTTTTTTTAGTTAAATGTACATCAATAATGTAGGGAAAACGGTTGAGCATGAGGAAAAATGCAATTAACAATACTCGTATTTGTAAAAATGGAAGAAATTCATCACTTGAACCTTTGTCGCATGTTTATTGATTAACTCTGCACTACGGTTGGTTTTGAAAACGTCAACTAATGAAAAGTGTTACTCTTCGAAAATGCATAATTGTTGCGTTTATTGTAAATATATATACATTTATTTACTGTCCATGCATCAATTTGTTTTAGAAATTGACATTGAAAAATGAATAGAATCTTATTGAGCCCGCTAAAAATAAATTTCTAAAAAATTAATGATTGTAATCAGCTAAATTATTATATAATATACATTTCTATCTAAAGTAACATGATTTACATCTGCTTTCAACTATCATTATTCACATAATACATGCTCTTTTTATGTACACATAACACATTCTTTCTCGCGCTTCTATCCAGAGCTGGTAAGGGTAAGTAGTATTGAAAACGACAACTGCGAGAGGATTGTTATTGTTTCCAATGCTACCTATCCTAACCAGCTCTCGATAGAGGTGTGAAAAATGAGCCTATTGTCGTTTTTTTAGTAAGCTGCTTTGCACCATTAACCTGTACGCTGTCATTCATGCCGTTAGTTGTATATAATTAATATTTTTCTACATTTAAGTACATTGAGAATGGTGAATCATATTTTGTCTTTAAAATATCGCAAGTAAAATGGATATATTTTGTAAAGATATTTAACGATTTATGTTAATTTTTAAGATCTAAAATATATTTGTGATACATACCTAAAAAAATAAACGCTATCATGTTCAAATCAGTACCAAAACCAATAGTTTTTTTTCACATTTTTTTAACGGGCAATAATCCGTTCGGAATGAATTTACTTACTAAAATTTTCAGGTTATTTTAATAGAATATAAAAAATTTAATATTCCTTAGTTGATACCGGAAATTTTGATTCCAAACAAAAGCTTTCAAAGTACTTCTTAATATAGGGCTGAAAATATATGCAGAAAAAAAATATTTAAAGAGAATAGAAGTTGCAGTTCTTTGGTATGAAAAGTACATGAAATTTGATAATTTAATTAGTATAAAATGAATGCTTATGAAAAAGTGGTTTCATTTGTTGAATTCCTTCCTCTATCATAGGACAGTGCACTTTGATTTTATGAAAGAATTTATATATAAAAAATGTTGGGTATAACTTGTGTCAAATAAAACCATATCCGGCGTGTTTGGGCCTGCACGGGGCGCTTTATAGTCCCGTCAGTTGATCTGAAATACAAATCAATTAAAAATTGTCAAAGCAGACCAATTTTAGGGGGCCCCCCAATGTATTCGCTTTTTTTCAAAAACACCTTGAAAACAAAATGAGAGCTGCTTGAAAAATGGGGCATTTCACGTGAAGCGGATAACAAAAAAAGTCGAGGCTCTGGATTTCCTTCATATTGTGCGTAATGGAACTTCTAGAAGATTTGAACGTGAATACGGAATTTGTTTTTTCTGTGAGGTTTCGTTGCCGAGCTATGGGCTTCTGAATAATTGACAAAATTGATGAAAGGGTTTTTTCGAAGCCGATTCTGAGATTCGAAAAAAATCCACAAAACATTAAAGATACTGATTGGTAAATAAAATTCACTGTTATTTTCAATTTTGAAATTAGATTTGAAATAACATTTTTTTTTCTTGTGTAAAACCGGAAGTAAGCACTTCAACTCGTTATTTGAATAATTTGGACCAGGCTAATTTTGTTTATTTTTATATCAAAAGAAAGCTTTAAGTGTACTTATTTTATGATAAAAGTTTTAGAATGGGATGGGCAGTAGTTTAGGAACTAGGTGAATTCCAATACATAGAAGTCGCATTGGGCGCGGTACCTGGAGCTTGATTAAGATGGTAGTGAGTGTAAAAGTAAAACATTTGTCGTAAAACTATTATATATCACTTGTATCACTTACATATGGAAGATAAAATATTAGAAATTGCTAATGTTAATTTAATTAATAGAAAAAAAAACTCGTTGATGGAAAAATGAATTTATTCCATAATTTTTACAATTTTGCTCTTGTTTCTTAAACTAGTTCTTTTTTTAATTACTGGATGTGTTTCTGCGATTAATTTTTTACTGCAGCTTCGGCATAATTTCTTTCTTGCTAATATTCTTGGAATTTTTCTTATTAAACGATGAATCGAATGGATTGAAACATCGATAGCCGCACGGAGACATAATACCAGTGGCGGCTCGTGCTTGTTGAGACTGGGTGGGCCCAGTTTGTTATTGTTATCCGAACAAATTTTCGTTGATTTCGTTGTATGCTGGTCAGTTTTTTTCAAATAAATAAAATTTAGTGTTTTGGTCGCTATTTATATAACACCTATGTGCACACCTTTCAATCGATCCAACCATTCTTTTTGGCCCAGTTAGTTATCTAATACGTTTACGCAGTAGATAGACTTCCGAGAAATATTCAATTTCAATGCTCCGCAGTATAAAATATATGAAATTAAAACACTTGTTTCAAGTGGTTTGATATACATATATATACATGTGAAATATTCTACATCAAATTTAACATTTTTCAAACGTATTTAAAATTAAAGATTAAAGCGTGATGCACTATATAATTTACTACATATGCTTGTAAATTATTTGGTTACGTCTACTCTTTGATGAAGCAAAAAAAGATCAATTATTTGGTTGTGAAATTTGAAATTGTAACCTTCTCGCAACATTTTAACTAAATCCCTTTCAATTTCCATTGTACTTAAATCGGAAAGCCTTGTCTGACAAATTGAATTCCGTTAAAAGGTTTTTACTCTCTTAAGAGCTGAAAAACTTCGTTCAACTGAAGTGGAAAAAGATGCCAGTGAAGCAACTTGACTTAGCAATTTATAAATATCCAATACTTGCGTTTGTAACTTATTATCAGACATAAAAATTAAAAAGCCCGATAAACTCTGCATGGTTCCAAATTTGCTATGATCAGATTACTACACACAAAGTTCATTTCGTTGCTTAATTTTTTCAAATATTTAGGGGTAGATTTTTAAGAAAAGCCTTCGCAAATGATTTGAGATTACTACTCTTAATGAAACTGATAAAATCTATTTATTTCATATCCAAAAGGTTTAGTTAGATTAGTCTAAATTTAACGCATGAAGTTTTTTAAAATAAGTTTTCGCATCTGAAATGCTACCGTAATCTATTTTACATCTTTTAACAGGTTGCCCAAAATTACTGCAAACATCATTAAATTTTTTTTCAAAATATGTATCGTCTCCTCTATATGACTTGAATCTTAGTAGTAAGTTACTGACTCGCTCTTTACAATAATTAATATATGCACTTAACTTTACAATAATTAATATTTCAAATAGAACACCTGTTTGTTGACACATAAGGTTGATAGTTTTTAGCAAAAATAAAAACGAGAAGACCGACAAAATATGCCTGAAGCCCAGAGACTCTTTAATCGTTTCTCTATGTTGGACAAAGGCTTCATCATTTAAAAATATTTCGAAGACTTCCAGCAACTCATTTGTACTATTTGAAAGAACTTAAATTATTCGAGACTTATAGTTCCATCGTGTATTGCTGCAATCACGATTAACTACGATTAACTTTATCAACTACACTAGTTCGCTTCGTCGAGTTGAAAAAAATGCTAATAACCCAGTCAAATTCACGAAAAAGATGCGGCATTCTTTTATTTTGCAAGTCCCCTATATCACAAAAGCACCATCATAGGTTTGTCCCACAAATATGCTGGCAATATCGAAATGCTTAAATGTTTAGTTAGTAAATTATAGAGATCTCCAGCTTTTTTGCCTTGACTTACATAAAAAAAACCATGAATCTCTCTACTGTAATGCCTTGTTCTGAAACTTATCGAAAAATCACTGATAGTTGAGACAAACACTTGGTGTCAGTGGACTCATCGATTTGCCAGGAATAACAGGGAGCGTTATGAATCTCAGCAAGTATAAAGCTTTTTAATGTAGTACAAATATAAAGTATTTTTAATATAGTACATTTACTAATGATGAGATCGTTTTGAATAGTTTTAAAAGTACCACTGAAAACGGAAGACTCATCCAGAAAAAGTTTAAATCGTGTAAGTGCTTAGCGCTTTGCTTATATTAACGTTCTCTGTGTCGTCTTCACTTTACTATTTTCTTTGCATGCACGCATGCATGATACAAGCAAGCCCCAAGCCAAAAGCAAGGCCCAAGTCCCAAGCAAGCACCGAATCACATAATTTTCTGATGGAGTCATTTTCCATCTCATTGAATGAAAAAAACAGATTCCTTCAGAATTCAGCTGTGCTCAGACCTCCACATAATTTTTGAAACCGTAATAAGAAACCTTGATTGTATTAAGTCTTTCTAACGCCATCTGCAAGAGCTGTTATTGAAGAATTTGGAAAATCTGTTAGCACAGTTTATGGACTAAATTTATGCTAGCTGATTTATTTCCATTTTATAAAAGAGTTGTCTTTATTTTTATTTTATATAAAAGATGAGAGGTGCATTTTTCTTCTTGGAATTTTTACACTTTGCATTTTACACCCAGGATCTAACCTAACCTTTGTTTCAAATTTATCCTGCGAAGACAAATAAGCATTTCATGCTTCAAATCCTGAAATTAATTTTCTTTTGGGATATATTTCAAAAACAATCATGCAATAGGTAAATTCCCATACCTATTCGCTAATTTTTCACATCAGAAAAATTTGCATCTTTTGGATACATGCAGGTGTAGATAGATTTGTCTTCCGCCACATTATTCTTCTTTTGATTTTATACAATATTAACACACGTCGCATTGCATTTTTTTCATAATATTTTTAACAAAAATACTCCCATTAATGAAATCTACTATGATCTAACTAAACTCATTTATAGTTTATAATTTAACAAAAAATGCTGAACAAAATACCACAAACAATTTTTCATTCATTCATTCATAAACCGAACTCTCCTGGTGACGCACGCACAAGCATAGAGCTGAGAGAGACTTGCGTGCGTCATGATCTTGTAGTTCTTTGATTCAAGCTACGCATGTAAACGCATGATGGGCTGGCCCAATATGCAACATAGATTTTGATGCGATTGCACACGTCAATTTTTCGTAGATGAAGAGCCGGCCCAATATACAAAATCAATTTTGTTGCGATTGAAAGCGTCAATGCTCATAGATCGCAGCTTGGACTGGTAACAACGCATAGTGGGCCAGTGATGCTTGGGCCCACCGAGCCACATTGATGAACAGAAATCGATAAACACACAAACGCGAACTTATACCTTCGCTTATACTTATGTTTGTAGCATAGTGTAGATGATGTAGAAGAATTATGAATGGGCTAGTGATGCGTCTGCCCGTCGTGGCGTGTATGGGACTGAGAAGAGGAATATACATTTATGTGTATATTGTATCGTATAGTTTATGCTTGTAGCGTATTGTAGTAATTGTTTTATATGTATGAAAATATGTTGATACATTGCGCGATGGACATTCAATGTATGTATGGCACTATGTGATTTTACGTCATTGCATGGTATGAATGAATGATATAAAAATGTGCTGTTGCTGGATTAAAATTATAGAAGGATTTATTATGAAACGTATATGAATTAATATGTAAACGTATATGAATTAATATGTAAATGATGACTCAAACTTTTATTTAAAATTATTATTTATGTGTTTTAGAGGGTGGGCCCGGCCCATTTTGCCCACTGTGACGAGCCGCCACTGCATAATACACATAATTAAGACTCTTTAACTTATCAACGAAAGTAATAGTCACTGCACACGCTGAACAATAGCTCGAAAAATAACGGAAAATTCGAAATGGCTTGGCGTAATATATATTATACAAGCGTAATTTATTTTAATTGGGTTTTTATGATAAAAGAAAACCTCTCTCAAATAAGAGATGGTTGTACTAATCACATTTCGATATCAATTTTTATTTTTGAGCTAACAAGCTCTCGGTGCCACACTTCATACGACTTCCATGTATTGAAATTTACTTAGCTCCTAAGCTAATGGTCATCCCATTCTAAAACTTTTATCATAAAATAAGTACACTTTCAGCTTTGTTTTGATATAAAAATAAACAAAATTAGCCTGGTTCAAATTATTCAAATAATGAGTTGAAGTGCTTACTTCCGGTTTTATACAAGAAAAGAAATTTGTCTTTCTTATCTAATTTGAAAATTGAAAAGAACAGTGAATTTCCTACACCAATCAGTATGTTCAATGTTTTTTTGATTATTTTTCGAATCTCAGAATCGGCTTCCAAAAAAACCTTTCATCAATTTTGTCAATTATTCAGAAGCCCATAGCTCGGCAACTAAACCTCACAGAAAAAAGAAATTCCGTTTTCACGTTCATATCTTGTAGAAGTTCCATTACGCACAATATGAAGGAAATCCAGAGCCTCGATTTTTTTTCTTCGCTGTCCTGTTCACGTGAAATGCCGCAAATTATAAATAATTCAGGCCATATTTTCAAACAAATGAAAAAATTATTTCTTCTTAAGTGTTTGATGAAAATTACTTTCATAAGGCCCTGAATTAACTTTTACTTTCACGAAGGTATATGTGAATCAGTTCATTCGGTTGAAAAAGGTTGATTTGAAAAAAAAAAACAGTGTCAGAGTTCCGTTCCATAAGCTTTTATCCAACGAAATATGTTCTCATAGAAGTTATTAGTTTGCTATGTCTAATGAGTAACATTGCATACTAACGAAACCACTTAGTTAAATTTCAACGTTTGATTACCTCATAAAAACAATTCCAATTGCTATTACTGTTTAAAAAAAGATTTTAAAGGTTTTCCACTTATTTATTCCATGAATAATAAAAAAAGTATTTCTTACATAATGTGGGTATCGATGTATAAGACATTCATAAAGCTCACGAGCCACAACTAATACATACAATTATAAAAAAACTAGAGTAGTTTATATTCTTGACTGGTGTCTTTACACTATTTGTATATATAAGTTTTCATAAAACTACATTACTCTTATAAAATTCGATTATGTCTATAACTTATGTCAAATGAGCGTTTATATCACAAATTTACACATGAGAGCTCTCTATTTAATTCTTTCCTTACATCTAAAAGTTTGCTCAGTTCACGGACAAAATGCATTCGCCGTGGATCTGCATTTAAATAAGGTCCTAACGAGATTTTCTAGTTTTCGGCTCTGAGCTTCGTAAGTTCGTAGTTTATTTTGAATTGATGCTATTTCGTATTGTTTACGTTCCTGGAAAATGGCAAAGAAATGATTATTGGTACGCATCATCAAATAAAATGTAAACAAATATGTGCTTACCAAATCATTGATACGAGTTTTCAATGAATCAATTGTATTCGATGTTGCCTCTACAGTTTTATGCAATTCGTTAGCAGCAACTTTGTCAGATGCAATCATTTTCTCAATTTTATGCATTCGATTTAGTAGTGACTCGTTATTAACATCATTTTCTAGATCCTTAGCTTCGATGCCATTCATATCTCCGTCTGGAAGAAGATAAGTATGAATAGATTTTATCAAATGAAATTTCAATACACAAATATCATTTGATTCAGTTTTTTCCTAGCTTTCAAATCCAAATATTTTTAATTTGTGGTCGTTTTTTACCATTGTACCAAGCTTTTATGGTAATAATTAGCCTCTAAATTAAAAAGTCTGTAGGTTTTTTTTTTAGAAATTAACTACATATGTATGTACTACAAGTGTAATGAAAAAGACATCGTAATAAAAATCGCCGGTTATTTTATTAAAACTGGGAAAATAATTCCACAATTGTTGAGTCTAGAGAAGAGAAAGCCATATTTAAAAATGAGCCAAATCCTGCCGAGTATAGAGCAGTTCAACTAACAATATTTACGTGAGCCTAGATGGCCCATTCGGTGGTAAAGTAAATTCAATGTCACTGAATTAGCTCAATCCAATGGAATTATTTTTGTGAGATGATCAAAAATTAAAATTTCACGAAATGGTTTTGATTAATTCAACACTTCAAGAACTATTAATATTTTATACTAAAAATATTCCAAAATAAATAATCTGCCCACCTAATTTCTTGCAGCTTTGTCCATCGGTATGCAAAATGAATCCTTCGCGACATTTGCAATAATACGATCCTTCTGTATTGTAGCAGTACTGATCGCACGGTTTGTGCTCCTTACATTCATTTATGTCCAGCTCACAAAACTTTCCAGCGAATCCTTTCGGGCAGCTGCACGTGTCTGGTTTAACGCATTTACCTCCGTTTTTGCATTTGTTTTCGCAGATAGCTGAAACAAAATAAACCTCAAAACCTTCGAATGAACGATATTATCTGCAATTCACGCTTACGCTTCATGCATCCTGGTGACGTTTTCGATACTTTCTCCCAACCAGGACAACAATCGTAGACAGTTTGTTTTGTGGGCTGATGACGAATGATATCGCGATATGCTGGCTCCTGGAACATTTTCAACGTAGTGCAGATCTGATTGACGTGACAAGGTTCGCTTACATGTCGCCAAGTGGGTCTAGCATATACCTCGGTGGTTTTAACTGGCACTTGAATTGTTTTGTGTTGGATGCAAATGTGACGCCTGAAATGCAGGAAAAATTATAAATTCAGTAAAATCAAAGAAATCAGTGTGCATGGCAAATTAAAAGGCAGCCGAAGAATAAAAATCAACACATTTTTTTTAGCTAGAGTAGACATATAGCTTAAATCCCTCAAAAGAGACAAATTAATCTCCTTTGAAGAAAAATCATTTGAATTGATATTTATTTGTTAAAATGTACAAAGGCGTCTGAATTACTCTCAGCTTGTAAAGCAAACTGTCACGTTCTGAACTTATTTTAATCTGAAAATATAGTTCCCATACTTTGGAAAGCAGCTACTTTATTTTGACAGCTCTAAAAATAATGCTATCAGCATAACGTTGTGCCTTGTTTAAATATAATTTGAAAGTTTTACTTAAATACCTTCTAAATTTTTCGTTTTATAAAAACCTTTGCTGAACAAAAAGTATTTCTTTTTAATAAAATTAAATTTTCACCGATTAAAACTACAAAAAGTGATCGTCTAGGCCATCTGGTTGTATTTCCGCCATATTCAGGTTCGAATTAGTCGGATTTAGAAATTATTTTTGAATGTTTTACGTTTATCTTACGACAACTTATATTTCTTCTTCTCTGTTTTGTTTGAAAGTAGTACTTGACATTTTTATTTCTTTATCAAGGCAATCACGGGATGCCCCCAACCGTTGACCAACCAAGACAGCGAGACCACATATGCATGGGCTTCGTATTTTGCTTAAGAATCACTCTAAGAACATTTTCACAACCCCGAATCATATCGGAAGAAAGTTTTTTCGAATAATGAGCGAAAAGCTAACATAGCGAGGAACTTTAAAAGCATTCAGTTAATGTTAGAACCAAGAACTTTCTTCTTTATTGTAAAACTTTCTGATTTATAGAGCTTTTTATAAAAGCTCATATTTTATCAGACGCTTGCTTTACATTGCATACAGATTGTATATGGTTTAAATTCCGAGGAATAAATGCTAAGATTTTTTTATTTTCCTTGTCCATCTATTTATTTGTTATGATAATGAGTGCATCACAGTTATTCAATTAATTTCTTCCAGCTCAATTATCAATGCTTTTGATCGAAATTTTATATTTACTTCGTATTTCATTGTTATCTGTATTGTATTATTATTTAAAGTAGTATTCAATTGGGATTGCTTTGACGATTATTTTCTACTTACGTTCTTTCAGTTATCTATCACGTAATATAATCCGACTTAGAAAATCTATTTTATAGTCTTTTACTTATATTATTTTATTGATAGTATTTTTTCAAGATGGTGTTCAAATTATGATTCGAATAATTACAATACGAGTATATTCATATAAACTGATTTTTCTTTCAATATGAATAATTCGATTATTTTGAGTCTTTGGACAAAAAAAAAAAAATATTTAGTGTAACTATTATTGTTACAGTGTTGGACCGAAGCTTCGGCTACGGCTTCGGTCACAAACAGTGCCTTCTGCTCCGAATTCAGCTTCGGTGAATACTAACCAAAGATTAGGCCGAAGAAATCAAATGTAGCATCTAATTGGACATTTCGAAATTAACGCAATTGAATGAATTATTCGGAAATGCACGTGGAAAACACCAAGTATGAACATTTTGAGTTTGATTTAGATACATACATGCGAGCAACGATTTAATCAGAACAATATTCGTGGCCGAAAGTAGTGTGCAAGTAGTTCTCCAAAGCAAATAGTGCGCAGTTAGTGTAGACAACTCAATAATGGCGATACTTAAAAATGTCACAAAATTGCAGGACATTTCAAGAGGAGTGAACGATCCACACAATATTTAAATAAATTTCAAGACACATGTGGATGGCCAAAGCTGTTTTAATCCAAGATATTGAAACACGTTGGAACAGTACCTACTCAATGGTACAAACACTTCTAGAACAATAAACCCTTGTCAATTTGAGCATGGTAGAGCGCGGGGGAATAGAAGTTCCGACTGCAACTGAATGGGAACTAATGGGCAATTTGGTAAATGCTTTAAAATGTTTTTACCAAGAGGCGATTGATGTTTCTGCAGATTCTTCGTCGGTGTCCCTAATTATAAGTTTGATTTCTATGATCAACACAAAATTCGCCCTGAAAGATAACGACTCTGAATATATTATTCGGCAGAATTCGGCAAAACAAGATGTAAGCAAATCGCATCAGGAGTGTGTTCAATATTCTTGCTATAGCAGCTATTAGGTGCTATTTTAGCAGCTCTGGCTGTCCAATGTCACGAAATAGCTACTTTCTGGTGCTTGCTATTTGACAGTCGTGGTAGCAGCTATTTGCTGCTCGTAGTCTGGAGGATAGCAAGAAAGTAGCTAAGGCAAAATGGACGTGCGTATTTAGCTTACATACTGTTTAAACGTCACTTTGGATTAGAAATGAAAATGAAAAGCAGTTTTTATGCTTTGTTGGCAAGGGAGATGAACAATAGACTTGAGTATAGTGCTATTATAAACTAAATACGGGCTTTTGAACACCTCAACTCAACTTGAGTTTCAAGTAGGCTTTTACACAGCGCAACTCATCTTGGGTTTTTAGAAGGCGGGTGTGAAGCTCAACATTCGTGTACCATCAAATTTTCAATGTTTCTCTTTCTCTTTTTTCATATATATGGCGTCAACAGACGAGAATAAGTAAAACGTTTTAAACGTGCTAGGAAAATTTAATGGTCTCCGCAATTGTATGCAGAACACTCTGAAATTTAATACAATTTAAAAAGTGTAATCCAAGTATTGAGCTGATCCAAGTAAATACAAGGTTAAAATTAAAAAAAATTCGAAATTTTTTTTATCGAGCTGTGTTGTGTAAAGGCTGACCTTTGTAGCAGCTCTTGGCTGTCCAGTATCTATAGCTGCTTCATCTAGCTACTGCGAATGTTGACACTTGCTAAAGTGATGCTATACTTTTGGAGCAGCTATAGCATGCACATTGAACTCATCACAGAAATACTATTCACTTGTCAGCTGCTACTAAATTAAATTAAAACTAAATTACTGACAATGAAATCCAATTACTATATATGTACAGCTCCGAAAAACTAAAGTATAACTCTTAATGTTTAAAAATACAAAAGAAAACTTGCATTGTTTTCTTTTTTCTTGAATTTTAATATGAAAAATAAAATATAAATAATTCTGTAACGAATGATATGCTATAATGAAATAGAGACATCATTGAAGTATTAAAAAGAAGCATTTTGATTTTGTTTTGATTTCACTTCATCTTCGGCTTCGGCCGAAGGTAACACTAATAACCAAACTTGGGCTCTGGCTTCGGCCGAAATACCGACTTCGGTCGGACACTAGAATTATGGTATTTTTTTAACCATATGCTTGCGCTAGGTGCCAAATCTTTACGAAATTTATAGGACACGCTGTAGTGTTGGACGGCTTTTTTCTATGAATCTGCTGGTAATCCTCTAGCTATGGCAAGCAATCAAAAAGAAAACTTTTAAATTATGTATATAAATTTTATGCTTTTTTTACACAGTCCAATTAAAACATTGAAATTCCACATTGCACAAGAACGATATCCCTTCCCAAATTTACATATATATTTTTATCACTCGAAGTTTTTGCTCACGTGAACTTACGACCCGATAATGAGTACCAACCTAAACTCTCTGGATATATTGGTCTTAAGGTGCGTTGCGTCCATTGGGTTTTATGACCGAACACAACGGTGATTATACTCAGTGCATGCGTGCGTTTCGTCTGAAAGCCGAAGGTGATCAGTTTTTTTTTTATCTAATTATTTATCAATTTAAATTATTTTCATGGTGTATAATTCATATTAGAATGCGGGAGTGATTTGAAATGTTTTGTAATTTGTTTGTTCAATAATTTTTGTCTTATTTACAGTTCTTAAATTGAAATATACAGGGTTTTAAATAAGACTGCAGTCTATTCTGCAGCCGGACTGAAATTTATTTAAAATGCTGTACACATATTATAATTCGGTTCGATTGGAATTCGATTTAGTTCATATGACCACTGCAAGCACGTTCGCAGCGATGGATGCTTTGGAGGAGCTAATTCTATATTACTTCTAGCATGCACCTTGTGAACACATGAGATTAAAAATTTCGGAAACGGAAAATTTCGAATACTTGGCGTTTTTGAACATTTATTCGTTGATAGAGTTATAAGGGTATTTGGTTATAAGGGGTTTGTGCAATATAATTGATCGTGTGTAGACAGTATTGAAAAGCGGTGCAATGTATTGTAGGAATTCAAAAATTTTTTGAAATATTTTGCACAACCCGGAAACTATTTTACCGTCTTCAATATTACGCAATATCCCGTTAGTCGGTATCAACAAGTGGTAGCGTACGCATCGTGATGAGAAATGGATAAGAATTTGATTTTAAAGTTTATTGAAGTTTACCACACACTTCCGGCTCTATGGGATGTTAAGAGCAAATATTATAGTAAAAAAAGGTGAGCAATATGACGTACTGGTCGAAAAATATCACGTAAAATACCCGGATGCCGGCTAACAAGATGTCAAAAAAATCAATTCATTTGCGGATAAGCTTCCGAAAAGGACTCACGCGGCATCGTAATGCTGAAAAGAGTGGTGCAGAGGTTACGAACCATCACTATTTTACTTCAAATAATTAAGTTAGGAAAAAAACAGTAAATTTTCCATACCAGTCAGTATGTTTAAAGCTTTGAACCCCAAAATAGGCTTCCAAACAACCATTCATCAATTTCGTCAATTCTTCAGAAGACCATAACTCGGCAACTAGGCCTCATAGAAAAAAATGTGTACCTATGTTTACTATATATCGTCTAGAAGTACCATTATGTATAGTACAATATGAACGAAATCCAGCACCTCGACTTTTTGTCGTTGTCTGCTTCACGTGATTAACGATATTGCCCTTTAATGATATTGCTCTGTCAATATCGTGAAATCCAACATCTAAAAATTCACAACAGTACATAATTTCGTGGAGATTCATCTTAAATCACATATAATTTTAATTAATTTAATCCAATACAAAGGAATGCCTACCGATACATAGCTAACATGAAAATCTATTTGATTGCAGGTTCTTTTTTGTGAAATACATATAAACTGAAGCGCAGAAGGTAAACGCTGTGGGAATTTCGAACGGGATAATAGACTAGTTTCGCAACGAACGATTCAAAAAGAACATGTTTAGAACAACGAGTACCACGATGCCTGTGTTTATTTGGATTTGTCCAATAAAGTACAAAATGTTTGGATTAAGGTCGGTGCTATGCAAACGCTAAGATAATACTAGCAATGCTGTTCCAAATGTTTAAAATTAATACTTTGCCAGCAAGAAATACTAGCTAACGGGAAACATGAACGGGAAGTATGGATAGTTGAATAACATTAGAATAACAATCAGTCGGTATTAATTATGAATTACACACATATTAAATCCAATATTTTTTTTCGAGAGTAGTCTGCCCTTCTGTCTATCAGAATTAAATGTGACTGATAGACACTGAGGAAAAGGGTAGATTGCCCGTCAAATATCAATATCCATTAAGAAATTAAGACAGTGTTTCGCTTCGCAAGGAAATGTCTCGACGTTAAATTCAAATATTCGCTCTGCATAATTTATCAGCTGATTATAATTAGCAAGCACTTGAAAAAGTGCATATAACGGTAATCTAAACAACCGAATAAGTCTTAATCAACTGTATAGCTTCATTTCGCAATGCTATGAAAGCTAATTAGACAGTGTGATCGTAAAAAAATTGCTGTGTCTTTGATGTCGCAGTGTTTCAATGTCGCAGCAGGAAAAACAGCCATAGTAATAATTCTTTAGATGATTCGCCAGACTGTGATGTTCGAATGCAAGCAAGGTGAGAAAAACAACATTGGGCCTCTATTCCTTGTGTCATTGTCACGAGACCCAACCAACAGACAAAGACAAGCTTCCTCCAAACTTGAACCAACTGACCAGTTACCATTAAATCAAAATCATTTTCTTGTCTTATTGCAAGAACAATGGTAACTAGCGCTTTGCAGAATCCGATTCGTTCAACTACACTGCGCTACTTGTGGGTCCCATCAAATAAAAGCTGAACTGAATGGATTCAGACATGATTTCTGATGAATAATATTGTCGGTTGGAGCTGCCATGTCGGTTTTTTTTTGTAGCCATTTTATAAATTAAAATTGAGAAGAGTTAATCATTCTCTGGATGAGAAATATAGAGAAAATTTTATACAAAATATGATAGGTGGTAAAATTGGCACAACCTAATGTAGAATTTCTAGACATGCGAGGGTGGGCCATTCAGTTCGCGGAATGCGTGGTAAGAAGTGTAAATAAAAATGAAACTTTATTTTTCTTTGTCAGTATATTTCCTTGTCAATAAATTTATTAATTTGTGATTACGGTTCCCTTCTTGTCTATAAATTAGCAAGACAACGTATATCGGCTCTAACGCTTACCAAAGCAGAAAATATTTTATACGAGAAACTGGATCGTTTTGAAGAATAAGCCTCCGAAAGCAGAATCAAATTGAGTTATTTTCGTGGGAAGATTAAAATGGAAAATTCTTTAAACTAAGAGAAGGGATTTTCAGAATAGAGAAACGAATAATATACTCACAGTGAAAATTTCAGTTCAAATTTACGCTACGAATCAAATGAAATTAGCAACAGGACTGAGGCCTGAAAAAAATAAAATATGAAAACGTGGTAACATATAACTTACATGCATAGGACATTAAGCGCTCGGGAGCATTTAAAGGAATCGAATTAAGGGAAACAGTTGCCCAGTGTGTACAAATCGATCTGCAAATGAGAGCCGCCATCGACTGACCTGATCACCCTAAATATTCAGGCTGCCAGCGTACAATAAGAAAATACGAAATTAAAAGAACGAAGAGAGTCCGAGACACCAAAACAGTAAACCTTTGAGAGGAAACCTAAACTAGCCTTGCAAGCCGACAGTGGATATAGTTGATTTACCATTAATGGCTCCATGTTGATTTATTAACCACCCTTTCGAGCGAATTCCTGGTAAAAATTTAAGAGATATGAACCCGTGAGCGAAAAGCTGTGTGCGATTCGCATTAAGTCGCGATTTTTCAACTTCTGACTCATCAATGTGCACGCTCCCACCGAAGTTAAAGAATACTCAGTCAAAGACGAGTTTTATGCCTGCCTTGAAACTTTCTTCGACTCACTTCCATCAAACGATGTAAAAAGGCTGCTCGGAGATTTCAATGCCAAAGTCGGGAATGAAAGTTGGCATCAAGGGAAAACTGGAGGCCACAGCCTCCACGAAGAATGCGACGATAGCGGCCAAAGTCTAATCGACTTCGCGTGCAGCAGGAACCTTGTTGTAAGCTCAACTTGCTTTCGACACCGTCGCATTCATAAACAGACCTAGAAATCTCCAGGCGCACATACCGTCAACCAAATCGACCACGTCCTTATCAGCAAGAGATGGGCGTCACGTGTTATGGATGTCTGTCATCTATTAAGTGCGCTACATCAACTGCTGCTACGAATATGAGAGGCTGAGGTAATCCCAGAGGATTGGCGCAGAAGGATCATCTGTCCCATGCATAAAAAGGGAAATAAACTGCGATGTGAGAATTACAGAGGCATCTCCTTAGTCTGTACGGCCTACAAAATTCTGACAAAAATCCTTGAGCATAGAATTAAACCGTTCGCGGAAGAAATCATTGGCGAGTATCAAGGCGGTTTCAGATCTGGTCGCAACACAATCGATCAGCTCTTCACGGCCAAGTTAATTTTGCAAAAAGTGCTGGGAATGCAACGTCGACGTATCCAAAATTGTTGTCGACTTTAAACAAGGATATGACAGCATCGACCGTGGCGCACTACATAACATCATGCTGCAATTTGTTATACCGGCCAAATTAGTAAGACTCGTAAAGATGACGATGACGATGATCAATTCTGTCTCGCAGGTCCGGATCCAGAACATGTTGACAGAACCTTTCGAAACTCTTGTTGGCCTGAAGCAGGGCGTTGGAATAATGCCGATGCTCTTCAACCTGTCACTTGAGTTTGCTATTCGGGCAATTAATCTGAACACCAGCGGCATGCTACTCTTTAAGTCGACATGCATGCACAAGAACTTCTGCTTAGACTTGACACCGTAGCAAAGGAAGTTGGACTACGAATCAACGAGGACAAAACGAAAGCTATGATTTAATCTAGGACGCCAGCGCACTCAACCATCAACGTAGGTGACCTTAACATCCGATCCGTGAACAACTTCGTTTACCCGAATGACGCAAGCGAAACTGACGAAATCAAGCGACGGATATAACTAGCAAATAAGACGTTCCCCTCAGTCCTCCCCATTATGAAATCGAAGTATGCGCACAGAAATACTAAGCTCCGCGTTGATAAAACTATCAAAAGACCTGTGCTGTGCTATGGCTGCGAAACATAGACCCTGACTCAAGTCTCCGAAAATATATAGACATTCGAACGGAAAGTTCTACGGCAGGTTTTCGGGGCTGTTCGCGACCAAGATGGATGGCTCATCCGATACAACAATGGGTTGTACGAACTGTACAATGAACTAGAAGTCTCCAAAATCGTCAAACTACAACGTCTCCAATGCGGCAGGGCATGTACAATGCATGATAACGATCGCATGCTGAAACGAGCTATGAACTGAAGACGAGTCGACGGAGCGAGACTACGAGGAAGACCGAGAGCTCGTTGGTGGAGCTCAGTATATGCGGATGCCGAGCAACTACTGGGGTTTCAAGACTGGAGGATCCGGTCACGATCCAGGCGGCCAAGGCCCGACGTCGGGCTGTCGTGCCACGCTGATGATGATATGGAGCGATAATTGAATATGCAGGCCGTATCTCCCCCTTAAAAGATGGGAAAAATATCAGCGGATTACAAAACAAGGGAGCATATTGAAAGAAAAACTAAAGCTAAAAAAGATTGAATAATTTTTTCGCAAAGATATTCAGCACATTTTCACTGATAAAAACCAGACTCAAAAAATGATACATTTAATTTTACATGTTGCATGCAGTGAAACGGCCAGGAATTACATGTAAGACTAGACTAGGTGGAACTAACTTAATTAACTTAAATGTGCTGGATAGATTAAACCAGCAACAAATTCACAAAAATGTGACATATGACACGTAGGACTTTCGCGCTGCACTTTTAAATCAGGTAGATTTAGTGTTGACAACTAAATCAGGTGAGGTGTTCGCACTGGCCGAAGTGATTTAGGTGTGGAGCGAGAAATGTCATCCAAATTTATGTGCGCAATTTTTTTGCGTGAATGTTGTTTAAAATATTAAAGGAACATGTAAGAATATTTTCTTTTCACTTTGTACGATTCATGTTCATTCTCCTTTTGTGTTCATTTTTCACTATTTTAGAACGATATTCCAATGACATTTCATTCAAATATACTCTCGCTCTCATGGCTGCAATTCAGCACGCTCTGAGAAAACTTCAGCCGGGACAAAATTTACAATAGAACCTGATTTACACTAGATTTAAAATAATAGTACGTTCACACTTCACTCTAAATCAGGTAGATAGGAGCTGTCAAGTAAATCAGGTGAAGTATGAGAGTAGAGAACTAATGTGGAGAGGAACATCAGTAATGCCAACAGGGCAAAAATCGCATACCAACATAATAACGTAAAAATTACTACGGCGTACTTAATTTAATTTTTCGTAATTTGAGAAAGGATAAACGCTTGGCGCGAAACTTTGAATACGTTAAATATTGCGTCTGCATGTTTGCTTTTATGTTCTTGCTTGAAACAAAACTTGCTCACTTAAACTTGTCTGCTTATTCTAAAATATATGCGTGTTTTAACAGAGAGTAAAATTTGAACATCGCACATTAAGTCTTGAAATTCAACAAAATTTTCAAATTCCAACACAATGCTCATTTGTTTGCTTTCAGGTAGCATAAGTGTTTCCATAATCATACCTAAGCAGTATGCTTTTGAAAGCAAACACACATATTTTCTTGTTTGAAAATATACAGCAGAAGTATAAGGTTCAGAAACTATCAAATTTGTAGCCCTCTTCTACCTTTTGCAATCGCACTTGGGACCGGCTTCAGTGGAATCAGGTCATTTTTGATTTCAACCTCGTTGGCTTTGCATGAGAAGTAAAACCAAGGGGCATGAGAGACATGTGAGAAGTCTATTATTTATATTTCAAAACTACCGAAAACTAATCAAACATATTATATTATAGCTATTTAATTTATTTTAGCAGCTTACTTAATTTTCTCTAGCTTCATAAAGATATAATGAGCTACGCCACTGACCGAAACCATAGTAACCACGGCGATACAAAAGTCACGTCCGACAATAGGTGCGTTTTATTTTACATTCAGAGTAGTGCAGGATATCAATTTGCACACGAAACAACAACAACATCCAGAGTACGAACACTTGTGAATTCAGTGGAGTTCGTACTCGTGCTCTCTGTGGAACGTATTTCGAAAAGTCATGTCAACTGGAATAGTTGGAATTTTCAAAAATTTCCATGTCACCCTGACAACCAGGATAAATAGTCATACATTTGAAAACGGCGTTGGTTATATGACAGTTTAAATTTTGAAATGACAACTGTCTAATAGAAAAAAACTCGTGTGCTACTCTGGATCGTTTTATTATGCATACAGGATACCTACCACACTCTGGATGAAAATAAAACACAGCGAATGTAAACAATTCATCGGTGCACAAACTTTTCTTTTACTTCACACGAGACCTGTAGAAGTCCTGCGGATTTTGTTGCTCATTGAGATAAATTTAGACGGTATTACGTGCATATTGAATATTTTTTTTTGTAAAAAGACACGTCAATCACGATGAAACCTTGCTGATTTTAGCAAGAGCTATCTACCCATTTTTATTCCATTTTCTTGTTTATATTTTTTAGTATTTCGTGATTTATGCACTAAAACACCTAAATCGAATATGATTGTTAACCGAAACCACTAATCAAGTTTAAAATCACTGCAGTACAAGACTACTAATCGTGTTTTGAATAGCTTCCACTGAAACCACAACCGGCGGTGCGTACATTTGACAACGAAATTTAACAGCTCCAAGCCCAAGGAATGGACCAGAAGGGTGGGGTAGGCCGCTCCTCTTAGTCTTCTACACCCATGGTGAAGCGCTCACACTGGCCAAAGTGATTTGGAACAAGAAATGTCATTCAAATATATATGCACCTTTTTTAGCGTGAAAATTTTTGAACATTTCACAGGAACATGCAAGAACATTTTTTTTCATTTTTTACAACTCACAGTCTCCTTTTGTGTTCAATTTTCAGTATTTTAGAACGAAATTCGAATGACATTTCACTCAAATCTACTCTCCCATTCATGGACAAAATTCAGCACGCTCTGAGAAAAATTCGGCCGGGACAAAATTCACAATAGATATCCATCAGGGAGCTCAAAACCCGAGACAAAGAATGGTAAATCAGGAATTTTTGTGGTCGATTTAGCTTTAAACCGATGCACTTCACGCACTGTGGTTTTCGAGGCACCCACTTTGCGCTGTCCTTAACCATGCAAAGATGATCGTGAAGAATATTTAAAATGGTTGTATCTAATACTCCAATCAATTCTGTGAGCTGTTTCTTCTTTAGTGCAACATCTTCCAATATCTCATTTTCGACTTTTTCAACAATTTGAAATGATCTTTCTTGTTACGTTAATACTTGCAACAGCAACACTGCTATATATTGCTCTTATGCGATTCCGAATCAGACTTTTTGCTATTTTCAAATCAAAGGCGCATGCATCATGTCGAAATCCAACGAAAACAGAACGACCTATACGAATTAATGGGTCTTCTGCTACTTCAGCTACTGACCTGCACAATATATTATGCCCGATTTATACATTGGAACGAGCGTCTCGGGTACAAGAGTAAACAAGACTCAACAAGACATTGGACGAGACTCAACAAGACATAGGGTGTATTGTTTACTTAGGATATTGTACCGTACAACACGGACCATACACCAAGCACCTTTCATAGGGTGAATTGTTTACTTAGGATATTGCACTTTGCATCTTTCGACAGTTGTGAGCTGTTTTGTTCAGTTCAGTGAACGATGACTGAGGTACGGGCTGTGGCTATTGCAACTGCCTGGTGTGCGTTGAGTTATTTCAATCTGGGACACGCAAACACATGTTTGAAGTCCCGGCGAAAAATTCGAAAATTTAAATGAGCACATGCTACCCTCTCGAATCCCTTTGACTTGATGCATAAAACCGACTTCGCTTCCAGCGGCTTCGAACTCGGACGAGACGGTCATAAACACTCAGGCACAGCAGTAAAAGGATCATTATCCCTTCGTAAAACAAACAAGAGCCGACGAGCAAACCATTTACACACGCGTGCTTGCCATGAAAAACACAGCCGAGACTAGACAAGGAGACCGTTTACACACTCACCTTGTCTTCATTTGGCATTACTCGGCGAGCATGTAATTCCGGCTTTAAATCCTACTCACATATGGAAAAATCCTGATGCACTTGCACGGCTGATAATTAAACGATTCACAGCAATATTGTGTATATAGTTATCACGACGTCTACAATTAATTTTAATCCTGCTTTGCTATTGTGCTATTATTATCAGTGTTTAATGAGTAATTACTAGTTTTTATGATCATCGTTCGCAACCCTCGGATCCTATTTTTAGTAAGTACCTATGATATTTATGCGGTTTACACTTGCCAGCACATCGTGGTGGATGAAGTGACAGATAAAACGCGTTCAACGATGCTCTTGTCTACTTTTAGGTTAGGGCATTTGTTTTTGTTGTGTCTTGCGGATTTAATGAGCTGGAGAGTGCATTGATGGAAGTAATTGAACTGGTTATTAATTAAGCGCAAATTGGGAACGTGTGTATTGAGATGAGGTTAGCACAAGTGTGATTCATTGTTGCAGATATGCAAGAGAGCTGCTATATTTAGCTGCATGTATCTCTCTTCTGGTAAATATAAACTCGGAAGCTGTCTGTGCATTATGATATGGTTGTAGAATGGACAGATAGTATAATTTTTTTCTGAGCTGGTATTAAATTTCGATTCGACCTGGAATCTTGGTTGATTCCACTTGTGTTTGGATATTTGGTATTTTTTCAGTCGATTTTATTTTCTGACGAAAAGCTACATGAGAATTCTGGAAGCTGGGGGAAAAACTTGTGGAAGCTTGACAAGCACTATGTCGCTATCTTGATTACGGATATGTTTAGTTGCAAGCCTAATTTGGTCGCAGATATAGCATATATATCAGCGTCCAAATCGATGACCACATCTCCATGTCAAAATTTTTCTTTATATACAGGTTTTGATGCTTTCAAATTAATGCTTGACCTATACTGAAACTTTTCTCTCGAAACTACTATGATGTTAAGTAACAATTCTTTTGATTTGATGTCAACATCTCTTCCGAACAATTTCCTTCGTACGTGTTGCAATCAATTACACGGATAAAATACAAGGTCGGCAACGATGAAAGTTCTGCATGCTGATGTAACCCAAACCCTTTTTTCGTGATATTTTCATTATAACGATAACAAAATGGTATGGCTGTGCAAATTTCGCTAGTGGACACATTATCCCATTTGTATCAAAAACCACTGAATAGCATGAAACGTGAGACCGGCTCTATGGGTTCATTCATCTTGAAGTGTGGCTGCATCCGCTACACTCTCATGTTCGTCATCTCTTCATGTTGCGATGTGACGTAGAGCTTTGTGTTGCAGTATCGTTGCGTTTAATTTCATAATTGCTCCCGAGGTCTGTTATTCTGAAATCAATGAAATGGTTTGCATATTTTGTAGGTTGGCTATGGTGTCTGCGAGAGGCCTGGAATGAGGACAGCAGTAATAAACTGCTGGGTATATGAGCCTTATCGCTATTGCATTATGGCGTTTCGGCTTTGCTTTGAATGGCATAGTTGTTATGAAATGCTAATTATAAGCATCCAAAACGATGGAGAGCATCCAGAACGTTCTCGATTTGACAATTGCCTTAGCAACACAGTGTTATTCAATATTAATATTAATTATTAGATTAGTAGTAATATTTATAGTTTTAGGGGTCTTGAAGAGAAAATACATGTTTGTGATTATGTTTTGAAAAAGTGCTGATGGATGATCTTAGATGCAGATAGCTTCCGTGTATTATAGCAATACACAATAATAGTCCGGGAGCCAGCGACATGTTTTGGCGACTCATTTCATCGTCGATCAAAGAATGTAATTATACTCAATAAGGTCCATTTAGTAACGAAAATCGACCACTTACAACCAGTTAGCGGGACAACGTCTTCTGAGAGCATCAACAATATGTAATAAACAATAGAAAAAAAAACCTCATATAATCGTCGTTCCTATTTGTAGGGGAGGAGTTGTCAATTGACATCAGATATAGTCGAAAAACGACCACTTACATTTGTTTGGCGGGACAATCAACCACTTACAAGCGCGCAAACAAGCGAAAAAATTTCAAAAATTGTCTTATTTCATCGTTGCTCAAATTGAACATGGTTACAGAGGATCATGTTGCACATGTAAAGATACTGTGCTTACAGTCAATTCGCGGAACAAACCTACTTTGAGCGATCATCAAAGTTGCCGCTGCAAGAGTCACTCACTTGCAGTTTGAACGTTCAAATGCGCACACGTGCTGTTAAATATATTTGGATGGTCTCACACGCGCTTGTCGTGTCCATTACCCGAGGAATCTGACACAAAATTCATTTTTCACGCGTGTAAAATCAAGGACAAATCTAATGCCGCCTTTACACACATGGCAAATGTTGGCGAGCCGAGTGTGTAAATGGTCCCCTTGTTTACTTTTGGCTGTTTTTTTTACATGCGAAGATATGGAGGGAAGTAATTTCACAAGTTCCTCGACGAAACGTTTGCCATATGTGTAAAACAGGCATAACATCGTCATTCGATGGTCAGATACTGATATTTTGGTTATAATGGTCGGTAACATGCAACGCGTCTGCGACAACGTTAAAATCTGGTTTCACGTTGGCGTAAAAAAATAATGAAAGGTTCATCAACGTAACTGAAATGTACGCAAAATTAGGTCTGGAGTTGTGTTCGGCACTTCCAGCGTTTCATGCCTTCACAGGATGCGACTTTAAACCTGCTTCGCACAGAAAAGGGAAAGTGAAACCATTAAATACTTTGCAGAGCAGCAAAGAGTACTTGAGAGGTTTTTCAGATATATCAAAGTACCCCGATTGCGACTTTGCGGCGATATTGTCGGTTGTAGAGATATATTTTTGTCATTTGTACGGTAGGAAAAAACAACGGAAGTTAATAAGATGCGAGTAGAAACGTTTTCAAAGGCCTACAAATGCAAAGAAAATGAGCAAACACTCAACATCAATTTTAGAAACTTTGATGCATCGAGCCTTCTTCCATGCAAATCGGAAATCGTTCAGCATACCCTAAGGCCTGCTTATATTGAAAAAATGTGGAGCAACTCCTACTCACAAAACATCACGGATTTGGCATCAGAGGATTGTGGATGGAAAACAAATGGGGGCGAATTTGACTTCAAATGGTTTCAGGGCAAACAGTTGCCAAACATCGTCGAAGACATTGTACTCAAGAAAGAAGGTGAAGAAAAAAATCCAGACGGCGAAACTTTGCCAGGTACACAATAACAATTACAATAATAGTAAAATATTCAAGGTGCACACAATATTTTATCCGCCAGTGGTAGAAAACGCGAATTTCCTGTCTGCCGGACCTTAGAGATTCCGAGTACGACCCAGATTCATCCGATGAAAGCGATGAAAATTAGTATATGAAAATGTTATTAAGTCACGAATAAATTTGGTAAATACCTACTTTTTTTTCCAATTTCATACACATTTTCTCAAATTTTGTTTTCGTGTATAAATTTATGATTGAAGTAATGTTCTGTTTCACAAAACATGTCATGATAGCTTAAAATTAGTTTGTCCCGCGAATCGATTGTAAGCACAGTATTTTTACATGCGCAATATGGTCGTCTGTGAAAAAAGTCAATTTTTGAAAAAAATGTTGCCCGTTTGCGCGCTTGTAAGTGGTTGATTGTCCCGCTAAACAAATGTAAGTGGTCGTTTTTTGACATCGTCTGATGTCAATTGGTAGCCCCTCAAAATATCAATGGCGATGATAAGAATTTTTTTACGTATACTGTTTATTACATGTTGTCAACACTTCTGACAACAAAAGGTCTCGAGGTGCGATGTAAGTGGTCAGTTTCTGTGATAAGCGCAAGCAAATTGAAGACCCTGATATACTTTCATTGACGATGAAATCGGAATATTTTTACTGTCACTGGCTCCCGGACTATAAGAAATTTCAGAATATTTATTGCAATATTCGGGTATTTGCATATTATGTCAAAAAAATTTACTGCTCTGCCTCTTACGTATTTGTCTACCTTCAAATCACGGTTTATTTTAACTCTCTAATTAAGCCATGAAATCTGTCTTTAGGGTAGAACTGCATAGTGCAACAACTAAGCATCAGTATTGTTCTGGGAAAACCTGATTAAAACAAAAAAAACTAGGCTTTTTTCTGAATTTATTCTCCTCGCGAAGCAATACACTTTTTACACCGATTCAGAATTGAGAAGAGAAATCTCGTCGAAAAAGCATCTCTTGATCTTAATTTTTAATTTTAAACAAGATGAAGTCACATGGGGCTATGTCTGGTGAATACGGTGGATGGTAATCACACAGACTCGATTTCGGGTCGAAAATTCACGCACAATTAGCGATGTGTGGCTTACGCATTATCGTGCAACAAACTGCAGCTCTCTAGATAGAGATATTGCCAAATGCGACGAATCCTATCCATCAAACGTTGATCCATTCTGTTCATCAAAAAGTAGTACTGCTCAGGGCAAGTTTGATCTGCTGGAAGGAACTCTGCGAATAATCCCTTGGTTATCATTGAAAACAATGAACATTGTCTTGATTTTGAAGGAGTATTTGGTGTTATTTTTGTATGTGGTGGGTTTTTCGACTTCCATTGAGCACTTTGGTGCTTAGTTTCTGGATAGTATTGAAAGCACTATGTTTCGTCTTCAGTAACAATTGATTTCAAAAAGTTGTCTGGAATGATTGTGGAGCAAACTTTGCATAGACCTTTGTTTTAGCCAAATCATCATAAAGACTGAGTCAAACTGTTTCTCTGTTGATATTCAAAGCCGCTTCTATTATTTTTAGTAAATCATTATGGGCATTTGAGACAAAATCTCGAACTTTTCCGATCATTCAAGTGCCAACTGAAATTGTCACGTTTGTTAACTTGTATCGACTATATGGCATCCAAAAAAAGTTTATGAAACAGGAATACATTTGTTCTGTTAAACCAATCATTGATATATACTTACCGCATCAATCGAAATGTTTACGACGCAGTTTTACTGAGTTTTCCGTGAAATTTTATAAGAGCTCTTTGTTCCATGCTTTTATTCCAACATCAAATTTTTATAATTTGCCAACACAGACTCACAAAACCAACAATTGTCAATCAATTCTAGTAAAGTAAGCTGCGTTTTGTTTAAGAATGATCAAACTTTGGAAAGACGCCTCCCGTCAATAGATGGTGTGACTGGGATATAACTTAATTGTTGCACTGTGTAAATAATATAATTTTATTTGTTTTGCTCAGTTTATTTTTTCCGGCTCGATTGAACAAAATGAGGGTCACAGATTGTCCTTTGCTTTCAGTACATTCTTTCGGTAACACCGCGGTCAATTTGACTGCAAAAATTAAGCTTTTTTTATATACTAGATCCCTTTTGACATTGCATGATTATTTTTTCTGTAATATTCATGACGTTTCATGACTCTAACATGTCATGAATATTGCATAAGTTTTATTAAGGCGGTGGCTCCACCAGACAGAAAATCTAGCATAACATAAATTGTGATAGAAAATATATCTTAACAGAAATTTCGTAGTGGGCACTTCACGTTATGATATTTCATTTTGAAATCGAACTTCAGCTTGGCAAGAAACAATAACAAAAAATCATATCTCTCAGATTTATGATAGATTTTAATTACAAATGGAATTGTATGATAGATGAAAAGCGGACATTTCATTATTTAAACGTTTCATTCATTTAAACGCTGAATATTTGTCAATTCGATCAGTTTCTCATGCCTAAGCTTAGTTGGCGCCATTTTGAAAAGATACTTGCCAAAAAAAAGTCCGAGAAAAAATTAGCGTAGCTGTAAGTGGGTGCCTCGACGAGATATAATTTCTGTCATAATATATATTATGTCTACGAAATGTCTCGTGCAGACGTCATATGTTATAACATTTTTTCTATCATGACAGAAATGTTAAGACACATGTCTTAACAGCTACGCTAATTTTTTCTCGGACTTTTTTTTGGCAAGTATCTTTTCAAAATGGCGCCAACTAAGCTTAGGCATGAGAAACTGATCGAATTGACAAATATTCAGCGTTTAAATGAATGAAACGTTTAAATAATGAAATGTCCGCTTTTCATCTAAGTGGGTGCCTCGACGAGATATAATTTCTGTCATAATATATATTATGTCTACGAAATGTCTCGTGCAGACGTCATATGTTATAACATTTTTTCTATCATGACAGAAATGTTAAGACATATGTCTTAACAGCTACGCTAATTTTTTCTCGGACTTTTTTTTGGCAAGTATCTTTTCAAAATGGCGCCAACTAAGCTTAGGCATGAGAAACTGATCGAATTGACAAATATTCAGCGTTTAAATGAATGAAACGTTTAAATAATGAAATGTCCGCTTTTCATCTATCATACAATTCCATTTGTAATTAAAATCTATCATAAATCTGAGAGATATGATTTTTTGTTATTGTTTCTTGCCAAGCTGAAGTTCGATTTCAAAATGAAATATCATAACGTGAAGTGCCCACTACGAAATTTCTGTTAAGATATATTTTCTATCACAATTTATGTTATGCTAGATTTTCTGTCTGGTGGAGCCACCGCCTATCATACAATTCCATTTGTAATTAAAATCTATCATAAATCTGAGAGATATGATTTTTTGTTATTGTTTCTTGCCAAGCTGAAGTTCGATTTCAAAATGAAATATCATAACGTGAAGTGCCCACTACGAAATTTCTGTTAAGATATATTTTCTATCACAATTTATGTTATGCTAGATTTTCTGTCTGGTGGAGCCACCGCCTTAAGACATATGTCTTAACATTTCTGTCATGATAGAAAAAATGTTATAACATATGACGTCTGCACGAGACATTTCGTAGACATAATATATATTATGACAGAAATTATATCTCGTCGAGGCACCCACTTATGTTCATTTTGATCGCTCTATCTATATCAATAGCTCCATCACTTTTGAAATAGCTTCGCAAAGTTGGAATCACTTTACTGCTTGCGTCTTCCGCACATCCAGGGTTACGATATAAGTTAGTCTGGATGTTTGATCAACATGAGCATTATCCGCGAATAGGGATGCTTGTCAATGAGTGATTCAGAAGTGTCTGTCCTATACAGAGGTTGCAAGGATGATCCTCGTGAAAGTTCATAATCTATAGTTCCTTTTGAGGAATGATGTGTTTTTATTCCTAAAAGAATAATTTTGCGGAGCAGGAGGACTTGAAGGATAAGACTTGAAATGCATGCAGTTTTAATATCATATTGAGAGATTTAATTGGCATGATAAAAACTTTCTTTTTGATATGACGTTGTTATGTGTAGCTAAGGCATATAGCAACATTATGTAGTAGGCTGCACGCTGCAAATTGTTTCCCTATTTTGATTTTTTTTTGGCTTGTAGGAAAAATTGGACACGCACATTATATTTATATTACAAGGCGCACGCCCAATTCTTAAAGTATTATGTCAGCCAAATAAATATTTTCGTTTCTTCGAAAAAAAAAACACCAGAAATGCGTAGGGCAGACCGGGGTTAGTAGACCCATTTTTCATAATTAATTTTATGCAAATGTTACTGTTAAGTTTTTAGCCATAACAAATACGTTTTCGTTTTGATTACTTCAATGGGTTTTTGAATAGTTCCTTTCATTTTATTCACAATAAGCTTTTCAAGTTGTATTTGCTATTTTAAAAAAAACTTCCCCGTGAGTCCACTTACCCCATGCCTGGGGTTGATTGACTCAGTGGACGGGGTTATTTGACCATATCAATTAAATTATGTATTGACCATGAAAAAAACACAAAATTGAAAAAACACGACATATCTCTGTAAAGTTTTATATGGTATTCCGTACTTAACCGCCGTACTTCGAATACTTCTATCGTCATAAATAACCTCTTTACAAGCAGTTTCCATGACATCTTTAGATGTATTCGATCTTTCCGTTTTTCGTTTGTAGGTCCTCATCGTTCTGAATGTAAGAAAAGCATGTGATTAGTAGTAACTTAAAAGATAAGCAAAATAAAAACCAAACATGGAGTTAGTTGACTCAGAGTCGTCTAACCCCGCTGCGCTGTGAGTCAATAAGCCCCAACCCGGCATTTTCTTTTTAAAACACTCATGACAAAAGGTTATTCCAATCACAGGCAAAACAAGTTAAGGACACTATTAACCAATGCATACACTTTCAATTGAAACCATTAGACAAGCAAATATCATGAGCGTGTACACTATAAGACAATTTAAATTTGAAACAAAATTTTCACTCACGTGCTTGTAATTTCGTTTTTTTCTATTATTCCGCGAACGACAAGCGCTGGCTTCGACGACTATTGCTGCACTGAGGCAGGTACTTAAACTGAATACACAGTCAAATTTATACAGCTTAGTTCTCGATTTTTACTTAGTTAATCGCAATGAGTCTACATACCCCTATAGTCAACTAACCCCGGTCTGCCCTACGATTACATTACTTTCCCCCATAAAACCAGAAAATAATGTTCTCTCGTTTTTTGGGTTATCATTGGGCATGCTTTCAAAATGATGCCAGTTTATGGAAGATGACAATATTATTGATCCTCTCCTAAACAAGCAACAACAAGGCTTCAGAAAAGGCCGGTCTACTACCTCCAACTTAATGATAATAGTCTCAAAAAAAAAGGCGTCAAATCGATACTATATACACTGACTTCAGTAATGCTTTTGGCCGCGTTGACCATAGCATTTTGAAACATAAACTCCAAAAATTGGCATTTCAGGAAGCCTTCTAAACTGGTTGAATTATTACCTTCGAGTCCTATTCAGTCGGAATCAGATGCAACTTTTCCTCAGCTTTCTTCAATTTCATTCACTGATGCAATGGTGTGAGTTGAATGAGCTGAATAACATTGAAAAATGCCATGCCATAAGTTTTTCCCGCAAGAGCTCTACTCTTAATTTCGATTATCACCTGAATAATCAGCTCCTGAAAAATGTTGATAGTGTCATGAATCTCGGTGTCGTCCTGGATAAAAAACTGCGTTTCAATCTCAGTATGACAGAGTTCTTGCAAGAGCTAGCAAGCAGCTAGGATTCAGTAAAAGACGTGCGAAAGAATTTAAGAACGTATGAGTTACAAAATCTCTGTTCATGTCTTTAGTTCGCCCTCTACTCGAATACGCTTGCATCGTCTGGAATCCTTTTGTCGATATTCATAGCAATTAACTGGAACCTGTCCAAAAGCGGTTCGTGCTTTTTGCCTTGAGAGACCTCTATAATCCACATGATTACGAAAGTCTTCCAACTTATGGTCACAGACTTAATCTCTTAAATTTGGCGACACTTTCTTCAAGGAGAGCGGTATTATCCTCATGCTTTGTCTTTGATGCCATTAGGGGTTTGGTTAACGTAGAATATCTTCGGAATAAAATCACTTTCAATAATCCTGTAAGACAAACTAGGCACACACGTCCCCTCAATGAGCATCAGCATCACACTATCTATGGATACAGGGAGCCGATAAATAGATGCTGCAAAATATTTAACAATTTTTCGAACAACTATTTCTCTTCTATCTCTAAACCATCATAAAAAAAAAAATTATATACTGCTTTAAATTCTCAAACCAAATTATTTTACTTTGCTGATAACTTCCATATTGAATTAACAATCAGACAAAAAAGTCTGCTGACATCCAGATATGTAATTGTAATTTAGCTTAAGGAAAACAGTTTTAAATTTGTTATTGTTTTTGTTACCTTTTTTGGTTAGTAAGTAAAACCGATCTTGTCAAATTTCAGTTTAATATCGATGGTTTTTGTACTACGAAAACGGTTGTTAGGGGATATTCTTAATATTTTTTGGGGTGCTTTACAGCGATATCCGGGCGTCATTTTTTGCTACATAAAATGTGATTGAGGGGCCTGGGCTCGAAGAATTTTTCCTGTAAAAGATGGTCGCTTTTAAGAGATGGTCGCTTTTTTATAAATAAAATAATTTGATTAAATTAATATTATAGTTGCAGTGAGAAAGGTATTTGGACAAAACTCGACTACGTGCCACCCCCCTAACCGTTAGACAATTTTACAGATTGTATTTTTTTGTGTTTTTGTGGTTGTGTGTTTGTTTTTGGAGTTATCTGCAGTGTGTTGGCTTTTTGTGTATTTTTTGTACGTTTTTGTTAGCTATTCTTCAAGTTTTTGCTCGTCCTACCACCACAGGACGAGCAAGAATAAAAAAGTGAAGAATAACTAACAAAAAAGTACAAAAATACACGAAAAACGCACACTGATGATAAACAAACAAACAAAAAACACATCCAAAAACAAACACACAACAACAAAAACACAATCGGTGAAATTATCTAACGGCAATTTAGATAATTTATAATCATTTTGACGTGATTTTGAAATAGATAAAAAGATACAAAAAATCAAAATCGTATTTTGGAATTGCACACTTTTTATGGAATAATCGGCACTTAGTTTAGTTTTACCCTGATTTTTATAAAAAAAAGGTCTGATAATCATTATCGTCTCGCAAACTGAAGTATCATTTACGTTAATTTGATCCGTTTTATTCAGTTAGTAGTAAATAAATGATTTGAGGTTAGTTTTTGTCATCGTTTGAATTTAGATCACCTTTGCTCTGCAAGGACCTCCTAAGTAACTTTAAGCAAGTGAAAAATATCGACCAGTTTTTAGAACATAGAAGAATCTACTTCTTTTTCATTTATTTTTCCAGCTTATTGACCTGAATTTCAAACTCAGCTTTCTGTATTTCACTTTGAGAGCGCAGTGGGTCCTGGTAAAGATACTATTTATAGTCACAATTTATTTTTAACTTGATGATATAAAGACATATGAGGTAAATTAAAAATTTATCCGTATACGAGTATCTAAATAAGGGTATAAATATAAAAGGTACTAGCGTTTGGATTTAATATTGCCTTATTTCAAGTACAAAACAAATACTTCCCCTTTGTTGAAATATCTTCGAATGTATATTTGATTGAAGGTTTTTTTTCTATAAAACATTACAAGAAATATAATTGAAGAGTAACATGTTTCGATAATAACAGTTAAGTATGTTTCGATTATTTCATATTGTTTAAATCATTACGCTCTCTTTGTCATTAATAACCAAGACGAGCTTATTGATTGATGACCGCATTCTACCAGTTTATCTAAATACGTATCTCACGTTCTGACTAATTTACCCTAAAAGAATCCATCAATTCATCAGTAAATACAAATCGTTGACAAAGGATCGAAGCATTCATCAGCTTGAGCAGACTTAACATAGCGATAAATTCTCAAAAAAGGATATATTGATGGTGCAGCTTGACGTCCACTAAAAGTCGATTAAATTGAAAGCAAACAATGACATCAGCAGCAACCGTCTTCAAAAGACTTCTGCTGATGGTATTCGATTGTGAAAAATCTGATCCTTTTCAAATCGAATTGCTCCAAGTCGCACCGCATTGAAATGCATTCTTTCGTAACCATCGCGGAGATGGCGAACGACTCCGTTAGTTGACCTACCGCACTATGCTGCAGTTCGTTCATATATCTACATTCTCTTTGGATCTTTACTTACCGCTCGAGTTTTTATGTATTGGCAGAAATGCGAAAAGCTTTCAAGTGATAAATGATTTCGCTTTTCGGACGATTTGTTTTGCATGCTTGAGGGACAGTTTAAGCGGATTAGCTTCGTCATGTTGAAAGTAATACTCTTACGATGGCAATAAATAATAACATTATCCGATTGTTGCGATATGAAGTGTGAATCTTTCAATAATCGAACCGTATCTCGACAGATAGTAAATGAAGTAGACTTAAAGATTGAAATTAGCATAAGATGAATCATTGATATAACAATAGTGTAGTAGTCCTTCACTTCCTCATGACCTCTCAAAAGTTTAAGAAAAACAGCAACAAATGAAACCGTCATTCAAACTTGGTACGGAGATAAGATTTTGTAAGATTTCTTGCTGCTGATTTACATAGGCACGTAGATGTAATTAATACTATATGCTTGATGAGAGTTCAGAATGTCTATACTAAACAGTCAAAAATTTAAATATTTTGGCTTAATCGAAATAACCCTAAATTTTTGGATGATTTTAGGTACATGTTTCTACTAAAAAGAAGGCAACAATAGTATTATGTACATTTTTTATTTATCATTAAACATAAAAAGATTAGAAGGAGTGGCCAACTGGCTTATGCGCGTAGAAATATGTACCGCATGTGAATAAAAATTACTCATGGGTACCATTCTAGGGTTAAGAAGCACATATGATAACGAACTGGATATTATTAAGCAAACTATAAGCATGATATTTCAGATCGAACAGTTTGGTGGTATTTTGACATCATTTAGCAGCAATCATTGGAATGAATCGATTTGGACCGGAATGGAAAAGTCCGCTCGACTTTTCAAATAAAAATGAGCTTATTTTATGTGGTAGACTACTTCGTAGGAGATATTTACTAAATAATTTTATTTACTTTCATATTATATATTTTTAGTAGATACGACATTAATGTGTGCAGTAGTTATAGTTTTGACGTGATTTTGAAATACAGTCTGTCAAGAATGAGTTTACACATAGGAAAAAAATTCAATTTTTCATCTTTCTAATTATAAAATACTACTTTTTATTTATGTAAATGAATGTTTTTTTCTTAATTATAGTTATTTACATTATTTCCAACCGATATATACAAAAAAAAAGTACAACTTTAATGCAAAACAAAAACGAAAAGACCAACGAAAACAATTATTGCAATTCTTGAAGTGTCAAGAAACTCTTTACACAAATTATTATTGTATTTAATATTTACATATTTACAGGATATTTAATATTATTTGGTATATTTAACATTTGGTATGGCCACCTTTGGCATCCACCACACATCGCAACCGATTTTTCATTGAATGAACCAACTTTTGCAGGTCATACGTGGTTGGTATTTTTTGCCATTCTTCGAGAATCGCAATTTTTAAGGCAGTTCGGTTTTTGGGTTGCCTTTTAGCGACTTGTTGTTTTAAGTAAGCCCATAAATTCTCGATGGGATCTAAGTCCGGACTCTTGGCTGGCGTATCCATCACTTTTCCGCAGTTGGATAAGAGCCACATTCGCACCATGTTCGCCTTATGTTTGGGATCGTTGTCCTGGTAAAGCTTAAAATTTGGTTTGCTGTTATGCATAAACCCGAATTTCTGCGCACTGCTTGCCAAATATGTTTTAAGGATATGCAAATATGGTTGGGCGTCCATGGTTGACTCGATGAATGCCAAGTCTCCTACTCCTCTGCTTGAGAAGCACCCCTAATCATAACGGACAACTTACCAAATTTTACAGCCGGAATGATATTTCGATTTTCCAACGATGTTAAAGGCTTGCGCCACACTCTAGCCGGTCCATCATTATAGTACAACATCATTTTCGTCTCATCGCAGAATATGACGTCGTCCCAGAAGTCAACGGGTTGAAAAAGGTGCATCATAGCGAAAGAAAAACGCTTTTCGATGTTTAGTGCAGAAAACAGTGGTTTCTTTCGTGCAGCTCTTGATGAGAACTTATTTCGTAGGATGGCCTGTCGTACTGTTTCATGGGAAACAGCAGCATCACACTCTTCCTTGAGTTCCCTAGCAAGTGTTCTGGTCGAAATCCAGGGGTTTTTATCAAGCTTCCTTATCATAAGGCGCTCTATACGTTTAGATATTTTTGGTTTTGAGCCACCTCCACACTTTGGCTCCAATCTATTCTCATTTTCAGCACGATTTATAACGTTATAGACTGCCATTCGTGCTACACAAAACATTTCCGACAGTTCCTGTGCACTTTTACCTAATTGGTGATTATAGTATATCATCTGAACTAACTCAAAGGATAATCTTTTGCCTGGCATTTTAAAACACAATATCTCACTTATTTATGCGTATTAGCCAAAAATTAATCACACACTAATGATCAAATTTATAGAGCTTTACAATACAGACCAAAAATTATGGTAAATTTACCGTATCGTTGCAGTAATGCAAAAAATAAACTTTTGTGTAAAGAGTTTCTTGACACTTCAAGAATTGTAATAATTGTTTTCGTTGATCTTTTCGTTCTTTTTTTGCATTGAAGTTGTATTTTTTTTTGTATATAGCGGTTGGAAATAATGCAAATAACGATAATTAAGAAAAAAAAAATTATTTACATAAACAAAAAGTAGTATTTTATAATTAGAAAGATGAAAAATTGAATTTTTTCCCTATGTGTAAACTCATTCTTGACAGACTGTAGATAAAAAGATACAAAAAATCAAAATCGTATTTTGGAATTGCACACTTTTTATGGAATAATCGGAGCCATTTTCTTGCAGAAGCATGATCAAATAAGAAAACCTACTCACCCATCATGATTTTTATGATTATTTTTCCCGTGTGCCGACAGCAATGAGGTTTCGACTTGTGAAGGAGCAGGTGTTGTTTTTTGTTCTGCATCTCGTCTCCACGTATCTTTCCCGAAATCGGGAACATCGAAGTAAACGGAATTTCTTCTCTGCAAGATTGTCGTTGCATTTTTCGCTGGCCTACGATATCCACCTGGATGTCTTCGTCGAACATGTGAAGAACGCGAGTTTATAACTGTCATCCTCTGTGCTGCATTTGTCGATGATACATTTACATTTTGACTAATTGCTGTACTGTTCTCATATTGAAAATGCGTTGTGTGATGAATGCGCGCCGTTATCGTCATTGCGAACAGTAAAAGCGACACGAAGATATGCATCAACATCATTTTGAAATACTGTATGGTGACAGTGTGGGAATGAAGATTTTAATTTCGATCCTGTAAAGATTTATTGGAAATATTTTATTTCAAACGAAGACTGAGTAAATCATTTATTAAAATGTGTTGCATATGTATTTATAACACTTAGTACTTATAGATTGTTCGAAACATAATGGGCGGAAAAATACTTGTTTTGAAAAGTTGAAGTAATTGTCGAGAGCATCCTTATAAATTTGAAATATGTTCAGTTTCGCAATCCCATCAATATTTATAGCTGCTCGTTAAGTCATTTACCTGGTTGTTAATTGTAAGTGAATAGTGTACACGCGATCTCACAATTAACACGTCAAACCATTTTTTTGTAGAAATGTCTTTTCAATCAGCCTCAGTTTAGAGTATTTCTTCGTGCAAACTCATTCTTGTCCATCAGTACCGCCCACGATCACGGCTCTGCATCTTTTATCTTCATCAACGGAGCACCATCGTCTTGGTTGTCATATCTTTATTTCTTTTGAGAACGGTTTCACTGATCGTGAACCTCCACTCATTCCAGCGCCTACGAATCTATGCGAATATACATATTACTTGATCATGATTCATTAAACCGTGGCCCCATATCATAATTTCTTTTTGGTTTTACTTTCCAGTGTTGTGTCTAGATGGAACCAATTCGGTGGATTTTGATTTATATTCCGACGATTTGTACGATCATTTCTTTTCTCTTTGTTTCGGGGCGAAATAGCCTCAGAACGAATCAAGATCAATTACTTCATCTTACCTGTTTGGGATTGCAAATTCCGTTTTACTTTTGAATGATGCTGGCATGATTTCAGACAATGTACATCTCCCCGATTGACTGCGGAGAATTCATTCAAGTAGATTAGGAGATGGTTTTTTCAAAATAGTATGACAGTACCGATTAATTCTGAATGAATCGGTTTATTTATTCGGCATAAACAGAAATGAATGACGTATATCAGTGTGTGTTCAAAAATTGCTCTGGTTTACATTTTCGAATGTTGATTTAAGGTGAGTTTAAATTGAAACAATTTGTGGTTAGTGGTAGTATATTTATTGAGCTACGTGCAATTTGTCGTAGATTTGACGCTACTTACTCATATCATTGCACTAAGTGGAGCATACGTTTAGCGTTGGGTTTTCTAATTCTCAATTGAGATGGGCAAGAAACATTCTTGAGCCGTTTAAGTCTCCGGGTTCTGATGGTGTTCTTTCCGCGCACATTCAGTTCTTTAAAAAAGTAACGCTGCCTGGGGTGAGAGATATGTATAATGCAAGCCTGCATTTTTCGTATGCTCCCGAGCACTGCCGGGAAACAGGAGTCCTGTTTATCCCTTAAGCAGGAAAAGTTTCGCAACTCGTCCGATTTGTCTTAGCTTTGTTCTGTTTAAGATTCTGGAAGGATCATTGGCTATCGTATTAAGAAGTCAATCGATTTTTCGTTAATCTCGCAGACACATCATGGTTATACCCGAGGCAAGTGTGTTGAACAGCTCTTCATATCCTTACTTATTGAGAAAATAGAGAGGTCTCTCGCACCTAGAGAATATACTTTTGCCGCCTTCCTTGACATTGAAGGGGCTTTCAACAATATCAAGCCTGATTCGATTGTGAAGGCCTTTGTTAAGCAGCTTCTCAGGAGTAGAGTGTTTTCCTCCTCCTTAGGAGGTGCTCACTTGCAACGGAGTGGAAACACGGGCAACTCTCAGGGCGGTGCCATTTCCCCTTTGTTGTAGAATAAAATGGTGAATACTCTTCGGATAAATTTGGGCCATGCCGGCTGCAAGGTTGTTGCCTATGCGGACAACATAGCCATAGTAGTGTCAGGAATATATCCATCCACGCTTTCGGAGAGGTTGAATTACTCGCTCGAATAAGCTTTTCGATTTGTCCTGTCGAAATTGAATGAGGTTTCTATTGAACTGAACCAAAGAGCTAAGTACCTGAGACTAGTCCTCGATTCAAAGCTATCATGCCCAGAACAGAACGAAATTTAGTGAAACAATTTTACTACAAAGGTAAAATCTATAATTAGAACATATCGAAAAAATTACTACCTCAGATATTCACTTTGGTGTCTCCGATACCGAAGATTTTTTGGTTATAATGTGTCAAATGGCCTACTATCTCTATCGTACATATGACCACGGAGGAGAAGTCTGTCAAATTTGCCTACGGTCCCATAGTTTTCCTTCACTACTACTAACGCTCAGATTCACGCTAGTCTCTTATGTGCGGAACTTCCTGGACCAATGGACATTGTCTACGTCATTCCATACATTTTATTGGATCTGGGGTTAACAACTCATATTAATAGCAGAGATGAATGGAATGATGGTGTCATCATCTATACCGGGATCATCCATGTGCACAATATTGGCTGAAAACTGAACAAAAAAGTTGGCAGCGGTGTGTACTCGGACGAGCTGAACTAGTGATGCGCGATTACGAGATATTAAAATCGATTGTTTCGATTGTTCAAATATCTCGAAACATCTCGATTATTTAAGTTGGACTCGATTGTTGCAATCGAGATAATCGAGACAATCGCGCGATTCGAGATAATCGAGACAATCGAGCGATTCGAGATAATCGAGACAATCGAGCGATTCGAGATAATCGAGACAATCGAGCGATTCGAGATAATCGGCCGATTCGAGATAATCGAGACAATCGAGCGATTCGAGATAATCGGCCGATTCGAATAATCGAGACAATCGAGCGATTCGAGATAATCGGCCGATTCGAGATAATCGAGCGATCCGAGACAATCGAGGCAATCGAGACAATCGAGACAATCGAACATCTCGCAATCGATCATTCGGTCGGTCAAGTCATCGACAATCGGTTGACGGCAATTGAGTGAGCCATAAAGCACGTTTCGTTGGCGCAGCCAATAAAAACATGTTCAAATATTTCAGCAAAAATATTAAGTGTTATTATTTGATCAAACTGCAATTTTTTGGGAAATATTGATGTATAAAAGGATATGTTTATCTTAAGTTAAAATTAAGATATCTTTAACTCTTTGGTGGCGGTGGGCATGTTAGTGTTTAAGCACACCAGTATACACAGTACGCTTGTAGAACCGCTTGTGAAGAATAGATTTGAATGGATTGGATATACTATTTAGTAGATTTTTTTACGTGTGCATACATATGGAATGTAATGATCAGATATGCATGGAAATTTGTATGGCTAGCATTTATCATGTATAAATGGCTGGTAGTTTTGCTAAAACTATTAAGTCTGATCAAAGTGTATGATCAAATATTATATGAAGTTGAGTTTTGTCATGCTGTTAAGTATGTTAAAATAAAATCTGCTTTTAGATAGTGCAGTTTGAAAGCATATCATTAATCCAGTATTTTCGTACTTGCGAGTATTTTATTCAAATATTCAAAAAGTTTTTAGGGCAAAAGTACCTGAAATCGGCCAATTTTGGGTTAGAGTGGTTTCGGACATAACGGGCCAAGACTTATTGCTGTGATACAAAGATTTCGGTTTTGTATGGGAGTAAGGGGTTTTTTGGCCATAGTTTGGCAAAAACTGCCTTTACCGCGCTTTCAATGATTGAAAGTGGTCGGGGAGTACAATATTGATATTTTAAGGATGAAAAAAATTTTTATGGGGAAAATTGGGCAAAAACGTCGAAATTTTCCAATTTTTTTTTTTTGCGTAGCTTGAGTTCCGGGACATTTCTGAGCTGTTTTGGGGGAAAGTCCATACAAGTCTGGGAAAAAGTGGCCTAGTTTCGAAGATACGGCATAATGCACAGCCGGAGAAGCCAATCATCGAACCAAAAAGGATCTGAACCTTTTCTTATTTAGCACTTTTAGCGCTACTTTCAGTTTTTCCGGTCGGTTTTCCGGCGGATTTCATTTTGCCATATCTTCGAAACTAGGCCACATTTTCACAGACTTGTATGGACATTTCGCCCGAAACAGCTCAGAAATGTCCCCGAATTCAAGCTACGCAAAAAAAAAAAAAATTTGGAAAATTTCGACGTTTTTGCCCAATTTTCCCCATAAAAATTTTTTTCATCCTTAAAATATCAATATTGTACTCCCCGACCACTTTCAATCATTGAAAGCGCGGTAAAGGCAGTTTTTGCCAAACTATGGCCAAAAAACCCCTTACTCCCCTACAAAACCGAAATCTTTGTATCACAGCAATAGGTCTTGACCCGTTATGTCCGAAACCACTCTAACCCAAAATTGGCCGATTTCAGGTACTTTTGCCCTAAAAACTTTTTGAATATTTGAATAAAATACTCGCAAGTACGAAAATACTGGATAAATGATATGCTTTCAAACTGCACTATCTAAAAGCAGATTTTATTTTAACATACTTAACAGCATGACAAAACTCAACTTCATATAATATTTGATCATACACTTTGATCAGACTTAATAGTTTTAGCAAAACTACCAGCCATTTATACATGATAAATGCTAGCCATGCAAATTTCCATGCATATCTGATCATTACATTCCATATGTATGCACACGTAAAAAAATCTACTAAATAGTATATCCAATCCATTCAAATCTATTCTTCACAAGCGGTTCTACAAGCGTACTGTGTATACTGGTGTGCTTAAACACTAACATGCCCACCGCCACCAAAGAGTTAAAGATATCTTAATTTTAACTTAAGATAAACATATCCTTTTATGCATCAATATTTCCCAAAAAATTGCAGTTTGATCAAATAATAACACTTAATATTTTTGCTGAAATATTTGAACATTTTTTTATTGGCTGCGCCAACGAAACGTGCTTTATGGCTCACTCAATTGCCGTCAACCGATTGTCGATGACTTGACCGACCGAATGATCGATTGCGAGATGTTCGATTGTCTCGATTGCCTCGATTGTCTCGAATCGCTCGATTATCTCGAATCGGCCGATTATCTCGAATCGCTCGATTGTCTCGATTATCTCGAATCGGCCGATTATCTCGAATCGCTCGATTGTTTCGATTATCTCGAATCGGCCGATTATCTCGAATCGCTCGATTGTCTCGATTATCTCGGATCGCTCGATTGTCTCGATTATACCGATTGTCTCGATTATCTCGATTATCTCGATTGTCTCGATTATTCTCTCGATTATTTTGGCGCATCGATTGCGATTCTCTCGATTGCGATTATCTCGATTGTTTTGTGGCGCCGATTGCGATTATCTCGATTGTTAAAATATCTCGCAATCGCCCATCACTAAGCTGAACTAATGTCGGTCTGCTTCAAAAGTCGGCCACCCAGATCTTTTTTTTCATAACATGAATCAGACTCGTCGAAACTAAGTCTAAAGTATAATTTTATTTTCACTTACTTTAGATGCCTTTTCAACGAGTTTGACTCGTGTTTATTTATTTATTTATTTTTTGTCCAATTATAGATTAGATAAGAAGAAAACATATATATATATACATATATATATATATATATATATATATGTATACATACACTTGTATATATATATATATATATATATATATATATATATATATATATATATATATATATATATATATATATATATATATATATATATATATATATATATATGTATATATTAGGGTGTCCCAAAAAAATTAAAGTTATTTTTTGTTAGCGCATACGCTCTTAATTTGTTTGAATGATGTTGAAACAATTGTAAACCAAATTTGGTGTAGGTAGGATCACGATATCCCGTGCCGACTTGCATCGGAACTTGTCCAAATTTGCTAACTACGGCCGACGCGCTCGAACGATCGATGTGCTTGTTATAATTTGTCTTTCTTGTACAGTAAACACATTGTTTTTGTTCGAACAACATGTCAGTGAAATTATGCAGTTCTAAGAAGGATATATTTTTAACAGGTGACGCAAAACATCAAATAACGGGATCAAAACTTCCTTCTAATAGACAAGTTTTAGAAGTGTTATTTTACAACATTTACAACAAGTTATTTTACAACTGTAAATGAAAGTGCAAATCTCAGTCTTCGCGAGTGTATTATATATTGGGAAAAGGCGCGTATACCTACGAAATATTTTTCTAATTGTGTAAAAAAACTTGTGAATTTATATCAGGTTTGGAGGAATTTGCAAAAAAATGAACAAAAACTCAAGACGTGTTTAAACAGCGTCGACAAGAGTTTTTCAGGAACTTAGACAATTTGTTTGATATTGCTCACGCCGATGGGCTTCATTCAACAAATGAAGGTCAGTATTTTTTACAACGACAACGGGAGCCAGGTTGGCCAGGTCATTTGGGTGGAGTAGATAAAAAAGGGACCGATAAAGAGGAAAGGGCGCGTCTGAGAATTATTGAGGAAGAGAAACGGTGATCTAAATATTTCGCAGAGTCAACTCCATCTACATCATCATATGATCCTATTCAAAAAGACTCATCTGATTCGGACGAAGACATGATATCTTCGCAAGAAGATTTGCCAACTCAGATCGAGAGCGCGCAAAAAATGAAAATATCTATGCGGAAAGACTTCATCACTCTAAAATTAGTAGCGGCGCTAGACAGGTGCCAGTTAAGCATGAGAGATTCCGTGTCGGTAGATTGTCTTGTAATCCGTGTAATTGTCTTCCGGTAGTTATTTCATATGGAAATAAAGAACAATTAATTGCTGTGCCAAGATTAGAAAACTCATCAGGAAGAGAACAGGCAGAGGCAGTCTGGAAAGCGCTTGCAGACTGGAATCTAGACGATAAAGTACAAATTCTTTGCTGTGATACTACAGCGTCAAACACAGGTCGCATTAATGGCGCTTGTGTACTTCTTGAACAGAAACTTGATAGAGAATTGCTAATTTTTGCCTGCCGCCATCACATGTATGAGTTAATATTAAAAAGCGTATTCGAAGCAAAAATCAGTCAAGTGACAACAAGCCCGGATATTGCGCTTTTCAAAAAGTTTCAAGATAACTAGAAGAGTGTCGACCCGAATGAAATACAGGGCTATAAAGATAAACTAGACTTGCATCTGACTGTTTCCGAAATAGAAAACATCATCAAATTTTACGCATCTGAACTGACCAAAGATATAGCCCGAGATGACTATCGAGAACTAATTGAGCTCTCAGTGATATTTTTAGGCGGAGATAATGATCGAAAATTTAAAATTTGACCTCCAGGTGCCATGCACCAAGCAAGGTGGATGGCGAGGGCGATTTATGCACTAAAAATAGCACTTCTACCCGCTCAACTGAAAATAACTGACAAGGATAAGGCGGCACTGTTTGATGTTTGCTTGTTCGTCGTGACATCCTACGTTAAGCCGTGGCTCCAATGTATTTTGGCTGTAAAAGCACCTTATCAGGATTTGTGCTTTTTGAAGTCGATGAAGGTTTATGAAAAAATTGATGCAAACATCTCGAAAGCTGCTTTACAGAAATTAAGCCAGCATCTTTGGTATTTAACCGATGAAATAGCTGCCTTATCATTATTTGGTGACGATTTGGGCCAAGAAACTAAAATAAAATGGTTGAAAATTTAACCAAAGAGAATCATCAACCCATGAAAAACGCTACATCCCATCCAAAGAAGAACTTTGTGGTTCATTGTATGGTAAGTTTCATTAGTAAATATTGTTTCTTTTATATTCCTTTTTTTAAAATAATTACCAATTTTTTTCATTTTTTATTTTACACAAGAACATCTACGACTTCGTATCAGTCAAAAGTAAAGCGTTGTTCACCCGGCTTCAAATTGATGACAGTTTTTTGAACGAAGAACCGTCTCTATGGCCAAATAACGCTTCGTTTCAAGATGCCAAGACGAAGGTTTCAATGCTGAAGGCAGTAAACGATAAAGCTGAAAGAGCGGTGAAGATTATGCAAGAATTTCATGATTTAATTACAGTTGAAGAGGAATAAAAGCAATTTTTATTACGCTGCGTATCAAGTCGGCACGGGTTGTCATTATCCAATTGCAATAATATTTATGATTTAAGCTACTAAGGCCATTTAGAAAAAAATAGAGGGTATCCGGTTTAATTTTCGAGAAAAAAAAGCCTCTCTTTTCATCTTGGGACACCCTAATATATATAGTATATATAAAAAATAACATGAAAACTAAAAAAATAATAAATTCAGAATGGAAAAGTAATACAAAAAGGAATCAGAAGCTAAATCGACCGAAAAAAGAAACAAACATTTGACTAAATTAGGATATATTTCGAGTATATGACAGAACGTTATTTTTTAAAGTATTTTTAAACACAGATAACGTTCGAGGTAGAGCACCAAGGTTAAGGCTATTGTGCTGACGAGGCAAACGCAAAAGGGGAGAAAAGAAATAGGTGTCGGTACGGGCACGAATTCAACCGAAACGATCAAGTATCCGTAATGTGGACATCAAATTTGGTAACAGTATTTGATATAGAGAAGTAAAAAGATTAACAAAACGATTAGAGGATCTCTGATGACGAAGCCGGAAAAACGAGGAGCCTTGGCAGTGATGTGTAAAATATGCTAGTCAAAACCACACTAAGGTCCTTGAAACTAGCAATAGCATTGAGAGGAGAGCCGAGGACAGAGTAGGAGAAAAGCAAAGGGGAAGTTTTCCGGGTGAAAGACATTTGATAACACTTCACAACATTCAAAGTGAGGAAATTCGCTGCGCACCAGGTAGCCAAAGCATCCGAATCGTTCTGCAACATGGAACAGTCACTAGCGAATTCAATAACTCTGAAAATTTAAAGATTATGAGCGTAGAAAAGACTGGGTGAGTTAAAGATGGAAGATAGATCGTTAATAAACAAAAGGAACAATAAAGTGCCAAGAATGGATCCTTGCGGAATTCCTGAGGTAGGAAAAAAGGGTGTAGAGGAGCAAGAGCTAACACTAACAACACAAGAGCGATCACAAACGTAGGAAGAGAACCAATAAAAAAGGACACCGGAGAGACCAAATCTATCCAACTTTGACAGAAGAATATCATGGTTCACCGAATCGAAAGCCTTGGCAAAGTCTGTATAGAGGACATCTACTCGCTTTTGCTGGTCGATTGCGGAAGCAACGGTGTTTGTGAATCGTCGACTTACTTTTGATGAATCAATTGTGTTCACTGGCCAGCAAGGACTGGATGAAAAGGTACATTCTGTTGTAAGCGACTCTTTCGAGGAGTTTACTAAAACCTAGCAACATGAATATGGGACGGTAATTAGAGATGGAAGAAATATCATCAGTCTTATGGGCGGGTTTCCAAAGAGATGGAAAGGTACTGGTTGAAATGCTATAGTTCAAAATTATTGACAGAGGAGCACACAAAGAAGATGAAAGTGATTTGGCGAAAAAATTCGGAATGCCGTCAGCACCGAAGCTAGCGCTTGAGTCGAGAGACAATATGAACGATTTGACTTCCAAAGAATTAGTAAAAAAGCAGAAAGGGTACAACCAGGCGTGGGAAAAATAGTTGATGGCGAAGAGTTATTGTAATGGGAGGTGAAAGAAGAGAAAAATTGAGCAAACAGCTCACAAAATCGAAAAAAATCTTTATTCATTTTTGGCTTCAGTATCACTCATTATTAAATATGTTTATAAACACGAAAAAAAACACAAAATAAAATGTTGAAGTACGTTAAAATTAATAACATATGATAAAGTAAGTGTTATATTTTATTTATAAAGTGGCTTGCACATTTGAATGCTATTAGAGGTAGTAGTTGTGATCTTGAACTTTTTTCATGCAATTTGTGCTTCCACAAATTGTTTTAAATTATTGACAGCAAGATAACGATGTGAATGTCGAGAGTACGCCATATATTGAATTAAAATTTTAATTGTCATTTATTTCGATATCAGCGCAATGATCTTGTTTGCACAACAGATATTCGCAGTTTCCACGTTTTTGGAAGCTCATGCTGAAAGGTCACAAAATCTGACTATGTCAACCGTATTATAAAGCAAAAAAATACATTCAAAACATTTACATGAAAGAAAATGAAAATATATTTTTTGGTTTTTGGTTGTATCTCTGATTATTTGCATTATTTAAATTTTTTCAAGAGTACGAATACAATGCTCTTGTCTCGCGTCTAAAATGCGCAATTAGCAATCGCACTTATTAATAGAAATGTAAATTTATGTCTAAACGTTGTCTGAAGATTCTTCGTTAAATTCTGATTCATTTTATCTGCCAGATGAGATGACTCGAACCAGACAACAGACAGTCGGATTAAACGTAGGCTAATAAAGATTCATCTACTGAGTAGAAAAGTAAGTCATAGACTTGTCTTTTCCATATGATGCTTTCAATTGACAATTATTAGTTTTGAAATAAATGATTTACATATCAATGACTAACATGAGAGAATCATTTAGGTTTGAAGAGCTTTAATTGTTTGTTATGATCTATGAATGACGATCTTAAGAATTGTTTATTTTTAAATGAGACAACAATACATTACATCATCCGAAGCTATGTGTAATAAAATCTAAGTAATGTACATATTTTCACAATAAAGATCACTTGTGATACGAGGCAAATTTGATATAACGACATTTTCGGAATTTTCGTGATTAAAAGCGGATTTTCACGAATGCGGAATTATCTCATCGCTTTAATTGTTTTCGTTTCAAGTGAAATTAATAGCATTCAAATTTGAGTGACCTAGACATTCTGCTCGATTTACGCTACATGAATAAAGAATATTGAAATTCGCAATACTGAAAACAATTCCGTGGAGACTACTTATATTTAGAGAAAGCTTTTTGCATTGAAAATGTTATTTTAAATTGCGAATTTAGAATCAAAGTGATTATTGAATCGAATCAAAGTACAATAACTGAGAACGTACCATTCGGATGGTACGATATCCTTTTGATCTAGGTTCTCTCCTAAAACTAGCATTATGTAAATATAATTCTCTGTAAGTTGATTGTAAAATAAAGCTAATGAGGCCTCTTAAAAAATAAACTAAATTCAATTTCTTTTTTTCGGAAGTAGCGATGATGTTCTCACATTTCAAAAAATAGTTAGCTTATGTTTCACATTATGGCACTTTAAAAAATAAATTGTTTGTTTTTAATTTTGTCGAGTGATCTCAGTTTAGGCATTTTAGTTTAGACAGAACGGCATTTTCATTATTTTTTTTCACAATATATTCATATTTACATACATATGCATTTCAAACATAGAAGGATTCACAATGTGCTAAAAATATTACAATTTTGTGCTAAGAATATTATAATCTATCCTAGATACAATGAAATCAAATCAAATACTAAAAATATTAAACCTATGAATAAAATCAATAATCAAATAATATAAATATTTTATAATTATTTTCTATTCAACCTAGTTTGAACATTACTAAACCTGCATAAGTAAAAAATGAACGTAATTGTCATTACAAGGAAGTTTATAACAAAAGTGATAAGCTTAATTTAAATTGTTTGAACTACGGTTTTTCAGAAACCAATTCGTACTTTGGGTGATAAGTTTATGATTTGTGGGTCATCAAAATCAATTCAATTCAGCTTTTGTTTACTATTTGATTCCTGAGTTAATAACAATAATTGAGTGCAGTAATAATAAGACGTCATACGACAATCGAATACCGTAAGTTATAGATTCACTTTTATGGAAGCAATCAATCGCAGGCATTATGCGCACATACAAATATCCATTTGTTGGATCATAGATGAACGGTGAAGACAGAAAATTTTCTGATGCAATTTGGAACAAAGTTTAATGAGCTTGATGAGCACTTCAATTTACAAAATATTAGAAGTTTAACATATGCCTCCACTAGTATACCTTGCGTCCGCCACATCCACTCTTCCTTGTTTTTTCCAAGCCCGGACTGCTTTGCATAGACTTATCGTATCCGTGAACCAGGGACGAATCAACATAGCTGTCTTACGCAATGAGAGTATCAGTCTTGGGTTAGAACTCACGCCCGAAGAGTTCGATTTATGGAAGATAAGTCCTGGGGTCAAGATGGTGGACATAGATGAGAAACAGACCTACCTCAAGTATACTTTTATTCCCTAGAGTAAATGGCAAAAAAAAATCTGCTAACCAGATCCCCGGGTGACCTATCACCACGACGTATGTGAGGTTTGAAAAGTACCATCTACAAGCCCACGAAGTTTTGAGTCGGCACCCGCCTAAGCACTGAATCGACCCGGTCGTGCTGACTCAATTATTGGTAATCACGGACTTCAATAGCTACCACAGCTTATGGGTCGGTAAGCCAACCCTCCTCCCGCTTTATGCGCAATACTTTCTCGACGTACGTTGAGACTGTACGCCAGTTCTCTTCGTTTCGCAGCATTGGATCCACAATCGTCTCAGTTGTTACTAGGCCGATTGTGAATTCAATGGTGCGCCTCAAACTTACGAAGCGGCTGCATATAAAGAATGCGTGCTGAGTATCATCGAGCTCAGTCACACATTACTGGCAATACAGTGTGATCACTTTACCCATTCTGTTCAGGTATTTCCTGAAGTAACTGTGCCCTGTCAAGAATAGACAAAGGTAAAAGTGTACCTCTCCGTGGCTCCGGTTAAGCCAAGGCTCAATAAGACCAATTAGCTTAGCAGTTCAGCGTCCTTTAGCACTTTCACTCCAACGTTGTTCCCAAAGCTGGAGGGTTAGCGTACGCGAGTGCGTCAAAGCCTGAGTTCTGTCCAGCACTGAGCGAAAGAGGTATCCTTCCTTGCGCTCTCGCGCTGGTAGATCGATCGGGGTTGCTCCCGAAATAACCATCATAGCCTCTTCTGAGACCGTGCGGTAGCTATAGGCGGTTCGCAGGGCACCCCTGCGCTGGATACTAGCAATGTCCTTCCGGAACTTTTTAGTTCGAAGCGTATTAGTCGTCACCATCAGCTGCCTCCGTCTCGTCTCACTGGGTCCGCCAACGTTGGCCATTAGCCTACTCAGCGAAGTGACGACTACTAGAGCTATATCACATGCCTTGCAGATATGATCGCAATACACGAGCTTGGTGTTCAGAGTCACTCCCAGATACCTGATTCACTTACTGGTCTGGACCCCGATGGAACCAATTGTCATGGATATGACAGTTAGTATCCTCCGCTTCATCAGCATGACAATCTCTGTCTTTGAGACTGCTAGCTGAAGGCCATGCTCATCCACCGATCCACTCTTCTCATAACTTGATTAAGTCTAAGTTGAGCGTAATCGGCAGATCTAGAAGTGATAACACCTGTGACGTCATCAGCGTAAGCTACTATGAACACATCTGCAGGCATTTCCAGGCGCAGCAGATCATCGTACATGATGTTCAGGTCAGGTCCGAAGACTAGTGATGGGCTCAAAAACGCTTGGCTGCAAAAAAAAACGAACGAACAGTTTTTCCAAATAGCGACAAACAGTTTTTCTAAAACGACATTTTTTTTCTAAAACGAACAGCATTTCTAAAACGAACCGTTTTTCTACAACGAATAGTATTTCTAAAACCACCATTTCCAACGATTCTAAAACACATAGTTTTTATAATGTCAATCGTTTTTCTAATGCCAATCGTTTTTCTAAAATGAATCGTTTTTTAAAACGAACTGTTTTTTTAAAACGAATCGTTTTTCGTTTCTCTCAAACGAACCGTTTTTCTAAAACGAACTGTTTTTTTCGTTTTTCATCGTTTTTCGGTTTTTTGAAACGAACCGTTTTTCGTTTTTTAAAACGAACTGTTTAGCTGCGGAAAACAGTATTTTCGTACTTGCAAGTATTTTATTCAAATATTCAAAAAGTTTTTAGGGCAAAAGGAGCTAAAATCAGCCAATTTCAGGTTAGAGTGGTTTAGGACATAACGGGCCAAGACCTATTGCTGTGATACAAAAATGTTGGTTTTGTAGTGGAGTAAGAGGTTTTTTGGCCATAGTTTGGCAAAGCCTAGCTTTACGGTGCTTTCGATGATTGAAAGTGGTCGGGGAGTACAATAGTGATATTTGAAGGGCGAATTTTTTTGGGGAAACTGGGGAAAAACGTCCATATTTTCCAAAATTTGAGTTGTTTCGGGCGAAATTTTCATACAAGTCTGGGAAAAAGCGGCCTAGCTTCCAAGATATGGCAAAATGAAATCTGGCGGAAAAACTAAAAGTAGCACTAAAAATGCCAAGGAGGAAAAGGTTGAGATCCTTTTTGGTTCACCAGTTGGCGTCTCCGAATGTGCTGAGGACCTCTTTGTGGCTGCAGGTTGCCACGAGGTTGTCTCCAAACCTACCGGGGTTGTAAAATTTACGAGATTGCAGGAGGTAAGGTGTCCCTGGACTCATGTCCAGCCTTACGGAAGAGGTTGGCCCCCTAGTGGGTTCATGTTTAATAAACAAAACATTTTTTTTTATCATTTCTTAATAAAATTTTCGACAAACTTCATGGTTCAGTGAGGCAAAAAGTGACAAACCGACTGTTTTAGATTAGCCAGGAAAAGTTTGGTATCAGAGATCGCTCGATGAAAAGTCATATAGATGACAACAGGATTATTTGGTCCTATCTTAGTATTTTTATTTACTTTGGTCATTTGAACGAATACAGGAGGTGTTTTTTGCATGTAATAAAATGAAAAACAAATTAAACTGATTGAATTTGATCGTTTTCCTTGAGATGGCCCCTAGATTGGAGAAAGACTTGCCAAATAAATGACCGACCATTGGAAAGTTACGGAAAAGCTCGGTATTCTTTGAAGGTCATCGTGCACAATCACCATTCTAGCTTGGGAACGTTGAGTCTGAAGGGTGGGGGAGGGCATATAAGTCCGTTTCATTACATCACTGCAAATCGTATGCATTGTATGTATTTATGTACATACTTCAAACAGGTATTTGGAACAGGTATTTTTTCGTACTCGTACTAGTTATACCTAGTATGTGAAAATCCTAGTATGACCCAACTCTAATTGTCGTACAGTATAAAATTTGTTTCTTTTTTTTAATTCAAACTGCTTTTTTTCAAACAATTTTAAAAAACAGTTTTTATTTCCAAAAAACAGTTCGTTTTCGTTTTTTTTTTTAAATAACAGAAACGCCCATCACTACCTTAGACCCTCTGTGCCGCGCCTGAGGTGACAGGCCTCCTTCTAATTACTTCCTCAGTGTCTTACACCAACCATCGGTCCCTGAGGTGGTTCCGCATCATGGCTAGCAAGTGGCCAGTGATACGGAACCTCCACTCAAGAGCCCGTAGGATGTCCACCAATACGGAACCTTCACTCAAGGGCCCGTAGAATGTCCGTCCACCTTGAAGAGTTGAAGGCGTTTTGGACGTCAAGCGTTACCAGCAAGACTACCAGTCTGGCTTGAGCACATGCCTCTTCCGCTCTTACTACGGACACAACAACCTTTGACATGGCATCAATTGTTGAAAGATCACCAGCTGACCTCACTGCTGACAGCAGCCGCGACTTACCTCAAGTATACTGCCATTAGCACCACTGACGCTATCTTAGGCAGTAGGGAACTGCAAACTAGTAATTCAGTAATGCCATAGTATGCAGGTACGCGGAGAGGAATATAAACAGCTCAAAATAACAGAAAAGGTCTTCACTGACGTGCGAAAGCAGGCTTTGAAAAATACTTGATCTGTTTAATAGAAAGCACTAGATACCAAGATCTGCAAAAGTTCGAAACATGACACAGTAAACACCACGCTGCAAATACTGTGAGATAAAAAACCCCGGATCTTCGTGGTTTGTAGATGGACTTTTTTTTAGTAAATAAAAATCTTATATAGCCCGTGGTCTGTTAACCCGCGTATCTTTTTGTGTTTTTTCCATCTAGAACAAAAAAGCATAGCCAGGTCAAACCCGTATAAATCCATTAGTGAATTTGGCATCCCAAATAAACAGGCACGGTCGTGACTCTAACCTAAATAAAAATAGCTACTCTGACCAAGTAAAAATAGCTATTTAGGCCGTTTAACATTTTCAACGGTTCCGACAGACTGGCCTGCGTCCTCTTCAACCTCTTCAACCGGGCACTTCAACAAAAGGGACTATAGTCACCAACAAAGTCTGGTCAGATACTAACTTATGCAGGTGATATTGATATGATTGGAAGATCTGAACTATCTGTACAAAAATCCTTCACCCAGATCGAGCGAACGGAGAACAGGTGAAAGGAAAACAAAGTCCATGGTGGCGGAAGAACACATGAAACTGGCAAAACCATTATGATAGTGGAGCATGAATTTGAATTAGTGCGATTCTTCCACTGCTTTGAAACAATAATAGCAGCCGATAACAATACGGAAGATAAAATACGTGGCATACCTAAATTTTTACAGCATGCTTGGGTGGTTAGAAAAGTCACTGAATATTAACACGGATTAAACAGATTAAACTGAAGCAGTTAATACTGATCTATTGATCTGAAACATGGATACTCATATGAAATGAAGGAAAAGCGCAAAGAATGCAAATTCGTGCAGAACTTTTTGGGAATTTTTGGGCTTTAGTTCAATAAATAAAAAATTGTTGTACATAGTAGGTTAGGTTAACGTGGCTGCCGATCTCCAGAGGCCTGACGACCAGCACACATAGGCACAGGAGAGGCCCGTTGTGATAAAAGTACATCTGTCTATTTTATTAAAAATATGTTGGAAACAAGAGCGCCAGTAATACTTATGCATCGATAAATCAAAACCAAATTGCAAAAAGTAAAAAAAGTAAACTTTGAGTTTCAGCCAATAACAGCAGCAATAGCAATATATAAGTTCTGTTCAGCAACAAAAAGTATGCTTTTATTTAGCAAACCATTTCACATTTATCAGGGGGTAGCTTTAACCATTTCTGAATATCAAAATTTAATAAATTCATGAAGTCTTTATTTTCAACAACCAAGTCTAATCAAGAACGATCTTCTAAAAATAATAATTAAAAATTTAAATATTGTTCTATTCAGCGGAAACAAATCAATTTCGAACTGATTAATTACACATTCATGCTAAACGTTTTGATTTGTGGAATCTTATGTTCATTAAGAGATATGAGTCAGTACTTTTCAATAATTTCTTGATTTTTATGAGCATGATGCAACCAATTACAAGAGATGTTGGTGAAATTAGTCATATCATATACGAAGTATCTCACAATTTTATCATTATTCTTTAAAATTAATATTGGCAGCTAATAAATTTGGGAGCACGACATACTTCAACCGAATAATTGATGACTCTTGAAAAAAACTTTGGAATTTTTTCGCCAACCAGCTTTGTGCTTATATATATTTATGTACTCGTTTATCTCCAAAACCATACAGTCTCTTTAATTGCGAATACGCTAGACATTCCGGTTTTATTTTCGAACTGTCAACGGTCAAAAACAATAGGTAAATGAGATGCATTGTTTTCTGACTCATTCAATGCCGTATACAAATATCGAAAATATTCCAAAGAGTCTATCCACTCGTACATAGTCGTGACCAGTACTCGACATGAATGATATTGTTTATTAATTGTTATTTGAATTGATCTCGATACTAGCCATGAACATTCGCAAGTGCTCTCGAACGGCTGTTTCGCATACGCTTTTGTTTTCCTCAAACAACAAAGATTAGAATATTCGGCGTGTTCGTAATTTATCGAGAGAGAGAATAAGGCAAAAAAAAAACAAGTTTCTGTCCTCAGTCGTTCGAGTGTAGCCAGGTATTAGGTGCGTGGCTACTAGAATTGCCGAACAAGCACTCATTAGCCGCACTTGTGAGGCATCAACTTGGAACTGCAATAAATCTAGCTCAGCGCTCGAGTGCAGCAGTAGTAAAGTGTTGACCTTCTCATTGAGATACTTGATCTCGTGCAAAATTAGCTGGATCGTGTCTTCCTGATAGTTTGCAATGTTCCTGTGCTCAAGTATGGCAATCGGCGTGAAAGCGATTCCAAGGTTCGATTGAAGTGCATGGCGCTGAGCAGATCAATGGATTCAGTGGGATGCGTCTCAAGTGCATTCATTGACCAATTCCGTAGTGTTTGACGTGTAATAATGGTTAAGTGATCAATCGGTCTGGCGAAAATTTCACTCACTCGAGAGTGAAAGATTGATGTGCTTGTTTGCTGTAATGATGAGCAATAAAAACAACTTCCTGGTCGTTTGGCTTCGCGACTGGGCCTGTTTAATATTTTACGTAATCCAATTAATTCGATTGATTAAACTGGAAATTGATTGATGAAAATTCTTTTGCAGAATTATGTCGAAGTGTTTATAATAACCCTTGATAATGAATGAAATTGTGATGCTGCAGTTGCAGAGACGGTACTACAGTTGTTAAAATCGGCGTAAGATGTTTTTTTTTGGTTTCTGCAGTTTATTTATTTATTTATGTATTCATTGATTATGATTATGGTATTTTACAGCCGATTGACAGGCAAAGTGATGAACAACTAAATTTCAAGTCTTGTATACAGTACAAGTTTGCATAAAATATGTGTTCCCTTGATTATGATTCGTAATTTAAATTTAAAAAGACAGTGTTTTAAGCTTCGATCAAATTGAGGTTTCACTTCGGGTGCTCACTTTCACAACTTAAACACACATGCAATGTCGTCATGTTTACGAACTTTAAATGTGGTTAGTTTTGAGCCCAGGTTTAGCAGGCAGGATTCAAAGAGATAAATGGCTTCAGCTGATAAATTAACGACAGATACATCGTTTTTGGTGGCTTTAAACCTTGACTCTAATTTGTGTATACAACACTTAAAAATGATGTTGATTCAAAGTTCCGTTTTTTTGTGTATAAATGTAAAAGAATTTTGACATAGATGTAGCAACGCGAACTATTTTCCTCCTTTTTTCCAAAATAGATCCATTTTTTTTGTAAGGCTTTTATTGGGCAAATTTTCGTTGGCATGGTAGCGAATAGAAGAGTGTAAAAGGATTAACATACGAAACAACTATCACGGAGTAGTGGAGCCTGCAATTATGTACAATTACTGCAGCCCCTTAGAGTCGACTCATGAAGAACGTTTTTATTAGTGAGGCTACGGACGCTTTTACTGCTGAAACACAATGTGTAGCCGTAGCCGTGGCCTGCAGTGAAGCCAGGAGCTGTCAAAAAGTCAAAAGCACAGGATTGCATTGAACCAGTTACAATGCGTAGCCCATGGCGCCGTGGCCGTAGCTGAAGTTGCCAACTTTCTACTTTTTGCCTGGCTACATGTTTGACAGCTTGCATGTGCAATATGTGTGTACTACGTGCCCTTTTCGCCGTTAGACACTTTTACCGATTGTGTTTTTTCTCTGTGGTCGTGTATTTGTTCTTTGGGATGTTTTCTTTTTGTTTGTTTATCTTCAGTGTTTTGTGCTATCGTGTATTTTTTGTAAGTTCTTGTTAGTTATTCTAGAATTTTTAATACCTGCTTTTTAATACCTGATAGCAGGGGCAAAGACTTCAAGAATAATCATCAAAAACTTATATAAACCAGATCAGAAGACAACGCAATTATGTTAAACAAGCAAACAAACAAAAAACATCCACAAAAACGCAAAGAAAAACACAATCGGTAAAATTGCCTAACAGCATAATCATTAGACAATTTTACCGATTGTGTTTAGTTTTTCCACGCTTTGCAAAAGTTCCACCGATGTATTCCATTTTTCAACGCTTATCCAAAAACAATGCCTTCAGTTGATCTAAACATAAACAGCTAGTAAACACCGATTACATAAAATCAATAAAAAAAAACTTCAATAAAAAAGATCTTGCTAAATCCAACTCAGCGAAGCGACAGAAAGAATATAGAATATGTAACTAATTTCCCACAGAAAAAACAATTTTGACAACTGCCGCTGGCTACATCATTGTGTTTGGACAATGCTGCAATGTCTGGCTACATCACTGATGGCAGCATTGTCGACAACATTCGCAGCAGGCCACGGCTGCACATTGTGTTTCAGCAGTTATTTTTACAGAATTTTGCGGAAACGTGCGGAGTGACTGTTTTGACGATCACTGCAACCTAGATACTCTACATAAGAAAGCTACTAACCGAGCCTATTAGCCTGATCATTTGTAAGAGGGAAATGGAGAAAATGCAAATAAAGGAAAGTAAAGGAAAATCTTCGCACTAGATTTTTTAAAGACCAAAGACAGCGGTCAGTACTGATTACAGTAATCATAGGTGTACCGTGTTTTCTTCTGATTGCTTCAGCCCAATAGTCCCATTTGCTTAGAAAGCAGTCGGCTCGTAAGAACAAGGCTTACTTTCAAACAAAACAGCAAAAGAGAAGAATCCAACTCAGTGATGTAACAATGCATTTTTTCCACCGTAGAAGTTTGATAAGACAGGCGAGCTTTACCAAAAGCAGTGAAAGAACAGACATCTCAAAGCACACTTTCGAAATCTAAGTGAATACACCTTGGAAAAAGTTAATTCTTTGCCTTACCCGAGTGTGAAAACCTCGGCCGATAACAACTATGACGAAGATATTCATGTGCAGTTGCTGTCAGCCAACGAACTCTTTTGCAGTTTTTACTAACGTTCGAAGAAGAACATTAGTATTAAAATTACTTTGGCCAAAAATGCATATTTATTTAATATATATATATATATATATATATATATATATATATATATATATATATATATATATATATATATATATATATATATATATATATATGTATATGTATTATCAAATATTTCAGTTAAAAAATCGCAGGAATGCGCTATCCCATTCGTTTACATGCAAAATAGTAATAAGTCTCACCAAATGCTAATAATATTTAACCCTTTGGCGCCGGTGGTCATTTTAGTGATTTTTTAAATGTACCTATTAGTCTGTCAACAAATAACTTCTGCAAAAATAAAGTTTATACAATGAATTTTGAACGTGTTTTAAATGTGAATATTACCATAGTTTTTACATTTTTAGCCCTATGTGTGCGCTAGGTGCCTAAAATAAGATTAGAAATATTTGAAAATTTTGAAACTTTTGAAATTTCACATCATATATAAATTTCATAGCCTCCAATTTACTTATATTTCAAGCATCCGAAACTTCTGTTCACGAGAATTCACGAGCCAAGAATCAAATACATTTGAAATGCACATAATGTATTCGAATTAAGTAGGAACAGGTCTGAGAGAAGCGAATTGGAAATATGGGCAACTCCGTGTCAGTGGTGCCATCTGGAAAAATTACAAAGAAAAAAACTCCATTTTGTGCTATGAATTCTGATTCGGTGACTAGATTTTCATGAAATTCACACAGCAGCTGAGTCTTAAGCCGGCTTTAGACATGCGGTGTTTGTCAAACACCTCCTATTCGCCAAATACCGAACACCTAGTCAAGTCATGTGGCTTGGTGCTTGCGGAATGACAAGCACAGTGAATTAGATATTCGGGCATTGCCGAATGTTTGCCAAAACTGGAACATGTACGAGCTGCTCGTCGTTGTTCCCTCCCGCAATTTTTTGTGTGAAAAAAACGAAATATTTGCTGCATCTCTGAGCATTAAAAATTAATTATATTTATATCTTCAGAAGATTCAGTTGACATTATATGTATTTATAAATACCGAATGTGTAAAGCGGGGATCTGAACATACCCCAACACAGTGCTCGTCTACTTTAATGTGTGTTGAAAGACCGACAAGCTACGGGAATAGCGAGCACCCGAATGTTTGTGCTTGGCCTAGAGCAAGCAACCCAACCACAGATGCGAAGTTTGCCAAACTAGGTGCTCGGTATTTGACAAACACCGCAAGTCTAAAGCCGGCTTTACTCTAAGCCACGTGTGGTAGAAATTTGGTACCAAAATTCGGTTCGAGCTACCAGCTACGGAGAATTTGGTTTAACATTTAAAATTTTCTCAGAAAAAAGGTTTTTGCCCATGGCTTCCAGTACGGTCATGAAATCAAAATGAAGTGCATATGGTAAATGGAATTTACTGTAGGCATTATTCAGGTTGCCCGCTATTGTTGGTTTTGTAATTTTTTGTCATATATTGATTAAGTGATTTTATCGTAAAATTTTGAAACGGTAATGATCATGTAGTAACAATCAACAACGAAAATTAACAATTCGAAAATTTGAAATTTTTTGGGAATGTTAGCCCAAAATTTCCGTGGACCCCTATAACTTCCAATGCAGTTATCGAATCGGAACGAAATTCGCAGGGTAGGGTGATTTCAATGTGGGGCAGGTGTGATATATTTTTGGCTTTGATGCTAGCAAAGGGTAGCCAGCACAAGGCGTTTACGCTGTTTTCGTATCAATAAATGCTTACATTAAGTATTCATATCGCGAAAATTTAGATACCAATGTTTAAATTTTCTAAGCTCAGGAAGTTTTTTTGGATAGTGATCCCAAACATTTTTCTGTCCTTGTAACTCCCGACGAAGTTACCGGATAAAATCGAAATCGATGGGGTAATTTGATTTGACGTGAGGCAGTTGTGGGAGACTTTTAGTTGCAGTGCTGGTAAAGTGTTACGAACACTGAACATTTTCTTTATTTATGTTACAGGAGATGCTGCTTTCAAAGTTTTGCAGTATTTGACTTTCATAAATCTTGAAAATAATGTAACTGGTAATTCTGAACACTTTTCCCCCCTATAAGTTTAAATGCATTGGTAAGATCAAAGCGGTTTCGCCCTCGAAACAGGTTGACGCATGTGTGGTAGAATATGCACTCAAAACCTGCCCGATTCTTCTATTGTATTATTAGTATTTCTAGCGGTTTAGGTGCGCTAGACTATTTCGTTCAAGCCTCTCGGCAAAGTCTAAGCAGCAATCTTCCGAGGGATGTATGTCGCCCGATATGAGAATGGATGATTTTCCAGCCTATGCAACTGTGAAATATATAGGCGGTATCGAAGTCTCAAAAATCAGGCTGCGTCAAATCGGGCACTTAGCTCGTATGAGCGACTCTCAGGTATTTGGCAGGGTGCTGGCAAAATCCACTACGCCAAAGAAATGCTAGGTATATTGAAACTGGGATGCCTGGAGCACTGTGCAGGTCTACTGGTCTAGGCCTGTCTGAAACCCTGAAAACCTACCTGAAGAAAAATTCCTGAAAACTTATTGAACTGGCCTTATCTGCAAAGCAAGTCACATATCAAGATATTCTGGACAATATAATAAAAAATGCAAAGCGATACCTCCCATGTCGAGTCAAGTAGGTACAGTACATACGAATTCGCAACATCAACATTTCAATTAAGCGAAGGATGAGAATAATAAAATTGTGATAAGAAGACAACTGAAGAATGCAAACATTAGGTCAGCAAAAAATTTTCATTTAATGCAACTGATGTGTGGCTCATCTCGCTTTCCATGTTTACATCAAAGACGAAATGCTGTCCGCAAGAATATTATCTTTGAAGTTATCTTTGAAATTAGAAACTGTCTTATTGTTATTTTTTTTTAAGAGTTCGGAAAAACAAAATAAGCCTAGCGTGCTTATATGAATAAAATGTATATGCTCCTTAATACGACTTCCTCTCACGACTTTGTCTCACTGAAGATATTAATTCATTCTCTGGCAATTTGCTCTCAGGGTACTTCTTGGTTACATGAGGGTTTCGTTATCCATAAAAAGGTCTTTTCTTGTAGAAATGTATTAATTTACTTTATATATTTTCCTACTATGATGCAGGTATAAATGAGTAGTTTAAACAGATGAGACCAAAAACTTCTTAGTTGCATCTTATGTTAAGTGGGACAAGATAAGATAAAACGATAAAAATTAGCAAGATAGAAATTACCCTGCATGTTGTTTCTTCGGTCCATCGTTCTTGACTTGATGAAAATCTGAGCTAATGTTCTATCAGAGGCACGAAACTAAATTTTTCTAATCGTTCCACTCAGAAAAATGTCACTTTTTTTAGAATCACTTTAAATCAAAAGTTGATATCACTTTGAAATAAAAAGCGAACCTTGTACGAATTCCACTTTATTATAAAAATTTTCTTTTCAAATCAAAATTTTTCATCATTGAATTAAAAAGAAAACGTATATGGCGCCAGATCATATTTGAACATTTTTGATTCAAAAATTCATCATTGAAAAAATTCATCATTCATCATTGAATTAAAAAGAAAACGTATATGGCGCCAGATCATATTTGAACATTTTTGATTCAAATATGTTCAAATATGATTTGGCGCCATATACGTTTTCTTGTTAATTCAATGATGAAAAATTTTGATTTGAAAAGAAAATTTTTATAATAAAGTGGAATTCGTACAAGGTTCGCTTTTTATTTCAAAGTGATATCAACTTTTGATTTAAAGTGATTCTAAAAAAAGTGACATTTTTCTGAGTGTTCCAAAACATAACACGATAAAAGCCTTCACCGTTGATAAAAATATACATTCAATCATAAATTCTACTGCAAATTATAAAGATTACCTTCTCAAACTTTGGTGAATCATGTGAAATTTATCAAATTTTCAAATTTAAAAAAATTCTCTTCAGCTCAAACGAACAAATACACAACAAAGAACACATACTTCGCGCTTCGAAATCACTTTGAAATTAGATAGTACTAAATAAATCATGGATTTGTAGCAAAATTGCAATCGCCCTAAGTTTTTAAAGATCGGTAACACAGCTTGTCCACATTAGACAAAATTACTTGAATATTTTTCAGCAGTGAAAGATGAAATCAAATACCAAGATTAAATTCGTTACTGCAAAATGTGACTGCAGTGAAGTGATTATTTTCTAGAATAAGCTCCGGGTGCAAAGTGGAGAAAGGGTTCAAAATGCCGTAATCATTCTTAAAAACATTTGCATTATTTAGATTTTTAAATAAATAGTTTTCAGATTATGACAATCATGTTCAGTAACAGTCTGGAAATCAAACTGAAAATTTTACATTAGAACCTGCAATTTAGTAAATTCCAAACACTCCAAACCGATTCTAGACAGCAGACGATCAGTAGAAAATCTCTTTGAGTGTCCTTTTTTATTAAGGGATCACGTATGTATATACTATATGAACAAGCAAGTTGCACAAAAATGCGCACAAGTTCGTTTCAAGCAAAAACCAAAAATAAAGAAACATAATTTTCGAAGCGTAAATCTGTGTTAATAATCCACATTTCTTATCCAATCAATAAACAAACCGTTATAAATGAACTGCTTCAATTGATACTTGAGTATTTTTCAATCAATAGGTTAATACGCATTTGTTGACTTAGCAATTGAATAAATAAGCAAACAATAACACAAGTAATCGAGTAGATTGTCAACTGTTTTACTTGTATACCAAGCTCGTCGAGTCAACTGCAATCAGTTAAGAATCTCAAAGAAAAGTTCACGGTCCTATACTTGAACTCTGCGGTACTTCAACGCTTATCGGTTCTCACGTCTACGTATCGTGTATCTTTGCGCAATTTTATACTCGTATGAACACTCACTTATGGCTTCCTTTCGAAAGTACGAACAACGCTGTACACCAATGCCTTTCAAGTACTTGCACTCGGAATTTCTTCTGTCGATCTTAGATAACACACCGAGCCTTCACCGATTGCAACACTTTCCTATCAGATAAATTTCGTATTTTCGCGATCCGACGTTTACACACATACGATCGCCACGAGCTCGATCGAATTGCCGTGAATTTCGCGCACGTCTTCGTCGATTGCTACCCGCTTGGAGGCCCGATTCGAAGTGACTGACTTTCTGAAATTGAAAGTCAATTTACAATCCGCGATCCGCAAATCTGTGTATCTGCGAATCTGCGTATACTAGCGAGCATGTGGACTGAACTGAGAATCTGGTTTACTTGCTGCGATCTGTGCATGCAATGCAGCATGGGAGTATGTACTGTGGTGTGGTGGAAGATCTCTGCATGCTTGTGCTCCTCTAGCGTTGGGATCCACAAAGAAAAGACTATTTTCTTTTGCGAAATAGATTTTGCTCGCGAGAAAAATCTGACATGAGCGAGATTGCTGCAGCAAGGAATGCGTTTCTAGCTTGTAAGATACAAGCATGAGGTTATGGGCGTATGATGTAGAAAAAAATAAAACTGGAATGAATAAGTAAATAAAACTAGAATATTATTGCGTGGATGACATTTGCTATGTTTTACTCGTATATGCATCAGACACCTGGTCATGTCTTTCCTGCCAATTCGGGACAATGCTAATGTGTATTTAGCAATCCTACTCAGTTCAGAAAGCTCCCGTAATATTTTTTTCAAGCTGGGTTTGTTTGTTTACTGCGTCAGCTGTCGAAATCAAAACAGCTTGACCGAAACACAAGTTGCATCAAGATAAAAGATTCAATTCTGTGCTGAATATCTAAAAAAACAACCAATATTTTGTTTTCGAAAAATCAGCTGTGTTGGTAATTGAGCTTCGGCCGAAGATGCAAATTGCATTTTCAAAGTAAATCTTTTGAGGTCGTTGATACTGATGAAATAAGACGCCAACATAAACACACAAACCATCATCTGAGTAATGCATTTTCGGTGATTCTTGTACAATAAAGGCATAATTTTATCTTCTTTGTACCATTTGCATCCAAAACTGCATCTGCAACTGAAACCAGTATTTATTTTCGCCCGAGATTTATTTCCGTGTGTGAACTTTGACTAGAGCGAATACAAACATCTTAATGTCAATCATGCTACTGTCGGTGTAATTAGCAATATACAGCGTGCGTTTTGCTTGATGTGCATTTGCCAATTTCTAGTGAATCAGTTTAAAGGCTGTCAGTATCAGATCTTCTTACCATAAAAAATAATTTTTAAATAGCTCAAATATAAAAATCAAAATATTTTATGCACTAATAAATGCTTTTTCCATGAAAACATTAACATTTCGTCTGAGTGTTTGACAAATATCTATTTCATTTTCTTGTTTTTTTTTTCGTTTATTTTACGTGATCAAGGCTATGATTAAGTTATTATTCTAGATTTGAGCTTCGAAACAATTTTACTTAGGATAGATATAAATGATATAAATTAATAAACTTTGGGAAAAGTCGCATGTAACTTTTAACCATGCGCCAGGGGCTGGTTGTAACACCACAAGGGGCAAAATTTTACAAGAAAAATCAAACGTAATTTCAAACTATTTATTAAGAATAATCACAGTTTCTTTAAACAAAATAAAACTGTTTAACCTCAATAATGCATTACATACCAGTTTTTTGTCTCATCAAAGTAAAGGAACCTGGTAACATCTAACTTGAAACAAAACATTATTCTTTTGTTTAACAAAGTAAGGCATCTTAAGTTTACAGTATTGTTTTGGTGTTCTGTCTTATAAATACAAAATATAGGTAACTTTCAACCTAACCCAGTCTTCTTTATTTTAAGTAATGATCATAGTTTTTATAAGAATCACCTGTGATATTTGGGTTAGCGGAACCTGCTAATGCTCTGCCGGTTACAAAAGCTGATAAGTGCTCATCATCCTGTAAAATAGCTTTATTGAATGGTGCAACACCCGTTTTTTGGATACATTGACGATGTTAGCCAGGCTCAGTGCCAAGGGTAAAGTTTTATTCACTATAGATGGAATACCTAGTGTCGTGTTATTCATACAAGATGCATGACAAATTTCCCATACACAGCTACAAAATGTCTCATCACCTCACGCTTCAAATTTGTACCACTTCATTTTTTTTTGTCATATTGAGGTGCTTCGGTTAATTTTGAAGCGATTGACTTGTGATACTTGAGGCACAGCGATTGCTGTACAAGGTGAAAATGTATGCTTGCGAGTTTAGTTTAGAGTTTGATTTGCACGAAACTTAAACGGAAAAGTTGGTGGTAATTAACTACCATTTTTGGGTAGTAGATTAGTAACAGTACTGCTCTCCTTAGCATAAACGTTCTATCTGCATTTTTTTTTCAGTTTTGAGTTAAAGCCGGGTTTGAAAACTACACACTCTATTACATCATTCTACAAAATATGAAAATCCTATTTTTTGTGGAAATATGTTAAAATCAATAATGAAAATTCCCCCATCTTTAAAAAATCGTGGCCAGTACTTAGCATAAACGTTCTATCCTACCGTAGATAGAACGTTTATGTTAAGTAACATCTAGATATAACGTTTATGCTAAGTAATGCTGTCAGATTTTCCTTGCATGTTCTTACAAAAAAGTCCTATCTGCTTAAAACCTATCTTCCACAAGTATTTTCAACGTGAAAGCTTCAAATGTACCTCAAGTATACGTATTTGTATCCATGTTCAAATTTTCGTCCCATTTGAAGATGTCCGCAGCGTTTAGAAAAACACAACACGAGGCTATTGAGGTGTTTCGCTTAACTTTGAAGGGATTCGCTTTAGATGATTCAGGTGCAGCGATTGTCTCATTACTTAGGGCATTTGAGACCACAGCGTGCGTAGTGATACCATATTCGTTTTTTTTTTTTTTGAATTTGTCATACAAGTGATCCGTATTCGACTATCTGTAGGACGATTTCCCGCACCAAAGTGTCCATAATCCGAAGGCATCGAGAGATACGTGCAACGAATTCAGAAAAGTTTCAAGTAAGTATCTTTTCTTAATTTTTCGCCAGAAATAAGTTCATTCAAATTCGTAGTTGACATTTAAAATTTGATTAATAGATTTCTTAAGTTTGTGTTGCGATTTTCGAATTTATTTTCCGTATTGTGTCATACAAACAGTTAGCGTCATGTAAGTCATTCACAAAATGACTTCATTACTACTAATATTCTGCAAATAAACATAAAGCCGTTTTTCATATCTTACAGTAGAATTATTTCCTTGTCTTTAAGCGTGTTGAAATCATATTTCAGCTCTTATTTCAGCACACATTATAAAATTTATGATGATTTTAATATATTATGATGCTTCAATGTGACTAAGCTCTTTCCTTTTTTTCAGTATATCTGAGCTTTTGTTGGATTGGTAAGTCTAACATTAATTTTTTATTTTATCCAGGAATGGCCGATGACAAAAAGAAATCCGCGGCATGACAATATTTTACCGACTTACGTGATTATAAAGCCAAGTGTAATTTTTGGGAAGCTAATGTCCTACAAGGGTTGTGGTCCTTGCAACTTAATACGCCACACAAAGTCAAAACATTCCATAGTTTTCGCTGCTATTCCAGAAAAAGGCAATGGCAACAATGTAGCAAATGCTCCTTCAAATCCAAAATCTTCCAGCTTTACGTTCATCTGAGCACTTGGAACCAGCCACGACGACGACGGTAAACATTATTCAGTCTATTTCTTTACCTGATGAGGTGCAGCCATCCATTGGCGTTAGCACGTCAAAAATTATTTCGATGGTCACTCATTCTAAAATAACCCAGTAGAAAAACTGAACAGATAAACAAAAGTTTGGCTGAACTGGTAGCAAAAAAATATCTGCTATTTAGTATTACTGAAAGCAAGGAGTTTAAAAAATTTGGGAATGAGCTGAATCGTAACTACCAATTACCGTCGCGAAAAACGTTATTTAATGTGCTACTGGTCAACTACTATAATTTGGCGAAAAAAAAGTTGAAGAAATGCTCCCGAAAGCGAACTATATTTCGCTCACAACGGACGGATGGACATCACAGCCCAATGATAACTATATTTTCTTAACGGCTCATTTTTTAAATCATAATACAGAATTACAATCGTGTATGTTGGAGTACTTCCAATATTCAAATGACATACGGCGGAAAGTCTTGGCAAAGAGCTAAAAAATATACTTGAACGTTGGAGTATATCCAATAGAATTGTGGCTATTATCTCAGACAATGCCAGTAACATAAAAGCCGCTATACAAATTAACAATTGGAAGCGTATTCAATGTTTCGCGCATACAATAAATTTGATAGTTAAGGAGGGATTGAAGCAAATAAGCCCAACGCAACCAAAAATCAGGCGTGTAGTAGAGGTTTTTCGACGAAGTCCACTAGCTTCAAAAAGGTTGAAAGCTATGCAAAAAAGTTAGATGAACGCGAACTGAAGGTCAACCAAGATGTCGTTATACGTTGGCACTCTACATGCGACATGTTTGGCCGCATTTAAGAAGTAAAAAACAGTATTATGTCCATTTTAGCGATTGAATATCCTAAAATCAAAAATTTAAACACAGAAGACTTTGAAATAATATCTAGTGCGATCAAATTATTGAGCTTTTTCAAGGATGTCACTGAGGAATTAAGTTCAGAAAAAGTTGTTACTATTTCCGAAGTTATTCTGATAATAAACGCGCTCGAAAAACAGTGTAGTGGCTTTTTGGAAATGGAATTACTGACTCTGTCTGTTAAACACATGGCACAAGTTCTTTTGGACGAATTAGAGAGAAGATTCGCGAATATTGAAGACAATATTATTCTCACACAAAGTACCTTGTTAGATCCACGTTTCAAGCGTTATGGTTTCGTCGATTAATATGCTTATCAAATATCATAATCTAAAATCCGCTGTCCGCGATATTCATATTACATCGCATGAAGAAAATGTGAAAGATAGTAGGTACGGTCGCAGAATCAAGCCCGCCAATAAAATAGTGTTATTTGGGACGACTTTGATCAGGGAGTTAGGGTTATAATTCAAAATACTGATCCTGCTGCAAAAGGGCTTGTTGAAGTAGATAAAGAGAGAGATAAAGAGCTATTGCTAACTGGTCTAAAAGATCCACTGAAGTGGTGGGATCAAAAAAGGTGCATATTCGAGTATTTACTAAATGGTCCAACATACAATGTGTATTGTAGCGACCTCAGTTTCGTGAGAACGCGTTTTTTTGAAAGCTGGCCAAATACTTGTGGAAAGAAGAAATTATCTCACCGGAAAAAAGTCTCACAACTATTATTTTTGAATTATAATATGTAAAAATCTTAATATCTTAATAATAAATTCTTTTATAATTTTTATTCTTCAGTTTTCATTTCATGCTATTTCTTTTAGAATTATACTGAAATTATATTTTAAATTAGTCTAATTGACTTGCTTTTATTCGAGTACTTGAGTATACATATCGAAGCACTTAAAGTATATATGCACATTATTTAATATATAAGGGTTTGCATATGCTAGACACTGCTACGGCTGCCAAGAAACCCACTTGGGATAAAAAATTTCTTTAGAATGTTACGTACCACACTAATTGTACCACACATTAGTTTTGTAATAACGCTCTCTTACATTTCTCGTTAGATATCACTTGCAACATGACACTTCATTTGAAGTATGACATTGTACCACTTCAAATTTGAAAATGAGGAACTCATACAAATACATAGCAATATGATTGTCCGACCCAATACTAGTAATACCGTACAAAGCCATTGTTTTACCGGGATTGCTTCTAAGCCAAGCATCTTATTGAGTAGCACAATAATTTTCAAATGGTCCATAAACGCCCACATCCAAAGGCTGAAGCGTATGAGGACAATGCGGTGGATAGGATAGCAAAACTACATTGTTTTTTTTTTTAGCCATTTCGATAACTTCAATGACTAAGTGCGAATAATGGTTATCCAATAATAGGAGTGCAGATTCGGATGGAGAAGGCATCACATGTTCCATAAAATGAAATTTTATATTTGAAATTCAATCCCAGTTATCTGGCCGCTCGAGTTGCCAGCGCCAATGCAAGCTGGGGGTCCATCGCGAACAAAATATTCCCTGTATTTAATTCTTTGGAAGACAAACATACCTGGTACTGAGTTTCCAAAAGCATTTACTGCTACACAAGCAGTTACGAGATCTCCTCTTTCAGCTGACGAAATGAAACCTACTTGTTTAGATCCTTTTAGAGCCCAAAATTTTCTTGGTTTCTGTATGATTGTCACACCTGTTTCGTCAACGTTCCATATTCGTGATGCAGGGAATTTATGTTTATCCTGCACCTCCGTCAATTTTGAAAAGAAATTGCCAACATTGATTTTATAAAAAGATGTGGCTCTGACAACTTCACAAAGACTGGTTGCGTTTCAACCAATCAACTCACGCTTCTTTATTTTTTAGCCACAATTGCGGCGTAACAATAAGTGCACAAGTAAATGCTAATTGCGTCGATGCATAGAAAATTTGGCTGCATTTCGTTACGTAACTCACCAGAATGGCATCTTGTCCATCGTCAAAAACTTTTCTTTTCTTCTTATAGCCAACTGTTAAAGATTCCATAGGTTTGCTCTGTGGTTTCGCTTCAGATATATTATCAGAGACATATTCCAAAGTCTTTTGTCATACTACGAGCTTTTTTAGTGTCATCATCCTTCAAAATAGCTGCTGCTTTCTCGTAGGTGTCTTTCCCACTGTCACTTTTTCTTTTATACGTCCTCATCCTATGAAAAACAACATTTATGTAGACCGATCAAATCACAACCTTCCCCACAATATGTCACTTTTAGCCCCAGCACCAAAACTAATCATTGAAGATTAAATTGTAGAAACGCGAATAAGTATAATAGTATAAACGTAGATTCGTTGGAAACATAAACCATTAGGGCATTACACTGCTTTCACAGAAAACAATGTGTAAACCAATTTTACTAAATCGAAAACGTTACTAACCTGCGGTTAGATGGGTCTAGGCACAGCTGGTGGCCAACGATGGAATGATCGTTTGCCTTTTCCGAACGTTAATTGGTTAATTAATTTAATTTAATTTATTAAAACTACTATACTCTAAAAATGTTTGTCAATATTCGTTTGCTGTAATTCAAGCTCTGCTCCACTGAAGTGCTCTTGGGGAGGCAGAGTTTGCATACTTCTGAAAAAAGTAGACATTAAAATCTCTCTTTACAGACTTACAGTAGCCGCAGTATAAAACCAAGCGAAAGTGTTCCGCATATGACCAAATTTTCATATCGAATAGAAGATATTAAACTGGGAAGATATATAGTTGCTGATATAAGATGAATAGATGCTGTTAGCGCCAATGGTCAGTCTTGGTTTAAAAGAGGGCATCTGTTTCAACATACATTCACAAAGAAAAAACAATAAAAATTTAATCCTTTCACGTCGTCAATTAAAGAACATTTACTCTGAAATCAGAAGTTATTAAATGTTCATTTCGTAGAAATCAAACTTGATAGCCAATAGCTCCTGTATCGCTTTGGACGATTAAGAAGAGTTTGGGATCGAAGTCACGTTTCTAGCAAGACATATTGGCAACTGTTGCTCCTTCATCTATTTATATTTCTTAATTTTTGTTGCTTCTCCACGTCCGAGTCGTTATATGCATTGGACTTGCAACTGCTATAATTACCGATTCTAGACATGCTGGCTCCGTTCTCGTTGGTTGCGCTCGAAGACGTTCAGCTTGGCACCTTTCCGTATAATTCTAAAAATTCTAACGACCTGTCAAGTGTTTAATGTACGGCTTTCTATCGCAGAATCTACTGTTCGTACGATTGCAGTTCGTGTTCAGCGTGCACCATGTACTATATGAAACGAATTGAGAAAGCGGGAAAACAATCCTGCGATAATTTCGCTAGCTGAGATGATACTAGATTAACTCAACCAGTTGTATATAGGGGGGTAGCTTGAATTATAAAAAGACATGTAAAACATAACAGATTGTTTGAGCATTACATTATAATGTGCAATATTCGCACACGTACATACGTACAAATAATAAAAAGTAAACAACGCGACTGTACCAACTTCCAGTCTATCTAGCTATGAAGCTATGTGGTCACAAATGTAGATTTAAAAATAAATTCTGCATGAAATCAGAGATAGATTTTTTAAGTTCGGACAAGAATAATTTATCTATAGATTTTTTTCGCTTTGTTTTAATGTACTTAAATACCAGGCAATTAAGTCGGCTGTAAGAAGAAATCATAAAAGTCTAGCGCATCAGAACCGCTAGAAAACTAATTTTCGAAGAAGCTATCTTTGAGGGATTTAAAAACGTGTGAAGACGTTATACACTTCTTTGTAGTATCATATCAACCATTTCTTACTCAAAGGAAGAAATGTCATTTTCTGACAGCATTTTCTATAACACAAATGATGAAAATGTTCAGTGCTGGCAACATTTGTCCAACACAGCAGCAATAAATCTACCATATCATGCTCGTGCTTAATCAACTTATCCTTTGAATTTCATTTTCATCCGAGGATGTCATCGAAAGTTTCAGCGATTAAACTATGTCTGGGGTTACCATCCGAAAAATTTCCAAAACTCAGAACATTTAAATATCGGTTGCTTATTTTATTGTAAATGCTTTGTTTATGAATACAAAATGGAAGCATCTGTTGGTGCAATATTTACGAAATTGTCCGGTGTTGGCAATCGTGTCCGGTGCAGCACCATAGCTGCTTCACGTTGTGTTAAACCCACCCTATGAATTTCGTTTCGATTGAATGACTGCGCTGTAAGTTATAGGAGTGCAGTGGCGGCTCGTCACAGTGGGCAAAGTGGGCCGGGCCCACCCTCTAAAACACATAAATAATAATTTTAAATAAAAGTTTGAGTCATCATTTACATATTAATTCATATACGTTTAACATAATAAATCCTTCTATAATTTTAATCCAGCAACAGCACATTTTTATATCATTCATTCATACCAAGCAATGACGTAAAATCACATAGTGTCATACGTACATTGAATGCCATCGCGCAATGTATCAACATAGTTTCATACATATAAAACAATTACTACAATAAGCTACAAGCATAAACTATACGATACAATATACACCTGCATCTTGTACACATAAATGTATATTCAGTCGCAGACGCATCACTAGCCCATTCACAATTCTTCTACATCATCTACACTATGCTACAAACATAAGTATAAGCGAAGGTATAAGTTCGCGTTTGTGTGTTTATCGATTTCTATTCATCAATGTGGCTCGGTGGGCCCAAGCATCACTGGCCCACTATGCGTTGTTACCAGTCCAAGCTGCGATCTATGAGCATTGACGCTTTCAATCGCAACAAAATTGATTTTGTATATTGGGCCGGCTCTTCATCTACGAAAAATTGACGTGTGCAATCGCATCAAAAGCTATGTTGCATATTGGGCCAGCCCATCATGCGTTTACATGCGTAGCTTGAATCAAAGAACTACAAGATCATGACGCGCGCAAGTCTCTCTCAGCTCTATGCTTGTGCGTGCGTCACCAGGAGAGTTCGGTTTATGAATGAATGAATGAAAAATTGTTTGTGGTATTTTTTTCAGCATTTTTTGTCAAATTATAAACTATAAATGAGCTTAGTTAGATCATAGTAGATTTCATTAATGGGAGTATTTTTGTGAAAAATATTATGAAAAAAATGTAATGCGACGTGTGTTAATATTGTACGGAAAATCAAAAGAAGAATAATGTGGCGGAAGACAAATCTATGTACACCTGCATGTATCCAAAAGATGCAAATTTTTCTGATGTGAAAAATTAGCGAATAGGTATGGGAATTTACCTATTGCATGATTGTTTTTGAAATATATCCCAAAAGAAAATTAATTTCAGGATTTGAAGCATGAAATGCTTATTTGTCTTCTCAGGATAAATTTGAAACAAAGGTTAGGTTAGATCCTGGGTGTAAAATGCAAAGTGTAAAAATTCCAAGAAGAAAAATGCACCTCTCATCTTTCATATAAAATAAAAAAAAGACAACTCTTTTATAAAATGGAAATAAATCAGCTAGCATAAATTTAGTCCATAAACTGTGCTAACAGATTTTCCAAACTCTTCAATAACAGCTCTTGCAGATGGCGTTAGAAAGACTAAATACAATCAAGGTTTCTTATTACGGTTTCAAAAATTATGTGGAGGTCTGAGCTCAGCTGCATTCTGAAGGTATCTGTTCTTTTTATTCAATGAGATGGTAAATGACTTCATCAGAAAATTATGTGATTCGGTGCTTGGTTGGGACTTGGGGCTTGCTTTTGGCTTGGAGCTTGCTTCTATCATGCATGCGTAGGAAAGAAAATAGTAAAGTGAAGACGGCACAAAGAACGTTAATATAAGCAAAGCGCTAAACACTTACACGATTTAAACTTTTTCTGGATGAGTCTTCCGTTTTCAGTGGTACTTTTAAAACTATTCAAAACGATCTCATCATTAGTAAATGTACTATATTAAAAAAACTTTATATTTGTACTATATTAAAAAGCTTTATACTTGCTGAGATTCATAACGCTCCCTGTTGTTCCTGGCAAATCGATGAGTCCACTGACACCAAGTGTTTGTCTCAACTATCAGTGATTTTTCGATAAGTTTCAGAACAAGACATTACAGTAGAGAGATTCATGGTTTTTTTTATGTAAGTCAATGCAAAAAAGCTGGAGATCTCTATAATTTACTAACTAAACATTTAAGCATTTCGATATTGCCAGCATATTAGTGGGACAAACCTATGATGGTGCTTTTGTGATATCGGGGACTTGTAAAATAAAAGAATGCCGCATCTTTTTCGTGAATTTGACTGGGTTATTAGCATTTTTTTCCAACTCGGCGAAGCAAACTAGTGTAGTTGATAAAGTTAATCCTAGGTGGCTACCTGATTGCAGCAATACACGATGGAACTATAAGTCTCGAAAAATTTAAGTTCTTTCAAATAGTACAAATGAGTTGCTGGAAGTCTTCGAAATATTTTTAAATGATTAAGCCTTTGTCCAACATAGAGAAACGATTAAAGAGTCTGTGGGCTTCAGGCATATTTTGTCGGTCTTCTCGTTTTTATTTTTGCTAAAAACTATCAACCTTACGTGTCAACAAACAGGTGTTCTGTTTGAAATATTAATTATTGTAAAGTTAAGTGCAGATATTAATTATTGTAAAGAGCTAGTCAGTAACTTACTACTAACATTAAAATCATATAGAGGAGACGATACATATTTTGAAAAAAAATTTAACGATGTTTGCAGTAATTTTGGGCAACCAGTTAAAAGATGTAAAATAGATTACGGTAGGATTTCGGATGCGAAAACTTATTTTAAAAGACTTCATGCGTTAAATTTAGACTAATCTAACTAAACCTTTCGGATATGAAAAAAATAGATTTTATCAGTTTCATTAATAGTAGTAATCTCAAATCATTTGCGAAGGCTTTTCTTAAAAATCTACTAGACTCTCTTATCGACAGCTACCCCTAAATGTTTGAAAAAAATTAAGCAACGAAACGAACTTTGTGTGTAGTAATCTGATCATAACAAATTTGGAATCACGCAGAGTTTATCGGACCTTTTAATTTTTATATCTGATAATAAGTTACAAACAGAAGTATTGGATATTTATAAATTGCTAAGTCAAGTTGCTTCACTGGCATCTTCTTCCACTTTAGTTGAACGAAGTTTTCCAGCTGTTAACAGAGTAAAAATCTTTTTACGGAATTCAATTTGTCAGAGAAGGCTTTCCGATTTAAGTACAATGGAAATTGAAAGGGCTTTAGTTAAAATGTTGCGAGAAGGCTACAATTTCAAATTTCACAACCAAATAATTGATCTCTTTGCTTCATCAAAGAGTAGACGTAACCAAATAATTTACAAGCATGTATAGTAAATTATATAGTGCATCACGCTTTAATCTTTATTTTTAAATACGTTTGAAAAATGTTAAATTTGATGTAGAATATTATTAAAATATATACTAAACCACTTGAAACAAGTGTTTTAGTTTCATATATTTTATACTGAGGAGCATTGAAATTGAATATTTTTCGGAAGTCTATCTACTGCGTAAACGTAGTAGATAACTAAATGGGCCAAAAAGAATGGTTGGATCGATTGAAAGGTGTGCATATAGGTGTTATATAAATAGCGACCAAAACACTAAATTTTATTTATTTGAAAAAACTGACCAGCATACAACGAAATCAACGACAATTTGTTCGGATAACAATAACAAACTGGGCCCACCCAATCTCAACAAGCACGAGCCGCCACTGTAGGAGTGAATTCCATTTTAGGGTTACCATCGTCCAAACTTTTTAAACTTTTGAAACGTAAATATTTATTGTTAATTGTCATTGCAGGATTGTTCCCATTTGGAAATTTTACACATCACATTACACATTTTACAAACATCGACCGATAAAGATATGTCAATAAATTACGAAATTCATCATAGCTGGCAACCCTTTCACGATTTTTCAGCGAAATTCCTACAGAATTAGAAACGCAACAAGATATGCTTAGCACATGAATTTCGTTTTGATTTCGTCACTGCATCGGAAGTTATAGGGAAAAAATCTTTATTTTCCTGAGCAAATTTACAATATTAAGGAGACAAAAAGTGCCGTAAGTGGCGTCCCTATACTAATTCTTCAACCAAATTTCTATGAAATCTGTCTTAAAGTAAGGCTCACTTACTGCGTGAATTTCGTTAAAATCTGGTGGCTAAATCTTAGCGATTTTTCCAAATGGCACCACTGCCACAGTGTTGCCCGTATTTAAAAATCACTTCTATCACTTCTATTTGGGGGCTTAAAAACTCATTTTTTTAAAGATATTAACATTAAATGTTAATCTATCTTTAAGCTCTTTACAAGTCGTAACGTAAAACACTTTTTTTATTTTTATGATGTCTAATGTTACAGCTTCTTCAAAAGACGCTACGTATTCTTCACATTTTGATCCCAAATAAGTATCCATATTTGGAACTTTTCCAGTAAGTCAATGAAACCAGGTTTCACAAAATTTAAGCAAATTCTTCTTAAAATTCTACTGCACTCAGCATACAATTTGTGAATCAGTAGTTGCTTTGACTAAAACGGTGCATTAAATGTATTGAAATAGCTTAAACTATGTTCTACAAAGCTGAAAAATGCCTTCACACGATTATTCTGCATTATCTCGTAACAATATTTTACTTTTGGCCGTTTTGATTTAAACTTTTTGTTCAAAATCGCTAATCGAATGTCTAGAGAAGCGATTCTTGTTCATTTCATCCCAGGTTTTAACTGAAATGTAAGAATACATAAAGAAATGTCAATTTCGCCTGGATTGTTTAAACTCTTTCTCAAATATATTTGGTGGAAATTTTACGAAAGTGTTTAATTTCATTGAAACAATTCCTCCCACGATTTTGTTCTACGAGCAGCACTTTTTCCCTTTTCCAAGTTTTAGAGGGCGAAAATTCTCATAAAAAGGGAAAATTCCTACAATATCAAAACACTGCTACCATGTCTGCTGTTGGAAAATCTTGTTTCCTTGACAGTATAATGCAGACTTTAGCTAAGCAGCTCCATTTGTTCTTTTGTGAATTGGACTGTGGATTTGTTCACCACATAGTTGGCGATTCTTTACGGCATTCTTTTTCTTTTTCATGGCATGCATTCCTCTCGTTAGCTCCTTCAGTTTTCTCGTAAGAATTTTCCTCGTTCTATCTTGTTGGAGTATGTCTCAGTTATCATTAATACTATGTAAAAACTCTACATTAATTGTATAAGTAAGTTTTGCTCTCATACTGTCATGATTATACTATCATGCTTATAGTTCAGTTCTCATCAAGCACTCGAACAGGGCAGTCAATTGTTAACTTTGATTTTTAAAATAAACGTTGTAAAATAACAGTTTTTTTTCTGTGAACCGTAAAAGGTTATGGGCCCAGACTCGTTGTTCTAAAAATTTATTATTTTGTGCATCGAACTATAATACTGAATCTTGATTATGGAGATCGAAAGATTCAAAATTGAAAAGCTTCGAAACAAGGACAATTGGGATTGTTGGAAATTCGTCATTCGAACGTTGCTGGAGGAAGATCAGGATTTATTAGATGTTTGCGAAGGCGTCTTGGTGCGGCCTACGGTAGGTGAAGCTGATTATCAATCAAAGGTCACGAAGTTTTTGAAAGCAGATAAAGCAGCTAGAAAAATGATCGTAACAACAGTAGAGAGAAAACCGTTAGATCTTCTATTGAATTGTACTACTGCTCGAGAAATGTGGTTAAAATTGAGTGCGGTGTTTGATCTCAAAAGCGATGAAAATTTAGAACTAGTGCAGAAGCAATTCTTTGAGTTCAAGTGGGACGATAGTGAAAAAGTTGCGCACAACCTGATAAGGCTCGAACAACTAGCGACAAAAATGAAAGCACTCGATGCTAAAATTCCAGATTCCATGCTAATGGCGCGAGTTCTTTCTACCTTACCACCAAAATTCAATCATTTTCATAGTGCGTGGGATTCGGTTGAAGATAAGAAGAAAACATTTGAAAATTTAACTACGCGACTGCTGTCAGAAGAGATGAGAACTCAACAACAAGCTCAGGAAGAGCGAGTTGCTTTAGTAGCGAATCCAAAAAGGTATAATGGATCGATGAAAAACTATAACGAAGTGAACAACCAGAAGAATTTGTTCAGAAAACGCATAGAAATCGTTTGCTTCAATTGTGGGAAGCCTGGACACATGAAAAGAAATTGTCCTGGATGTCATTTTTGTGGTTCACAGGAACATTTGAAGAAAAATTGTTCGAAGAAAGTAGAAAAAATGCAAATGCATGGTAGGAATTCTCGGAGTAACGTTATTTCGGAGAAACATGTAGCGGAAAGGCAAGCATTTACTGGTATTAGTGGGTCTGCTGATGGTGACGAATTCCAATGGTTGATCGATTCGGGAGCTTCAGAGCACATGACGTATCGCCGTGACTGGTTTCAGAACTTGAAGTTTTTTGAAAAACCAGTGAATGTAACTGTCGGTAATGGTGACGAGATATTTGCGTACGGTTCAGGTAATATTGAAATAGAAACTATCGTAAACGGAAAATGGATACCTGGTACTATGCACAATGTGTTGTTTGTACCCAAAATGAAAAGAAATTTGTTTTCGGTTAAGGTTGTTGCTAAACGAGGTATCAATTTTGCAATTACGGATAGCGGTAAAAAATGTACATTTACATGTAACAATGAAATAGTGGCCACAGGTTCTGATTGCGGAACATTATACAAAATGAATTTAAGAGTTTTACTTCCTAAAGAATGTTTTGTTGCAAATAAAGTAGATTCACTTCAGTTATGGCATGAAAGGCTTTGCCATCAAAATAAAAGGCATGTCGAAAATTACTTAAAAAGATTCGGGTTTGTCGTAAGTGATGCAAATGAGTTTTGTGATGGCTGTGCATATGGCAAACATCACAGGTTAAGTTTCCATGAGAAAGTTGAACGCGCTAAGCAAGTAAGAGAAGTTATTTATACAGATGTCTGTGGCCCTATGGAAGTTGAATCTCTTGGCAGGCGGCGTTATTATGTAGTTTTCAAAGATGATTTCTCTGGATTTAGACAAATTTATTTTTTGCGTAATAAATCAGAAGTTTTTGATAAATTAAAATTATTCTGCGTGGGCATCGAAAATCAATTTGGAGTCTCTGTGAAAGAAATTCATAGTGATGGAGGTAAAGAGTTTGTTAATAGTAATATAAATGTATTTTTGGGGAGTAAAGGCATAAAGCATTCTGTCAATGTTCCTTACACACCAGAACAAAACGGTGTAGCGGAACGTGAAAATCGTATTATAGTTGAAGCTGCGCGATCAATGCTGTATGCAAAACCAGAATTACCGCTGTTTTTATGGGCTGAAGCAATGAATACAGCCGTGTATGTTATCAATAGAACAGGTCCAACGAAAATAGATAATAAAACTCCTTTTGAGCTATGGTATGATAAACCCATGAATATATCAAAATTTAAAGTATTTGGTACAGAATGTTTCGTGCATATTCCAAAAGAAAAAAGATCTAAACTTAACAAAAAGTCGATGAAAGGATATTTTGTTGGTTACATAGAAAATGGCAAAGGCTATCGCGTTTACGTTCCGGAAAAACATGATATAATTTTGAGTCGTGATGTTTTGTTTAAAGAAGAAAGTTTGATCTCTAATAAAGTTTATGTACAACGCGCTCGTGGTAGTTTAATGGACTCGAAGTTATTATGTGGTCCTGATATTTCAATATCAGAGCCCGAAGTCGGCGATATTCCAAAAACTAAAGTGGAGAGTCTAGAATCTAGTGATGTGAGTGACTCGGAGTCAACTGTAGAGACCCGTAATTTGAGAGATAGGAACACGATTAGGCAACCAGACTTTTTTGGTTCTCCTATCACCTTTTTCTCTGAGACCAATCCACTAAGCTATAATGAAGCTATTAAATCTGAGAATAAGGAAAAATGGAAAACAGCAATGCAAGATGAATTTGATTCTTTACATAAAAATAAAACGTGGATACTCGTTGAAAAACCTACAAATCACAAAGTTATCGATAGTCGTTGGGTATTTAGAACAAAACTAAATCTGGATGGTACAGAACGTTATAAAGCTCGGTTAGTGATCAAAGGTTATTGCGTCAGTTTGACATTAAAACAGCCTTTTTGCATGGAAAATTAGATGAGGATATTTTCATGAAGCAGCCAAAAGGTTTTGTAGATGGAACGAATAGGGTATGTAAACTACTCAAAAGTTTATACGGTTTGAAACAAGCACCAAGGTGCTGGACGGAACATTTTTCGAATTTTGTTAATAAATTCGGCTTTCGAAAAAGCACAGGTGATCCCAGTTTGTATATATATAAAAACGGAGATGAGAAAATGTTCTTGGCTGTTTATGTTGATGATGGGCTGTTGGCTGCCACACAGGAACAACTTGCCAATGATTTTTTATCTGAATTAAATAATGAATTTGAAACTACAGTTGAAGAAGAAGTAAAAAACTTCGTTGGAATTGAAATTCTTAGGTTGAAAGATGGTTCTGTATTTATCAGTCAACAAAACTATATAAAAAGACTCATAGAAAAATTTAATTTGGATAATGCTAACCCTGTTTCAACACCGATTGAAGTTGGATGGAGCACAAACCTTTTTCAAAAAAAGGAATGTAATGTACCCTATCGTGAGGCTGTCGGCTCACTCATGTATTTGCAAGTAATTAGTAGACCAGACATCAGTTTTCCTGTAAATTGTGCATCCAGAGCACTTGAGAACCCAACAGCTGCACACTGGGCTTTAGTCAAAAGAACTATAAGATATTTAAAAGGCACGATCGATTTAGGATTATTATATTGCAAAGATGGTGATTTTGAAGCTTATTGCGATGCTGACTTTGGTGGTGACACTGACTCGCGAAAATCTACTACAGGTATTGTTTGTAAATATGCAAATGCATCTATTACTTGGCAAAGCAAACTCCAACAATGCGTAGCTCAGTCTACTACAGAAGCTGAATATATTAGTGCAGCCGCCGCTAGTAAAGAAATTTTATGGTTGAAGAAATTGTTTTTCGATTTCGATGTAGAAATTAAAGATTATATTTTGCATATTGATAATATGAGTGCAATTAAGTTGATAAAAAATCCAGAGTTTCATCAGCGAAGCAAGCACATAGACATAAAATATCATTTTGTACGAGACTTGTATGAAAAATCAGAAGTAAATGTAATGTATCTGAAGTCTGATGAACAAGTAGCCGATGTATTAACAAAGGGTCTGCCAAAGCCAAGATTTATATACCTAAGAGAAAAGCTAGGTCTAGTTAAGAAAGAAATGGTAGAATTAAAATGAAACAATAAATTGTTTTCTTGAATTAAAATTGAATTAAATTTTTGATCATGTAGAGTTTTAGGGAGAGTGTTGGAGTATGTCTCAGTTATCATTAATACTATGTAAAAACTCTACATTAATTGTATAAGTAAGTTTTGCTCTCATACTGTCATGATTATACTATCATGCTTATAGTTCAGTTCTCATCAAGCACTCGAACAGGGCAGTCAATTGTTAACTTTGATTTTTAAAATAAACGTTATAAAATAACAGTTTTTTTTCTGTGAACCGTAAAATATCTTTCTCACATTCAAAGGCCCTGTTTGCTTTTTCTACAATATTTAAAACGTTCCCTTTTGTACCTAAAGTATCACTTGCCATTTTTAAATGCAGGGAATAAACTTGGAGTGAGATTTTCCCTAATCTCGTATATGGCCTACCTACGAATACTAATTCCTGCAAATTTCAGCTTGAGCGAATTACGCAATCCATTGAAAATTCACTAAAATTTCGTGTTAATGTATTTACATTCCAAATTTGAGCAATTAAAATGTAGTTAGCAGACGTATAACATGGAAGAATATATTAAGCATTGTCTTGAATTAGCTAATAAAGTAACACTTTTACTAGTTCTTTGAACGAAAACAATACAATTTCAGCAAAGCTTTGATGCTTCCTTATGTTGATTTGGTTTTAATTACCTTTGACTTGCATTACAGTCGAAAAATCCCAATGGAAACAATGATCAGAAAATCACTGGAGATTTATCAAACCATATTTCACCTTAGGGCTTTTGAAATCGTACTAATCACATGTTCAATGCTGTCGTTATACGAATCAGAATCTTTAACTTGAACCAAGTCTAAATTGTCTCTTCTGGCATTATTTCAAATCTCCTGAGTCCAGGAACAATGAAGGTCAGCTAACACTGAACTCAGCGCACTTGAAGTCAACAAACACACTTCGTTAATAGAAGACCCATTCACCCTATATTGCTCGGACAACAGTGTGACCAACGTCTATGCAAGCTACTTCCGAGTGATTGATGTACACCTGAAAATTGAGTTTTATTTTTCTCCCGGTCAAAGAGCAGTGATTACGCTGGCCATTTGCGAACGAAAGGCTGTCTTCCGTCACCAGTCACCATAGCACCGAACAGATTCAAAGAGTGATTTAGTCTGCAGAACAACCGAATGTAAATGATGAACGAAATTTTTATTGCGAAATCAATAGGTTGGCGTTTCATTTTGTGAAATGACATAAAATCCGAATTGTTAATCAATATTGCATTGTTGTCATTTTCTGATATTGAAAGGGAACGCATTTTCAAAGCCAGATTATCTAATATGTAATCACATATGTTAAAAACTCATCAATCATTTCAAATTTGACAGTGCTTCTGACAAATGAAACGCACGTGGACCTTCGGTAGTGATATAAGCCAAAAAATGAATACGTGTTGTTTTATTATCGTGAAACGTTTGACTACGAGTGGTGAGTGTTTTTGGTAAAAAAATGAACTAGATGAATGATGTTAATGAACAAAATTGAACTAGAAGTACTAAAACAGCAAATACTACAATAAAAAGTAAGATGCTTACTTATAGATATTAAAGGAAAATGAAAATTAAGCTGAGCATTGATTGAAAAGATGAAATCAACTGGTTTTAAAAAAAATCTTTTAACTGTTCTAATGCATTAATTAATTGCTTACTGTTAGCCTCCTCCTCCGTCTCTAGTACAAATGATGGAACTGTGGAATCAACCATTCTACCATTGGATTTTTCGTAAAAGGGTTCGCCATTCTTATGGGTGGAAACTGTATTTAAAAATTAAAAAAAAAAAAATATATACGCTCTAATTATTATCCATCAATCTTTTAATAGAACTTGTAGCATCCGGTCATTTCCAATTGGGACTTCTGCATGCCAAATTTCGATATACACTGTAGTTTGCACTCGAAAACGAAAACAAAGTACTGTAAGGACTTGTTTGTCGTTTCCGATTTCAAATCAGCCTCGAGAGCAGTCTGTTGATGGTCGTGGCTGAGGCAAGTTGGAGTACACCTTTGCTAGTTTTGATTTGTCCATTTGGATGCAAATTTTCAGTCCAATGATGGGATTTAAAATTGTGTTTGTTGTGAATTCATTAACTTGAATATAAAGTCCTATCAAAATATACATATTTAAAGTGCCAGGAACGTTAATTCGCTTTTAAAGTGCAGTATTTGAGTGTTATTAATACACTGAGGCTAACACCAGCATTTCACGTGAAGCGGACAACGAAAAAAAGGTTCTGGATTTCGTTCATATTGTGCATAATGGTACTTCTAGATGATATGAACGTGTATACACAAGTTTTTGAATCTTTGAGGCTTAGTTTCCGAGCTATGGGCTTCTGAATAATTGATGAAATTGATGCTGTTATTTTAAAAGCAGATTGAGAGATTAAAAAAAAATCTGAAAAACATTAAACATACTGACTGGCATAGAAAATTAACTGTTCTTTTCAATTTTGAAATTACATTTGAAGAACAAAGTTTTTCCTGTGTAAAGCCGGAAGAAAACATTTCAACTCGTTATTTGAATAATTTGGACCAGGTTAATTTTGTTTACTTTTATAACAAAACACTGATGGAAAAACTGTTTGGACCGATGAATGGTGCTTGGAACTGTGCCTCGCTTACCCATAGCAGATTCATTGAATTGATTTTCACCACGTAGCTGAACAATCATTTTTCCGTAGACCAAATTCGGTCAGTGGGTGTGATTTGTGCCTAGGGTATTAATTCCGAGATTGAAATGGAGATCCCGAAATTCGGGATTAGAATTTCCGGGATCCTGAGATAGATAGATTATGTTGTTTTGGATACATCCCAGATGACTGCATTTTCAGGCATTTTGTTATCAGAATTTGCAAACTTGGAAATTGTTCAGGTTAGTATCGGGTGCAACTTCGACAGAAATAGAAAAGTTAAAGATAAGCTAATTTAATCCCTGTAGAACAATATTACCTCAGGATATATTAGCATTGTACTTGGCAGATAATTGTGCAACTGCCTTATAAGTTATGTATTTCTCCAGGACATTACTTTACGTGGCCATTGTACATAATACAGTTTTAACTGATTTGGTGACAAGTTTTCCGAATATCAACATTTTTTCTTTGGATGTTTAATGCCACAAAACTGCTTCGCATGATGTACAATAAAAGAATTCAAAAATATATAAGTTGGATATCAGGACAATTAATACATATATTAATTTATATATGTATATATATATATATATATATATATATATATATATATATATATATATATATATATATATATATATATATATATATATATATATATATATATATATTTATATATAAAATATATAAATATATATATATATATATATATATATATATATATATATATATATATATATATATATATATATATATATACGTGATTATCAATGATTGTGCGGGTAAACCTGTACCTAAAGCAGGCACGTGAAAAAAATTCTTCCAATCATAGTGGCTCCTAAACATTTTTCGCTTACCAGAAAAAAGGCGAATGATTTATAAACTTAATGTTTTGTCCACTCTATCAATTTTAAATTTTCGAAATTCGCGGAACAACATTAATCATTCTCCAAACTAACTAATTTATTGAGCACTAGAAACTTCTGTTCACGAAAAGTCGTGTCCGGATCAACAAATAAAAAGGAAATTCACAAAATCTATCGGTTTTGAAAAAATGTCTGATATAAAAAAAATTGAAAACTGGGCAACCCTGTGGCAGTGGTGCCGCTTTGAAAAATCTCTCAGAAAAATAAATGTTTTGTACCCTGTAACCTCCGATGCAGTCATTAGCTTTTAACCAAATTCACAGAGTTGATAGACCTTATTGTAAACTACGACAAGTTAGAATAGGGTTGGCAGCAATAGAGATTTTGTCATTATTTTACTTGCAGATGCTGCAATTATATGCTCAAATTATAATGACCTTGTGGTGGCAATAAGCAATCAATGCTTTGATTTCAAAATTTTTGAATTTTTCGCGGCTCGGTAGCTCTTAAATTCTAATCCCCTACCAACCCAGCAATCGATTTTGAAAATTTTCTACATGACAAGCTTAAAATAGTCTCTATCCTTGTCCCGATGCATTCATTGGGCCTTTTCACACTTGTATTCTTGATGCACTCCTCAAACCGGTTTACTGGGCAAGAGACGGAAGAATCAAGGGGAATTCTCTACTTTTTGTTTTTTTTTGCTTTTTGTTTGTTTTATATTGGAGTACTCTATTTCTACTACCTCACTGGTTCATGCCAGTGAGGTAGTAGAAGTGGAGTGGACATGCCCATAAGATTTACATTGAAGGGGATGGTAGTAATTTTTTGTCTGCTCATTGTCAAGTCGGGTCAAATCCAAGTATATCCCCTCCAATTTGACAATTAGATCATAATGGCGGAAAGGCAACTTTAACATCCTTAGTGCGCGAGAGGATTGAAGGGGCTAATGGTGGAAAGTTATACCGTCCGTGTCCACGGGCTGGTTCATGCTGTGCAACTCTGTGCTTTGTTCTAATTTTTAGCGTCGTGTTGTGCGAAAGCTCCAAAGTTTTGAGCTACCTATTTGTATTGGAAACTTGAGTTTGGGTTCGAAATCTTAACTTTAACTTTCACCAACTGTTGTTTAGTAAAAACATGCAAGAAAAAACAAACAATAATAGCTTGGGAAACGAATAATTCATTTATAGCAAATATAAGTAGATTAGTAAGTAGATAAGTTTTAGAAAGAAAAAGTAAATAGAGTGAGAAGCAAAGTAAGTAGGTTCGTTACGAAGGGCAAAAGTAAGTAAATATACTTACTTTTAGCTAGAGTTGAAGCCACTGCAGCTGATACAAGTATTGCAGCAAATACGCTGCGCTCACGATAGTAAGCCCGACGCAATGCAGTCAAACATGCAGTTGCTGCAGATATGGTTAAGGCTAATTGAAGTAATTTGAAAAATTTCGAAAAATAGATTTCTAACTTGAAGTAAACGTGTAAATTTTTTGCATTTTCACTTTGCATACCTTTATTTGAGAGCAGGACTAAAAACTTTGTGCGCGAAGAAGGGAAATCAAACTTTCCTGGATATGAACCTTGCAAGTTATCAAAAACATGATTCGGAAATCTTGTGCGAAAGTTAGAATAAAATAAAGTATTAAAATGTTATTTGGTCTAAGGATTGAAATCTTTCTATCAGCTTTCTATCAGCTGTGCTACATTAGTTAAAATCCCAAAAAAAGATTTTGTCTGTAGAAAGTAGGCCGCATTCGCTTATTGGTTTATGAAAAAATGAGATAAATTTTAATCGAATATCTTGAAGACTACCACAGAAATCATTAATTTTCTTTACGCATAAGGGCTGTTGACAGAACTGAACATGCAGCAAAGAACGAAGTAGGCGATGGGAAAAATCGTGTGACAGGAAGAAAATAAAAAACAAATGAGTCACAGAGAAAAAGTAGTCGCATTGAAAAGACGATAAAAACAGAATTTTGTAGTTGTCTAAAATCATTTTCAAAAATCTTAAATCATCTACAATTATTATTAATTATCTTGAATTATCTTAAATAAAGATTACTACAAAATTGACCAAAGTCTTTAAGTTGTGTTAAACACAACAAGGGCTATCATTATGTTTTGTTTGTAGCATGTCAAATAATCGATCACTGAATGGGAAAATAAAGGCAAAAATATTCAAAAGAAAATTGAATTGAAAGATTATAGACATTTTGCCGAATTGAAGGTTTTGCTATCCAAAGTTCCACTATCGATTCTTTTGGCGAGGATTATCTAAGTCAAATTTATTTTCTTAAACCGTTGGAACCAAGTGTTCATTATAGTTCCACCTTGTAGGAGCAACCTTTGTAGTCTTCTTATTGCATACTCATCGAAAGCGAAACACCTTTTTGTAAAGTGGCTAAAAAGGATGAAAATCTTTGCAAAGTTAAAAAAAAATGCAGCATTCTTTGATCCTATCACCCCAATTTGAAGGAATTAAAGTAAGCCTGTGAGCAAACCAGTGTACAGAAACAGAATCAACAAATCTACTCTCTTACTCTTGTTTTTAGGCCACCAATTTCGCCAAACTTATCTTCTGAAATATCTCGAAAGCCAAGAAAACGCTCATGGATAATACTCTCTTCGTTTACATACCTCATTAATGTGGAGAGTTGACACTTAGTGGAAATATCAGCTGTTTCGTCTAAAATAATTGATACAACATAAGCTTTTTCAATTTTCTTATTTTGTTTGCTATGCAAATGGTGTTTCCAAGATTGTGAGTGACGCTTTATAGCCTTGTGTAAAGTGCTTAGATCTGCAAGTCCTGAACCTTTCGATACGCTATTTTCACGGGAACAAATTCAACAAAATTAATAAATTTATTCAATTTTTTGCTGCTACTTTCTCGTATAATTTTTTAATTCAACTTGCTCATAAAATTGGCATTTCCTTTTGCGAATGGTTGACTGAGCGAAGTTAGTGGTCTTAGTTGTCTTGAATGTATAAGATAATTTTTCTGCTCAATCAATCTAGATTAATAAAACTGCCGCAGTAAATCCTCTACGGCACAATCACAGCAATTTTGGTTTTTCACTTTGAAATCCATATTAATTTAAATATTAACTTTTCTAAACAGAATCTATTCAATACACTTACACTTTAACGAATTTTGTCTAAGAATTTACTTTGAAAACTACCCTTTTACTTATCTTTAATCGACCGTATTAATACTTACAATAAAAAACATTTAAGAAAAAAGAATTGTAACAGGTGCCTTTGTTTTGCAAAGAAGACGTAAAAAAAAAAACGCATCTGATGAAAACTATAAATGCTAAAGAAATCATTCCGGAAATTCAACACAAACATAACATCAACATAAGCGTCCACAGCAATTAAGTGGCAAAGCAATCAATTAATTATATTTCATTTTTTATTACTATTTTCAATTTTCAATGATTTGTGCACTTTTCCTCTATTCCTCCATTCTCAGCTTTTTTCCACATTATTCATCATTGCAATATTCCACTACGTTTCCACGTCGTTTACACATCCAATATTGTAGAAAATGGGGGTAGCGAATGGCTATGTAAATCATGAGTGGAATCAAAAATATAACAGAGACGCTGATGACTTTCCAGCGTTTTAATTTCATGCGTTCACAGAGATTTTCTGGCTGTTTAGCAGGTGGACGAGCAAAATGTTTACCCATCGTAGTATATCTCAATGCACTGCAATGAACTGTATGTTCTGAATTGATTGGTATGCAGTGCTTCAGGTTTTGAGTAAAACACTTAAGTTTTCGTTGTGTCGCTGTAAATTTACCTTCGAAGCTCTGTAGTCGGACTCTTATGTGCCAAATAGATATTGGCCGAGCCCAGGCGAGATCTGGCGAGCCCGAGTGTGTGGACGGTCCAGAGAAGCGACTTTGACAGCACTCGCCGGCGCTCGTGCGACTTCCGATCGGAATGGGTTTTGTCAAATGCCGTCTACATGTTGGCGGCCTCGTCTGACTTTGGCTCGCTGGGCCTCGGCCAATATCTATTTGCTACATTATAAAATAAAAGCACTTCATGGATAGTGATAATGGAGTTTTATCTTTTGAAAAATAAAAAGATTATGCTATTTTGATGTTCAAAAATCAAATCTTTTGATTGTTAAATAATGATTATAAAAAAGTGGTTTGTTCACAGGGTAGCACTGCTTCCTTTGCGTACACTGGCGCGCCACTCCTGATATGTGACAATACGTAATGCAATGCCATCTCGCAGCGAGTCACTATTTTCTCCTCGAACACAGTACTGAAAAGCGAAACGAAATATTTCGGATCAAAAGGAAATTCTACCCCAAGTTTTAGTCGGCTGCAGAAAAAGCTGTAAATGAATTACGGCTTGCAGAAAATAGTTCAGAAATAGAAAAGCGATCGATAAGCTAATTTCCACCTTTTTGTAACATAACTTTTGATGAGATCTCTGAATACTTAAAGCTACGTCATGTATCCGCATATCTGCGAAAATCGTGGTCGATTTAGACATGCCAATAATATTGTAAACCTTAAATTTTGGATGACCTAACTGAGGGAAATCTGATTACGATAAAAGTTGCATTGCTAAGAAGTGTATTGTATGTAACAATGATAATCATGTTTTTCCCGATAAGAGCTGTCCAACGAGATTACAGGGTGAACTTGCCAATGGAAGCTGTTTCGATCAGGAACGTAAATCAATTTGAAGCAAGAAAACCTTTTTTACTTGCGAAAGATAAAGAAAAACAGTTTGTCAGTTAAAACGTTCAATTCATTGCTATGTGAAAAATGAAAATCTGCAAAATGAATACTTGTTTTTAAATGCACAGTGAAGAACTTAATTTTGTCGTCGTTTAATCTTGGCAACTACTGACGATTTATTTAGATGTGTCAAAATTTTTGAAAACTCTTTTTTAAACGGTTCTATTGCAATACGTTTATTTTTCTTTTGCTTTCGAGCGTTTTATAAATTATTTTAATGCATCGTGAAATTTTTCTTTTAACTGTACTTCTGGCTGTTGTCGGGGGTATGAAATCGCGTCTTGGAGAATATCCATCGCTGGTAATATCCACTACGAGGAATTAATCTTAGGCTATGTAACGCTCTATTGATTTAATAGGTCTTGATTTTCAAAAAAGAAGAAGGGCGTTTTGTCTGCGCTGGTGATTTAATCACTAATCAGCACGTAGCATCTGCAGCTCACTGTTATCCGTTCGATATAGAGCTAAATAGTGTATTTTACACAAATCAAATATTTTGAAATTTTCATGTCAAACATATGTATTTCCAAATTGTTCTTGTAGATATATATCATGGCTGGGTCAAATAACTTATTGAGTTCAAGGAGAAAATTCTTATTTGTCAAGGAAATAATTTCTCATCCGGGATATAAACAAAATGAAAAAAGAAATGACTATGCGATTTTGGTGGTAAGATGTTAAGTTATTGGCTTTTCATTTTGATGGAGTGACTACTTTTGTATTTGTTTTTTATTTTTGCACCTGATGAGCCAATTTAGATGGGAGAGCAATGAATGAACTTCTTTTGGATTCCGAATCGCGAGAAGCTTTTGATTTTTACCGCTTTTATTCCACTCTCTTTTTCACTCAAATGAAATCCAAAACCCCTGTGAAACAAAATTTCCCCAACATATATTAGTATTGTACTTTGCAGAAAATTTTTCTGTTTTACCCCCCCCCCCAGTTTTTTTCATTTTTGTTGTTGCAATGCTTCTAAAATTGATTAGAAAGTAGTAATTAACCAAAATTATGATGGAAAAACACGTTTAAAAGAAAATTTTTTGTTTTTTTTAATTTTTTAATTTTTTTTTTAAATTTTTATGCGGTAATATGAAATGTATTCATAGAAACTTATTGTTGGGGGGTCTGCCCCCCCAACCAATAACCCAAAAAACAAGGAATGTGGGCAATTGTAGGACAACAAATAAAAACAAAGCATTTGATGGGAAAAAGCCTATAAAACAGTATAATGAGCTCTCGATGTAAGTGGCAATGTATATATCATTATGATATTGGTTTTTTGGGTTATTGTTGTAGCGGGGGCAACATCACATTAAATTTTAAAAAACTCATTCTGCCGCATAAAAATGAAAAAAAAAATTGAAAATCGGAAAATTCTTTTTAAAAAAATATTAAAAAATTTAAATTTTTTTTTTTTTCTTTAAAACGTATTTCTCCGTCATAATTTTGGTTAATTACTACTTTCTAATCAATTTTAGAAGCATTGCAACAGCAAAAAGTGAAAAAAATGGGGGGGAGGGGGGGTAAAACAGAAAAGTACCAATTGTAAATTTGTATAAGAGATACCACTTTCTTCATTAGAAGCTATTCTTTTTCTTTTCAATCGATTTTTTTTCAGAAAGGTTACTCGCCAATCTTACTGCCTTAAAAGTTATGTATTTCTTCAGGACATTACTTTACGTGGCCATTGTACATAAGATAGTTTTGACTGATTTGGTGACAAGTCTTCCGAATATCTCAATTTTTTCTTTGGATGGTTGATGCCACAAAGCTGCTTCGCATGATTTACAATAAAAGAATGCCAAAACCATATTAGTTGGATATCAGGACAATTGATGTATAGATTAAGTTATACATATATACGTGATTATTAATGATTGTGCGGGTAATCCTGTACCAAAAGCAGGCACGTGAAAAAAATTCTTCCATCATAATGGCTCCTAAACATTTTTCGCTTACCAGAAAAAAGGCGAACGATCTCTAAACTTAGTGTTTTAAATTTTGAAAACTCGTTGAACAACATTAATCATTCTCCAAACTAGCTAATTCAGAAAATAGGGAGTTGCCTTCATACTTTCGTGGGTGCATGTTCGCAGGGCACAACCGATCTTCGGGAGTACCTTATCCCATTCCCTGTGATTCGCAGACACGTATGATCTTAGCAGGCGCTTGATGTTTTGATTGACACGTTCCGCTGGATTTGCTTGCGGGTGATACAGTGCAGTGAACCTTAATGTAATGCCCAGAGCCTCTGCTGCCCGCGCGAGTTCTTTAGGTCGAAATTGTACTCCATTGTCACATACAAAAACTCGCGGAACACCGAACAAAAATACGACGTGCTCCTGTAGCTTTTCTCAAGGGAAATAGTAGTGGCATCTTGGTAGCATAGTCCACCACTGTTAGGATGTACGCATGCCCGTGTAGAGACCGTGGTAAAGGCCCTACCAAATCCACACATATCATTTCCCATGGGGAAATCGCTTCTTCACTCCTCGACACCATCTGACCCATCGGTGATTTCTGCTCTGCCTTAACTGCTTGGCAGACCTTGCACCTCTGGACAAACCTTCTCGCATCTACTGCCATCTTCGGCCAGTAGTCAATAAATGTTTTGTACCCTGTAACCTCCGATGTAGTCATAAGATTTTAACCAAGTTCACGGAGTTGATGGACCTTATTGTAAATTACGACAAATTGGAATAGGTTTGGCAGTAATAGTGATTTATGTCAATTTTTTTCTAACAGATGCTGCAATTATATGTTCAAATTAAAATGACTGTGTGGTGGTAATAAGCAATAATGCAAAATTTTTGAATTTTTCGTGGCTCGGTAGCCCTTAAATTCTAATCCCCTACCAACATAGCAATCGGTTTTTAAAATTTCGCAGGTGGCAGCCCTAAAAAAGTCTCTACCCTTGTTGCTTCCGATGCGGGCATTGGATGAAAATGAAATACACAGTGATTATAACGTGAGCAGTTGAGATAGACTCTTGGTTGCAGTGCCAGCGCTGAATATTTTCATCATGCTGTGTCAGAAGATTTTGCGGTCAAGTTTTCTTTTGATAAACATGCTACAATGATACTATCTAAGAGCCAAGAGAGTCACCGCAGCCTAAATGATCATTTGCCATAAATCATAATTTAAGTGCTGTGTGTCGCATAATAATTTGGACTAATTACCACCAAATAACCAAATGATTAATCATTAAGCAAATCGCTATTGATCATTGAACTTTCGTAATTTATTCTTAAATGAAGTAGAGCTGCACGATATAATTCCCCATGTTAAAAGTCGCCTTTTGCATTGAAAAGGAAGAAGAAGACAACTTTTTTGAGATATCAGAATGTCAGATTTAAATTTGAAATATTTGGAGAATTTTAATGTAGTTCTTGCACGGTTTGTCTCCAATTTCATCAATTGGAACATAAAAGAGGTAACATACACTTAAAACACATTCAATTTCTCCATTTTTCAAAAAATAATTCATTTGAGTGACAGACAGGCAGTGACAACATTCATCATTAAGGCAAGGGCTGTGTGCCAGCACCTTTTAAATTACTAATTTAGGTTTAAATGATCATTAGTAAATAAGTAATTTAAGTGCTTATCTGTCTAGGCTATAACAAGCAATAGTTTTCTGAGTTTTTAAACTCTTGTGGATGGTAACTCTATAGCTTGCGATGCAGTTATTGTATCAAAATGGTGCATAACTTTTGAGATAGTCGTAATAGGTCTGTTCGCGTACTTTCAGTCACTGAATTTTACTGAATTTTCCTGAATCATGTGGTGGGGGAAATTCAGGAAAAGTACGAAAACGCTCTCATTGCATTTCCTGAAAATTGACAAACAAAGGGGTCAGTTGTCGGTTTTTGGGAGAACAAAAGTTATTATAAAGTCATTCTAAGCGGCGATAAACTATCGCCACAAAAATATTCGTCTTTCATAATAACATTACGCCAAAAACCGTTTGACAGTTTTCAGTATTTTTCAGTAGCTCAGATCCTACTGAATTTTACTGAAAGAGGGGAAATTTTCAGTATTCAGTCAAACGGAGTACAAAAACGGCTTCATTGCAATTAATCGTAGTACGCGAACAGACCTAATAACAAGCACATTTGCTAGAACATTGATTCTACGTCTAAGCTTTTCTTTGAAAATCAGTCTTTCTAGCGGTTCCTATGTAATAGAGCGATTAAGTTGTTTAGGATTATAAAAGGAGCATCCTTAGCTGTGAAAAAAATCACGAATGAGCCTAAGCATACTGAGCTTCTGTACTGTTGCTAGCTTCCGTCAAAGTGGCTATGACCAGGGGACATACAAAACTCCTCAGGTCCTTTGCCAATATTTGGAGCGTAGTAGTTTCATTTTTTGATTTTTTTTTGTGGTTTAGATGCCGCCATAGTTGATCGTGCGTAGGTAGAAACATTGCAGACTGTTAAATACTACTTGTGCCCTTTTACATCGTTTGACGGCTAATTCAATTCATTCTTTCTTTCATCTTTATCTTTATTATGGGAATTGAGGATACACAACACGAGAAGACTTATTACATTCCACTACTCGCCACACTCAAAAAAAAAATATATCGCTGACAGATATAAAACGACGGAAATATAATATATCTCACATGAGTATATGGGTGTATTTTGAAAGACATAATATATTCACAGTAGATATAATATAACTATTTATCGTATGTAAGCAGAAAAAAGCTCAGTTCATGCTCTTTTAAGCGAGCGCTTAGCCATGGCGGTAAGGAGACACATATGGGAGAAGCCGATAACAACTATTCCATTATTCTTCTAAGTGCCACATTTATTTCTCATTTTCTAAAGCGCTAATGTTATTCTTAGTCGCTACTAAAGCTTTAATGTGGCACTTAATCAATGGAGCGCTGGTATTATGCCCAGTCGCTGACTGTTAAGAACACATAAGACGAACAAATACAGCCATGGGCACGGCGGGATTCGAACCCGCGGGCAGTAGATCGCTGCTTCGGACTAACGCGTTAGCGAGCTAAGCTACCGACCCTTTTGCAAGCTCAATCTCAAACTATAAACAAAAGATGCCCCATAATTAGAAACGAAAATAAACCATATATCTACGAAAAGCATATTACATTGTTCAGTGGTCATTTTATACCTGTCGCGTATATAATATACCAACTGTATGGATTTCATATCTTTCGCTACCAGAAAACAGAGAAACCCATATAGAACTTATACCTGTAGCGTGCATAATTATGATTGCTGTGTGCATATTTTGTGTACCCGAGCTATATTTTTTACCTGAAAGCCAAATTTTACTTAAAATGAGTATAACTCTGAATTTCCATATACTCATAATACCTTTTATATCAATAGTTATACCTGTTGCTAGTATAAATTATGTATCACACATAAATAGAACAAAAATATATTTGTAGGGGCAATTTTGTGCCCACTACAGTTAATTATGGCTATTACAGATATTATTATTTTTGCTACACATATAGCAGAGCGAATTTTTTTTTGTGTGCAGGCTACATTTCACTATTCATTACACATCAACGTTTCAAAAACAATTTTAAACTTAGCCTAATTGTTTGTTGAAATTTAGATGTTTGATGAATAGTGAAATGTAATAAGCCTTCTTGTGCTGTGTACCCACAATACTCCCCTGTATATACTTCATGTATCCGTGGACCAGAGGTTTTGGGCATTTGTACGAAATCTAAGTGCCTTTCGATGAAAGCGAAGTAAGGGGATCCACAAGGATAGCATTTGCCAAGTCGACGACTAGCCGATAGTGACAGAGGAAGTCTACGCCTAAAATGGGTCTAGAGACATCGGCAATTATGAAGTCCCATGAAAACTCACGACGGAGTCCCAGCTCTAGTTTAATCACCTTTTGTTCGTAGGTGTTAATGTTTGACTGATTTGCCGCGGCAAGTCGCAGACCAGAAGGTGGAAGTTTGCTGGTTGCACCTAAATATTTGCGCCCGTATCTACAAGGAAGTGTCGTTTAGACCGTCTCCGTTTCTTACCGTCTGAATAGAACGGCGACTTAGTTTTTTGGTTCAGATGAACCAGCCTTGTAGGCGTTTGCATTTAAGTGCCTTTGAGACGAATTTGTTTTGATACCAACAAACATAAGATTTTCGGGACTGCGAGCGAGATCTTCCGTGCAACCTCGAACGCGGTTGTAGTTTTTGGTGGACAAGTTTTGTGTCAGCAGTAATCTGCTTTGTCAATACGGCTACCTCTGACTGCTGGGGGGAAACGGCGACTAAGTTGATTTGTGGCTGGATAAAAACTTCAGCAATTTTGTCTGCCGTTTCCGCCAATTTGTGCAGGCTGGCATTCGGAGAGCAGGCTAAAATAGCCTGAGCCTGTTCCGGAAGCCGCTGCAGCCAGAGAGTTCTCAACAGGTCCTCTCCACCCGCGGAGCCTCCCAACTGCTTCATATCACGAAGCAATTGGGAAGGCTTCGTATCACCCATCGATAGATTCCCCAAGAGGAGCTTAAGTTTCACCGAATCGTTGGCTGAAAGCCGCGATATAAAAGCGCCCTCTTGAGGATCTCGTATGGTGTTTTAGGGTCCGGGCTCGCAACCACGTCCATGACCACCTTCAGCTCCGTCGAACCCAACGAGGAGACCACATACTGGTATTTTGTCTCCGATGCCTTAATTCTAGTTTTTGCGAATTGGCGCTCCAGTTGGTAGAACCACAAAGCTGGCTCTTCTTTCCAACACGCGGGTGGGTTGACGGACGTCGCACTAAATTGTGGTACCGCGTGCGCACCTGAAGGAACCGCATCCTCCTTTTCCAATGACATTTTTAACAAAAATCGAGTACTGCTTCAAATAGCGATTTTGCCTGAGTTGATTTGGAAGGATTCGATCGACAGAAGGACAAAATTTTTTTATAAAATAATTTCGGAACAATATTTGTCCCGAATTTCCTTACCAAATACCACAGCAGCTGCCGTCGAAGTTGTAAATATGTAAATAAAATAAAATAATTAATTTAAATAATTATTTAGGTTTGCGTGAGCGTCGTGTTGCGGTTTAGGTTTGCATGAGCGTCGGGCAAGCTCTGTAGCCTTCTTAGTTCTTCCTGCCTTCGCTTTAGCTCTCGTGGTATGTGGCTTCCAACGGTTGACGAAGTGGCCTGCGACGTATTAATTGTTTCTATCAATACATTAGCTGCAACAAATCCATCAAAGTTGGACTTAACTTCGAAGGGATTATAGTCATCCAAAGAATCTTGTTTATTCCCGGGACTATGGACTGCTTGCTGAACCGCTGCATCCGCAAATGGGTTTTTCTCTGTCTAGGCTTGCGCACCTATCGGGGTCACCATTTTTGTTGTTCATTGTTCCCAGTAGGTTTACTTCGAAAATTCGTTTTTAACTCTATGTATGTATGTTCTGGTCCGTCATATTTTCAAAAATACTCTTGCCGTGATACGTGAGGATTTCGCAAATACATATACTGTTATAAGTTTTGCTTTTGCTGAACAACTCTCATTATTACTAATGTTCGAAGAACATTAGTATATATATATATATATATATATATATATATATATATATATATATATATATATATATATATATATATATATATATATATATATATATATATATATATATATATATATATATATATATATATATATATATATATATATATATATATATATATATATATATACAGTGGCGTGCATAAGCTCTTCGCGCAGGGTAGGCAGTAATATACTCTTAGAAGTGTCTTAGAAGTAAACATTACAGGAAAACAAAAATGATAATTGAAAATACTAAGCACAGATTTTTCGTGCTGATGAATATAATGCAAGATAAACAAAACAAACGGTGACTGTGCTTGCAGCCAGTCAGCCAAGTAAATTTATCGTAATACTTGCAATTAAACTGACTGATAGCATTCTTTTTTTTTAAGTCTAATCCAACGCTGGTGTAATTCTGCCCACTGAGATGACTCGACATTTATTTTCGCATGAAAGGGATGAAACCCCAACTCTATTAACTTTGCTACACAAACGCTTTCACATAAAATACACACCAATGCTTCCATTTCACAAGCTTTTAGTTTTCTTCGGAAACTCTGAGTTATTAGCTCACTTCTTTTATTTATTCGGATAAAATTTGGTTAATATATACTAAGTTAGGTTAGTGAAGAGGGCTGCCGGGAACGCGCCCAGCATTAGGCCACCAGTTTGGGCCCATTTGCCACCCCCACAGACAATCACACGCATTCACACTTCCAGCTATGGCACTGGCGGGATTCGAACCCGCAGGCCACGGAGCACGCCACTTTTCGGCCTAACGGAGCTACCGGGCGCCCTTAATATATACTAACTTTCAATATATGTATAATGACCGTTCTCACGTTGTGCAAATGCTTTGTACTCTAGATCTAATGAGACAGAATTTTCATTCAAAAGTAGGTAGCATTGTCATATTAAAAACTTGGTAAGCATTGTTTCAAATTTTAGTAGAACATGTAGAAATTCCAGATCTCAGGAAAAACAATTCTGTAATTTTGTGTATAATTAGGAAAACTATAATTTTTGAAATTATTTCAGACACTAATATAGAAATAAACAGCACAAGTGTTTCGTATAATATATATATATATATATATATATATATATATATATATATATATATATATATATATATATATACATAAATATATATATATATATATGTATATATATATATACTTATATATATATATAAATATATATATATATATATATATATATATATATATATATATATATATATATATATATATATATATATATATACATATATGTATAAAAAAATATATAAGTAAAAATATTTATGCATTTACACTTTATTTCTGCTGGCAACTCCCTTGCATAATGAAAACTTGGCTCTAGCTTCCTGTGCAGCATGGCTGTTCACTTGTCAGCGATACTGTGCACTTGTGCAGCATAAATCCGAACTATTTGCACTTGTACAGCGAACGTTAAAGTCACGCAGCGGCTATGCTATCATCTCTCCTAGCGACAACCAAAAATTCATAAAGGTAGGCATGCCTTTGGCCGGTATAAAATAGTATCACATCTCACACATACTGTTGTAGCGGTGTGCGTAAGAGCGCCTGCACACGGGTCGACTCGAACTCGAAGCGAGAGAGACTCGAACTCGAAACGTCATAGGCGTCACACGCGAAGTAGACAATTATTGTTAGGAAACTATATTATAAATTCCTAGGAAATTATATTATAAAGACTTCGCTGTTTCTTAAATAAATATAGAGGTACTACTATTTTGTGGCCAATATAATTAAAATATATTTACAAAAATTCCATGTAGAAGCATTCGGCTCAAGAGTCTTGGGCAGTGTTCACGTTATTTATCCAATAATCAATAGAAAATCTAGACTACTAGTTACTAGCAAATTGCTGGTTTATAAGATGTTAATACAGCCTATTATATTATATGCCTCTCTGGTATGGTATCATTGCCCATAATGACAAAAAGGCAAATTTCAGTTAATTCAGAACATGCGCGTTAAGCTTATTTTCAATAAGCCTGTTCCATAGCTTCAACTAAACTCCTCCACAAATTATCAATTTTTAAACCAATCATTATTATTGGGAAAAGATATGCCAAAATCAAATTTTTCATAGTATGTTTCAGGCTACGCTAAAATTCACATATGAGGTTTGATACTAGTTTCTCCTAAATAATTCTTCCGTATCAAACAACCTAGATACTAGATACAAGACTTCATAGCGTAACTGTTAAAATATCCCAAAACAGTAACACTCATATTTTTGCAAAGATCCAATCATAATAATACATAAAATACAATAATTAATAATGCATACATTATGCAAAAAAAAAACATTTTCATATATTTCGAAAAAAAATATCCCGCGTCTTGCTCTGTTTTTCCCGTTCCAAACACTTCGAGCGAGACGAGTGCCTTTCGAGTCGCAATCGCACCGAGTACGAGTCGAGCGCAAGTCGACCCGTGTGTGGGTCTCCATTTTGATCCATGGTCTCCATTCATTTGCATGGGAAATCGCAAGGAGTACGAGTTCGAATCGCTCTCGCTTCGAGTTCGAGTCGTTCTCGCTTCGAGTTCGAGTCGATCCGTGTGCGGACGCTCTAAGGTAAAGGCATTGAGACTGCATGCCTTTCAACTAGGGCATGAAATCCCGAGATTTCGGTGTCTCGGGATCTCGGGATCCCGACACATTTTGGACATTTTCGGGATCCCGAATTTTTTATCGGGACTCCCGAGATTTCGGGATTGATGAAATTCAACCCATTTTGGGAATAAGAAAACAAAACTTAATTCTAAAAGAAATATTGTTTTATGAAAACGGAGGCGTAATAATTGTAATAATGAATTACAACTGGCGTATGAATTTTGCTTAATATGCCACCAAAAAGTGTACCCGAAATATCTTTTTCAGCAGATGGATATATGTGCAGCAAAATCAGGTCTAGTTTAAATTTTGAAACTCCTGACGAATTACGTTTATTAAGAGCATACTTTCAAAATGAATCAGCAGTTTCAACTAATCGATATTATTACTTATCACTTGTTTCATTGAAAAGCAATATTATTTTGTAATTGATATGTTAACAACTAAAAAGAATAATGTATTTTTATTATATTATCGTAAGATCCGTTATGCTGATTAAATTTCAATTCGATTTTAACTAATTTTATAACTAACTATCATGACCAATTAAGAGCTTTATTGGACAAGAAGATAAGAAGAAATTAGATCATAAGATGAATTTAGATGCAATTATAGATTAACGTCTTACTTGCTAGTACCCATGCACATGTTTAACATGAACTTAGCTTCCGGTTTTATGTATATATCATTGAAATAAAGTTTTAATTGAGTACGAATAAGCCAATATATCTGTTTAAATTCCCTTAATATAGTTTTTTTTATAAAATCTCGAAATTTCGGGACTATCTCGGGATCCCGAAAATTTCTTATCCCGAATTTCGGGATCACCATTCCAATCTCGGGATTAATGCGCTACTTTCAACGCTCATATATGGGTATTTTTGTTGTTATTTTGTTGAATTAGCTTGCAAAATCGCAAATATGGAATTTCAGAGTCAGAAATATACGTAGCTGCCAGATACTAGTAATTAATTTCAATTTAACTTTCAATTTCGATTAGTAAACTAATTATAAAATATCATTGATATTGTATAAAAGGATAAATAGCAAGAAAATGATAAGCCGCACAGAAGGGTAGGCAGTGCTTTTGTGCCTATATGAAGTGGACGCCCCTGTGTATGTATATATATATATATATATATATATATATATATATATATATATATATATATATATATATATATTTATATATATATATACATATAGATCTGTGTATATATATATATATATATATATATATATATATATATATATATATATATATATATATATAGATATGTATATATATATATATGTATATATATATATGTATATATATATATATATATATATATATGTATATATATATATATATATATATATATATATATATATATATATATATATATATCAAAAAATTTATATTTCTCGGAAATGAGCCATCCGATTGAGCTGAAACTCTCAGGATACATCGGTGTATATGCAGACTAGAACCAGGTCTCACTAAATGTCAATTGTCTTTAACCCTTTGGTGCCGGCGGCCATTTTAGTGATATTTTTAATATTCCTATTATTCCGTACACAAATAATTTTTGCAAAAATAAAGTCGGCAAAATAAATTTCGAACGTGTTTTACATGTGAATCGGATAATGTTGTGGAATTTTTTAACCCCATGTGTGCGCTGGGTGCCTAAAAAGAGAACGGGAAAATTTGAAAAGTTTTAAATTGCAATAGCTTTTGACAAAACTATTTGATCATTACGAAATTTTCAGGACATATTGGTATTATTTAGTTGTAGATTTGTGTAGCTTTTAATGAGCGTTCTGGCAACCCTGTAGCTAGGGCAGGCACTGAAAGTGAAAACCTCCAAATCATCGTCTCTCTCCTGAAAAAATGCCGCTTCTTCAAAAAGAAGCCACTCATATGTAAATCTTGTGCTTTGTTTACATAGACCACAAAAAAAATTTGATTTGGTATAACGGTATAAAAATTTAATATGGTATAACCTTTGCCCAATTTACCTATATTTTTAGTATCAAAAATTTATGTTCACGGAAACTCACGATCCAATAAGCAGAATTAATTGAAATTTGCAGAATGTATTGGTCTTAGATAGGACCAGGTCTGATAGAAGTGATTTTTAAATGCGGGCGATTCTATGGCAGTAGGGCCATCTTGAAAAATCACTAAAAATGATAACTGCTTTTAGCCCTATAAATTCTGATTCAATCATTCGATGCTATGATAATTTTGGGGTCTTAAATTTGAAAAAATAAATCTTTCGAAGTGAAAACATTCAAACCATCGAATATCCTAAAAAATGTCCGTTTCTTATAAAAAAACCAATCTGTATACAAATCTTATGCTTTATCTACACGTTCAAAGTAAAACTTTGGAAATTTCATGTCGGACAAGAACGGTAACCCTTTCCCAGTTAACCTATATTTTTAGCATAAAAAACTTCTGTTCACGGGAACTCACGAACCAATAATGAGATACAACTGCAATTTACAAAAAAAAATTGGACTTAAGAAGGATCAGGTCTGATAAAAGCGATTTTGAATTATGGGCAACTCTGTGCCAGTGGTGCCATCTTGAAAAATTACAAAGAAAAAAAACTGCTTTTTGCCCTATGAAATGTGAATAAGTTACCAGATTTTCATGAAATTGACACAGTAGCTGAACCTTATTTTAAACTCTGTTTGGTGGAAATTTGGTTGAAAAATTTGATTGGTGCTGCCAGCTATGGTAATTTTTATGTCTTTGATTTTGAAAATTCGCTCAGGAAAATAAAACTTTTTGCCCTATTACTTCCAGTGCAGTCATGAAATCAATACGAATTTCATACAATTGATGGAACCTATTATAAACATTATTCAAGCCAAATTTGGTTGAAAAGCCGCGATAGAGTTGCCAGCTATTGTTGGTTTTGTGTTTAATTGCAATATCATTATTAAGCGGTTTTATCGTACAATTTTCAAATGGTAATGATATTGTAGCCACAATAAACAGGAAATATTAAGCTCTCGATTATTTGAAAAAACTCTCTGCAGGTAACCCTAAATTTCTTTATACTCCTATAACTTCGAATGTAATATAACAACGTGAAGCAGATGTGATATATTCTTGGCTTTGATATTGGCAAAAGGTTACCAGCACGAGTCGGTTGTGCTACTTTCGTATCAATAAATGCTTAAAGTTAGTATTCATACCGGAAATATTTGCAATGAAAATAAATAACCAATGTTTCAATTCCCAAAGCTCTGCAAATATTTCGGATCGCAGCCACAAACACCAACTTCTGAAACCTTCCACCATATGAGTTATAATGCATTCTTGAGACCAAAGTAAAACGTGGCGTTTGAAACAGTTTGGCCGTAATAAGCAGCTCATGTGGTGGAATATGCACTCAAAACCTGCACGATTCTTCTACTGTTCTTCGAACATTAGTGTTTCTAGCGGTTCAGGTGCGCTAGAGTTTTTTTTCGATTCGTATTGATTTCGAACTGGAAAAAATTCAATTTTTATTTATGATCAAATTCTGCTACGGTCATAAGCCCGATTCATTGAGCCTGATTTAACGATAACTTCAAAAACCAACATAAAAATGCTTTTCTTGCAAACGGAGTTTTTTCTGGCCTCGTAATGTTGATTGCATTTATGCTTAGCTCTTAGGATATTTTCTCGACAGTTATTTTATCTATTTTTTGTCTATCAGCTAACTGAACCAGTTGAAGAAAATAAATACATAAAAGCTGTCAAGTTAAGTAACCAGAGGCCTGCTCCTGGGACCAAGTGTACTGTGACTGGATGGGGTTTTGAGGAAGTGGTATTTTTTACTTTTTCCAAATGATTCCCTCATTTGCTATTTTGTGAACTTGTTAAACATAGAAAGGAGTAAAAAACGATCAAGCATTTAAAGAATATGTTTACGTATCGACGCGCGAGCAATGCCCCAAACGAAAGGGTATGGATGATGCAAGTACGTTCTGCGCAGGAGTTCAGAAAGGAGCTCAGGAAGGAGGCATTGATGCATGTAAAGTAAGATATGTGGATCGCTTCTATTTTGATTTCAGTAAAATAAAAACTACATACGTAGTAAAAGGTTTATATTTGCTTAAACTTTTGCAGGGCGATCGCGGTGGGCCATTGTTTTGCAATGATGAGCTTGCGGGAATTGCTTCTTGGGACAAGTGCAGACTATTGCCTGAATATCCTCGAGTTTATTCAGATGTTTCTGCTCAGAGAGATTGGTTCACCCGGCAGATTGCAAAAACCAGCTCTTCCCGCAAAAAAGGCAAAAACCAAAGTTCAGTGTAAGTAGATTAAGCTAGGTATTTCAATAGGGCTATAAGTTTCCTTTCTCTTGAAGGATCATCAGCGCACGAGTAGAGGTGTATTTTATGCTGGTACTTTTGACGCTTAGCTATTCGAATTTGTTGAATATGCCTTTCATTTACTCTAATGTAAATTCATACAATACAAGCAAACTTTGAATGAAACAATTGAAAGTAACGTTGCAGATCCAGTCTTCTTAAAGATGGTGTAAACAAAATAAAATTGGAATATTTCGCTAGCAACAATTGGACAATGTAAAATGTGATTTCAGGCTATACAAATTTTACAGACAATTTTATACAGCCACGGTTTCAATTTCAGTGTGATAAGAATCAATTTTGATAGCATTTATAAAACTCCTATGTGGTCAATAAAATAAATTAACACAAATTGAGAAAATTAATTAGATAATATTTCAGAAAATGGACTAGTATTGCTTGTAGTAAAAAACAACAAGATTCATTGCTGAAAATTCCAAATTCATTTGTTTTGAAACACGCTTGACAAAGCAAGACATTAAACTTCGAAAGAGAAATAATCTATTTACTTATTTACTTGAACAGCATCTGCACATACTTTCAGAGCCCTCGATTTCTTATTGATGCATGCTTCGGCTAGGAGGTCTTCAGGTTTTGTTCTAATCTAAAACTGAAACCCCTCCCATTTCACAGTGAAAAGAAATTTAGCTTTGAATACGAATAGTGGCATGTTTACGATTATGCGCTGATGCGAACGTAAGGAGTCATCAGCGAACCGAATTGTTTGAGCTTAGCTGTTTAGTTCGCAAGGCTGATAAGATGTTAAAGAGAACGGAGCCTTGAGGAACCACATTAAATATCAAATTTTCAAATTCAAATTTATTCACTATATTTAACACCTAACAGGTTTATTGAAACCTAATATAGAGCTTTAATCAGATTGCTTCTACAACTGTGAAATTAAATTTAGTCTTATTCCTGAGATTAAATGAATTTACAGTAGTGAGTCAGTATAAGGAAAAATAAATAAAAACCTGATATTTAGATGCTTTAATTTTGCTTACAACTAGACTAAGCTTACTTAAATCTACCTACGATCTACTTTAGATTAGCGCAACCTATCGTATTATTACTATCTATTAGTAGATTGTACAATTGATTGAATGAGGGCATTATTGCAATGGCTACATTTTCTAACAAATTTTATCCTTTGGTTTTTTTATAAGGATTTTTACCTAATTGACTCCGGTTTCGATGTATAGCTTACGCGTGGAATATAAAAACGGCTCATTACAGATAATCGTGTGCCACTTGTTGTGAGCTATCTGTAGTTTGTTTATGTGGGTTTTAGCACACATGCCACACTAGTGCTCCGTAAAGTATCACAGGTTGTAGTACTTGTTTAACAAGAGTCATTTTGTTTTTAAGCGACAATTTGGATTTGCGGTTTACCAGTGGGAAAAGGGCATGTTCGCTTTTTGCGACCTTCAGGCATGAATTTTTCCTTATCAAGAGTTTTACCCAAATAGGAAATTTTAACAGCCCATTCAATTGTCTGTCCGAATAAGTTGAGGTTTCGGAAAGGAAGGTTTGTTGCTTTCGTCCTTTTTGTAAAATAGATTGCTTCTATTTTAGCAGTATTGATTTTAATCTTCCATCCAAAAATAGCCAGTTTGGAATGGCGATTTGATGGATGTCAGCTGTGTAGAGATTAAAAAGAGTTGAACTTAAGCATGAGCCCTGAGGGAGTCCTGCAGGTGTTTTGCGGTGCGAGGAAAGACTGCCATTTGCATTCACTGCAAAATCACGATCAGTCCGAAATGACTACACGATCTTAATGAGGTAGAGAGGGTCTTTAAAATTAATCATTTTGAAGAGTAGCCCCTCGTGCCAGACATTGCCGAAAGCATTTTCAATGTCTAATGTGATCAAACCTACAGATTCTTTAGCAGCAAACGACTTCTCAATATCGTGAGTAGCTCGGAATGGTTGGTGGTTTGTTGAATAGCCCTCGCGAAAAACGAACTGGAATTGGGGTGAAATATGGCCACACTCCAAAAAATACCTGATACGTTTCAGATTCACTCTCTCGAATATTTTTCCCAGCGCACATAACAAGCTAATGGGTATGTAGCTCTCAGACAAAGCAGGGTTCTTACCTGGGGGCCTATTATGAATCAAAATCCGAAATCGGAATTCATACGATATCGTATTTTCGTATTATGATTTGCTGTTTATTATTCTTCCCAGATCATCAGCGATTACGAGTCTCATCGTACGGCAAACTCATGAAAGATATCTTCATTGTGGCGTCAGCACATTATTATCTATGTTACGTGAGAGATTTTGGATACCGAAGGGAAGACCATTGGTCAAGGACTTGATTAAACGCTGCATTACTTGCCATAAGCTAATGAGTACACCGAAATATCAACCATTTAAACCTCTGCCAAAGGAACGAATAGTTGCATCCAGGCCATTTGAAACGGTTGGCGTGGACTTTGCTGGTCCACTTTATGTCAAATATTCGACTGGTGACACATTAATGAAGTGCTTCATTCTGCTGCTTACCTGTGCTGTGACTAGAGCAGTCCACTTGGAATTAGTAACCACATTAGCGACTGAAAATTTTTTAACTGCTTTCCGAAGGTTTATTGCTCGGAGGGGCATACCAAAGGTAATCTTTTCTGATAACACTAAAACTTTTAAGCAAGCATCTTCCGAACTAAAAAATCTGGATACGACGATAATACGAAGCTATCTAAACGAGGAAAGGATCGAATGGCGTTTTATTGTCGAAAGAGCACCATGGTGGGGTGGATTCTGGGAGCGTATGGTTCGATCAGTTAAAACACTACTGAAGACTGTGATTGGTAAACGAACACTCGATCTAGATCAGATGTCAACTCTTCTGTGCGAGGCAGAAGGTATAATCAACGCACGTCTACTTACTTACGTGGCCGAGGATGTCGACAATGTGATTCCGTTGACGCCAGCTCATTTTTTATTAGGCTATCGTGAGGTGCAGCATGAAAGTACGCCTGAAATTCATGAACACACATCAGACCTTATTAGAAAACGATGGCAGCAACGTTTGAAATTAACAAGTTCTTTATGGAAAAGATGGAAAATAGAGTATCTGCGGCAACTACGACAGCATCATACTAGTGCGAATACATCAACTGCTTTATTTAATCCTGGACAAGTAGTCTTGGTATACGATCACACAAAACTTCGTATTCACTGGAAGCTTGCGACTATAGAAAATATCTTTCCCGGACGAGACGGTTTGGTTAGGGCATGCGAAGTCCGTTTTGCAAATGGATTGCTGCTTAGGAGATCAGTGCAGCATCTATATGTACTTGAAGTTAACTAATTGCCGGCCCGGAGGATGTTGAGAATTTTAATTGATATATGCCATAAGTGTTATACTTGAATTTTATGTTTAGAAGTAGGCGATGCAAATCAATGTCAAATATGAATAAAGGAGCTCTCGCTCTTCTATTTTTGTCAGCCAAGTAAAACAGACGTTCGTTTTCGTATTTTCCCACAGTCGCTTACTGAAGCCAAGTCGTTTACTTGCTTGGGAGATCATTTTGTCATAATGAAAATTAAAGCATCCACCATTAACACCAAGGTTTAATACGTACATATATTGTCAACCATACTAAGTGCTGTATTGCTTAAAAGGTATGTATTATGTACGAGGATACTTTTTCGAGAGAAGCTAATCACATGAAATTTTGCGATATTGAGAGGTAGGTTGTTCACGTGGCACCAATGGCATATGATGGCAACTTACGAAAATCATGAGGTCGTCCGCATAGAATAAATGAGGTACATATATCAGATAAAACCTCCGACAGATCTGATATAAAAATTTTAAAAAACAGAGGACCTTGAGGTACACCTGAGATAACATGCATTTTTTTTAGCGATAAGCCCTTGGAATTTCACATATTGTGAGCAGTTTTGATGGTAAGAGTAAAGCCATTTTAGTAGAGATCACGCCATTCCGAATTGCTGCAGCTTGGAAATCAAAATGGAGTGGTTAACAAAATCAAATGCTTTGCTGAAGTCAGTGTAGACTGCGTCAATTCGATAACCTTTCTCCATGTTGCAATGAACCTGCGAAACCAGCACAATTAGGTAAGTAAAAACAATTAGGTAAAGTTGCTGTTCGCTAAGTCAAGCATCAACCAGAGGAGATTGCTTACCACATATGAGTTTTTCAAACAGTTAAGGAATAGTGGATAAAATGGCGATACCTCTATAGTTTTGAATTGATCTTCTATCGACATTTTTGAATATTGGTGTAACGTAGGAGCATTTCCAATACGATGGCAAGTGCTCAGAAGAAAGAGATGTATTAAATATGATGTGAAGAGAAGAGATTAACTATGCAAAACAATTGCAAAGACGCAAATAGGTATCGATGGTGAGTTTAGGTTATTAAGGCCAGAATACTTTTTGTTGTTGCCTGATTTGATTCTTCCGGCAAGACATATAGGATTGAGGAAAGTTGCCTGGTCAGTAGTACAGATTAAAGATGTAGAAGGTTGTTTTCTTCTAGCAAGAATTCAGCTGTATTCTCTACTTCGAGTGGAGGCTGTGGATTCACAAGAAGATTTAAAGGAAGTTAGTAGCTCTGATATGAGAGGTCGATAGCTGTGCTTGCTAAGACGCGGAGATCTCGAATTGCGGGTACCTGCTTTAGCATATCAGCAAGTTGCTTTTTTTTGTCACAAGAAAACGATTCTGCTTTCTCTTGCGAGCATTCATTTTTGTTTAAATAAATTAAATAAAAAAATTTTCTTCTAATTTCATCAAATGTACTGAACGCCGGAGATATTCGATTTCAAACAAAATGGCGCAGTGTATCTGTGGACACAAGTCAAAGAAGACAAACATAAACTTAATGTATGAAGTGTAGTTAAAATTGATAACGATTCTACTTTCCTTTATACCAATTTCCCATTGTCTGGGAAGTACTAGGACGATTTGTATGATGATGCGATGATGCACTCGGACCGTGCATACTGATTGATAGATGGAGGGAGTGGAAGGAAGGGCAAAAACGAATCAGGCTCCTTAAAATGTAACAGCGGTGGTTTGTGGTTTTGAAACTTACGAAAGCACAAACAAAATAGGTAGGCACACTCAAAAAAATGTTGGTTGAATTTTACCCTTATAATAGTAGGAAACTGGTTTCCTACTATTTAAGATGTAAATTTACAAAAGTGCGTAAAAAGAATATTTTTTTTTACGACCTAATGGTGTAATTTTACCCTAAATAATGATGCGATTTTATGACTTTGGCGCAAAGGTGAATAGCAAACTAGTAAATTTACACTCGTTTTGCTTCAATTTACAAAAATCTGTGTATTATTCAGCTGATATGAAGTAAAAGCAAAAAATGCACATCCAATGTGTAAAAAAATTTGTGATTCGTTATTTTAAACGAAAAAATGAATATATATCCTATTATCAAAGTATTAATGATAGACCCACTTTTTAGAGTGCATATAATATAGTTAAGCATATGAACCGCGTAGTGAACTATACATGGGAATTTGGTGAAATATCGTGTAAAAAATCAAGTAGGTATTTCAATGTATTTGCATTAAACGTTAGTTATTGGTTGCTTTTTTCAGTGATTTTCCTATTCACTAAAATCAACAATCTCGGAAAAGTTCGTATAGTATAGTATAGTATTTTAAAGGAAAACTAATTCTTATTTCATAATTTTTGTTGAAGATAGTTGAAGATTTCATGCATTTTTTTTAGCAATTCAAATCAGGTACGTGTGGATCGATCTGAAAAAAAAAATTAAATAATAAATTCCCATGTTACGGATATCGCAGTACATACCAAACTTCGTTAATTTTCTAGTTTTTTTTAAGAATGTATGCTTGCTACTCGTATATATGAAGTATAAAAAAAGTCTGCTCTAATCAGCCAATTCAATTTTCTGTGATTTAGGGGCATATCAAAATACAAATAAATCAATTTGCCCACTAAAAACCACGTGGATGTTTAGAGCACTCTTGCTAGGATGGGGTGGTCTGACGATGATGGTTTGAAGTCGATAAATCAAAAACATTAGGCGTGAGAATGGGAAATGATTAGATGAAAAAACAAAAGAATAAGCATAAACTTAACAAGAGCACATAACATTTCAAAGAGCACATAATTTATCTAAAACATAACAATACCACAAGAATAATAAAGACACATACGTTAAAAACAAAGACTTGTAAATAAAATAACAATAATAAATTACTCGGAACAAATCTGACTGCTGTAAAGATACGCCAGGCAAAGTATTTTATATCTAAAATAGCAAGTAAAACTGCATGCTGATACCGAAATGAGATTCATATAAAAGAAAAGAGACTAGCACGCATGGAAAAATATGTACAGTTAGCAAGTAAATTAACGTTAAAACTTTTCTTTTAAATCTATTCTCTAATCCTTTTGCTCCACAATGTGACCAATTAATAGGTTGTAGTTTTCTTTTCCAAGAACATCTTTCTGCGACTGGCTTAGCTCTGTCGAGCCATCGTCAGTGCAGCATAAATCATAAGGGATGTTTCGTACTTTGCCCTGATTGCCTGACCCAGCCGTCTACCTCAGTCGCGAGGGGGTTTGAGGGCGAAAAAATCCCTTCGTACTACGGAACTCGAATGACGCAAAACAACACTCACACATAATGGCAAGAGGATGGAAGACTCCATGCGGGAATCATTATTCAAACAAATTAGTTATTGCATTCTGAATAGCATTGAACTCGTGACTTATTGTTTGTTAATCAATCTTACAACAATTTATTGAAATAATAAAACTAGATGGCCTTGACACGATAAATTCAACAAGGTAAATCATCCAAAATTAAATCAAAATAATAATTTAGCAATACAAAAAAAATTCAAATATATAGAGTGCGGGAATTCGCAGTCCCAAACCCGGTTGGGATTGGTTTACACCTATCGTATCATACAAAAATCAAATCATAAAATAAGCAGGAAATATATTAGAAAAAATAACAAATAAATATAAATAGATGATAATGAAAATAAGAAGACCAACTATGTAGAGAAAAAAATAAAGAAATAAAAATCAATCCCCACACCGATGGAATATATAAATTAAAGTACTTAATGCTATTGGTGCAATTTAATGTCTAAATTAATTTCTTTTCAGTTTTTTTGCGGACAAAAAATTACTACCATCCCCTTCAATGTAAATCTTATGGGCATGTCCACTCCATTTCTACTACCTTACCGTTCATGCCACTGATGTAGTAGAAGTAGAGTTGACATCGACGGTATAACTTTCCACCATTAGCTCCTTTGATCCTCTCGCGCACAAAGCGTGTTAAAGCTGCCTTTCCACCATTTCTCGCTATGTGTCAAATTGGAGAGGAACTACTTGGATTTGACCAGATTTGACATTTAGCGGACAAAAAATTACTACCATCCGCTTTAAAGTAAATCTTATGGGCATGTCCACTCTATTTCTACTACCTCACTGGTTCATACCAGTGAGGTAGTAGAAGTGGAGTGGTCATGCCCATAAGATTTACATTGAAGGGGATGGTAGTAATTTTTTGTCTGCTCATTGTCAAGTCGGGTCAAATCCAACTATTTCCCCACCAATTTGACAATTAGATCATAATGGCGGAAAGGCAACTTTAACATGCTTAGTGCGCGAGAGGATTGAAGGGGCTAATGGTGGAAAGTTATACCGTCCGTGTCCACGGGCTGGTTCATGCTGTGCAACTCTGTGCTTTGTTCTTCTTATTAGCGTCGTGTTGTGCAAAAGCTCCAAAGTTTTGAGCTACCTATTTGTATTGGAAACTTGAGTTTGGGTTCGAAATCTTAACTTTAATTTTCACTAATTGTTTTTTAGTAAAAACATGCAGGAAAAAACAAACAACAATAGCTTGGGAAACGAATAATTCATTTATAGCAAATATAAGTAGATTAGTAAGTAGATAAGTTCTAGAAAGAAAAAGTAAATAGAGTGAGAAGCAATGTAAGTAGGTTCGTTACGAAGGGCAAAAGTAAGTAAATATACTTACTTTTAGCTATAGTTGAAGCCACTGCAGCTGATACAAGTATTGCAGCAAATACTCTGCGCTCACGATAGTGAGCCCGACGCAATGCAGTCAAACATGCGGCAACCAAATGCATTCTATTCCACTCTATTCCGCCGATCTTCTCCGGAAGAATTTCTCGATTAATCTTTTATTCGTTTTAATGTTGAAAAGCTACGTTTCGTAGACGCAATTGCTGCAGATATTAGGTTAAGGCTAATTGAAGTAATTTGAAAAATTTCGAAAAATAGATTTCTAACTTATATTGTTTGAAGTAAACGTGTAAATTTTTAACATTTTCACTTTGCATACCTTTATCTGAGAGCAGGACTAAAAACTTTGTGCGCGAAGAAGGGAAATCAAACTTTCCTGGATATGAACCTTGCAAGTTATCAAAAACGTGATTAGGAAACCTTGTGCGGAAGTTAGAATAAAATGAAGTATTAAAATGTTATTTGGTCTAATGATTGAAATCTTTCTATCAGCTTTTGTGCTACATTATTTAAAATCCCAAAAAAAGATTTTGTCTGTAGCTAGCCTTAACTTTTACTTCACCATCAACAGATAACCACTAGAAAGTAGGCCGCATTCGCTTATTGGTTTATGAAAAAATGAGATAAATTTTAATCGAGTATCTTGAAGACTACCACAGAAATCATTAATTTTCTTTACGCATAAGGGCTATCATTATGTTTTGTTTGTAGCATGTCAAATAATCGATCACTGAATGGGAAAATAAAGGCAAAATATTCAAAAGAAAATTAAATTGAAAGATTATAGACGTTTTGCCGAATTGAAGGTTTTGCTATCCAAAGTTCCGCTATCGATTCTTTTGGCGACGATTATCTAAGTCAAATTTATTTTCTTAAACAGTTGGAACCAAGTGGTCATTATAGTTCCATCTTGTAAGAGCAACCTTTGTAGTCTTCTTATTGCATACTCATCGAAAGCGGAACACCTTTTTGTAAAGTGGCTAAAAAGGATGAAAATCTTTGCAAAGTTAAAAAAATGCAGCATTCTTTGATCCTATCACCCCAATTTGATGGAAGTAAATTAAGCCTGTGAGCAAACCAGTGTACAGAAACAGAATCAACAAATCTACTCTCTTACTCTTGTTTTTAGGCCACCAATTTCGCCAAACTTATCTTCTGAAATATCTCGAAAGCCAAGAAATCGCTCATGGATAATACTCTCTTCGTTTACATACCTCATTACTGTGAAGAGTTGACACTTAGTGGAAATATCAGCTGTTTCGTCTAAAATAATTGATAAAACATAAGCTTTTTCAATTTTCTTATTTTCTTTGCTATGCAAACGGTCTTTCCAAGATTGTGAGTGACGCTTTATAGCCTTGTGTAAAGTGCTCAGATCTGCAAGTCCTG